>JANBXA010000738.1:11797500-12397500 GCA_030556225.1 Cricetiscus sungorus | reverse complement strand
AGAGAAAAGAAATCTAAAGACACATGTACAAGTATATATGTTTATTTAGTACCTGTGGATATAAATATGTCATATATATTTATTATATTCTTATAGGATAGATATAAATATTATTATATATTTGTGTACTTATATATTTATATGATGTTTAATTTAATAGTATAAAGTATGTATAGATATGCACATACTCATATATACATATATACATCTATTATATGAATAAACAGAATTAAATTGATGCTAAGTGGACATCCAAGAAAGAAATTATTTTAAGAAACTGTACTCTCCAAAGCAAGTTAAATTTGAATTTGGCCTTCCAAATTATTGAGAATACTGTCAGCTCTGAGATTGGAGTCAACAGAAATTACAGATTTGCTCTTGTCATGCTTTCAGTAATTTTTGAACTCATAAAGGTTCTAAATCCTACTGAAGATTTTATCCTAATTTGGCTTTTCTATTAAGGCAGTGGTAGGACTAGCCCAACAGCACATTGAAAGTTTCCAGATAGCTGGGTGGTTCCCAGGTTTGCTGAGTGTATTGGTGATTTCCACATTTGCAGGGCATCAGGAAGGGCACCTTCCAGATGGGCAGTGTTAATGAGCAAAGATAGGGAGGCATGAAGAACAGAGGGCATTTGTGGGGAGTGTTGAGTTATAGCTCCAGGTCATGACCTAGAAGGTCTGAGCATCAGTGCAGGAGCTTAGACTTGATCTCCAGACCTCGTGAACTCCACCAAACCTTCCTAGTAAAGTTAACTCACATTGGGAGTGTTGGGAGGCAGCTGCGTAGAGCTGCTTGCGGGAGCAAGAGACTGGATTAGCCAAGTTTCTGGGAGGAACTCAAAACTGAGACAGAAGATACAAAATTGATGGGAGTGGGGATGCAGAGAAAGGGCGGGCGGGAGAGGCATCAACAAACAACAATAATAATAAAGTTGTTGTTTATCATCTATGGGTTTGAATTTATAAAGAAGGCTGAATAACAGATGAAGACCTTAATGCTTTAAAAAGGAGATTTTTATTACATATCTCAAGAACATGAGCCATCCACACCACACATACCATACCTTAGCGTCACAATGGGGTCTCCATCATTAAGGAGCCTGGAAGGACCTCAGGAAAATTTCTACTGGGCCAGAACCTTTATTTATTGGGGCTTCTGGGAGACAGACATAGCAGGACATGTGCACAACTTAGAACCAGCTATGGGGTTGGTCTAATGGGATTTAGGCCTGTCGCTTGCTTGATACCTGGCTTTGAGTTGGTTTATGGAAAAGGAAATATTGGTTGAGGGTATGAGACTGAATCAGGAGATGTTTCAGGGCTTGGGTTCTGTGTGGCAAGGGAGAAGGAAACTGTTTGGTTGTTAGTCAGACTCTTTGATTATAGACACCACCTAGATAAACACTGAGTCTAAAAAGCCCAAGATAAAGCATAGAGTTATGTCGTGGGTAGTGGGCTGAGAACTTCAGACATATCACAGTATCCTGTCAGCGCTCTGATCAGCACCAATGTCCCCTTTTGCACTCAGTCACTTCAAACAGTCTGCCCAAGGTCACGTGAGTAATAGTGACGCTTAGAGTCACCAGTCCGCCTATTAGAATAGTTCATGAAAGGTCCCTGCATTGACCATAGTGCCTGATGCTCATGGCCTTCTCTGCTTGACTATTCCTCCTCAGTCTAGACTCAGTATGAGGCTAAACCTGTTTAAAATGGGCCGTTGGGAACCTGTAGAAGCCTTCCCAGGGCTCATAAGGCCAACGAGTGTTGGCCAATGCACGACGTCTGCTGTTTCCCTGTAAGCCCTCAAGAGCCCTCAAGCCAGAAGAGCATAAAATGTATGTAGATAGTGTGGTCTGTGTTCAGCATGTTTTAAAAACCAGAACAATGAAATATGTGGCTTAACCCCTGTCCCCTCTCCACTTTTGGCCTCTGATTATTATAGCTCTGAGTCTTGGATGCTCTCTTATCGGTATGCAAAGCACAAATTTCCCCCCCCCCATGCTTCTGAACTCCTTGGGAGAGATTCTGAAGTCTCACGTCTGTAACTATGCCCCAGCGTAATTTTTTAGTTGATGCCAAACGCCCGAGTCTGACATTGCCTCAGCCTGGCTTTCTCTCTACATGTGACCACCTCTCAGATTTGCTTTCTGCATATACTCACTGGTCACGTCTTCTGCAAGCTCCTTTGGTACATGTGTCATAAGTCACATATCCGTGCCCACAGAGCACCTATTCACATAGAGCTAAGAGGATTCAGAGCCACGGTGGCCCAGCTCAGGCTTTCGAGGACCTTGCGTGACTAGTTTGAGAGGCAGGATAAAGGTGCCAGCAGCCCTTCAAAAGCATATATGCTGTGGTACTGGAGAATTTAGAAGTCACCCTGGCCAGTTAGTACAGCTCAATGGATGGTTACTCTCCCTTGCCCCTGTCTTTCTTTATGATCCTCATAGTCAGCCTACGGGTTTTGAATCTTTTACTAGACTGAGAACACTACTTTGGAGTAGCCTCTGCTAATCGTATACAGCAGAAATTCCGGTTTTGTATACAGCATTTGGGAAGTTCAATGGGAACTTCCTTGCATTCTGGGCTCTACTATAGTTCTCTACAAAGAACTCTGAGCCCCAAGAGTTGACACATAAGAGTTCGAATACCAGTGTCAGCACTTACTTGTTGAGTAACTATAAAACATACATCCTGGGTAGTGCATACCTTTAATCCCAATACTCAGGAAGTAGAGACAGACAGATCTCCATGAGTTCAAGGTCAGCCTAGTCTATGTAGCTAGTTCCTGAACAACCACAACAACATAGTAAGACATTTTGTCTCAAAAGAAAAAGGTTACTTCCTGTTCAGCATCTCATCTTTCTCAGTTACAAAATAGAGATGATAGTAGCACCTACCTTTGGGGATTACTATGAGAATTAAAACACATTCCTGTAAAAAGTGACGTTTGAATGATCAAGACTACATAGAAAGGACTCACTGGTGTTGGTCCTGATGAGCAGCTATTATGACAGAGCTGTCTCTGTCCTCTGGGTGGTTTCCTGGGTAATTCCTGGAGACATTTGCCCTTGAAAATTACTATTCATTATTTTCTCCAGTTCTGGGATCAACCCCAAACCTCGCCCACGCTAGGCAGGAACTCTACCACTGCATTGCACCCAAAGCCCATAAGTCATTTTGCTTATGGACTGGTGAATTTCTATAAAAGTAGTTTCAAATCCTCAGCATAAGCAATTCCCCTGGAATGCTAAAGCCAGGGGTGTTTTATTACCCCTGCATTGACATTTTAATAGGCAACAATGGCCTTTAAAAGAATTGGGGAGATGCACAGGCCTGTTGGTCTCCACCCTGGGGTTCCTGTTGAGTTTCTTGTTACCATGTGAACCCTGGTGGTGGTGGTTGTTATTTGAAGTTTATCAGCCTTCAGCTCCACAGTGATATTCAACAACTAGTTTCTGTTCCAAACAGCATCATCTGTCTCATTGAAAAATCAGCTGATTTCCAATGTCTTTACACAATGATTACCTGGGTGCTCTATGCTTCTGGGACTTAAATTTAGTCTTTAACGAGCCTGATTTCCCACGTTTGATCATTCTGAAGACTTGGATTTCAAATACCAAGCTGCCGTTAGTTGGTTCTAATTTCAGATAAGGGTGTAGGATGCAGTGGACATTTACTGGAGATGGATCTCAGTCCTTCTGAGCCTGCATAGCTAAAAGTTGTTCCGTCCACATAGAAAAAGTCCGCTTCCCCTGACACTTCCAAATACAGGATGTGAGTTAGAAAACTCACACAGGAGGAAGCAGATCTGGATGACGTGCTGGCTCCTCTGCTTGGGGATTGTGTCACCTCGGGCTTGTGACACAGTGTGCTGAGCCTTGAACTGCTTGTCCTCACAACGAACGAAGACTTTCTTCTGAGGGCTGAGTGCATCCCTGGGTATCAGCTGCTTACGCTGGTGTCCACACAACCCCGGTCACTAATGTTCATTAGTGTCATTTTTGCAGAGACCTGACTCCAAAATTTCTATTGTGAATGAAAGATCTAGCCATTGCAATTTTATCAGGATAAAATAGCCCACCTCGAATGGGGGTTTCGGCAACAAATCTCTAGAAATCGGTTAAGTATGTTTCTTTAAATCACCCCCTAGGAAAGAATCAGGGGACCATAAACGTGACTCAAACTTAGAAATGTGGCTTTAAAATGTGGATTTATCATTATCCTTAACTGTGTTTACAGCAAGTCAGCATGGGGCCGTTTCTGTGTTAGCTGTGCTTCGAGTACAAAAACAAAAAACCAAAACAAACAAACAAAAAACCTATCAGCCTAAAATAGTGTCCCGTATCCTGGCTGAATGTCATGGTTGCATCTCGGTGCCTTCCTTCTGGGAATATGTTTAAAGTCCCAAATCTAGGAAGTCTACCAGAAGATTTTAGTGAAATCAAGAAACAGATGCTAATCCCACAGACAGGGATGAATGGAGCACTCCTGACCGGCACCATTTTCCTGTCCCCAAAGCCCCATGTCCGGGGTGGAAGGCTGCCGGCTCTGGAATAAAATCTTCAGTGTTTAATCGGAAGCTTCGAACAGCCGGTTACATGTACATGGACACACTCGCTCTTTCTGCCTTCTTTGATCGGTGGCCCTGCGTGCAGCGGTGGCTTTTTCCTCAGCCCGTTGACCTGGCTTTGTGGGTGTGTTTCAGAACAAGAACATCTCTGTATTTAGACTCAGAAGTGCAGGAAGGAGTAGCTGAGTCGTGAGCATAGTTTGGCGAGTGCCACATGTCCAGAGATAAGAGATTGTCTAGGAAAAGAGAAAGTGTCTCAGAGTGTCTGTGGAAGCTTACATCTGAGTCCTCTGAGACTGAAAAGCTATTTATGAGGAGTGGGCTATTTACATATTATCTATTAAACGGAAGTCTTTATTGTAACACCAAAACAGTATGAAAAAGTATGCTATGTCCAATAAAGAATTTCTTGGCTTTAATTATATTGATTGTCTTAAATATTTATTTTATATATCTAAAATGTCATATACATATATGTCTATATGTGTATATGATTATATATATATTATATAATATATATCATATATGTATGATATATATTATATTATATAATATATATCATACACACACACACACACACACACACACACACACACACACACACACACACGGAGGATGGGTCATCTGGGGCTGGTTCTGGAATTGGGAGCCCTTCTATAGAAGTTGTACTTGGTCATTGGGTCATTGGCAATTCAGATGACCCCAGCAGGGTTTGTCCCTCTGTAGACAGCTGGAGGGGAGTTTGGCTTCTCCACCCATTGAGACATCTGTTTACCCTGGCCAGCCTCACTGTAGAGAGAGGATGCAGACAGTCCCCTAGAGGGAAAAGGGACGAGGCTGTGTTTGGGTTTCTAATACCAGAGCGGCTTTCTTATAAGAAGGATCAAGGATATCCCCACATCGGTGTCTGCTTAGGAATGCAATTCTAGACCTTTTTATAATAGACTCAGAATCTGATTTTTATGAACTCAAAAGGCAATTTATTCTTCTGGGTAATTGCTAAAGATTATTTGGGGGGTGTGCCCTGCGAACTGGATTATCACCAATGTCCACCATGCTATGTTAGCTTGGTAAGTTTTCATGTTTGGAGAAACAGTGTGGGGTCGAGGAGATACTTTTATATTCGGTTTTGTTTGGTTGGGGGTTGAGGACGTGTTTCCCTCAGGATTTATGATAATCATAAAATAAAAGGGACTAGTCAGACACGATTCTCTAGAACCCTTGCGTGGGGACTTTGGTGCATGGCAAATACTCAAGAAAAGTTGCTGTGACTCAGTACACAATGATTAGCATCTGTTCAGTCCCAGGAGGCATCTGTGCAGTAGATAACTACCTAGGAGATGTTGGTGCTCCATAAATATTCTGGGATGCTGCTCTTTCCAAATCCCTTCACCTTGGGGGAGGAGAAGTTTGAGGTTATGAGACTGTCTACCTAACCAGATTCATAAATACCATTTGTCTCCTTCCTACTTACCCAGGAAAATCCCCAAGCCCTGGTGACATTCTATGAGTTCTCTCTATGTGCCAGGCTCACTATGCCTTATACTAGTTAAGTCACTGAAGCCTCAGAACACTCCGTACGGCCACAGAAAACTAAACAAGGTTAGATGTAGCAAGCTTAAACAACAATCAAAATATTCCTGGTTTTAGAATACATTATTAGGGATTGTAATGAAGGCGATAGATCTTCACAGCTAACCAAATAAGCAAATAGAAAAAAAAATCCTTTTGATTTATAATGTAAATAAATGAAAACTTTGAAACTGTCTACTTTTCCTCCCCTTCTGGGGACGGATACTGGCATCCCTCCACGGCCCCTGCTAGTTCTGCTAGCTCTTATGTTTAGCGTTGATAGAGCCAAATTTTAGATCACAAGTTCTGATAAATAGCTCCCAGTGAGAATAATGTTTACCCTTGACAGTGGGCAGCTTTTTATTGTTTCGTGTACGTTATGTGCTGGGGAAGAGGCAGACAGAGGGCCTTTGGGAAGAACCACTGTTAGAGTGTGTCATGGGGCAGCAGACCAGAAGGACATGCTCAGTGCGTCTCGCCCATGGGAGAGGTAACCATGCTGATGTAGGCTCGCTCTCGGAAAGTGCATTCTGCACAGCTGACCCCCCCCACAACCCCCCATGAGAATGGCTGTCATCCACCCTCTGTCAGAATGATGCCACCAACTGAATTGGTTCTCAAAGTGTGTCCTGAGGATACGGTGCATCAGCCTTCTGGGGATTTGCTAGCAGTTCTGGAATCTGCCCCCCCCCATCCTCCTACCCCCCCACCCCCTGCAGTCCCATGGAATTGTGGGTCCTGCGGTGAGACTGTCATCTGGGACTTGTGATGCCAGCTCAGGGCTAAGCTGATGCCAGCTCAGGTCAGAGCAGATGACCCTTATTCCAGACTTCAGTTTCTTTTATAAAATGAAAAAAAAAAAAAATCATAGTAAGTAGGTTTATTCTAAGACATCCACCCTCCCCCACAGCCCTCAGGATCATGTCCCAGGTCCTCAAAATCCACCCATCTATGATGCTAACCTCTGATGTCTGGCAGTGTCGTATAGTAATCGGACAGACTGAAATCCGACTGCCTTTGTTCAATTTTTTTTTTTTTTTTTTTTTTTTGCACTACAGGTCTTTTGCTTATATATTATGGTTTCCGATTTTGTATTTTCATGGGATTTCTGTGTTTACCAGTATGTGTTCTCTATGCTATATATATATATATATATATATATATATATGTATGTATGTATGTATGTATATATATATATGTGTGTTTCATGTACTTTTTTCTTAGGCTCTGTTTTTCTTTTGTTTTATACTATTCATATTTGTTTTCTAATAAGAGGGAGCAAGGAAGGATGTGCATTTGGATGGATGGGGAGATGGGAAGACTGGGTGGAGTTGGGAGGAGAAACCATAGTCAGAATATATTAATCACCTAAAGTTGTTAGTTGGAAACAATAGCACCCATGCCTAAAGGAGGTAGTGAGGGATTAGCCTACAGCACACAGAGCTGACACTTCAGGAACACTGTCAGTCAGCTGACCACATGGGTGCCTTTCCCTACGTGGGGATGGAAGTCACACCATGAACAGCTTTATTTCCCGTGCTTGTGTGACATGGTTTAATACATATTAAGGGGCTGGACAATTGGCTCAGCCGTTAATATTACCTGTTGTTCTTGAAGAGGATCCAAGTTCAATTCCCAACTCCCACAAGGTGGCTCACAGATGTCTGTACCTCCAGTTCCTGGGGATCTGACTTCTCCCCTGACCCTCTTAGAGATGAGGTCTATCACTGACCTAGAATTTACCAGGGAGGCTAGACTGGCAGGCCAACAAGCCCCCAGGACCTACCTGTCTCTGCCTTCTCAATACTGGGATTGAAACTTGTGTAATCACTCCCAGCCTTTTTATTTACTGAGGTTTGTGGACCCAATTCAGTTTCTTATGCTGTGAAGCGAGCGCCTTACCCATTGAGCCAGCCAGCTCTTACAGGAACAGCTGTTCTGTTGGCTTAGGGCCCCACCCTTGTGACCTCATTTAACTTTAATTACTTCCTTGGGTGTTGGGGCTTTGACAGCAACAATTCAGTCTACTGAGGGTTAGGTCATACCTGGAAGAAAGGCGGATGGGAATGCGTATGTCTGCGATTGGCAATTGCATTCATCAAGAATTCGGTCCGCAGCGCCATTGCAATAACTGGTGCAATAAAATGTCTGAATAGATTAAACTCTACATGTCTACAGTAGAATGGGATGCAAAGTCTATTTTGAAGACGCCATCAGAACACTCATTTTCACAGATTCGAAACAGCTTGGCTCATCTGCAGGAAACAAAGTCACTGAGATATTTATCCGTGTGGAAGATATAAAGAACTCACTCTTAACTTTTTCTTGCCCATGCGGTTCCCAGAGGCACCTGAAGAGCGAGCATGCGCAGAAGGCCAGGCACCGGCCTGTACTCCTGCGCGCACGGAGTGGTGCTACCCATCCTTGCTCCGCTCCTAACTTACTGTGCAAGAAGGAGGTGCCCGTGCTCCCCGGAGGATTGTATGGGAGCCCTGTGGGCTGTTAATAAACCTCGGGTTTGGGGAGGGAAAATACATGCGCAGTAAACACTCTGACGTCAGACCTGTTCCATCCCTGGAAGCCTCCTCCACACCAGCATTAGAGAAAGTGGTCGGGTTTGTTTTTCTACCCCCTCCCCCTCCCTCCTCCCACTGTGCTTCTGGGGGAAGATATCGAATATCAGAAAGGGTCCTGTGTCTGAGAATCCTCTGGGAGGCCTCGGTGTAATTTGATTTTTTTGTCTTCAGGGTTCCGGGGACAGGATGGGGCTTTTCCCCTTTCTAGGACAAATGCTGCTGAGGGACTAGTGCCTGCAGTCACCCTCTGAAGTAAGTAGCGTCCACACTTGCAGCAAAGGCTCTTCCGGGTCAGGGAAGCCCCCTCCTAATTTCTCCTTGCCCAAAAGCCCAGTTGTGCAACCCTGCTTGTTTTGCTGGGATTAAAACTCCGGTCTTAAGTCTGAACTTCTACCCTATTGTTTCCTCACAAGGGACAACAAGAGTCTTGCGAGTGTAGAATATGACATGCAACAACAATGGAATATGGCATTTCCAACAAGTGAGCTTTGGCTTATTTTTCAGAAGAGCAACAAAGCCAAACCTCACTCCCGTCCTTCGGTAAGGGTGTATAGAGGGGCATATCCGTTCTCCTCCCTGTCCCCCAGATGTCACCAGCCAACCCAGTGTCCCCTCTGTGGAGGCTGTGCTTTTTGTCTTGCTGTTCTGGGTGGCGGGGGTGGGGGTCCCCTCTTTTATTCATGTTTGTTCTTTGACAATCATTTAATGTCAAAAAACGACAATACTCGTTATTTGGGCTTAGGCAACTCCCCAACTGAACTGTTCCTTCCATCTTAATCCCTTTGTGGAATCCGTAAGCACACTGATTTTTGTGGAATTTTTGGTTTATCAAACATCTAGCAGGATGGGTAGGAGACCAGTGTCTGACTAATGAAGAAATGGGAAACGGACACAATATTTACTGCCCAATATTACAATTAATATTCCTCCCACCCCCTCCCCCCCACTGTGAACATTCACTCTCTTCACTTCCCTCACAGACAGAATAACTATGGTTTTCTGTTCAAAAGTTTGTCGCAAATAGTAAGTAATATTGTGTTTGTTTCTAACATTTCATCTCCATGTGGCTTACCCAGTGAAGAGAGATAAACAGGGCCGTCCTGCGTCATGCCACTGGGGATTTCTCAGACCAGTAAGGGCTGTGTCCAGATGCGTTCACATGTGCAGTGCTGGGTCTCAGGCCAGGGGTCAGACAAAGTATAGAAAGGAGAGAGGAGACAAGACATATGTGTCTTCAAGTGATACTTAGCCCAGCTTGACCTCACAGCTTCTCCTGGGGAGAGAAGCCGTCCTTGGCTCATCCCAGGCCTGTGAATGTGATGCCTATGGGTACAGGTGAAGACTAAACTTGTTGAGCTCAGTTGGCACCACCATTGGCATGAGGGAAAAAGACCTTACTTTCCCGTCTACACCCAGCTGCACCTCAGGAGGCCCTGTTAGAAGATACTCCAGCTCCCAGTGTCTCTGGAGCAGTTCCCCTGGTGGCCATCAAACCTCTGAACGGGCTGGTGGCCCGTACCACTCTTCTCTTTACGGGAGAAGGTCCCTCTGTCCTTCCATTAGGCGAACAGATGCCATGGCTGAGTTGACTTCGGTATTACGGTCATGGTATTTCCCGGTATTCTTTGGTTCTGCTTTGCCAGCTACGAGCCTTTTCTTCCCACGTGGGAACTCATGGATTTCCTGGTTGCCTGGGAGTCCCATTCGTCTGTCACACTGCTCTCCTCTCCCTTTCAGGCTACCAGCTCTTAATAAGCTCCTTAGTAGCCTCACCCCAGCCTCCCACGTAGAATCTGTTTTATGCACCTAAACAAAACCTGAATGACTTTTTAAGATGTTGTCAGAATTCTCTTTCCAGGGGACATCTTAGCCAGGCCCCGTGTAGATCAGTTAAACAGCCAACTGAAAAAGTCAGCTAGAGTAGGATAGCCACAGAGACTCTTCCAATCTCACTCACCAGGCCCACGCAGGCCACCTTGTTAGAGTGACTTTGATGGTACCTGAGGAGGGCAGCAGCCTGGATGACTTTGAGTCCGTCACACATTTTATCTTCTGGGAGCATCCGTTTTGGTTTGTGGGCTGCGTCCAGGGACAGGCCTGACTGGGAGGCAAGGCAGTGAAGAAAATCATACAGGTGTACGGGACACACAGAGACGCTGGGACTCGGTCGCGTGGAGAAGCTACATTTCCCCCCTGGAAACTCAGCATGTTTATTATATGCACTTGAACGTTGAACGGGGAGGTGAGGTTATTTCATACAGCTGGACAGGGAGGTGGAGTCATCACATACGGATAAAAAGGGAGGCAGGATGAGCTCATCACCATAGGAACAGTCTCTGTAGGGAGCACTCTTCAGGCTGTAAACATCCAGGGAGAAAAAAAAATCTACAGTGGACATTTTCTGCACCCACTGGCAATGCTGGGGACAGCTTTGCCTTTTTCCTAAGTGTTCAAGGCACTGGGGTCCTTGTTATGGCGGTCCCTGTGTCAACAGCCCATATCCACTCGGGGATTTTCTCACTCCGGGCTTCCTCTTCCTATGTTTGTGTCCTTATGTTCTGTCTTGTCTTGTTTTTTGTTTGTTTGCTTTGCTTTTGTTTTCTTTTGTTGTTGATGTTTTGTCTTGCTTTGTTTTGTTTTACAAGGCAGGGTTCCTCTGTGTAACCCTGGCTGTCCCGGGACTTCTCTGTAGATGAGGCTGACCTCCAGCTCACAGGGATCCACCTGCTTCTGCCTTCCAAGTTCCGGGTGTAAAGGCGTGCTCCACCACTGCCCAGCTTGTTCTGTCTAATTTTTGAAACAGAGTTATGGTAGCCCAGGCTGGCCTCCTGTCTCAGAGGCCCCCTAATGCTTAGGAGCATACATTTTGCAATTGTATAGTCAGTTCAATTTATTTTTTAAAGGTTTACTTAGTAAATCTTTTTTAAAGGTTTAAAGATATGCCGTATGTATATGGGTGCCTATGAAGGCCAGAAGAGAGAGAACATTTGATTCCTTGGATGTGGAGTTACAGGTAGTTGTGAGTAAGCTGCCTAATGTGTGTTCTGGGAGCCCAGCTCATGTCTTCTAGAAAAGCATCAAAATCTCTGTACCCACTGAGCCATCTTTCCAGCCTCTAATTAGTTCAGTTTCTGTGTTCCTGCCATCCAACCCCCGGGCTCTATTACAGCAGGTTGGGATGTAGCCACAGGCTGTGACAATGCCCCTGTGCTAAAATGAGCTCTTTTTCCTTTATGATGTGGCTTTCAGAGTGTCATTTTGCAGAAAGTGGGGTGCTGTTGGTAAGCAGCCAAAGCTTGACCTGAGTCCCAGACATCACGGCCAACCATGATGATGCTGAAGCTTTGGTGCGGTGGTCCTCAACCTTCCAAATGCTGTGACCCTTTAATACAGTTCCCATGTTGTGGTCACCCCAACTATAAAGTTATTTTTATTGCTACTTTGTAACTGTAATTTCACCATTGTTATGAATTATAATTATATTTGCTACTCTTATGAATAGTTAAGTAAACACCTGTCTTTTCTGGTGGTCTTAGGTGACCCTTAGAGGGGTCTCAATGCACAGGTTGAGAACCACTGCTCTAGAGGGAATTGTGCCCTAGCAATCATTAAATTGGGCTGTCCATTACCTGCTGGGCAAGAAATTATGAGAATTTTATTTTTTACATGTTAATATTTAATTAATCTCCCTGGGTGGTTCAAGCCACTAGGACACAGGCACCTCCAACCCCTTTACCTCCTCTTTAGTCCTTCAGCTCTTCTGCTGGGACATCTGGCTTTCACGTTGACAGGCTGCTTAGGGAGCTGTCCCTTCCCCAGAACCTTGTAGTCGCCCAGCATCTATGATGGGGGCAACTCCAGTCTTGTTCTTGGCAGCATTGACCCGGGTCTGCTCACTGACCAGTGTCCACAACTTATCCAGGCTGACAGTCGGGCAGAAGCTCTGGTTCCTCTTTACGTGGTAATGCCTCGTGCCAACTTTCCCAAAGTAACCTGGTTCGTATTTGCCAAAGTTGATCCTGTGGTGATGCTTGCCTCCAGCATTCCCGGGGCCTCCTGGATGCTTGTGGTGTTTACCAATGTGACCTGGCCATGGCTCACGTGACCCCAGAGTTTCTGGATCTTCCTCCGTCTGGATGGCGTAGTGGCAGCAGAAATGAAATAGCAATTATGAGGACTTTAATTCAGTCTCTCTATACAAAGATCACACATTCCTGGTTCAGGTATCAGTCCGTGGTTATAAATGTTGGTGGGACCACTTTTAGGAGGCTAAAGTCACATTATAGCCCGAGGGAAGATGTTTGTGAAGTTCACAACTAGTTCATGATGCCAACGCATCACCCAGAATCACAGACTCTTTGATTCATAACCTTTGGAAAGGTGTTTTTAACTGCTGGAAACTCCAGATCTTTCATCCTAGCAGTTGGAGTGGAATCTGGGTCAAAGAGATGCTAGCCACTCAGCCACAGTGACAAATGTGTCCAGCAATCACACGCATCTCAGTCCCGGACCTTGGGTTCAGAACCCACATCTCTTCTCATGAGCAATAAATGATGACTTTCATTGTCCGAAGTGAGTTCAGCTTTGGGGACATTTTGTGTTACTAAATCAGTGGGGGAGATAACCAGTTGTCACTACTTGGAATGGCTTAATTCATTGAGGCTTGCCGTTTTGCTATGACTGATTTGTGTAGACCCTTAAGTCGGGGTTCTGTTCAAGGCCATATGGACAACTGGGCGATTGTCTCCAGCCTCAGGTCCCCTGCTAAGCTACTGAGTAGCCTCATCATCTCCCCCTCCATCAGCCCATTCTTTTGTGGCTCCTTCTTTTAGGTCACTGTTCATTTTGGTCTGGCTGTGCCTCATAAAAGTGCTGTGCAGGGAAATTTGCTTTGTGGCTTATATTATGAAAAGACCCCATCCAGCTGGTCAGACATTAGCAGTCATGGTTGCTGTTTCTGCACCTCTGCCCAGGGTTTGGAATAGGAAAAAAAGACATTCATACAGATAAAAGGAGAGGCTCACTCCCGAGTGCGGAGGGGCAGTTTCTAGGAGAGGGACTGTTAGAACAAGCATTGTTATTGATTGTGGTGTGTAAGTGACTGTGTGGTATCTACACACAAGAGAAAACCTGGGTTGGGTGATGGCCATGTGTGGGAGCAGCCGGTGCGTACAGGGAATAAAGCATCCTGCACAGGTGGGTCTTTTCTCCCTACCTGGACCCCCGCCGTCCTGATTCTTCTGTTTACATATCCCTTCCTCAGGAAAGCCTCCCAGGATTGCTTCCAACAGGCCCCGCCCTTTCTTCCATGCTTCCGTGACACATGTGTCTTCCACACCCAATGTGCTTGTCATAAAGCCATCTACTCAGACCATGGTTCTGTGTCTGGTGCCCTGGCTGAACGCTAAGTCTGCAGAGTATCTATTACCTAGACATTGCTTTAAAAACGGTATCTTCGGTGTTTATAAGAGCAAGTCGGCCTGAGGACTAGAGTGGAGGGATGGGAAAGCAGAACCTTGAGACGCATTGAGAAAGTGGCCAATGAGGAATTTAGAGATAATATCCCAGGATCCCCAGAGCCAAAAGGTGCCAGTGTCCTCTTTGTCCATTACCAGGATCGTGGAGGAACCGCTCAGGCGTGCTCACCATTGGACATCAGAGTCCAGATACGTAACTGAATGGAAGAAATGCCCCCATTTCCTGTCCTCTTCTGTCATACTGCTGGGGCTTCCAATTAACTAAACCTGCCTGGACACACAAAGAGAAGGGAGCAAGGTGTTCGCCCTTAGGGCAAAACAGAGTCCTGGGAAACCGGGGGTGGCATGGAAGTCTGTTTAGCATAAGGGTTGCGGTCATGAGAGCTTATTTTGTCCCCTCGTGTTATAATCATGCTAATTAATAAATATATTATATATTTAATGAACATATTATATGAATATATATTATATATTAAATATATTTAATAAATAATTATTAAATTAAATATTTATAATAAATATAAAATATATTTAATGAATATATTAACAAATATATTCATTAACGAAAACGTGAAGACAGGTGCCTAATGGGAACAGAAGAGCTAGCTTCTAACCCCACCTCACCAAAGACTAACACTTATACGTGGCCTCTCTCTCTCTCTTATTTTCCCTCTTCCTTGTGTATGCGCTAGGATCTGCTGGCTTTTATTCGAGACGAACCACAATCAATTTGGCTACACTTGTTTTAGGACCTAATTAAGGCCGACCTGTCTTGGAACGGAGCTCTCTCTGCTTTCCTTTGTTCTGTTACCATAAACAAGTCCCTTCATGCGCCCCTGTGGGAACGGGGACGAGACAAGCTCCCGGGCTCCCAGAAACTTTCAGCAAGTTTGACTCCCTCGGCTTGGATCCCAAGTCATTAAATATAAGATGAAGGGGGGGGGGCTGCTGGATCGCAATGGGAAGTGTGGGGGGAGGTAGCCTACCTAACAGAGCTGGAATGTGCTGTCCAGAGTACCCCCCCCAATGTCACCTGAAGGACAGTTTGAGAACATGGGGGAGAGATAAACGAGAAAAACAGAGTACATAGTCACAGCTGTTTTTATCTGCAGTGCCCCTCGCAGCCAGCTGTCTGGCGCTCATCACACTTAATACGTATTTGAGGCGTGTCCCATCCTGCTTGACAAAAAGCCCCAAGAAGGGGAAATCGGCGTCCAGGAGCAGCTTCCAGCGTGGAGCCTGAGACTTAGTGGCTGCCTATATGTGAGGCAGGGCCATCAGGCCATTGCTGTGTATGTTGTATTGCCCTGCCTTCTGGATGGCAAAGATCAGTATGCCATGCAGGACATGGGCAATTCAGGTCCACGTTCGGATCTGTGGACCCTGTTGCCACCGTTAATTTAAGACGAAATCCCATAAAGAACGAGGCCATCTCCACTCCCTTGGGAGTAAGGGCTGCTTGCCTGAAGTAGATGTTGCTTCTGGGTGGATATACATGCCAACATCCCTCTCCAGTCCTAGAGATCACACTACATCCTCTCAAATGAATTCATTTGCTCTCAGATTCTGCATCATAGAGGTCATCGACACTGTGCTGTTTTTAGTTTGAGGGCACAGGAAGATTTACAAGGACTGATGAACGGACAGACAGACAGACAGACAGACGCACGCACGCACGCACGCACGCACCACTGCAGTCATTCCTGGAGGTGATGTGAGCGGAGGTAAAGAGTCTGAACAGGTTCCTGCACTGACTTAAATTTGTTCCAAGCGTTTTGTCCGTGTCTCCCTGCAAACTTATCCCCTCACATCTGCTGTTTTGATAACTGCCTCTGAAGCCACCATCACTGGGGCGATGCAACAGCTGGAAACAGCAGGCCATGAGTCTTCCTCCTACCCCAGTGCACCCTGGGAGCTGTGTTGGCAAGGAGAGGGCAGGGCAAGCTAGCAAACACGGGTTGCTTCTTATGCCAGCGTGTAAAAATGATGGTTCCTCTAAAACCATAAGGATTCGTTTTATTAGCACTTTGGCAATGCAACCCTGGAGCTTCAGCTGCGCACTCAAGTCCCTCCCCAAGTTCAAGTACATTGTGGCAGTGTCTGCATAAGTATAGATTGTGTGGAATGCCTCTGGCTATAAATGGGCTTGATGTGTGTTATCTCCTGGGGGGGGCAGGAATGTGTCTAAAAGCCAGCTACATTCTGCAGGGATAATTCTTCTATTGTGCTCTGCACAGAGAGTCCTCCTGGGTGTCCTTAAAGATGGGACTGATAGGTGGTTGAAAGCAAGAAGCTATTTGTAACATATTTGCTTGCTTGCTATCTAAAAGCTGCTTGGCTCAGAAATAGCTAAGGCTTGATTTTTGTTGCTCCGGAGAACGAAGGCCAGTGTCCTAACAAAACGAAGGCCAGTGTCCTAACAAAGAAGAGTACAGCATAGAGCTAAACCTTGTCCCCAGCACAGAGACCAGAGCAAGCAGAGGAAGGGCCTGCGGCAAAGGAAGATTTGAGTCCAGAGATGAGCTGGTCCACCCCATTCCCTGCATGGCTGACCATGGTAGGAATATGAGAGAGAAGCTAAATCCTAAATCAGTTAGGAGGGTGGGCTATGAAAACCAGTGTTTGGGGGGAAATGTAGGTGCTGCGTATTTGTAGATTCTTTTTGGTTTTGGTTTTCAAGACAGAGTTTCTCTGTGTAGTCCTGACTGTCCTGAAACTCACTCTGTAGACCAGGCTGGCCTTGAACTCACAGAGGCCCACCTGCCTCTGACTCCTGGGATTAAAGGCATGCGCCACCACCAGCTGTTTAGCTGTTTGCTCAGACTTTTACCATTTCGTGCAGCAAGGGGAGGGACTGGAGGAGAAACTAGGCTTTTCCATTGATTGACATGAGTAACAAGTGTGTGTGTGGTTGGGTTTCTCTTTAATTTTGTGCTGCAGTACAAATGGAAAAGACTCGTTTCTCCAATAGTCAAATGATTTACCTTAAATTTCAGTGTCTTCGGCTGAGAGTCAATACTTTCTAAGCTGATGAAAACAAAGATGCCATTGAAATCATGTCACCTTACACATAGTCCTTTGGAAGGAAAGTTGCCAGGTCAGCCTCTCTCGACCAACTGTGTTGTCAAGCATCCATGTTACCACTGTAAGGCAGATCTGTAGCTGGTGATGGTTTCTGGACTTAGAATGGAAGCAGAGTGTGTGTAGATTTTTAATGGGTGTTGGCAGTGCAGAGGGTATTAGTTCATTGCCACTCACTTTCAGGAGAAAGTCAGGGTGTCCTTCAAAGGGACTCATAGCAGATGTGGGCTGGGATATGCCATTGACTTTGTGCTCTCTCTCTCTCTCTCTCTCTCTCTCTCTCTCTCTCTCTCTCTCTCTCTCTCTCTGTGTGTGTGTATGTGTGTGTGTCTCTCTGTGTATGTCTCTCTCTGTGTCTCTGTCTCTGTCTCTCTCTCTCCTGTAATGCTATCTACTTTGCCTCTGTGCCAAAGAAAAAGTTCTAATAGACTCAACACAAATTGGGACTGTTTTTGTGAAAGCCTATATATCAGAAAAGTTGGCTTGTTGAGATAATGGCAGTCTGTAAAACCAACCTGAAAGCCTCTCCAGCATCCCGCTGCTATGCTTTATGTAGAAACTATGGCATATACTTTCAAACATCTCCTGAAATGTCTAGCACGTTTATATCTGAAACTGTGATGCAACTTTCTAAATTAGTCTGATCCTTGATGATTTGAGGCCAAATCCTTTCTTGAGTCCCCCAACACATGCCTTTTCCTTTCCTGCCATCTCTGGGGCGTCCATTGTCCAGCCTCTTGGTGATGCTGGCTGGCTTCAGAGTTTGCAAAATGTTTCAAGGTGGCCATCCTTGAAGCTCCTACCACTGGGTGGCCCACATGCTTCCTCTCATTATTCCAACACATCTAGACAAAACCATTGTAGTCTCTTTCCAAATATCCCATAATAGTTCTTAGAAGAATGGGCAAGCTAATTCTTGGTCTAGGGTGGGGGGAGTCAATGATCTGATGGTCCTTTTATCTATACCAAGAAAGGCGATATATTTCTCTTATTTTTTAAAATCATGTGTCTATGTGTGTGTTCCTGTATGAGTTCATATTCATGTGGATGTCAGAGGACCACTCTGAGTGTCATTTCCCAGGCACCTTCCACTTTTTGTTTGACCTGAAACTTCATCAATGAGGTTAGGGTAGCTGGCCAGTACAGTACAGGGATCCACCCATCTTCTCCTCCTCCTCCTCCTCCTCCTCCTCCTCCTCCTCCTCCTCCTCCTCCTCCTCCTCCTCCTCCTCCCTCACTGCCATCACTGAGATGGTGCATGTGTCATCCCCTCTGACTTTTTCCATGGGCTCTGGGGACTAAACTTGGTACTTGTGCTTGCAAAGCAAACACTTTTCTGATAGAGCCCATCTCCCTAGGCCAGGAATAAGTTTCTAACGCAGGTTATGCACCCTTATCTGAAAATCTGACTGTGAAATCAGAAAACCACAAGAGCTGGAAACATTTGGGGTGCTGACATGAAGTCACAAATGGAAAATTTCAGATGACAAAACTTCATTTCATGCACAAAAGCATGACAAACGTTGCCTGAAATTAATTTCAATCTACATGCACACGTGTATATGCTACACACATGAAAACATGTTTGCACTTGTGTCCCATGCCCAAGATAGACGGATTGTGTATAAATATTTCAAAATCCAAAGAATTCCGAAACCCTACTGATCCTAAGCACTTAGGCTAGAGTTAGTCAGCCTGTGGTGGGATTCTAGGCTAAAGCAGACTCCAGGGAGGGTTTCATGTTTTCATTGGTGGAGACTGCTCACCCTGCCGACTTTCAGGCCACCTGTTGGCCTGAGTGTTCCTTTCTTGCTACTTGCGTCCTGGTTGCTATAGATGAGCTTGCATGCTCGTTGCTATAGATTTGTCCAGGTGTGTGATGCTCTTCTGAGGCCCAGTAACCCAATCCCGATGACAAAGTCCCCTTCTGGTCGTGTAACCGGTGCTGATAGAGAAAGAAAAGTTGCTTTGCAGCAATGTATCTTTATCCGCTAGAAAGGACACATATGTATTTACATGCGACTAATCTCACTGTGCTTGGAAAGAAAGTTTTCTGAGCAACAGCTGTCTCTTTACCTGGTAGTAACACTGGCGGGTGACTCGAGCAGCAAGAACTGGCCAGGACAACAGCCTGGTGCCTTCAGTGTGTCGGAGGCCTTTTCCGGCTATACGCACAGAAGGTGGAAAGATAAGCAGTTACCTGTCCGGTTAACTGATATGTGAGTGTGAGCTGGGAAGGGCTGGAATGCACAACCTTCGTAGAGTTCAGAGTTCAAGTGTAACCCAGCTGGGCTGTAAGAACACAGAACCAGGGGTGAAAGGCCCCTGACTCTCCAACCTCCCTGCTCTCATCGTCCTTTGGTCCGTTGGTCCTATATGTTATGCATTTGTTTTGCTCAAATTGTGGTATTGGGATAAATACAAAGACACAAAATTTGTGTGTGTGTGTGTGTGTGTGTGTGTGTGTGTGTGTGTGTGTGTGTGTGTTATCCTGGTCTAAGGAAAAAAAAATACTTATAATTTAAAAACTCAGCTCCAAACTACGTTAAGCTTTTGTTATTTGTAGGCATGAAATAGTTGGTTTTGGTTACTTGCAAGTTCCTTATATGAGAGGTCTTTGTCAAGTTGGTGATCTGAAAACAGGAATCGTCTGTAACCTAGCTCATGACTGTCCCCCTATAAGAGGCCTGGCCTGTACTGTTGCTCCAGATCTGTCTTCCGGGGTCATCACTTGTCCAGTGAGCAAAATAGCAAACTGCCTACCAGCCATGCACAAAGCACCTAAGCTTCCTTGTAACACATACAGCATCTCTCACAAATACTAAAACAAAACAGAAACAGCAGTGTGTTTGCGAAGAGGGAGGATCCAAGGGCAGAAATATTTTATCGGAAGATAAAAGTAATTAATTTGATATCCGAGGATACACACAGTATATTTAAAGTCTACAAAAATAAAGTAAAATCTAATGTAAGGGAAGGTGACCTACCTCCCTCGGCTGTGGTAGTTCAGGGAGGGGAGAGAAGAGGAAAAATGGTTAAATGTGAGATTGCAGTTCCTATTATGAGCATAATAAGTAACTGTCTGGCCAGTAGGACCTGTAGTGGGATGGGGATGGCTGTGAAGACTTAAATGGACCCTTGTAAGATGGAGGGAATTTGACTAAGTGGAAAGGAGAGTGTGTCTGGGCACTGGTGTAGGGTTCTAATGAGGACAGAGAGACCACTATCATGGTCAGAAGGAAAAGGAAGGCTGTTTCCACAGTCCAGGGACTGGCAGAGGTGGGCTTCCTCCCAAATGGTCTCCTGGAACCCTGGATGAATGATCTCCATCAACCTAGTGGGTGTGAGAGGGCTTTCACAGCCTACATCGTCTTCTGAAGCACTGAGTGAGAAAGCCTGCCGATGTTCAGACTCGTTCAAAGCAAATAGGCTTTAGAACAAATTATCCTATTATGCTGTTAGCTTCAAATCATCTAATAGGCGTGATAGAAATTGCTGTATTAAAGATGATCTGCGAGTATTGTTTCTCATAACCACAGTTGAGGGCTTTTGGCGGAACGTGCATTGAAAGGTGTCTGATCCTTCTAAGTTATTGAAGTTAAGGCATCTACAGATGAACAGAACCCAGTCTTGGGTATAAATATATAAATATAAACCTTTATTGAAACTTTATCTCAAGATAAATGTAGCATTTTGCTTTGTTGCGTGTGTCCGTGTGTGTGTGTGTGTGTGTGTGTGTGTGTGTGTGTGTGTGTGTGTGTTTGTGAGATGTGGCATTTTAAAAGACAAGTAGCCTTAGGGAAATTTAAAATCACAAGCAATTTGAAGTACAATGTACTGAAATGTAGGAATTAGATAATTCTGTATTTATTACTGAGCATTTATAAATATGAGACCACAGGATTTAGCTGTTTTCCAAAGAAATGCCTCCAGAATTTGATTTTAGACATTTGCCCACCGGCAAAAATTTTTTACAACTCCTGTTTAAAGTCTCACCCAAATGTAGTCCTGTATAACCCTGCTGCCTGAAATGAGCAGAGTCTAACAAACAACCTAAGGCTACCCAGGGCACCCTCAGCCCTGGACACCCTTTAAAAGTTCTGCTGAAGTTGTGCCATTTACTTTCACACAAGCTTGTAAATCGGGAAGTGAACTTGAAAATATCTGACCTCCAAGGATCTAACTCATTTTAATGTGGGGCTTGCGGGAGCCGTGTCCTGCGCTAGAAGGTAAGCGCCAAGGAGCTTTCAGACTATGGGTTGTATTTGATGTGCAGGAAAGAACGGAGGCCGTAGGGTGTCGCTCAGTGAAATGCGCGTTTCCCACTTACCCACAGTGGTGCCTATTGTCCTATTTCTCAATTGAATGATGTCATGTTTCATTTAAGGCCCTCAGTGATGCTGAAGTCTGTGGTCTATGCACGAGGGGGAAAGGCAGCCAGAAAGTTGCAAATCAGGTTTTTTTTGTAAAGCCTTTGTGTGTTGGGTTTGAGAGATAAAAGCTGACTCATGCAATATTTCAGCGGAAGACTCTGCACGGACTAGTAAATGCTTCTTGTTTTACCTGACTGAGTGCCAGTGCGGCCACTGCACCAGCTGAAGGCAGACGCATGTTCAGCCACGGTGGAGAACAGGTAGGTGCCGGTAGAAGTCTTCCCAGGGAACTGATGCCAAGACCCACTTACTCCTTCCCTCTCTGAGCAGTTGAAGCGGCAGCAGCCACAGAAATGGGAGAAACCCTCACATGGAGCTTTCTTTAAAACACTATGCAAGGACAGAAGCTCAGCTGGAGAGAGCACACATGTCCGTTTGCAAGCCCCATGCCCTGAAGTTATCCGACAATGGAATTCATCCAGATTACCGCCACCCCACCCCTTGCATCTGAACTGCCCTCCCCCCAACAGCTGCTTTTTGTCTTGTTTGAGTTTCACGGGGCTTTGATTGTTCCTTAAAGTTAGTTTGAAATAACTAGAGCACCCATGTTCTTGGCTCCGAGGAGAAATTACCAAATGTGCACACTTTAATAGCTTCTCTTATTAAGATTCTGGCTAGCCGAGCTGGGGGGACAAAATGCATGCTTGCAGACTTCACGCTTAGCAGCTGCAGTGATACAATGTAATCGCACAACAACCGAAGTAGACTGGGGAAATGCAGTTGGAGTTTGTCTTATTGATAGAAAGTGCTTTTGTTAAGAAATGACTGGGATGGAGAGGGAGCTTGGCTTTGTATTCGATGTTATTGTCTACTGGAACCTAACCTTTCATTGTCTGGGTGGTTATCTCGACTTTGTGATGTTGACATTTTTTAAGGGTGTATAGACTTAACTTTATCACATATTGTATATGAAAATCAAATTGCTTTCACTTACAATGTTTAAATGTTTGGTGAGATGGGGGTTGTAGATTTAATTTCCTTAAGTAATTTGGACAGATTTTGAAAGCTATACAGTTGCTGAAGAAGAAAGACAAGATAAACAGAGGAAAGAATAAAGATCAGTTTCTACTTGGGAAAAACCATGCTATTATTTTACAACATAACCTTCTGTAGCAGTAAGTTAGTATCTAAAATTCAAACTTGTGATCATATTGTTTACATTTATTAAGCCACTCATCTTTCCTTAGCCATGTATTTTGAATACAGTTCCCTCTACCTTTAAGGGTGTAGGAGAGCCTGACATTTCATCATTTTACATTTTGCCTTTTAGAGGATTTATTTATTCCGACCTCTGTTGTTAGGCATTTCAATTCCCCTTCCTCCTTTTTCATGAAGAAAGTGTTTAATGTGCTCTGGGGAGGGAATTATTTATGAGTGCTATTGCTAGTCCATTGGAATTCTCTCCTTTTTCCTCCTTTTTCTTTAAGAAAATGTTATCTGGCTCCTCTGTGCCTCCTTCACAATTGTGCAGAGACGTTGGGGACAGGAGTGTATTCCACACAGATGAGGCTGGGGTGTTTGTGTGTGTGTGTGTGTGTGTGTGTGTGTGTGACTGTTGTTCACTTACTGCCTGAGTCCAGCCGTTTCATGCTAACAGGAAAGTGTATCTACAGCTGCTTATTTCTTCAATCGAAAATAAAAATAGAGGTTGGTGGTTTGTTTTGTTCGCCTATGGCAAAGTCCGTGATAAACTTTTCTGGCTAAAACCTGGCATCAGTGCCATAGAGGACATTGTCAGCATGAGGTTATTGCTTATGTCTGACTGCAGTTAGAAATGGGCAGTATTGGTGTTAGCTAGTGACCTGCGCTTTCTTCAGGGCTGGAGGCACGTGCAAGAGGTTGTACCAGCATCTGGTCCGGCTACTCCACTTTCAGGGGATGGAACTCATGACCATCGTCAAGTCAATTAAAATGACGTTGAACCAGAGAACACACACATGCTCAGACTGGAAGAAAGACATCATGTCATAATTTAATTTCTGCTCTACCCTTTGATCTCTGTCTGCATATATAGTGGGAGATAGATGCACACACATGTTCAATGTACATGCATACATATATACAGCACACACACACACACACACACACACACACACACACTTAACATAGGCCTGTTGGGTACAGATACCAAGTGTTCTAGACAAGTAGCTAGACTGTGTTCTTTATTTTCTCATCTCTAAGCTTCCTTCTACCCTAATGGTTTATTGAGAGAAATCAGTCTCCATTTCATGGTTCAGATATGAGCACCGTGTACCTAACCTCTCTGAGGTTGGTTTAGTTTTTATTCTCTTTTTATAAAATCTTTGAAGCATGATGAAACACACGAACTTCAAGGATCTTGACGGGAGAGGTTAAGGGCAATTTTCATGTAGCTTTGTATTAGGGAAGGTGGATCTGCTTGGGTAATCTCGCTGCCAGCCAAGCCACTCCCTGACCTCAGTAGTTAAGAGATGGGATGATCATGTACGTAACCCCTTGAGCTGGGAATTTGGGAGACACTTTGCCAAGTGGCTCTGACTTGGCTTCTGCCAGATCGTTATGTCATCTGGCCTGACAGGGATGCATGTGCTGAGCATTTCACTCAGGCAGCTGGGGCTGGAAGAGCAGAGGCTTGTGAGCATCCCTGGGCTTCTCAGCAAGTCTCCCTGCTTGCTGCCTCCAGCATGGCAGCTCCAGGAAGTAAGCCTTGTTCTGGGCCAACACGCATTTATTCCTTTAAAAGTTACTATGCTTTGGTAGTTTACATCTCAGTTTTGCTTTAATTGCTTTGGATTTGTGTGCTTTTGTAGTACATCAGAAGAGTCTGTTTTCATTTTTTTACATAGTAGATAAAAAATGCCATGCACATGCATATATGTGTGTGTATGTATATGTGTAAATATGTGTGTATATATACATATATATATGTGTATATATATATGTGTGTGTGTATATATATATATATATATATATATACATATACATTACTCAGCCATGAGAAAGAAAGTTCTACCATCACTTGTAACACTATAGATGAGCCCGGAAGGATTGGTCCAAGGGAAATAAACCAGATAGAAAAGACAAGTACTACAAGATACCACTCAGATGAGAAATCCAAATAGCCAAACTCACAAAAGAGTAGAAGGGTGGGTAGTTACCGGGGGCTAAGGAGACAAAATTGCTGCATGGAACTACTCAAAGATTCAGGTTCTCAGTTTTATAAGATGGATACAAACATCACAGGCCTATAATTAATAATCCTATGTTGTATGCTTCAAAAATTGTCAAGAGAGTACATTTTTTATTTTTAAGAAAAAGAGGGTTTATTTGGATCACAATGCCAGATTATGGGTCATCATTATGGGGGAGTAGGAGTGACAGGAACTTGCTGTTTAATAAAAAATAATAATAAAGAAGATGTGGAGGTATTTGGGTAGTAGTTCTTCCAGGGAACTGGGTGTAGTGCTGGATGTGAGGAACAGCAGTGAGCAGAAATTGTTGTAATCTATGGCATGGTGGGAAGGGTCTCAGCCTTGCTTGTTGTAATCTATGGCATGGTGGGAAGGGTCTCAGCCTTGCTTGTTGTAATCTATGGCATGGTGGGAAGGGTCTCAGCCTTGCCTTCTAGAAGTCTCCTTGGGAGCTGTAGGCTGGGGAACCCTCAAGTCCCCACATCGTGCATATAGGTCAGATGACATGAAATCAGGGAAGGTTGTGTATTAAAGTTGTCTCAAGGCAAGTAAGAGGCAGCAAGCAAGCAGTGCTCTTGGTTCTTATTCCCAAAGAGAGAAATTAAAATAACAGGAGTTTAAAGGGCAAATACAGAGATGCCAAGAAATGGGATTGCTTCCCCTACACAGACCAGTTAGAAGTAAAATGTGTGAAATCTGTCTTCCCACTGAGAATAGTGCACAGATGGTACGGTATGGCTCAACCAGGGCATCTAATTGTCAGAATTAGCAAGCTGTCAGGACCCTTGCAAGTGCTTCTACCCCAACTGTCTCCAGGCTCCCAAAAATGAGTCTGACCCTGAGCCCCATGTGGGTAGAACTGGCTAGTTTCACAGTAAAAATGGTCATCCATGTGAGGGTCCGTGAGCCTATGTTTGGCAAGGAGTTCTCCAAAGCTGTGTAATTTTAGTTCTCGACGTGGGATTTAGGAAGATAATGCTGCTCTAGGAAGGAAAGCAGAGTGGTATACAAATGATAATCTTTCACTCAACGCAGACTAGAAAGGCTCCCGGCAGAGTTTTCTGTCTGGGTCAGTATGCCACGGAAAAGCAGTCACTCTTAATATCATTCCACTTTGCTACATTTCTCTCTCCCTCTCTTGCTCCTTACTCCTAACATTTTACATGCATGGACATAGTAAAAAAAAAAGAAAGAGTTTCACCCCTCATTTCACTCACTATTATTTAAATAACAATGGATAAGCAGGTAGATTTAAATCTCTTATTCATTGTAATTTCAAATGGTGTGTATGTGTGTGTCTGTGGAGGGTTATGTGCACATGTATGCAGGTGCCCAAAGTGGCCAGAAGAGGGCATCATTTCCCCTGGCGCTGAAGTTAAAAGCGGCTGTGAGCTGCTCAATGTGGGTGATGGCAATGGAACTCTGGGCTTCTGCAAGAGCAGTATGAGCTCTCAACCACTGAGCCATCATCTCTCAAACTTATAGATGGATGTAGTTACCTAGATGATCTCAATATAAGCATAATTTAATAAAAATATACACAAGCGGTGCATAGAGTTTAAAACTTGTTAGTAGTGACATTTAAAAGGATTAAACAAAATGTGAAATTTTAATAAGATATTAAAGTTATCTCACTATACTATTTTGATAGATAATCAATGTAAAATTATTAACGGAGTATTTAATAATTTCATCTCATATTGTTTAAATCCAGCATGCATTCTACACATACTACCCACCTCAACTCTAGACCATCTCCAGTGCTCAGTGGTCCCACATAGCTAGTGACTACCATGTTGACCAGCACAATTTTATGCATATTAATCATTGGAGATTTTCATTAGAAAGAAGAGTTCAGACAGTAGAAACCTCCAATTACTTTGAGGGAGGTAAGAGCAAGACCAGACAGTTTTTATGAGGCATGTTGTATTATATGAGAAAACTGTAATTACCTTCTAAGTCATGAGTCAACATAAAAAATGTTACTCATTAACAGGGATAGCCTCACATCTCATGCCATTATATGATTTTAAATGTCTTATTCCTGTCTTTGGTAGTTTTGGAAGATATTTAACCAAGTCAACTTGGCTGAATACTACAGACACCAAATACTTGCACCATTCGGTTTTATACGGTATTTAACTGGCAATTACAGAGCAGGCCGGTCCCAGGGGCTCCGGGGACCTGGTGTAGAAGCATCCTCAGACCAGTGCCCACTCATGTTTGTGTTTATGAGCTACCCAGAAGGGGTTGTCCCTTAACCTCACTCACTGTCACTTTCCACTTTTGCCTGTCTCCAACAATACCCCAAAGATGTTCCTATCCACAGCAGCACAACTTAGACTCTAAAACCAAGTTCTCCTGCCTCAACCTCTCCATCTTAGAGTGAAAATAGAGAAAAAATGCTAAGGAAGAAGTGGGCATCTCTGCAGTCACTCATCTTGTTGATATAGTACCAGACTAGTTCCTAGACCAGAGAGAGAGAGAGAGAGAGAGAGAGAGAGAGAGAGAGAGAGAGAGAGAGAGAGAGAGAGAGAGAAGACTGATGCTTGCCAACTTAGAAAGTGCAGACTTGCCCTGAAAACCAGCCCGTCTTCATCTGTGGGGATCAGTTGTTTGATCTAGAACTTTCCAGGTGTCCTGGCCTTGGGTGATGAGAATATCTAACCTACGCTGATCTTAAATCATAGCCTGGTTGGACCTTTGGGATCTTAAAGGACCCTTGTCTCCCAAGAGAGCGACTATTCCCTACAACCAACGTCAGGGTCACAATTATGGCAGATGCCACTGAAAGAAATCTATCTGCTATTTGTAAGTACTCAGGCAGGATGCTCTCTCTCTCTCTCTCTCCCTCTCCCTCTGTGTGTGTGTGTGTGTGTGTGTGTGTGTGTGTGTGTGTGTGTGTGTGTGTGTGTGATTCTGTGTGTTTGTGACTGTGTTTGCCGGCCTGTGTGGCCTGCAAGCTTGCAGAGAATCTTCCTGTCTCTAAACTTCCATCTCATTATAGGAGCTTCAGGAACACACACACACACACACACACACACACACACACACACACACACACACACAGCCTGTGTCAAGCTTTGTGCAGGTTCGGTGGTTCGAACTCGCACCTTCACACTCACGGTGCTTACCCACTGAGCCGTCTCTGCAGCCTATCACAGCCTAGATTTTCTTAACAGCAACTCTGACCTTGGGCAAGCACATTCTGCAACGACCAGGTCTGAGTGCATGGCTGCTTCTTGGATCTTCCACACTCAAGTTGAATCAAGCTTCTCAGACCAAGTGCATTTTAACTACAAACCAATCCATGTTTTATAGGCTATAAAGTTGTTATAGAGCGAGCAGAAAGCGTATTTCAAAAGCTCTAAAAATTCATAGCAAACTCATACCATGTGGCGGCGGTCATACTGAGTGTGTTTCCTGTGTATTTCTTACTGTTCCTTGCTGTTAACGAAAGTGAGGGCATTTGTGTTGTATTCACAATTTTAACATTTGTTTCATAGATTAGCACTAATATTTTCTGTGCATGTAGTTTAGGGAAAGGATGGGGATCTGACGGAATTACAGTCTAATTAATGTTGATACCAGCTGTTTGATGTTTATTATAAAATCAAATAGTTCAGGAGACAGAGACAAGTGCATCTTTAAGTTTGAGGCCAGCCTGGTGTACAGAGTGAGTTCCGGGACAGTCAGCGTTACACAGAGAAACTTTGTCTTGGGTGGGTGGGGAGGTGACCCTGAATCTATATTTTTAATACACCTGCTATATTATAATATTTCCAGCATAATCCACACCCCTCTTGTTTCAAACAAAACCTATAAACATGGACTTTGGTAGTAAGGTGACCTGCCAAGATGAAGCCAGTTTCATCGTTAATCAAATCCCTTGCCGTAAGGCACAATCTCATTATTATGGGGGGAAATGCTGATCCTGCCCTGACAGCTGAAAGGATTTGGATTCTTGTGTGTCTCATAAGAGCAATTTTGGGAGAGTTTAAGTTCAGGTACAGCCTTTTTGAACCCAAGATAATTTTCTTCTACCTAGCAGGTTGTCGTCTCTCCCCTTGGCAGATGGCCTCACCTTGTGCTTTCTCATAGATACTAACAACCCAGCTGTGCTTAATTTTTCTCGTCATTTAGTTCCTAATTTTAAGCTGTTGTTTTATGACTTGGTGTATGGACTGCTGGAATTACTCCCATAGCTCCCAGATACCGTGACTTAGCAGATACTACAATAGCATGTATATCTGCTTGTCTTAGGCAGGTAAATTTCCTATGACATACATTTATTTATTTATGTATGAGAGAGAGAGAGAGAGAGAGAGAGAGAGAGAGAGAGAGAGAGAGAGAGAGAGAGAGAGAGAGAGAGAAATGGACATTGTAGAAGAAAGATGCAGTGGGAGACCACATAAGCGCACTGAAGGCATCTTCTGGACCGAACCCGCTGGAAATGTGGGACCAGCTAGCAGGAGTCATCTGTCTCCCCGTGTCTTGTGACTCTGCGGTTGAAAGTCAGGTAGTTGAGCTCTGTATGAAGTGTCTTTCTCAGCTGAGCCATCCTGCAGGCCTGCTGTGCTTTAGGAACAGGCTAAGGTGAAAACTCAGTTTGAGGTAGGATGTGGGTGTTATTATTTCAGTTTAGGTTTTGTGTCCTGCTGTTATATTTTTTTTAAAAAGCCCACGCAGTTCTATTTTCAGTGCTGCGTGTGAGTGCAGTGCACGTGGGTCAGTGTCCCTTAAACCCAGCCCCTTGCTTAAACATGGTGGAATTATGTCGGGAGACTTAAAACCTAAAACAACCTTTGGCAGGATTCTATAAGATCAGTCTCCCGTCTGGGCACTTCAGAAGCATCGGTGGTGTTGATCAAAGTTGCCTGTTCTTTGTGCCCTGGCCGCCGAGGCTTTACGCCGGTAAATCTGGATCATCTGCGTATGTGAGGCAGAGCAGGTGGTCACATTGACACCGATGGTTGCCCTGCTTCACGGTTTAGGGTACCCTGGCTGGGTCTGAGATCAGTTAAGTTGCAGAATCAAGGTCTGGAGGCCTGGGGCAGAGCCCCAGGCTGCATTTCCAGCCCTCAGAGGCTGCTCCCAGCACCCATCCTCCCCCTCCGTCTCAGCCTGCCTTTCTGAGCTAACTTGCTGCCTCTCATTATAATGATGCTCTGCACCTGTGGTGGGTTTTGCCCTCCTTTCCTCCTTCTGTTCAGAGGGCGCTCACTGACCTCCCTTTTGTCTTCTCTATCTTTCTGCCATGGAAGCAGATGGGCATCACCGGCTGCCACTTGAAGTGCCATCAGCTGTAACGCCAGTTCCCGATCCCAGGACCACAGCTGACCCTTCCCCGTGCCCAGAACCAAAGACCATGGAGCTTTCGGACAGTGACCGACCCATCAGCTTTGGCTCCACCTCATCCTCAGCCTCCTCCAGGGACAGCCATGGTTCCTTTGGCAGCAGAATGACTTTGGTTTCAAATAGCCACTTGGGCTTATTTCACCAGGATAAAGAAGCTGGGGCCATAAAGCTGGAGCTGGTCCCAGCGCGGCCATTTTCCAGCAGCGAGGTGCAGAGGGACAACCCTTCCGGGCCACAGGACATGGATGGGGTGAGCCAGAGGCAGCCCGGGACCCCATGGAGAGTGGACACGAACGGGACACCCCAAGCCACCGCAGACTCGGACCGCAGCCCCAAGCTCCTCTATGTGAGTAGAGTGGTGCAGGAAATCCTGGAGACAGAGAGGACCTATGTGCAAGATCTGAAAAGCATTGTGGAGGTAAGCAGACTCTACAGGCTTTTAAGTTTGTCAAGCAGGGGAAACAGGCTTGCAAAACGTAGAAGAAAGCGAAGGGCTTTGTTTGGGGTGGGGGTGATGTCTTCGATGATGCCAGAGGAGAATGCTAAGACAGATTCTTAAGAGCAACCCAGTGCTGTCAATTGAGTAGCTAATAGTTGCATGGCAAATCAACTGTGTCCGGTCAACGGTGATGATGCTGTGTACATATTCAACCATCATACAGCTCTGCGAAATCCCACACCGGGGGTCTCAGGGTGCCTCTCGGCTAGTGGAGCAGGTGACAATGGGGGTAGAGGGTACCCCAAGCTTCTTGATGAGTAGACGCTAGATGTCTCTGTTGTGACCCCAACCGCAACTCTGTGAGTTTGTCTAGAAGTTTCTGAAACTACTGATCCCTTCATCCTTCTCCCCCCTCCCCCAGAGAGGCTGTGATGTGAGTTCTGTATACTGGAGTGCGGGGCCTTAGTGGTAGGTAGAACTAGCAAAGACCCCCAGTTGACTATATGCAGTACCCTAAATGGGGGGGGTCTGTTTGGTATTTGGGAGAAGGTAGTAAATGAGGGAAAGAAAAATCCTTGGGCTTGTCATGATTTCTTTTCTGTTCATTTTTATAATGAACAAAGTTTACATAAATTTACATAAATGATTACCATAGTGATTATTTGTATACATTACTCAGTGGGAACTTAGCTCAGCTCAGGTGCCAGATCGCCTCCCCTGAAAACTCCGTTATTAATTTGGCTGTGAGTTTCCAGGGGTAAAGATTATGTAGAGCTCAGATATTAACTCAATCTTAAGAATATTAATACTTCTAGGGTAAATCTATGTATTACAAAGCCACTCATCTTGCTGCCTAGTGGTGAACCATATACCTTCATTTTTCTAGTAACTAAAGCCTGTTTTAGATTTTTTTTTTTTTCCTGGCCTTAAGCTCCTGGACTGAACCCCCTACCTCTGTCTCCCAAGGTCTGGGATTTACAGGTGTGTGCCACCGAGCTAGCTTGTTTTAGACTTTCAATCGAAAACGTGTTTCAGAATATTGTGGGATATTTGCTGATAAACACATTCACCACCAAGTACCACATGTAAAAATACTTTAAAAAGCATGATCATGTGTTGAGTCCCACAGATGACAGACCCAGACACCGTGTCGTAAAGGCAGCTATGACATCACTCCCAGTAAAAATAGAGAGCTAACTGAAGTTCAACCAAAATAATATGTGGTACCAAATGGACTGAAATGTCTCACTTTCTGACTTCCAACCCTGACAGTCATCTGTGCTTCAGGAGAAATACTTGTGAGACTGCCGACAATTCTACAGCCTCTCAGGAAACCTGATGTTATTAAAGTTGTTATTGGTTTGTACTCATTATTTTGGTTTTTGAGTTTTTTTTTTTTTTAATCACTTTCTTAGTAACTTTTCCACCAAATCAAAACTCAAAGTCTATTAAGACCTTGAGTTACTCGGCTGTTATTCCATGAAGATTCTTGGGTTGGTGTTCCTTTGTCAAGGCTGCTTGATAAAATTTGAGGGAGAAGAAATAAGATATGAATGAGAGAAACCAGATAGAGAGAGGTGGCTTTTCCTATCCAAGTTTCACCCCATCAGTGCTATTTGAAGCCGTCCAAGTTGTTCTGCCTTGCCTCTGTGTAGTCATGTTAACCCTCTCTGCCCAACTGTTGCTGGGCTTTTGAACACAGGGTGAGCCAGAAGTGAGCCTTGGCTTTCTCTGCCCAACTTATGCTTTTGTTTGACTCTGCTTTACTGTCAGTTAGTGGCATCCCCAATTGAATTAATTTTTCTGGAAGGGATGTACATTTTAGCTATACATACCACCTGAACAGAACCTCCTTGGCTCAAGTTGAGGTTTTGTCATTAGGGTAACGGACAGTGAGATTTCGTGGATGTTATTGATACAGACACCGATTTAAGAGATGCCCGCAGTTCAATTTGACCTATCCCTGCTAACTGATTCCTAACAATAGAACCTTGTAACCTGGGTGGTTGGGTTCCACACGCCAGTTATATGGACAAAGAAAATACCTTTTTTCCCATGTTGTGTTAAACTAATACAAAATACATAGGTCACATTTTTCTTTCTCTTACCAGATAAGGATTCGATAATGATGACTTGTACATCATTACTGAATCCTAAAGCTTTCGGAGCATTTGACTGTATAAGCTGATCGCCTCATCTCCATTGCCATTTCTCCTTGTGTTTTTACTCCCTCCCTCAATCTCTGGACCCCTGTCCCATCTGCCACGGTGACTGTCTCATCCGCTGCTCCTTTCAGCAGCGTGGCCATTTTTATCTTTAGCATTTAAAAGGGCAGCTATGACTTTGGCTGTCAGCATGCCCAAAGGAACAATGGGGCTGCCCTTCCTCTCTTTATGTATGGTTCCTATGCTTCATTGTTCACCAATTAGATGGGGCAATAAACATGAAAACAAGTCGAAAGTAAAATTGCCAACCACACACTTTATGGTGAGATGGGAGTCCATAGCCAGAGGGTCTCCTTCATGTTTAGTGGGTCTTTGACTGACCAGGCAAGGTAGGATTCTTTTCATCTTTCCAAATGATCTGTACAAGAGCCTTCAACAGCCCCATGAGATTGGACCTCAGATGGAGCCCACAGCCTCTTTTGCCCTTGTAGTGAATTTTGAAATAGTTCAGAATGTGATGGAATGCCGTGTATTTGAAAGTCGTGTTCCCACTATAAATGGCATCTTTCAACTCTGAGGAAACAAATTAGACAAATTAGGTCAACTCTGAGGATGTAAAAAGACATGTCTATTTAGTGGGGGTAGATAATATGAGTATAACATGAACATTTTCCCCCTAGCACATACCAAACGCTTAAAATGCTTTTCAAGTACTTTTATCTATAAAGTATGTTTAAAAAAAAAAAAAAAAAAAAAAGCTAAGAAGTGAGTATTATAGCCTAAATGCCCAAAATGTTAACAGTCAATGCCTTGAAATAAGGGTAAGTAAGATGGGTCAACAACCTGAGTTCAATGCCCAGGACCTACATAGTGGTCTATTTATAAAATATGCTATTTAGCATATAAACATGGATTTCATTATGATATTTTCATACTTGTATAATCGTCTTCTTTGTTCGTATTTGTCCCCGATTACCCCCTTTTCTCATTTCTCCCCCCAATGGTCCCTCTTCTGTTTTCACATGTATGTGAGACTGGAGGTTAGGAAGGGGGAAGAGAGGGATTGATACTGCATATAAAAGAAAATGTAGTATTTATCTATCTAGATCTGGCTGTTTCATTTAGCATGATGATTTCCAGTTGAATCCATTTTCCTGCTGGTGACATCACTTTATTCTTCTTGTGTGTTTGTGATGGATTTCCTATATCCTTTCATCTGTTGATGGGACTGTAGACTGGTTACATATCTTGGCTGCTGTGAATAATGCCACAGTAAACATAAATGATGAGGGTATCTTTAAACAGTCAAGGCTTAAGAATATCTTCCCTGAGCCTGGCGGTGGTGGCGCACGCCTTTAATCAAGGGCTCAAGTGTCAACCTCTACTCACAGTACATTTGTTTATTGAGTGGAAAGTGTCAGGAGAGAGAAATAGCGAAGAGTGATTTCCACACCTTACTGACAGGAGGTCCATGGGAAGCTGTCCTGCCTGGTACTGTACCTTAGGGTGTCACATTTGTCAGAAGGACAATGGTACCTCTCTGTAGTTTGTACAGAATGAAAGAAGAATACTAAGGCCAGGCCTGGGCAGTTCTTGTGGCAAGTTCTGCCCAGATGCTGTGCTCTGGGTCTTTCGAAGCATCTGTGACTGGGACCAGTGGAATCTGAGCGGGCCTTTGTTCTGGGACACACTGCCCATGGGGACAGCAGTGTGTTGTAGAAATTGGAGACAGTTTCTAACAAGGCTCAGCAACCCAGTGATCTTGGGGAAGACAGACTTGTTTGCTGTGGAAATGACAGTGTGTGTCTCTGCCCATCAAATGGCTGTTGGGAATGCTTTGGCTCATCATACGCCCTGCACAGCTATACTATGTGCTGAGCTAGAAGGGTGACCCAAAAGGGTTGTCATCACAGATTTCATCGCCATCTTCTTCGCTTGGGTCCCCAGTGTCTAACTCTCCATCTAACTTAACAGCATTTATCTCGCTGACATGTTTTTAATGGGACTCATTTAGATGGAAGATTTTTAATACAGAAGGGAAAATGTGTTCGTTCCTAGACTGTAGGACCTGGCAGGGACATTTCTTCAATGAAAGCCTATTCTGTGGGTGGATTTAATAAAGAATTTGCACTGTAGTAGTTGGCATAATTTCATCAACGTTGCTTAATGTGGTGTCTGCGCACTTGCATGTGTATGCTCATTTTCATTTTGTCTTAATGAGGGCATGGGGTCTTTCTTAAAGTTATTGGAGTTTTATGATCCTGTAGAAGTAAACCTGTTTATCTCTGGCTTGTGTCAAAGATTTTATTTTCTGAAGTGTTTTTCAAAGAATGTACTGCACATAGAATTGACTTTAATGTGTTCTTGTCCTCTGTTATTATTGTTACTGTCATCTATTCTCCTGTCTGGCACCTTTTCCCCACCCTACCTCACTCTCATACCTAAACACCCCTAGAAACAGAGTAATTATGAGTGTCACAGCCGGCTAGTGTGGCAAGGAGGACCTTGTCATATGCTCTCACCAGACTCTAAGGGAGGCAAGGACATGTATTCTAGCCGTGTCCCCGAAGGAGATAGGAAATATTTTTTATCAGCAACTGGTGTTCTCCACCGTGTTTTTTATATGTAACAAATACAGTCTCACTGGCAAACCTATGCCATGATATCCTCCACCCCACCACCAAAAAATAATAAAGAAGAAAATAGGACAGATATCAGTAACGCTTATGTGCTGAGGTTATTATTGTCTCAACTAAATAGAACCAACAGCTATAAACCCACACGTACCTGCTGCTTCTAAATCACTGAAACTGTATCTTTGTAACAATGAAATCACTAAAAATGACCATAGCAGCAACTGAACTGTTTTTCATACATGGGGGATTTAATATATTTACATATGTGTGTATATGTATATGTTATATATGTGGATCCTCATAAAATATTATAAATGAGGTCTTCCTCTAGGACTCAGATAAGATTCAAACCAATGTATCTTCTTATTACTCTTTTTCTCTATACTTTCTCCCATTATCTCTAGTTAAACACACACACCTTTGCTTTCCTTCCCGTCCTATCCATTCAACTGACATTGAGGCTCTTTGGAATTCAGCACCATTGTTAATACTTCAAGCTAAAAAAAAAGAGGGCTGCTTGGTTTAAAGGCGCAGGCTGTCTATCTTGATTGTGCCCTGGAAACCTTATGGGTCGAAGGGAACCAAGGAACAGAAAAGATTAATGTGTCAGCCACCAAAATTGCATGTGGGAGTTTGAAGGTCCTTGGTACATCACTTGGGTGCTTCAGAAATTAGAATCTTTTCTTTTATATTGCCCTACGTGTCTTTTAAAGACAATTCTAAAGACACTTCGATGCGTATTTAAAGGAAAAGTAAACAATGAGAAAACAGGTCATTAAAATTGATCTAGTTGCAAAGAGAAGCCGAATGCTAGCCAAATCCACATTATCGTGGATGAACTCCACAGAAAATCAGTCAGTGTGTATCTTTATAGTAGTGAGTGTTTCAGGAAATAGTCCTCTTTTGTTGTTAACCTTTACCAGGGTATGATTTTCAACGTAGTAAAGGATTTTGTGACTGTCACATAGGAATTACCAACATGCATAATAGTTATGGACATAATAACATTCTAGAATCTCACTAAGAATGACTAAATCTCAGATGGTGGACAACTTGCTCTTGAGTTTCTGACAGCCCTGATGTTTCTTTAAACTTGGGGTTCAGATGAGTAGTTGAGATCAGTCTAAGGCTTTTTCAGGGTGCTGGTGTCCAGGGGCAAGATTTGATTCATAGAGCTATCTTCCTTATTCTCCTCTGGTTATAAGAATGAATGTTCTGCACATAGATTGTAGACAGGGATAATTTAAACACCTGTAACAGGTATCTAAAGCCCAACACAAGGAAATGCAGATAATACAGGGGAAAAGCTGTAGGGGTTTCAAAATGCCTAACAGTTCTGCTATAATAGGATGATGTGCTCCTAAAGATCATTCTCCATGCAAAGTCTCTCGTGGGAGAAGGAATTGTGGGAAAATGGGGTACCAAACTCAGTACTTAAAAACTCCATCAGTAGAACATTTACAAAAAGGAAGATAACAAAACTGGGGACAGTGTTTATACATAGGTACAATGTATATAGCTAGTTATAGTACATATAACTAGTTTATACATAGTTACAATGTATATAGCTAATTATAGTACATATAACTAGTTCGTACATAGTTATAATGTATATAGCTAGTTATAGTACATATAACTAGTTCATACATAGTTATAATGTATATAGCTAGTTATAGTACATATATCTAGTTCTCATACATAGTTATTATATATACATAGTTTATATAGATACATATAACTTGACAAATAGTTGACAAACACATGCTGTCACCTGCCACAAATATGATTTATGACCTTGAGAGAGACACTGGAGTGGACTGTGGAAGCTCCAGACTCCCAGCCCCCAACCTTGTATGTGAACAGAAAGAGAACAGGAAGGAAGAGAAAGAAGGAGAACTCAGAAACTCGAGGGAAAGAAGGAGAGAAAACTCTAAGGTAGGCTCTGAGCACAGAGACCTTGCAGGGATGTGCAGTCATCACCACTCATGCGCTAAGACGGAGAAGAAGGCCTGATGTGGGCAGACAGTAAAGACTAAGACGAAGGAAGCTGGTGGGTGGTCAAGGTATGTGTTCATACTCCGTGTTCCTACCTGCCTTATTGAACTGGACAAAAGCTGCACGAACAAAGGGAAACTTGAAGTTTTACATTGGCGTCTGTTCTGTAACATATTCTATACAACATGGAAACAAGTTCGCATTTTCTACGCAAGGGTCCTATCAGAAATGACTCACTTATTCTTTGGGATATCATTGCTTACCGTAAATTTTAGGAAATTATGCTCTGCACAAACCGACCTGCATTTGGGAGATATTGCCTATGGCCAGATGCGTCTGCCGAGTAAAATGTGTTACCTGCACCCAATAAAATGAATCATGGAAGAGAATTTACCCAAATCATGAGAAAGACCTATAGACAGTGCAAATGGCCAAGTACCCTTACTCCATAGCACAGACCATGAGCAGCTCAGCCTGTTTACAGCCTGCCAGCTACATACTTCAGTATTAACTGTTCTCCTGGTTTTCAGTTCTTCCCCTCTCCACAAAGACTTTGTGCCATGTAAAACCAATGACGTCATTCTACTCGGCACCTTAAATAGAACTTCTAAAACTGTTTTTTATAGTGCTGAAATACCTAAGGACAGGTTAAAGGGAGAAATTGCTTATTTGGGCTCATGGTGTTCAGAGGTTTCAGTCCACCATGGTCGGAAGGTGTGGCAGGGCAGAGCCACTTAGAAATAACTGGAAGAAAACACATCGGAAGCATTTTACTAAATGTCTCACTGATAGCGGCTAAGCTGAGTCCTCAGCAAAAACTCATGAATAAAGCTTCCTAAGAGCAATCTATTTTCCTTGCTCAGTTCCCTACGCCTCAGGCATTAACAAAGAAAACGTAGAGCATGGGTGTGTGGGGAAGAAAATGTCTGTGGCTTTGTCTGTCTGGAGTGAGCAAATCCAGAGAGGAAGCTAGAGGAACCCACAACAGTTAGGATCACTTCTATCTCAGAGTGAGGCAAAAGTAATCAACAACCTACCCTTCCCCCAGTAACGCTAGTCCAAATTACTTCTGAGGTGAAAAATCATCTTCCCTCTCCTGTGAGAACAGGTCTCCCTGGGTTTGTCCATGTGTGGTCATTGGCAAACCACTTGGTTCCTCTAGGGGCCTGTTTTACACAACTCTGTTCTGAGGAGGGAGCGAGCTGCCTGCCAAGTCCTATTTAAAACAAAAATATGGACAGGAAGGCTACTGATAGAATGTGTACAGGTGCCCGTATTCCCACCATCCAGCATGTTCAAAGCTGACTTTGTATTCTCTCCCACTTAGAGAAAATTCCTACTTCAAAAATAGGAATTAATCAAACATCATAATGACCCCCCGAGAGAAACAGACAATTAACGGTCATCAGGCAGTTCGGGGCCTGGGAAAGTAAGCCCTGTAAACACCTTCAAAGGGGCTATTATTCGAGCTATTAAAAGCTATCACTTGAGAAATCTGGTTTGGAGGAGCAACCGAAGAGCTAAGCAGGGATTTTCTAGAGTAGAGGCTGCTGGGGAGATAGCCATGGGAACATCGCAGCTCCTGGCCAGCCTGCACTGCAGCCTCGGCTGGTGAGGTTGCATCTATGGGGCTGAGGGAAGTTCTCCTCAATGCTTCTTACATTCCAACAAACGTTCAATGCAGAGGCCCCGGGCCCTCCAGAGATTTTTGTTGTTGTTATCCTTCTAAAGCAAACTGTAACTTTTAAAGGCAACGTAAAGCGTCCTCTCAACCCCATGCAATGAAACAAAATGGAGGAAGTGTGGCCTTTCAGAGCTGCCAGAAACTTTGCCATTTCCTGAGGAAACCACAGGTTCCCAAGAATTTTTGTTTGTTTGTTTGTTTGTTTTTATTTTCCTTCACCTGAAGAAAATGGGACTAAGCGGATGGAATCCTTCCTGTACAATGCTTACATAATGCTAAGAAAACAGTAAACACTTTAGGAAGAGTCACTATTCTCAATAAATGATTATTCATGCACATGCAATTAGCTCTTGTACAAAGCCAATCACTTCTGGTAGATTTTAAAGTGTTATAATATTGGCAGACATATATATATATATGTCAAAGTTTTAGTTAAGAAAATTATCTTGGCCGGGTCATGGTAGCGCATGCCTTTAATCTCAGCACTTGGGAGGCAGAGGCAGGAGGATTTCTAGAGTATGAATGAGCGAGTTCCAGGACAGCCAAGGATACAGAGAAACCCTGCTTAAAAAAGAATTTAAAAAAAAAGAATATTATCTTAACTCTATGTGTGTGTGTGTGTGAGAGAGAGAGAGAGAGAGAGAGAGACAGAGACAGAGACAGAGACAGAGACAGAGACAGAGAGACAGAGAGAGACAGAGACAGAGACAGAGACAGAGAGACAGAGAGAAACAGAGAGAGACAGAGAGAGAGAGACAGAGAGAGAGAGAGAGAGAGAGAAGTCATAAGACAACTTGCAGGAGGCAGCTCTCTCCTCTCACCGTTTGGGTCCCAGGGACCACACAAACGCAGGCATGGGCTTGGCAGCAGTGAGCCTCCACCCTCAGCCATCTCACTGACCCTTATGTTTGTACTTTAGATGAGAAATGGCTCATTCTCCACACACTGCCCTCCCAGAGGACTCATCTGGTTCCTAGCACCCACATCAGGCAGCGTACCCCTGCCTGTAACTACACCACCAGCAGATCCAGTTTTCACTTCTGGCCCTCCCAAAGAACCTGGGTTCACATGTATGTGGCTACACACACACACACACACACACACACACACACACACACACACACACACACACAAAACCCTAATTAAAAATAAAGCAAAAGTATCATTTAATTGCAAGATACATATAGTTCGCTGCACTTTTGAGTATACCTTACACACCTACAAGTAATTGGAATTCATTTCTAACATATCAAATGATAGGTTTTGTAGTGGAATGAATTTATCCCTTCAGGGTTTGATTCAGGCTGAAGTTGAACTGGGGTCCATTTAACGGACAAAGCTCCTGGTCTGGACTCCAGCCTCATGTGACAATCAGCTGTGTGTCCAGAAACAAATGGCCAGTCTGATGTCAGCTTCTTTCTCTGTAAATGAGTCTAATTCAGAAAGCCCCCATCTACAGAAGACTGGCAATCACATCCCCACCAGCCTCAGCTCTCAAGAATGCAGCCCAGACACAAATGTGTCTTTTGAGCTGCCAAAATAGATATTTCAAACACTAGACAGTAAACCCTGTGTCTTTACCCAAGAGGCCCAGGCTGTCACTAAGAGCCTATTTACCCTACATGTCTAAAATAAGCTTAATTACTTGGTTTCATAGCCTACGGCGAGGAGAGGGGTAAGGCGAGGTGGGTGTGCCAGCACCAATAAGCAGGGGAAAGAGTTCCTCAAAAGTCTAAAGGAAGACTCTCTGGAATGGGTACAAAATCATCTCAGTCACACAGATGAATTTGATTAGTGAATTAAAGCTCATATAAGAGTTATCTATTTTATTTTGTATGTATGAGTGTTGTGTGTGTGCCTGTGTGTATGAGTGTTTTGTGTGTGTGCATGTGTGTATATGTGTATGAGTGTTTTGTGTGTGTATGTGTGTGTATGAGTGTTGTGTGTGTGTGTGTATGTGTATGAGTGTTGTGTGTGTGTGTATGAGTGTTTTTTGTGTGTGTGTGCATGTGTGTATGAGTATTGTGTGTGTATGTGTATGTGTATGTGTATGAGTGTTGTGTGTGTATGTGTGTGTGTATGAGTGTTTGTGTGTGTGTGTGTGCATGTGTGTATGAGTATTGTGTGTGTATGTGTATGTGTATGAGTGTTGTGTGTGTGTGTATGAGTGTTTGTGTGTGTGTGTATGAGTGTTGTGTGTGTATGTGTATGTGTATGTGTATGAGTGTTGTGTGTGTGTGTGTATGTGTATGAGTGTTTTGTGTGTGTGTGTGTGTGTATACCTCATGCTTATGTGCCTGGTGCCCAAAGAGGTCAAACCCCATGTCCGTGTGTCAGATCCCCTGGAAATGGAATGGTACTAACAAGTAGATACAACTGAATATCTATGCCCCAATCCCAGCAGTAAATGCACTTACAACATTGTGTCACCATTGTTAGTCTCCATTTCTGGAACTCTGTTACCATCCCAGCCAGAAACTCTGGACCAGATAAATAGTAACTCCAAAGGCTGAGATGGCTCCATGGGGATGAGCAGCTGCTCTGCTAGCATGGGAACCAGAATCGGCAGGACCCACATTGGAAGGGAGGAAGGGGTAAGGAGGGAGAGAAGGAAGGAAGGAAGGAAAGAAGGAAAGAAGGAAAGAAGGAAGGGGAAAATAAGGAAAGCCAGGCATAATTGTATATGCCTATAACCCTCACACTGGGAAATGGAGACAGGCAGATTTCAAGGGCTCCATACCCAGCCCCCATAGCTGAAATAGCAAACTTCCAGTTCAGTGATAGGTAATGACAATAAGCGTTACAGAGGGAGTCACCCAACATCCTGCTCTAATCCCAGAGTATACATACATGTATGCAGACAGATATGTAAGTGCAACCTGCTGAGCCCATTTTTGCATTCATGCATATATGGTTTCAGGTCTGATAGCTTTGTATTAGACAACCAGTCACGGGACTTATCATTAGGCAAGACCAATTCTCTCTTGGCAATCTTTCGTTGCCTATAGTTCTCTGTCTATAGAGGTAGGACCTGCACTTATCCAGCACCAAATATGAAATGACATCTCATAAAAAGGGAAAACATCCCTATAAGGAAAGGAGAGAGGGATCTGGCAGTGACAGACACCCAGTGAGATGCTGTGGGCATCACTAATAAGAAACAAAGGCCAGAGCCTTTGTTGAAGAGGCTGCTTGCTTTATCAAACTAATCTATAAAGAAACCCACTCAGAGATCACAAAGGAATGGAGAATGGATGCAAACTAAGTTTTCCATAGGATGCTTTCAGAAGTGAGTGTGTGGATGAGTGTGTGTGAGTGTGAGTGTGTGAGTGTGTGTGAGTGTGCATGTGTTGAGTGTGTGTGAGTGTGTGTGTGAGTATGAGTCTGTGCGCTTGCGTGTGTGAGTGTGTGTGAGTGTGCGTGTGTGAGTATGAGTGTGTGCGCTTGCTTGTGTGAGTGTGTGTGAGTGTGCGTGTATGAGTGTGTGTGAGTGTGTGCTCTTGCGTGTGTGTGTGTATGTGAGTGTGCGTGTGTGTGAGTGTGTGCGCTTGCGTGTGTGAGTGTGTGTGTGAGTGTGAGTGTGTGTGAGTGTGTGTGTGAGTGTGAGTGTGTGTGCTTGCGTGTGTGAGTGTGTGTGAGTGTGAGTGTGTGTGTGTGTGCTTGTGAGCGTGTGTGCATGTGAGAGTGTGTGTGTGCACATGTTCAGAGAGGCCATTCTTTATACTTTAAAATATTTCCTTTTGTTATTTTTAATTAACACAGACAAACAGTGTCCTGTTATTGTAGATTAAGTCTTCTACATCACAGGGGTTGGTGTGGGATTGGAGCCTGTTACCCACAGAGTCCTTGCATTAATATTAATCTTCGTGGAACTAATTCCAAATAGCCATTTATTGTGAAAGTAAAACTACTTGTATTTTAATCAGAGAATTAATGAAGCTTGCTCAGAGGTTAAAAAGAAAATACTCTCTTTCTGTGTCAACAAGAAAAGCCGCGAGCGTTTCTTCTGTTTTGGTGCAGGACTTGCCTTTGTGCCTGCGCTCAGGCTACCAGCAATCTGTTAAGTGGAAGGAGAAGGTAAGGCAGGCTCAGTGAGGTAGCCCACAATAAACAGAGTTGCCAAGCAGAGGGCCCCCTTTGTTCCGGTTTGCACAAAGCCGGGGATAAATCACTCCCCCTGGGGTCTGTTTCAGGCCTGGACAATGGTGTTGCAGAGGGTGGAGTTAATCTACTTTTGATTGGAAAAGCATTTCTTTTCTTGTGCAGAGGCAGGAGTTCAGCCAGTGCGAGGAAAAGTTAAAAAGGAGAGGCAGAGCTAAGAGCCTTTGTCATCTCCCAGAGATGGTGTGGTAAGAACTGTCCCCGGTGACAAAGGAGGGCTCACAGGAGGAATGTTGAGCTGGGTTGAAATTCTAAGCAGCTCCTGCCCGACAGAGAGTGGCAGGGCCTCTTTTAACCCTTGCCTCTCTGGCGCTCTTCACCCTGGCAGCGGACGCTCACATGGCAGACTCGTTCTGCCCCTCGTGAGATAAGTGGGCGCCCAGTTCCCACCATTGCTCTCATCTTACTGTGTGAGAGCCGGAGCTCCAGAGACACCTGCTAGCTCATGTGAGGGACATTCTGGAGTTACTAAAATAACCACCCAGGAGGGCACCCAATTCGCACAGACTCGGGGAAGGAGGACCATAGAAGAATCCCGAAGGATGGATTTAGCCAGGCGCTTTAGTTTGCTTCCTCCTATTGCTATGAGAAACACCAGAAACAAAAGCAGGGCCGGAAGCAGGAAGCAGAAAGTGCAGCAGAGAGCATGGAGGAACGTGCTTCCTGATTTCACCTTTCTTGTGGCTTCCAGGGATACCTGTCCAGCGGTGGTATGGCTCATAGTGGGCTGGGCCTTCCCACATCAATCATTAATTAGAAAGAAAGAAAGAAAACCACATACTTGCCTACAGGCCATCTTGTTACTCAGAACTTAAAGAGACAAAGAGATGGTGAGATGGGAGAGTGGATATTCTCACAGGTCAAGGTTTTCATAGGTGATACTCTGAGAGATTATATGGATAGCTATAGCAGCAATTAGTTGTTTGTTTGTACTGCTGAGGATTGAACCCAGGACCTTATGGGTGCCAGGCTAATGCTCTCCCACAGAGCTACAGTCCCAGCTCTAGTTTTGTGATCTGAATGAAAGTAGGCCGTGTGCTTTTCGAATAATTGCAGTTTCCATCTTTTGCAAGGCAGCAGATTTTGTGGGGACAGAGTGTGGCACTTGGGGCCAGAGGCAGGTTCATCAGGGAAGGTCTCACTCCAGGTGGGTTCCAGGCACAATATGATGCTAACATATCTGTCTGCCCACCAGTCATCTTCTTCTGAGCCCTGGAGAATGCTGGTTACTGACCTCATTTCAAGACTCCCTTGCTTTAGCTCTTTAGTGGGAACCATACAAAGCCAAGCCTTCCGTGGCTGACTACCACAGCCCTACACTCGGTGTCTAGTACCAGGGGTTCTACACATACTGACTAGTGACAATAGCTTCAGCATGGCCTCTGGCTCTCTTTTCTCTGCAAGGTAGGAAAGATCAGAGCTACTTTGGGGTCAAATGCAAACAAAATCTATTTGCACACTGAAAATTTATAATGAGCCCTGCTCCCATGTGCTCCTCTGCCCCAGCATCAACAGTGGCATTGGAGCTTGCTACCAAGCATCCATGGTAGGCAGTGGTCCCATAATGGTCGGGAAGGCACAGCATCTGGAGCCCGGTTGCCCATCTATGTGACTCAGACAACGGAAAGCTGAACTATCCCCTTCCACCTTTTCTGTCTCTCTAGGTAATTCTATCCAGGTAGCCCCTACCTTGGTGACCAATTGAATCCTTATTTTGTCAGAGTTCTAAGAGATTCAGCACGAACAGCTCAAAACTTTGTCATTAAAGCTGTTTCTTCTCCATCTGATGGACCCTGAGAACACTTGCTAGGAGATTAACTATGTTGCTGTTGCAGGCTGTGTAGGCTAGCTGGGGAGGTGCTTTAATTTATCAAGTAACTGATATGATTCACCACTGTCTAATTTAAGTTAAGCAGACAGTAATTGGATATATATATATATATATTGGTATATATATAATTGGTATATATATAATTGGTAATATATATATACATACATACATACACACACATACATACATACATACATACATATATATGGGAAAGCCATCTCTGTGTTAATGGGCCGTTACTTAGTCTCTTTATTTCCAAATTCCTAGAATTCATTTCTGGATAGGCTGGAGGTCATTATTGGATTTGTGACCTGGGAGTGTTTTGGCTTAGTCATTCTTCTGGCTAGTGAAGCTTTTAAGCCATCTGTGGAGCAAGGTGAGGTGCAGCAGAGCTCATGGAAGGAATTAGAGCACTAAGAAAGAATATACAAGAATGTGTGTTCGTGGCCTGTTACTCTGAGATGTTTGCAGCATTTACATGCTCCTGTGTGAGACCGTGGAACATACACCAATACACAGTGACAGGCTCTTTCTCATGCTGGTCCTGAGGCCCCGTGTGTACCTGTCCACCTCAGTATGGCAACATCTTTTGACAAGGGCTGTGCTGGTCAAAAGTGGTGTTGTTTGTGCCTTCACTCTGGGTGTCTCTGGATTTTCTTTCAAGAAGAATGCCTAACCCTCCACCCTCAAAACAGTTTTCAAGCTCTCATCATGGAACTGGTTTAGTCTTTGTCCTTTTGTTGTTTGTTTGGTTGTTTTTGAGACTTGAAAATGAGCATAGTACCGAAACTGCAGGCAGCGACCAGGAGTGGCTGTATGTCCTTGAATTGAGAGCAGACGGGCAGGTCAGAAGACACTGTAGAGCCGGATGTTAGATGCCGGGAGTGGAAAGCAGCTATGGTGAATATTAAAAGTCATATTCCCAGGAGTGAGTGTGTACAAACTTCTGGCAGTGAAGAGTTGGATGTGTACATGGGACTGGCAGTAATTCAGATTCAACCTGTAATGGTCCTGGCACACAGTATGTGCCTGGTAAGTAAGGGTGGTTGTGTTTGGGAGGTTTCTAATGAAAACTGCGTTTAACTCACAGAATAAACGGGTAACAGTCATCCCTCTTGCTTAAAGATATGTTTTAAAGGATAAAGCCTTTGACATGGGACGTAGAGTTTCCATGCATGGCTGGACAGTGGATCCCTGGGTACACATGACTGTGTAATTTACTCTCCTGTGTAATGTACTCTCCGAGTGGCCCTGGAAGAATGATGGGAACCTTCTATGCAATAATCCCTTAGGGTGTGGTGCAAACCAAATGAGACAATGTGTGTAGAGAGTTGGAACCTAGCAGTAAATCTGAGATGAATGATGGCAATGATAATGGATAGGCCATGGAGGAAAGCTAAAATCCTAATTATCTTCCCGTGCACTTTTTTTTTTTCTTCCTGATGTTCAATTTTTTTTCCACAGAGAACAAAAGTGGGTTGTCTCAGAGTTGCTGTCCTCATGTGTTTAAAATAAGAGGAGACTAGTTTGTCTCATGCATGCTGGGGATGGTCTGCAGGTGACTAGGGCTGGATCAAGTCCCAAAAAGCAGCTTCCTGTGGATTTGTTTCTGCACCTTCCTGCTCAGTGCCCACAGGGAGCTGGTACCTATGCCTTTCTCTAGTGGATTCAGGTAGACCTTGGACAATTGGGTCAATTTTTATAAAATTCTGCTCTGTGGACTTTGCTCCAAACGTTCTCCGCCTTCCTACTTGTCTTTCTACTCAGACGGGTCTGTTTTTTAACCAAATCTATGCTCCCTCCTCCTTCCTCAAGCCTCTCCTTCTGGAGAGAGCTGCCAGCCCACACCTCTCCCCTCCACCTCCCCTACCCGGCCCTTCCCCCTCCCAACAGGTCTTGTCCCCTCCTGGAGAGGAAATCATAGCAACCTTCTTTAGAGGGAGGAAGGGAGACAATAGAGAGCAAGCTCAAGTGTCATTTGTCACAGCTTGACTAGAGGGCCATTCCTGGCATTTTTCACTGGTTTCATGTATTGAAAGTGTTATAGAAGGTAAATGAGGCTGAAACCTCCGGGTTTATTACTCTTTTATCTAAACATCCCCGAGTCCTTAACAGACGTCCCCGTACTGTCAACAGGACCAGCCTCTGTGTGATAAATTAGGAACCCTGAAATGACACCTGACCTCCTGTCAGCCAAGGAGCTGCCTCTAACTGCAATAGTGGGTGTGAGCACCCACACACCTGTCCTCCTCTTCCCATCCCCCCATTTTTATCTTTCCTCTTCCCTGCTTTCCCTGCCTCACTTCCCCCTTTCTCTTCTCTTTCTCCCTTTCTTCCTTGTCTTCCTTCCTTCCTCCGTCCCCTCTCTTTCTTTTCTTCCTTCCTTCCTTCCTTCCTTCCTTCCTTCCTTCCTTCCTTTCTTTTTTCTGTCCTTTCTTTCTCTTCTTCTCTCCTCCCTTCGGAGATACAGAAAGCTCTTCATGGTATTCTGTGTCCACAGCACTTTCCACCCTGATCTCCGTGGATGTGTAGGCTTCACGCCACCGTAGACTTGAGGCAGTATCATCTCCATGGCACGAGCTTTTGTTTTGGGTCTGATGGAGCAGCTGGGGCCCTCAGCTCTTGTCCCTTTGACAGTGTCTTCCTCCCAAATAAGTGCTGGGTACAGAAAGACATGGACAGATATGAGCCTGCATATTAGACCTCTTAGACTTTATCCAAGATCCCCACTGTAACATTGTTCAGTGGTTTATTACGGGGTGGGGGAGATTAAAAGTTTATATATTTTGAAAATGGATTCTTCAATATTCTCAAAGTGATGCTAATCCCACTCAAATTGTCTTACTATAACTTAAATTTTAAGTGTTATTCTCTCTGTTTTTGTTTTGTGTGTAAGGGGTGTGTAAGGGTAGAGATAGAATTATCATCATTTCTGATCGTTTCCCACCCCTAAATACAGGGCCTAATGCTTAGATAGCGTTCACCTCCAACCTTTACTGAATACATTATAGTAAGGTTATTGGATGGAATCTTATAGCTCCAGGCTTCCCGTTTCCTGCTCCCTTCTGTGTCAACAGCCTGTCCACGGATGCACAACAAGGGAATTTGGAGTTGCTAGGGAATCTCTTGGATTCTTAGTCTTGTCAATAAAAGAACTTAGACATACTTGGAAGGAAGCTCCTGACAATCTTACTAGAATTTGGGACAAAAGCAGGGCAGGAAAGCTGTAAATCTCAGCAGCTGCCAGGGCAAAGGAGAGTCATCCCATTTGTGTTAGGCCAGCATGCTAAGCGATGCAAGTCAACAGGCAGCTGCATGGCAGAAGCCAGATGTGCCTGTCAGGGGGAGGGCAGAGGAGCTTCAGAGGACAAATGGGAAATCCCAGAGTAGCTGCGAAAGCGTGCTTAGACTTCTGGCATGCTTCCAAAAGAAAAGAACTAGGAGGAAGGGAATGAGGAAAGTTAAACTTTTCTAAGTTAGGACTTGGGAAGGGGCCAGATTCTGCACTGTGGCCTGATATTGATATTGGTGGCATATATATATGTATATATGTATGGATGGATGTATGTGTGCGTATGTACACATATGTATATATATATATATATATCCTCATTTATCTATACATATTTATACATATATATATCCTCATATATCTATCCATACACACACACATATATATGTGTGTATGTGTGTATATGTATATATATACATACATATGTATATGTATATGTATATATATATATCCTGTTTAAAGGAATAATTATTCCTCCCATCTTAGCATGGCTTTAGATGAACTGGCCTTTCTCAGAACTGGTCTTTGGCCAGGTAACAGACTCAGCTAGATCAACTCTTAAAGGAGACAATAGTGTGTAATGTTTAATCTTTGGAGCAGATAAGAACATCGTGTCTCTTCTCAAAGCTAGAGGCATTTATTTCACTATTTTGACCAAGAGGCCTGAAGAATGGCAAAGCGGGTGTTTACCTTTCGAGTATTACCAAGGAAATGGGAAATGGGGTCCAAAGCCAATCAGGAAGCCCACGAAGCATGAATCCATCCTCTGTGATCTCCTAAGCTACTGATCCCTGTAATGCTAGCATCTTCACAGCAGGGGAGAGCCTCCAGGATCTTCCTGTCACTCCAAGGCCCCACATTCCAGGACTAATGGGCTCCACTGGTCCCGCTCCCTGTAGCCAGGCTCCACTCTGAGCATCCTTCCTGTTGTGGCCAGGTCCTGTCCCTCCCCATCGCTGACCTTTATTATCCTGACCTCATTTCTAGCTGCCTGTATATTGTGAACTCTTTCTTCTTTTCTCTGTACTCAAACCCCTACTCATCCTCAGGGACTTGGCTACCCCCCCCCAACCCTGCTACACTTTATGAAGCCTCTCTTCCCGCGATGGAAGTTTTTAGGGTGATTCCCTAGGCCCTGGCACCCCTAACAAACTAGGCTCAACTACCAGCCCCCAGTGTGTCAGTTAAAGAAAGACGTGGATATGGACTAATCCTTTGGCACATTGCGAAGATGTGTCGTTGCCAATACGCCCTTTGATTGGTTTAATAAAAGAGCTGCCTGGCCAGTAGCTAAGCAGGAAGCGATTAGGTGGGATAGCCAAACTGAGAAGGGCGGAGTCACCAGATGGACAGCCAGATGCGGAGGAAGCAGGAGATGGATATGCCATGCTGGAAAAGACGCACATATGGTAGAATGTAGGTAAGAAAGATGGGTTAACTTAAGACGTTAAGAGCTAGTTGGCAACAAGCCTAAGCTATCAGCGCACCATTTGTAATTAATAAATATGTCTCTGTGTGGTTATTTGGGGAGCTGGCTGACCGGACAGGAACACTCCACCTACAAGGAGTCATAGTGAAAAGCTGGGGAACTAGGCTCATTCAGTGAGGGGACACTGGGATGAAGAATAAATAAAAGGGTTCAATGATGCCTGCCCACCAGGGAGCATGGAGGGCAATGGGGATATGTAGCTTAGTAGTCCTGCTCAAGGTATGTCCGTGCCCATCGCTGGTCCAGCTTTGGGATGAGTGCCTGCTGGGAGGCAAATTCCTCCGTTGTAGTCAGGTAGCATGAGTGTCTCTTTGAAAGACCTTCCTCCTGCCAAGGGTTATAATCCCTTCCTGGAATTGAGCGCTTCTGCCTTTGTGTGCCATTACCTTCTGTACTGAATATGTGGGTCCTTCTCTACTGGACACTTAACAGCCGTTTAGCCAGAACGGTACAGGACCTGTTTGTTGACAGCAAGCCAGGGAGGGAGCTCCCTGAAGGAAGGGACCCATATGATTCAGTTTGTAAGCTCCCAGCTTGTAAAACAGAACTTGGCACCCACTCTTAATGCCCTCGGGAAGAGCAGGCAGGAGGGCTGGCAGAGCCGAGGGGAGTGTACTTTACCCTGTACATTGACAGACAAATATAGGGCATTCTGCTTTCAGTGGAATTCCGACCCAGCACCAGGTGGTGGCCCGTGATGCCTTCTGGGAAGAACAGCATCACCGCCTTCAAAGAGAAGGAAAACCCTAAGAGCGCTATCAAATGAGAAGGGTGCCAAGTGCTAACAGCAGGAGCTGAACCACAGAACTCCACTGCGTGGGAGGGGCTATGTAAGCGAGAGGATTAGGAAAGAAGTTTCCAGTGTCTTTTCCACAGTGGGATTGTCTCCAAGTGGGAAAGAGTGCAGGGAAATGGATCGGCAGCGTTGGGAGGCACTCTAGTTATCTTGCATGTAAATAACTACCTTTTCCTCATTGTGTCTTATCTCTAAGTGGGTTATAACATCTTAAAACGGGATCTCAAGGAAGAGACAGGTTAGAGGAGCCAGTAACTAAATTTCTCCAAGCACCTTGGAGACATTGTTCCAGTGCTCTCTAGAATTAGGATTTCCCCAACTGGTGTGTGTGTGTGTGTGTGTGTGTGTGTGTGTGTGTGTGCTGTATTATAGCTTTTGTTACTCACTATTGCTTTTGTAAAGGAAAGAATAAGATACGCCAGTTGCGGGGCTGAAGGCATGGCTCGGTGTTTAAGAGCACTGGCTGCTTTGCCGGAGATCTGGTTCCATTCCTGGTACCCAAGTGGCAGCTCACAACTCCCTGTAAAGACAAGTCTATGGGACATTAGATGCACTCTTCTGGCCTCCAAGGGCACCAGGACATGTGGGCAGGCAAAGTACTCATGCACATGAAACAAAAGCAATAAAAAAATTTTTTAAAAACCATTTAAAATTTAAAAACACATTCTAGTTGCAGAAACAGATTTATTAATAAGCCAACAGATAGTCAAACTCATCAAGGTGTCAACATACCTCTTCAGGTTCTGTCTTTACATTGTTGTGGGTTTTTGCCAACTGCCTCCTGTGCACTGCCACCACCCAATGGGCACCAAGGGAGACTCCATATTAATATTTTGAAATAAGAAGCCAGAGAAGGACAGTCACGTACAACCTGTTCAATGAAGGAAATCGTAAGGACATAAACTACCTAAAAACTAGATACTTCAAAGCAGACTTTTACATCTCCAAAGGGAAACTGAGCGTCCCTGTCTGCTTGCTCCTGTCCCAAAGCAGAACGAAGAATTCATAGCCAAGAATTCTTTCCAGCATAGACATTTTCTATAGGTTGGTTGCGAGCCGTATGATAGCCACTGGTGCGGACATGAAGCCAGTGAATTTAATGAGTACCATGATGGAGCCCGCTGATGTCCTCACTCTGTCATTTGAGCACAGAGTGCACTGCTATTAGGCCGAGCTTCCAGCCTCTCATTTTGGCTTCAGATGACTACAGCTGCCAGAGAAGCACAAGCTACAGTAGTTTCCAGTAACCGGTTCAGGGTTAATGCCCCCTATTTAAGATACTTAATTATGGTCAGAGCAGAGAAGAAGTTGTGGCCGTACAGCTTTGATCTATTATCTAGAATGACCTACAAAAAAGAATTTGGACTCCTAATGGGCTATTTTCCTCAACGAGCAGCTTTTAAAATATAGGGTCTCTGCTATGAACTCCCAGTTTCAAACTACAAGAGTTTTTGAAAGGGAGCCACGGGCTTCGTGGCCAATGCCAGATGACACTTTTCAAGGATTGTTACTGGGCTGTTCATTCACAGCCTGCTGTGGCCCGTTGTGTGAATCTAGCATCTACTCACCATCCCAGCTGTGCAGCTCAGCCTGATGTGTTGGATGGGCCAGGTTCTCTGGCTCAATTTCCTTGATTTTACATGCAAAATATTCCTTGCAAATGTCTAATTAGGATCTGGAAAAGTGAGTCAGTGGTGAAGGCCACTTTCTGTTCTTCCAGGGGACCCAAGTTTAGACCCAGCACCCATGCTGGGCAGCTCACAGCTCACGGCTGCCTATAACTTTAGCTCTAAGGGGATCAGACATGTCTGCTTTCTTTGGGGCACCTGTACTTGTGTGGAATACACACACACACACACACACACACACACACACACACACACACACACACACAGTGAGTGAGAACCAGAGACAGAGACACAGAGAGACACACACAGAGAGAAATAAAGTAATAAAGATCTTTAAGTGTCTAATGACATACTAAGCAACTATCAAATAAAAGCATGTGATGACGTTGGGTTATTAGACCGTTTTTTTTTTTTATGCACCATGTGCAATTTAACAAAAATATCAGTTTGTTTTGCTTGGCATCTCTTTGGGGAGGAGTACATGCCATGGCTTGGGTGTGGAGGTCAGAGGACAGCTCATGGGAGTTGGTTCTGTCCTTTCAGCATGTGGGTTCTGGGGGTGCAGACTCGGGTCATCATTGATTGATAACAAGCGCCTCTATCTACCGAAACATCCCCTTAGCTTCTTGATGAAGAACAGGTTGCACATGGTGTTCTGAACATGCTATTGCCTCAGTTCTGTCATGCGTGGCCGCTCTTGGCTGGACATTAACTCCTCTGCACATACATAACTTCCTTATCACTGTCCCTCTCATAATAATGATAATAAGCTTAGCTTGGGGGCTGTTTGCCAGCCAACTGCATTGAAAATCTTGTCAGCCTTCTTTCTTACGAGACGTTCACTTCCAGCAAAGCAGGGAGGGAGAGGGGGAGAGAAGGAGCGAAGGAGGCAGGGGAAAAGAAGAGCAGTGACCAGCAAAGCTTGCTTTAACATAAAAGATAATAAAAGTCACGTGTGGCAAGACTTTTAGGAGGAAAGGAACCAGAATAAACGCCTGTTTGGTGCAGACAGTGTCGTTAACTTCCCACAAGGCCTTTTGCTTTTTACAGAAGGGACAAAGCAAGTGAGAGTAAGTTGGCTTAGGAAAAGGCATAGGGAAGTAGAGGCTGATGGATGTGAACTCCAGCTTCCTCTCCAGGGGGTTCTCTGGGTGCCATCTTGTTTGCTCTGCAAAATGGGACACAGTGGGGAGCTGCTCTCTGCTCTCTGTGGGCCCGGTTATTTTGCATGTCCCCTCCCCCGTGGACCACACCATGAACTTGGAAGGAAGTAAAGCTACAGCGTGCGATCCTGGGGAGGGGACTGTATTTATTTTTTTTTATTTTACATTATTTCAGCTGCTTTCATTTTTTTTCTTTTTTTAAGTCTGTCCTTGCTTCCTATTGAGTCCATTCTTCAGCAGTGATGGGAGAGGGGAACACTGAGTTATGAACCCTTGAGCACACTAGGAGCAGAAAGCAACTTCCCCTCTCTCAGCCATAGAAACAATGTCTGGGCTGTGCTGGTTTAACCCTCTGTGGGTCTGGCTGATGTAGGATGTATTTAAGAGCCATGTAAATGTTCGACATATAAAATTGTTTCCATTCCCCACAGCGCATTAATTCAACTTAACACACTTAGCAAATGTGAGTAATGTGCTTATTTTTTTAAGCCTTCCTGCATTGGCACGGATCTGGTTCTGCCTGTAACTATCTGATGCCCTTATGCCTTAAAGGGTGTCTTAAACAACTCTATCGTACTTTGCATTTTTATTTCGGATTTTCCACTATATTAACTTTAAATGTGTATGACAGAGCGTGTGGAATCCAGAGATCAACCTGGGGTATTGCTCTTCAAGTTCTGTCTGCTTTGGTTTTTGAAACAGGGTCCCCATTGGCCCGGGCCTGGATAAACTAGGCTGGCTGGCCAATGGACAAGTTTCAATGATCTGCCTGCCTCCATCTCCCCAGTACTGGGATTACAAGCATGTGTCACCATCATGGGCCATGAGGGCTTGAACTTAGGTCCTCATGCTTGCAAAGCTGTTTCCCTGAGGCCCCTTTGATGTTATCACTAACTGTAGCCAGCATCCATAGATTGGCGAGATGGGGGCCATGTTGTTTCTCCTTGCTACAACTGCATGCTTTTTAACAGGTGAGTGTCATACTCATTAATGAGGGAGCATCTGTCTGTACTCTGTGGCAGAGGTAATGAGCGCAATAGTATCACAATCATTTGAAATAGATGCCAGTGATTCATCTTGCATATGAAAAGTTCGGGAGTCCTAAGGCATCCTTCTCATTGACTTCACAGGATTACCTTGCTTGCATCCGGGACCAAACAAAACTGCCCCTGGGGACTGAAGATAGGGCTGCTCTTTTTGGAAACATACAGGACATCTACCACTTCAATAGGTAAGTCCATAAGCACAGGTTGTTGTCATGTAAGAACATTATAAATTGTTTATTCAGGCCAATAAAGGCCAGCTCCTCAGAGGCAGGGTCTGTGTCTCCTTGTCTTTTAGGTTCCCCGATATTTATCCCCACCCTGCATTGTAGGAGGCTGGTTTCTCCCGTCCTGACCATCTAGCTCATATGAAACATTAAAGCTACACCAGGGCTTTCACTTGCTTGACCTTGTAGACTGTGAGAAAACTATTTTGTCTCTTCGGAGCCCATGCTTCTCCTCCTGGGCCACACACCCAGGTGCCCGGGAAGTTCTTAAAAAACACGATGAGGATATACAGTTGGTAGATGCCCTGGTAAGCATTCCTGAAGCCTAGGTTTCACTCTCAGCGGCAAATAAAACCATGGGTGTTTGGGCTTACCTGTGAAGGCAGGAGGGTCAGAAGTGGAAGAGCATCCTCAGCCTGGTTGTGAGTTCGAGGTCAGCCTGGGCTCCTCCACACCATGTCTCCAAACACAGGAACAAGCAATATCTGGCCTAAATGGGATCATATCCCTCCTTTAAAAGTCCAGGAATTTATAAAAGGGGGGACAGAAAGACTGTGAGCACAAAAGATGGTGGGTAACCCCAAAGAAAGAGCGTTCTCCCGACACAGCGGGGCTGGGGTACATATAAACTCACAGAGACCGTGGCAGCATTCACTAGACCAGCACAAGCTCAAGTCAGCATGTGAGAGAAGTGGGCACCGTGCCCCACCCCTCACCAAGAAGCTATCTGGAAGCGATGGTTGCTGGGAGAAGGGAAATCCGTTTTCTTCAATGGAGTGACAGTGGGTTTATCAGCCACGTTCCTGGGCGGGCCCAGTGCTTAGGAGTAGTCAACCCACACAAATTGGACTCCTCTGGGATTGTTGTTGTTATTGTTGTTTTTACAAGAGAAAAAGAATGTGCAGCTGGGTGGGTAAGGAGGTTGACAGGGGATCAGGAAGGGGTTGGGGGAGGGGAAAATCTGATCAAAATATACTATAGGATATTCTCAAAAAAAAAATGGATTTAAAAAATGTTATTTTTAAAAGCAGGATGTGGATCCTGCTTCTGGAAATTGACTCCTTGGTCTGGGATGGGGCCAGAACATCAGAATTTTCTAAAAGGACTTCAGGCCTTTATAATGTGGGACCACAGCAGAGAAACACTATCTGGACAAATCACCCTGGCTGTAAGATGGTGAAAAACACATCAAAACCTGCAGAGGCCACATGCTCACTGGTGATCTCTGTTGGTTTTAATGCAGGCCCCGATTTAGCAATCCCAGGGGTCCAGGGATAACATCACTTTCCAGAGCCCACTAATAACATTGTGACCCAGAAAGAAGCTGGATACCAAGAGGTCCCTGCCCTAGCTCATCTGTGGTTTGGCTGTAAAGTAATGATGACAAGTACTTGAGGAATATTTTCTTGGGACCAGAAGCCACACAGCTTTAGAGGCATAATTCCCCCATGTACATCATCGGGCTGCACACAGCCATACTCCCTCTTGCATAGCAGACCCCTACTCTTCAAGCCCCTCATGAAGTTCAGGAAGCTATGGCTACCCTCAGGAGGGATTTTTCTTCACTTCTTGGATTTTAAATGTTCATGATTCTCCTAGTATAAGGAAAGAAAAAGTGGGGGGAGTATAAAGAAGGGACTCGGCAGTGAGGCCCATTATGCAAAAGCTGGGTAGCTAGGAAGACCGTTCTATTCCTGAATCCATCCTGCACTCTTTTCTGTTGGATGCCCATTGACCCTGAAAGCCATTCCTGTCTAAAATATACCTGGATCAGAGTGAAGGAATACCCCGCCATTGATGTACATGCGAGGCATGGGTGAACAACACCATGGCAACCCATCGTGTCCATGCTAGCGGCTGTGGTGATCACATTTGTGTATTCACTGTTCATGCCGTGCCTTCATCCCCTTAGCAGCTGTTCAATGGGACACACACATTTTACATGTGAGGAATCAGCTTTTAAGACCAGGAGGTCCTCTGATCAAGGGTGTGGCCCAAGCCTGGACCACTTTGGACACTGTTTTTATTCGTTTCTAATATCTTCCTCTGTTTTGAAAAATATCTCTTGTTTAACTTTGCTGTTGAATTCTCTGGGTGCCGTGGGTTGGTTGGTTGTTTGCTTGCTTGTTCATTTATTTGTTTGAGACAGGGCTTTACCATGTGTTGCAGGCTGACCCCGAACTCACTGTGTAGCCCAGGCTATCCCCAAACTCACAGTCTTCATATAGTAACCTACAGAGTACTGGGGTTACAGAGGTTCTCTCCCATGCTTAGCTATACTCAGTAGGATGCCTCTTTTGTTTTGTTCCCATTTGTTTTTATTTCTGTTCTCTTTTATCTCAAATTTAAATTTATAATTTAAACGACTCTGTGGTTGTTACAGTTGGTTAAGCGAGAACATCAATGTGACCTTTTTATGTCACTGCTTATGCATCTTTAATGATAGTCTGTCTGGCAAATCATGATGGAACTTTAAATAATAGAATCTAAAGTTCTGTCGTTAATTTCTTTATCCCAGATTTTTCAACATAGGATTGTAATATAAAATAGTGTAATATAGGTAAGGCTTAAGTCTCCAAAATTAAAAGAAGAGGTTATATTAACCTGAAAAGTTCAACTGGATGGGCTTTGTTTTCTAAGACACACAGATGGAACAAATCTAAACCTGAAAATCCAAAGTGCTCCAAATTAGAAACCTTTTGAGCACTACCGCAAGTTGAAAATTCCACATCTGACCTTGAGTAATGCATCACAGCCTTAACACAGACCCTCTGGAGACTGTACGAAACCACCTTTGAGCTAGCTGTATGTACCATCTGCAGATGGAACAGTGCAATTCTGTGTTTAGACTTGGGTCCCTCCCATCTCCAAGATAAGGAGGGTAATATGTCTATGCAGATATTCCAAACTCCAAAAAAGCACTTTTGGTCCCAAGCATGTGGGTTAGGGGACCCTTGACCTGCATTTCCCAAGCACAGAAACGTATAGATGCTATAATAAACCCCAGCTTCTCCAAAGCTCTTTTATACCATATTTACTTTTTAAATTCCTTACGTTTTCAAGGCATTAAAAAGTCTCACTGAAAACCTCTCCTATGCCCTTCTCTGGTGTCATCCTGCGCCGTGTAGAGTGATATGGCAATGCGAGAGGAATCTGGAATTGATTGAAATTGTGGGGTTGTAAGACATAAATACTCCTATTCGTGTATCATTGTCTTGTATATTAAAAACTGGGGAATCAAATGTCTTAAATGGCAGGAGTCTGTGTCGCCACTGAAGAAAGGATGGGAAAGATGCTGGATCAGTTCGGATAAACCAGCTTTACCTGGATCCATTTTCGTTGTAATGAAGCACCAATACAGTGCTTCATTCACAAGCTGGGTTTGCTTGTTTCCCTGTTCTGTTGTATATTGTGGTGATAGTACCACAATATTTCCTGGGGATGGAAACCCAGGGCCTCGCACATATTACACACATGTGTGCTCTACCTGCAAGCCACACACCTCAGCCTTGGGGGGTGGGAGTTTTGCCTTCATTGTATTTTGAGTTGGACAGTTGCAGTAAGAATAAAATCCCCCGCTCCCTCCGCCACTTAGATTTCTTCTATGATTTTTTTCTGGCCATATCCATCACCTGTCCTCATGTTGGGGCTTTATTTTTCTTCTCATTGCTTTATAAGAGCTGGTTATCAAGTCTGTGGACCATGTGAGTGCAAGTGTCTCTTTCCAAAAGACATGCCTTGTAACTTTAATGTGACGTCTCCAAAGACAAACTCACAATTAGCAGCACAAAATGCACTTTTGAAAGTAGGCCCACAGGGTTGGGTCTAAACATCATCTCCCATTTTTGGAGATAAGCATATTTTTTTTTTAAGACTCCTAAAATTTTGCTTTCTCCCGTTTGTTTTTAATCTTACCCTGAAGCTGATGGTGGTGTAGTAGTGGTCAGTGGACCAAGCTCTGATTTCACATGCCTAGCCGATGGTCCCATCACCACTAACTGAAATACACAAACTCTCCGCACTAGGTTGCATTTCCTGTCCTTTGCATGCCAAGTTGCATGGGTGTGTGGGTCGCAGCGTGGGCTCTGAATCCTCCTTAGTGTCCCTTTCCAACTGTGCTGGTGCCATGATGCCCATGTGGGGGCCTCTTTGCTCCCCTTCAACACAGGTTTAGTTTCTCTTGACTTAGCCCTACAAGTGGTTTTATTGTAATTGTTTGTCAGTTTTTCAAAATTCATGCAGTACTCAGTGGGTAGCTTTATGAATCTAATATTAAAAATGACAGCTTTACATGACTAAGACATACTATCAATAGTTGTATATCTCTTTGACCAATTATTTATTTGTTTATTTTATTTGTTTGTTTTTGAGACAGAATTTCACGGAACCCAGGTTGGCCTAGAACTTGCTATATAGCAGAGGGTGGCATTGAACTCCTGATCTTTCTGACTCTACCTCCCACATACCAGGATTACATATATACACCTGGTCCCATCTACCTTTTAAATGTTACATAAGAGTATTTAACAACTTCTCTCCCATGTGGAAACATGTAGCTTTAAAAATTAACTCCTAGAGACCTTAAAATGCCAGCATTTATGTTGACTAAACTTTTTCTGCTCTTTTAATTAACTATGTGCTCTCAATAAAACATATTTTTTATTCTTACGTATGTCATTATATCCAAGGATATTCCCAGGCTTCCCCGTGACATCTAACAATGGCTTGTAGATGCTTCTAGAAATCTATGCATTCATTCTGAAAATAGGGTGTTTTTCAAGACAGGGTTTCTCTGTATTGCTTTGGAGACTGTTCTGGAGCTAGCTCTGTAGACCAGGCTGGCCTCAAACTCACAGATCCACCTGTCTCTGCCTCCCGAGTGCTGGGACTAAAGGCGTGTGCCACCAACGCCCAGCTCCCTGTGTCCACTTCTTACCCCACTGCTTTGAAGCAACTTTCTCCACAATGTCACCATCCTTATCTTCATTTTGACATCATCAGAAGCATCTTCCTATTTGCGAATTAAGTATAACAAGAGTAGCATATTGTGAATATTGAGCATGACTGAGTGCAGGGGTTGGCTTCAATAAACTTAGGATGTTTTTCTACTCCTACGCATATCGAGTGAACTGCATTAATAGACATTCTGATTTGAGTCGCATACACACATCATTACTAGGATAAACTCCACCAGCCCGTGATGCTTTCCACATCTGTATACTGATGAGATATTTCATTCCTTTTTTGTAAATAGTAACATGACTTTTGTTTTTTCATTGTCAACCTTTCTGTTTTGCTATCACAGCATGCAACCGAGACTTCATTTTGGTTTACTTCTTAGTGGCCTCATCTCTTACTGTGTATTCCCCACCCCACCCCCTACCCTACCACCACCCCCTCCCATTGCCCCCCTCAATAGCCCTGAAATTGAAGTCTCTGGCTTGGTGTCTGGAATAAATCTCCAAATGGTCAGAAACTGGGTTAGTTAAAACAAACCACTTGAGCCCTAAAAATCCCAAAGCTTTTATTTTAAAAAACCTTGTGTTGCCAACCAGAGGGGAAAAGAAATGTCAGTTCTCTTGCAGCAGAGAAGCTTTCTAAACTGTGACTTGAATCTCTCTTTAAGGATGAAGCAGGAGGAGATTCAGGCAGTTCCTCCCCATTGAGTTTTTATGTCTGAGTTGTTGTTTGGTAGACTCCAACCATCAAAGCTCAAAGCAGAAGTTTCCGTTTCGCGTTGGCTCTTCTCTTCACTGCATTGAGCTTTTACTGTGTGTAAGGAATGCTGGATGGATCTTACAGCTCAGGCATGGATGACCCCATTGTACAGCAAGAGATGGACAGGATGCTCCGAAGGGCTGAGAACCATGTAATTCACCTTGCTCCAGGGTCTAATGAAATCTTCACAAAATAAGCTAAATAAGTTAATGTGATGTAACGATGCATCAAAACATATAACAAGGCAGAGTTTTTAGTACATCTTCAACCTACCACAGGAACTCTCTGCTTTATACAATGAATGGTAAGACTCTTTGTATGGACCATCTTCTTTCTGTCAAGTGGTGTTCAAGGTTAATGTTTCTAGTGGTGAGTTCCAGGACAGCCAGGTCTGCATAGGGAAACCCTACCTCAAAAAAACAAGCCTAGTGTATCAGTGAGCCTAATGTGCCATTTCCTTTCTTGTATGCACATGAGTCTCTTTGGAAGCCACACATTACAATGGCTTAGTTACGTGGCGGGAAAGGAAGTGTTGCCTGGAGTCTACGCCAGCTGGAAGAGGAGAAACCTGTTCCTGTTCCCCATTCAACATAAAGCGGTATCACCTTGCAGTCATGACACAGGTTCGCAGCGGTGGGCAGAGAAAGTATCACATATAATACGATCTTGAAAGAGAACAAAGCTATCACTATTTCTCCACTAGGGCAAGTTCAGAGGCCTGAATGAAGGAAGGAAATGATATCATTTTCTTGTTCATGATCCCATTCAAAAGAGAGGACAGATTTAGAGTAATTACTCATGGAAAAGAGAGCTGACCGAGATCCTGAAAGCAAGGTGGCTGCAATCCAATTTTAACTGTGAAAGCGCTCCCTGACACTGTCCCTTATGGACATGTCTGTCTTGTTGTCCACTGCTACACTGCGGCATTTCTATGGCCATTGGCCCAGTAGAATGTAATTCTGGGTGGCCAGTCCTGTTTCTGGTGTCCGGTTACTGCACTGAGGCCCCAGCTATATTCCACAGACTTTCTTATATCCCTCCCAGGTACCTGCTGTCCTGAGTCCCACACTCTCCACTCTTCACCAGCCTCTGCCACCACAGCTGCCTTCCCACATCCCACACAACAACCTACCAAGCTCTTCCTGCCTTGAATTTGGGGCCTCATTTCTTAAATGATTTCTTCCGAGTCTCTTCATGCCCTCAGATATCAATCACCCCCTCAGAGAATAAACCTTACGACCACCCAACCCTCCACCAATTCCACCCTGCCTCAGTTTCCCCTTTATTGACTTCGGATCACGTGGTACCATGTGGTGTTGACTGTTTTTATTAACACTCATCACCTATGGTCAGAACATAGGCGCATGGATCATAAGCAGGCCCTTTGTCTTCCTTACCTCAGAGCTCCTCGCCATGCCTGACGGAAGTTCTCCTGGTCAGTTTTAATAGCAAGCACACAGTTTTGTTTGGATAGGTGAAAGAATACGAAAGAAAAAACCTCTACCGTTCTCACTTGCATTGTGTTCCTGTTATCCAAGTGAAAGGCCCTCAAGGACAGACGGCCAGATGGCACCAAAAGCCTCCCAGGCGGGTCTTTGAAAACTCCAAGGCATAGGATGTCATACTTAGCTTCCTTAAGCTTGCTGAGGAAATGCCTCCTTCGGTAGCCAGACTTCTGATGGAGTGCAGAGGCAAGGTTCATTCAGGAACCTTCCTTCTGTGCATAGCTTTGCCTTTAATTATGATCTGTGTCATCTGAGAGAAGCAGCTTTCTCCTCCTGGGCTGTGATTTCCTCACTGTACAACTGGGTTCCCAGCATTATGGTTTCTCGCTTGAAGGTGTCTTAGAGCCACTACTGCCATGATAAAACATCATAACTAAAACAAACCTGGAAGAGAGATTTTGTTTTGTTGGTTGGTTGGTTTACATGTCATGAATCACTGTTTACTAAGGAAGGCCAAGGCAGGAATTCAAACCAGTCAAGAACAAGAACCTGGAGGCAGAAGCCGAGGCAGAGGCCATGGAGGATGCTGCTTACTGGCTTGCTCCTCATAGCTTGCTCAACCTGCTTTCTTATAACACCCAGGACCTTCATCTCAGGGGTGGCTCCACTCATAATGGGCTGGGCCCTTCCCCATCAATCAGCAATTAAGAAAATGCTTAGCAAGCTTGCCCACAGCCCATTCTTCTGGAGGGAGCTTCTCAGTTAAAGTTAACTTGTGTCAAGTTGACATAAAACTATCCAGGACAAATTAAGATTCCCAGGGTTTCTTAGGATAGCTCTTGCATGGATGACAGAAGCCAAAATCATTGAGTAGAGGAACAAGAACTCAGCAGAAGATAAAGAAAAACAGAAGAACCATCACAACATCATCGCCATCATCGTTATCATCACCATCATCATCACCATCACCATCATCATCGCCATCGCCATCATCATCATCACCCCCACCATCATCATCATCATCACCATCATATCCTTGTATCCATAATAGAATATTTTGCGCTTGTGAAATAAGAACAGAAGCATAAAGAAACATCCAGGTAGCATATTCAGACAAAAGCCAGCCCCAAATCCTCTAAACTTAAAAGAGTCTGGTGGTAGAAATAAGAAACTATCAATAGATGGGAAATAAAGTTCAGATCTCCTAGAAAGAGACAATCAGCAACATGATAAGGGAAAGATGGGAGGAAAAAATTAGAAGATCAAACCAGAAGATCTAAAAGTGTAAATAACAGGACCCCTAATAGCCACAGCAGAGGGACAGACACATCAAACATGGGATTCCAAAACAGTAGGCTTTAAACTCCTTGGTCACAGGGTCCCTTGCATTCCTGGAGGTAGTTAAGACCCACAAGCATATCTGTTTGGGTTTTATTATGTTTTGTTTATTGCTTTAGGAACTAAAGCTCAGCAATGATTAAACTATCAATTTATATTATTGTAATAACAAACCCACACATTTTGGCAAGTGACTCGATGACTTTATGCTTTGTGTTTTTGTTTGTTTGGAAACCATTTATGGTTTTGAAACTCTCCTGACTGTTTAGCTTCGTAGCAAACATCAGCATCCCGTGTGTGTCTGTTCCTGGTTTCTGTGAGGCAAGCCAAGTCACAGAGCCTCTGGCAAAGCTCACTGTATTCTCAAGGGAAAATGGGATAGAAAGCTGAGCATTTTTATGGATTAATATCCCAAGGGTGTACTGAAGAAGGGAACTTTAGATTATATATGAAGGTTAAGATCACGTCCAAACTCACTAAGTACATACATGATCAGAGACCAGACCCACAGCTGACCAGCTCAGAGTCTCAGAACTATGTTAGCAAAAGAAAGAATTCATGAGGCTCCAGGAACATCCAGAGGAAATTACTCCAACCTAGAATCCTCTGTCCCACGGCATCGTCGGCCCAGGTGAAGGAAGAGCATTTACTGAAGATTTACTCAGACGATTGACCTCTTGTCACCGTCATCAAGAAGCTTTCAGAAACTATGTCCCCCAAAGGCGAGAACCCATGGGAAATGGAAGGGAGCCAGGTACCCAACACAGGAGGCAAACCGAGATGATGGATCACCAAGAGCATCATAGAACTGTCCAGCGGCTGGAGAACAGCCATGCCAGGCAGAACAGTGGAGCGAGGCTCCAGAATGGATGCCCTCCAGTAACAGGACACCGCCAGAGGGACCGCACCAGAGAAAATGATTGGTCGCAGTGGGTTGACCTTTATCCTTCTCATACACAATTTGGAAGTGAGTCAGCAGGGTGTGCTTTGCAAACAAATGGAAACATGGAAAGGATTATAAGGTTAACTTTTGTTTGTTCGGTTTTGCTTTTCAAAAATGGTTCTCTCTAGCTTTAGCTGTCCTGGAATTCACTACAGATCAGGCTGGCCTCGAAATCACAGAGATCTGCCTGCCTCTGCCTCTCTGGCTGGGACTAAAGTGATGGCATGCACCACCACTGCCCAGCTTAAGGTTAATTTTCAATTTTTTTTTTCAAATACTGAGTTATAGTACTCTATGAAGTAACATATCTCCTTTTTCCTTAACCATATTTTGTTTTGTTTTAAATCCATCTGTGCAGAGAGTATCCTTTTTGTTAATCTCATGCCTGATGGTATAAAAACAAGTCAGCAATCTTAAAAAAGAATATTTTAATTCCAGAGATATCATGGTTCTACAAGAAAGAAAAAGAAATCATGGTGCATGCTAAACCTAAACTAGGGACATTATTTCCATAGTATTCTCGTTGTCTTAAAGATGTGAATTTGGACATTTAATCTAGTCAGATTGCAAACGATTAAGAGTGGGACTTTAAGAAAATGAAAAGGAACCAATAACTAAAACTGAAAAAAACAAACAATGAAAGCCCATCATCAGAGTGCTTACAAATATGGACCTGATCCAAAAGGAATACTGAATTCTTCTCAGCAGGGGCCATTGAGAATTGGAAGTACAAAGCAAGGAACTATTTTATCCATAGAATTGTTTGTCTTTTTATTAAATGTATAGCATACCCCAAGAATATCTAGTGAGCAAGAAATTCCACTTTCAGAATTTCGTGCAACATTGGGAGCTTAAATGGTTAAGTAAATAGATAGCCATACAGCATAATGGTCCTGCCACGAAAACTTAATCAGTTTATGTTTAATCAGAGAATCCTCCTCTCCTGGTGTACCTGTCCTTTGAAACACTCCCTTTATTGATAATTTTGTTTGTGTGATTTGAGCATCTTAGTCTTTAAATGCATCAGGAATTTACTTAGACTGGGAGAATATCCCACTTTATTCGGTGTGTGTGTGTGTGTGTGTGTGTGTGTGTGTGTGTGTGTGTGCGTGCGCACTGCATGGATACCCAGGCTCTTTTTTAATAAATGAATGTGTATGAGCAACTTTGGCAACTGATGACAGCTGTCTGGGAAACTTAACTCTTATGCAGGCTTATCTTTGATGGAAGAACTACTGGTCCAGTCTATATCTAAACTCCTGCTTCCCCCACAACAACTCTTGGACAACTCTTACGTCTTTGGTTGTGAGCCTAGCCTTTCACGGCTGAGACATTTCTCCAGCCCATCTCTTGGACAACTCTTATCCAAACCTTGGACACTGTGGCATTGGCAATACAATCTCTGTGATCTAATTACTTATTTCCTTGTGAATGCCATGAAGAAGGCTTGCATTTTTAAGTTCCATAAAATGCGCTCAACCTGAAGACTCCAATCTAATACTTCCTGGCTTTGTGTTTTGTCTTGTTAGCGAACTTCTTCAAGATCTGGAAAACTGTGAAAACGATCCTGTGGCCATAGCAGAATGTTTCGTCTCCAAGGTAAGCACCATTCGCTTTTCAGGGTCAACCGAGGCAGGCAATATATGCAACGTGCATTTTCAAGTTAGGATAAATGGTTGTTCAATACTGAATTAAGCTCGCCAACTGACCATGAACGTTTTGTTTTGTTTTCATAGGGTGTGTGTGTGTGTGTGTGTGTGTGTGTGTGTGTGTGTGTGTTTATAGAGAATATAGAGAAGGAGGGCTGTTAGTGCTGGTATTCCTAGAGTTTGTGTGGTAGGTGGAATGTCATTTATTGTTTTCCTTGGAAAGACGTAAAGTTTGAGAGGAGAGAATCAGAACAAAGGAAAAAAGATCCATGCACCATACCTATAAATCCACTCTAAAAATGCCCAAGAATCTACATGCTTTGAGCGTGTAATTGTCATACTAGCATGACCAATGCTGTTATCCTTTAAGGGGTAGAGCACAGCAAACCTGATTTCCTGCACCTTAAACATGGGTTTCCTGTGTTCTTCTTATGTGTCGATGCAAGACATGGGCTTGACACGAAGACGGGTATCAGCAAGTTCATGCTCTGAACCTGCGGAGCCGATGTTCTGCTATACCCTGGGCAGTCCACATGCATACACACAGAATCCTGTCTCCTTCAAGTTTTCCTTTGAGACACAACAGCTTTTCTCTAGAAAACATCTGGAAGAAATTATCTTGCAGAGAAACTCCATGTCATTTCTGCATGAAGGCTTGAAGGGGACGAGGTTGAAGCAGGTTAATAGCAAAGCTCTGAAACCATCCGTCAATTAGCACCTCATTGGTAGCCCCAAGGTGAACTAAGATACTGCCCCAGCCTCTGCTAGCTCTAGGTTGTTTCACACAATTAGCTCTGATGGCCACAGACCCATCCAAGTGGCTGGGGATTCAAACTCAACAGCTCTCTAGATTTGACTAAAATCGCTAAACAGCAATCAGTGGGCCTGCCTGTATATAACCCCTCCTGTCTTTTTACAGCTTTGTGTGCATTCCCGTGCAAAATGGTGCACACATGCTTCCTCACACAATCTTTTTTTCATAGCTACCCTCACTGGAACAGGTTCTCTTATAGGGTAGGAATTGGAAAAAGACAAAGAAGCAGAAACAGGAGAAACGGTGTAAAAACAAGAGAGGCCCAGTGTCTTGAAGATGTGCACACGAGCAGCACTGGCATTTCAGAAAACATTCGGCTTTTGCCCTGGCCGTAATCACAGGCTGATTAAAGAGGTTCCAGTGTTCGCTTAACTCCGGCTTAATTACTCACATAAAAGTTTGTTTATGTGCCGCCCTGCCAACTCCCAGATCTCATTTTTTCATTGTAATATTGCCAAGTTTAATTAGAAGACCAACTTCAGCCCTCTCACATGGGAGCAGGAGTTTGGAGGGTGTGCCGGGCTCTGCACTGCCCACTTCACTCAGCACCCTGACATTTACTCAGGGTTATGTTTCTCTCAACTGCCATCGGCTGCTCTGCTCCGAGAGGAGTGGAAAATTGCTTTAATTGAGAGGTCATTAGCAAAAGAGGTTGACTTCTGCTTTTATGGGACTCACGGGGGCTTACACAGAGAGCCATCTTTGGCCTGCCTTACTTGTATGGCGTGTGTAGGCTAAGTCCTTAGCCAAAGGGAGGGGGAGGGATAACTGTTTTGCCTCAATGAATGCTTCCAGAAGAATAAGGATGGAGGTTGTCTTGAGGGACCACAGTAAGCCTTCTCTCCTGGGCCTGATGCCCCGTGTATCCTGATCTGCACTTGGGGCTCTGGAAGCATCTCAAGAGACTTGAGTCTGTCCCCAGATTGCCTTCTCAGACATGCTCATCCCTCATTAGACTGTCAGCATGGTTTATTGTGGGCAGCTGAAGGAGAGACTGTATGACTTCTGAGTTTCCCCTTAGCTTTCTCTCCCTCTGTGCTCAGTCACCTCCCATGACTGTTTTCCTTCTTCCGTAACTGAGGAGAACCAGTACACATCCACACAGAAAGAGGAGGCCAACACTCACTGCACAGAGTGCATATAGACATAAATACAAACCACACACACACACACACACACACACACACACACACACTCACACACACTCACACACAGACACACTCACACACATACACACACACACACTCACACACACACACACACACACACACACACACACTCACACACAGACAGACACACACACACACACACACACACACACACACACACACACACACTCACACACAGACAGACACACACACACACACACACACACACACACACACACACACACTCACACACACACACACACACACACACTCACACACACACACACACACACACACACACACTCACACACAGACAGACACACACACACTCACACACACACTCACACACACACACACACACACTCACACACAGACAGACACACACACACCACACACATACACACACACACACACACACACTCACACACATACAAACACACATGCACACACACCCACACACACACACACTCACACACTCACACACACACATACACACACACACACACACACACACACACATCACACACACATACACACACACACACACACATACACACACATACTCACACACTCACACACACACATACACACACACACACACACACACACACACACACATACACACACACACACACACACACATACACACACACTACACACACACTCACACACATACACACACACACACACACACACACATACACACACATACACACACACTCACACACATGTACACACACATACTCACACACTCACACACACATACCCACACACACACACACACACACACACACACACGAGCTCCTCATGTTGGAATTATCATCAAGAAATTACTAGTGTTGAAAATCCATGTTAAGCATGGTATGTACTCACTCATCTATAGATTTTAGACATAGAGCAAAGGATCACCAGCCTACAATTCACACTGCCAGAGGACCCTAAGAGAGTCATACAAGGTCCCCCACAGAAGGGAAAAGGGGCAGGATCTCTTGAACATATTGGGGGGGCAGTAAGTGAAGAGGGAGTTAGGAGAAAGAGAAGGGGAGAAGAGGAGGGGGGAGGAGAAGGTGAGGGACCAGGAAGATTGTTGGGGGATGAATAGATGAGAGCAAGAAAAGAGATACCATAATAGAGGGAGCCATTATAGGTTTGAAGAGAAAACTGACTCTAGAGAAATGTCTAGAGACCTACAAGGATGACCCCAACTAACAATCTGAGCAACAGTGGAAAGGCTACCTTAAATGCCCTTCCCTGATAATGACATTGATGACTAACTTATCCACCATCCTAGAGCCCTCATCTAGTAGCTGATGGAAACAGAAGCAGACACCCACAGCAAACTCCTGGAATACAGTTGTAGAAAGGGAGGAGTGATGAGCAAAGGGGTCAAGACCAGGCTACAGAAACCCATAGAAATAGCTGACCTGAACAAGGGGGACCTCATGGACCCCAGTCTGATAGCTGGGAAACCAGCATTGTACCGACTCAGACCCCCTGAATGTGGGTTTCAGTTAGACGGCCTGGGCAGTCTATGGGACCTCTGACAGTGGAACCAGGATGCACGAAAGGACTTTGGGAGCACATTTCCCATGGAGGGATACTCCCTTAACCTAGAGGCAGGAAGGAGGGCCTAGTCTCTACTCCAAATGACTTGACAGATTTTGTTGACACCTCCTGGAAGGCATCACCCTCCCTATGGAGTGGGGGGAATGAGATGGGAGGGGGTGGGGGGGATGGATGGGAGAATGGGAGGGAGAGGGCACTGGGATCCATGTGTAAAATAAGAAAAAATAACAATAAACAAAAAAACAAAAACAAAAAAAGAAAATCCATGTTAAATACACACATACACACATACATACATACACACACACATACATACATACATACATACACACATACATACATACATACACGATGCCCAAGAAAGCATCCCTGGAGTTAGCCTGTAAAGGAGACAGAGGTTTGTGGCAGAGAAGCACTACAATCACAGAAGTCTTCTCTCTGTCACCCATTCAGCAACCGTTGGGTGTCTTGGGTGCTCTGTTCAGCAACCCCATACCTTACAGCTCTGCTGTTTGCATAACTGCCTCATTTCTGCATACTCTCTGGTTATTATGATCTGAAAGAGCTGAATAGCTAGGAACCAATATTTGCTTTTTCTAATTTGTATAATGTATTTCCCTAAATGCATCTTTAAAAGGGTTTGGGCTGGCATTATACAATGAATAATGGCATTTAAGCATTAACAGGCTGAGAGGATGTTGAATATATATATATATATATATATTTGTATTCAACAGGTAGGTGTGTGTGTGTGTGTGTGTGTGTGTGTGTGTGTGTGTGTGTGTGTGTGTGTGTGTGTGTGTGTGTGTGTGTGTGTGTGTGTGTGTGTGTGTGTGTGTGTGTGTGTGTATTCATTGTTTGTAAGGTCTACAAATGCTTGCACATCTAAGGTCAACCCTGCATTTAACCCTCCGTTAACAACATGCCACTGATGGAGATAAAACCTTGAGAGCAGGAACAGAGTCACAATGTCACAATGTCACAAAATTGAGAAGCCCCAGGGCCTGAGTAGGGACTAGTGTATGAATGTTGAACATATATGTGTCAACTGCAGCGTATCTTCATGCAGGCCATTGTTTTCAATGTAGCATGTCCCATGCTCCTAAAGGTCTCAATGGTAGCTGGATGTGGTTCTATCCCGGAGAGAGAAAAGAACAGTAACAGTAACTGAGCCAGTGTGGGCCAGTGGAAAAAGCTTCAGTCTGCTGTGCCCTCCCTAAAGGACCTGAGCAAATCTCTTTGCAACTAATTTAGGATTTGTAAAGTGCTCTATTGGAAAATGTGGTGCCAGGTTTAAAATGCTGTTTAGGCTGTAAGGAAACAGATTCAAATTAGCCCAGATGCTATGGAGAGGAATCTGGCCGAATCCAGTACTTAAAAATCAGAATTTACCCTGCCACCTACCAGTCCCACTTCCCGAAAGCTATTCATAGGATAACTGACAAATTTTCAACAAGTCTGACATGACGCTTGGCAGTGATGCTTGATCTTCCAAAGACTACAGACAATCTAAACAAAAAAGCTGCCTGAATGATCTTTTGTGTATTCAACCAAATAATGAAGCATTGTGGAACAAGGCAAGCAAACAAGGAATGTCTCCATACATCGCTGGTGGAGGCGGTGAAGTGTGCCCGGCACAACTTCTCAAAGCATGGCTCCCCTGTACCTTTGACGTCAGCACCAAAGGGAGCTTGCTAGAAATGAGTGCAACCAACATAATGAAAAGCTGGCACTCGTCCAGCAAACTGTTTTCATAAGCTTTCCCGTGATGTCCACTCAAGTTCATCCCTACGCTGTGGTTTGCTTATCTACTAAAGGGATGTCTGTGTTTAAAAACAGGATAACTGATAAGATTTAAAAAAAAAAAAATAGGAGAGAGGAACTAGATATGGAGACTGAAATCTCAGGAGGAGAATCAGGAGTTCAAGGCCATCCTCAGATACATAGCAAATTTGATGCCAACACTGGTCACATGAGACTCTCTTTCAACAAATAAACAAAAACAGGGGGAAAGGAAGGAATCACGTAGAACAGATTGAATTAACTTCTCTGAGTATGTTTTTATCTGTAAAACTGGATTTGCATGTATATAATTCAAAAGCCCAAACTAAGGCTCTAAGAAAAGCAGGCTCTATACACCAAGAGCAGAAGGATGAAACACACAAAGGGCATGCATGAAGTTAGTAGGCAGCCACGCAAAAGAAATTCTAATTGGTTCGGAAAATGTGTGGTGGCCAAAACACAGCCAACACATGTCTTTGGTGTTGTCCCTGTCCTCCCGTGAAAATTATAGAATGCGCTATGACATAATGCAAGGAGTACTGATGTCAGTGCCCTCGAGAAGTGAAGTTGCCAGGGGAAACACAGAAGCAGGGATGCTCCAGACTAATTAAGACCTGGAGTTCCAAGTCTTAATGACAGGTAGTGTCACCCTCACCCCAAATGCTTAGCTGCAGAAAGATCTCCAATGCTTTCAGATCTCAAAACTCACATATACATAATGCAGTATCTCGGGGATGAGATGCACGTGTAAACACAGAATATGGATGCAGCATTTCCGTGCTCCTTCCCCTGAGAAAGTAGAGAGTGTTCTTCAGCTTTATCAATTTAGTATAACAGCGTAGTGCAAACCGTGCTTGTCCACAAGGATGCAGAGGGACTGGAAGGATGGGTCCCGTTCTTCCCTCCTCCTCCCCCTTCCTCCCCCCCTCTTCCTCTCTTCCTTCCTCCCCTCCTCCTCACCTCTTCTTCCTGCTCTTCCCCCTCCCTCCCTGACTCCCCCCCCTTTCTTTTTTGGACGGTCTTACTGTGCAGTCCAAGCTCACCTCAAACTAGCAGTCCGCCTGGCAGCATCGTGGCCGACTTAACAATTACGCTCTTTCCTCGCCATAGTCCATAGAAGGAAGAAGCCGGTTTCGTATCTCTGCAAAAATTCATGCCATTCTTCAGTGATCTCAGTGTTTCTTTCTCTTTTGATCCAGTTTGTAATATCTGACCTCACTAATCTCCTCACTAAGAGATGAAATAAGAAACAATGCTTGCTTTGTGTTCCCATGGACTTGTGACCCTACCTTTTTAAAGAACTGTCCAAATCAGACAGTGTCAATGTGTTATTTCCTGTAATATGAATTCACAGCTGGGGGACTAAGAGATTTTAGGCAGGGTGAGATGGGGGTCCATTTGCTAGTCAATCCTCCATTACTTTGGGGACATGACTGCTGTGCTAGGTGCGTGCAGGTGGGTAGACCTGGGCTGTGCTCTCAGGCAATGTTTAGTAGGAGAGAAGAGGGCTCAATGGGTATTATCTGTCGGGAGGACAAATGCGGCCTCTGTCCTGACTATGGTGAGCCACACAGATAGACAGAAAACATAAGTATCATTTGGCCGGTGCCCCTAGGCAGATGGGTAGGGTGCACGTTCACAAATAGAAACAGCTGGCTCAGCCCAACAGCTCAAGGAAGCAGCTTGGAAGAAGTGCAGCCTGGACTCATTTTCAAGGCAGACCCAGTGGCTTTGCTGTGAGAAAAACAGGAATGGCCTGGGTAGAGAGAGCTACATATGCAGGGCTTGAGCCATGTAGTAGCTCTCGGGTCTCCCGTGCATACTTCAACATATTCATACTGCATGCTGTTTAAACCTAACCTACTTATATCTCAGTAAGCACCTTGGGGCAAAACCCTCTTCCTGTTTGCCTCCAGACTCACTGGGACGCGGCAGTGTTCAGAGTGCTCATTGGACTTGAGTTCAAGTTGTGGGGGATTCTGGGTGAAGAGCTGGGGGCCCAGATGATGGCCACATGGGCTCAGGGCATGGAGCAATGTGATTGGAACGGTCAAAGCTTGATTGTTATTTCTTGTGTTGACTTTCAATGAGGGCTCTAGGGCTTATGCAAGTCTCTTTTGTTTCCTCATAGAGTGAAGAGTTCCACATTTACACCCAGTACTGCACCAACTACCCAAGGTATGGCTTGGGAAGGAATAGAATTCTTCCCCCTTTCAGGTTGTTTTGAGTCATTCGATGCAGTGTCGGGCACTGGGCCTGGCATTGTGCTGAACACCATGGGAAATGCAGAATACTTCGAATGGACGATGAGGCTCTCAGATACTGTTTGATCCCTTTTGGGCTGGGAGGATCTGTGGAGCTGGAGCAGGGAAAATTCTTGAAAGACATCGAATAAGACCAGGAGCATCACTGCATAGCTCCCAAGGAAAATTGATGAATCTGTGTTGTTGCATAGGATTATCTACTTCTCTACTAGCCTTTTGTTTTTTTATCTGTGCCACATTTTGAAGATGCATTTGTGTAACACAGCTGGGGAGAAAATGTGTTCTGGTTTTGCTTAGAAGGCTTTATGAGTTTTCCAAGTTTTATAAAGTTCAGAAAAGGCAGCTCATGAGCAGTCAGCCTGAGGAAGGGGGGCCTCCAGCCTCCCAGGGCTGTTGGCTCAGCTTTGCTCATATCTAAGATTGGTGGTGGGAGGGCCGTTCAAGAGGCAGCGTGGACAGCGTACTTATCACTAAGTAAGAGCCAAAAGACAAGGCTACAACTTTAGGCATTTCTTTTCTCTTCGAGAGACATTTATTGGGCATTTGAACTCTGAGCAGTGTTGAAAGCTATAAAAACAAATGCTAAATTAAACGTGCCCGGGGATTAAAGGAATACGGGACACCCACCTCAGTGCCAGAAACCCAACAGAGTCTCGTCCAGTGCAAATCCACCACCACCCCTTCCTTCTTCCCATTTTATGGATGACACTGCTGAGGGACAACGCATGGCAAACTGACTCTGCAGGGTCCTGTAGCTAATGAACGTCCCAGTGAGGATGTCAACCAAGTTGCTCCAGCCTCAGGCCACCCACCATGATAGCTTCATAAAGTTGTGGAGCTTTCTGTGAAGCAATGATCAGCAGGCTCTTGCAGCCCAGTTGGAGCAAGGACCGGGGTGACTTGCACATTCTTGGTCGATCTTGACAGAGGTGGTCCACAAGGATACAGCAGATAGCAGAATCCTTGCAGCTGTTGAGGGAAGGAAGGGCAAACACCCCTGACCTGCAACCCAGGAGTTGCTAAAAGGCCAGTATGTGGTAAGACGCCTTAAGTTCAGAATGAGTTTTAACCACCACTTCCCATGGTAAAATTTTATTCTCCTGTAAACAGGGTTCAGGATGCTACAGCACGGTTGTTCATTTGGATGGACGGCTGTGCTTTCCCCAGGTTTCTCTGTAGACAAACACCCTGCATGCGTGTTCAAGCATCTGTCATATCCTTTTCGATAGACACACCCTAGTTTGCAGGGTTATGCTTAAGCATGTTTTTTTCTGATTCTGTATGAACTATAGGATACATCAACTGAATCTCAGGGTCCAGAAACCAAAATGCTATGCAGCAGGGGAACCACAGCCTCTCCCAAGCAAAAGGAAGCTGTTCAAACTAACAAATCAGCTGGGTCTGATGGTCAGAGGGCCTGGCCTGGGAGGGTCTGTCTGTGTGTATTTCACTGCAAACCTACCATCCGAAGACATAACTTCGTTATAGAAGCTTTTTCCAAATCAGAAATTCAGGACGTTTTTCTGACCTACCGATGAAGCAGAGTATGCTTTGCCATCACGGGCTGTTTGGGGAACCCTGGCAAAGCGAATGTGTACACAAGAAGATTTTAAGAACCTGTCATTCACACTGCACCATTCCATGCTTAGTGTAGGTCTGCAGGAACCAGGACTTAACATTCCTGCCTTCAAGGTATTTGTGTGCTTTGGAGGGGCAGACCCCAATTGCATATTCCAATAAAATAGTACAATAGTGGAGATCAAATAATACCTAAATGGAAATTAATAAGTATTAATAGGCTTGGTAACAGGCAGTGGAAGCTAAAGACACAGGTAAAGGGACAAGAAACAGCCCCAGCAGGGATAGTTAAGGACAGTGTGCTGGAGTTGGTGTATTTTCATTTTGAGTCTGCCTTTAAAGAGACCGGTGTTAACAGAGGAATATTCTCAATAAAGAAGGCATGTCCCGTTCTCGTCCAATGTGTGGATTTTATATCTACAGAGAAATGGTTCTGTGCCTATTTGTCGGCAGTTTGCTCGACGACTTGAGATGTCCTTATCCCTGTCTTAGCAAGCCAAGAGTGCCAAGATTTTTCTCGCTGCTTCAGACCCAGGCTGGTGGTTATAAATGTGGCCAACACAGTGACAAGTGACTTCTTCCTTCATGTCCATCACTGCCCAGGGATTTCACTGTGAGAGGTCCCTCCCTCGTTCCCTGAGGGACAGGTACAAAGGAGGTCATGCTGTTGTCCTCAGATGCCTGCCCTATTCCAGAGCTTTCTGGGAACCTGGAGTGTCACATGCACTGATTTGTAACAGATTCTGATCTGGAGCAGGAAATCGGGGCATCAGTCAGCCGCCAGGCTACTGAGCAGCTGCACCTCATTCCAAAAGACTTCAGAGAAATGCCCAGGTCACACGATGAAGAATTTAAAACTTGGGACTCAAGGGAGAAACAGATCCCTTTAAACTGGTATTTTCTAAAGCAGATAGCACGAAGGGATTCTGACGGCTTAATTACAAGACTTTCCAAGGAGTCTTACTCTGTTGATCCCTCTGGTTGGATCCTGAAAACATGGCAGAAACTTGAGGAAGAAAAGAATAAAATGATTCCCTCCTGCATGTCCAAGTTATAGTACATCAGGATTTTAATTTGCACACACATGTGATAACTAGCTTGATACGGGATGGATTCGCACCTTTACAACTGTTGCTTTGGGAAGTGTTGGGGCAGTGTGTTACTTTGGGAACTGCAAAAGGGACTCTACCCCGCCCCCTTTTCTGATATCCTGCAGTGAGACTACCAAAACTGAGAAGATTGACAGTAGAGGGGGCATCTATTCAGGGTTTCTCTGGGAAAAACCAACTCTTAGATAAAAGTGATGGAGTAGGCACATTTCACAAGCCATCTGAGGTGGGTAGCAGATGCTCAGATAGGAGACTAAGTCTGTGCTTAAAAAAAGAAAAAGAAGCAACTGTTTTGTCTTAAACCGGGGATGCGTGCCTTGTAACCTGGCCTGCGGAAACTGAATCCAGATGTGGCACTGTACAATGACATCTGGATGGGGCGCGTGTAGCGGCTAAAATCCAATGCACATGTCTCTTGTCCTGGTGTGAGGCTGTTCGTCCTCCAAGCCCGAGCCCCTGGCTCTCTGCCACTGAGTTCAGCTCCCTTTTCTAACCGATCCATTCAAAGGGGACACCTTTTTGTGACTTGCCCCAAGGCCTTCTGGTCAAGAGCTAGCTCTGAGGCTACCCTGCCTGTTGTAGGCTATTTCTGCCAAGACCAACCGAACAGCATTTAAACCGCTAACACCCATGTAAAACACGGCATCATCATGACGGAAAGCATGTGTTCTCTCGCAGGTCTGTGGCGGTACTAACCGAGTGCATGAGGAACAAGATACTGGCCAAGTTCTTCCGGGAGCGCCAGGAAACTCTGAAACACTCACTGCCCCTAGGGTCCTATCTCTTAAAACCAGTGCAGCGGATTCTCAAATATCATCTCCTTCTCCATGTAAGTCTCAGCCTGTGCTAGAACTCTTGCCAAGAGTTGGGGGCTTGAGTGTGTATATTAAACCAGGGCAGGGGAGGGGGTAGAGGGGGCGATGCCAGAAAATGTTGCCTTCATCTGGAAACATTCTCGATACTCACGCTTTACAGCTGCTTTGAGGAATTAGAGATGCTTGTGTGCTAGGGCTAAAGCCCCATCCACAACAGCCAAGCTGAAAGATTAATTTGAAATTGGATAGTGATGGAGCTGAGGAATGCCTTGTGTTGGAAACAGGGTCGGTTTCAGGCAGGGAGCAAACCTCTAAATGAAAAGCAGATTCCTTTTCCTGTTTCCCTTCATGTCCATGAAACCCAATTTAGCAAGCAGCTGGGAGGGAAAACTGTTCGTCATAGATTGACCCTCATATAAAAGAAAAAGGAAAGTGTTCAACAGGGGCTGAGCAGACGGGCAGGGCCATGAAGGATCTGTGAATGGGGCTTAGCCTCACTTCTGGCTATCGGCCCTCCCTAGTAATGGTCAAGAAGGCTTTAGAAATAAAATGGCCGTAGATGCCAGATTCACCTATCATATCCTCTAACGATGTTTGGAAAGATGGAGAAGGTTCTGTTGAAGATCATTTGCCTTCCACAAGTAGGGTCTGCTTAGCTTTGCAGCAGGGAAAGCCAGAACAGTGGGCTTGAGGTACAGGGAACCCTGAGGCAAGCCTGCCTGCTTCCCAATCCTATACGGTGCCACTTCAGTGTGGCCCATAGCCATTCAATTAAAATGACATAGTGTTTCCGATTTGTTATTCTGTGCACTAGATTAAGAATCTTTTCCTAAAGGAATTTTGGAGGTAGAGACATCAAGACCTTGGTCATCCTCAGCTAGACAAAGGGTTTGGGCTCTGCCTGTGCTGCATGAGGCTCTCCTTCAACAAATCAATCACCCATCAGTCAACAAACAAATAAATACAACTTTTTAGTATTTATCAGCACGCCTAGTACCTCTCCCACCCAACTACTAACCAAGCCCAACCCTGTCTCCATTCCAAGATCAGACAAGATCAGGCATGTTCAGGGCGGCGTGACTGTTGACCATGTGTGGTGTCTGTTTTGAAATGATTCTAGGTTTCTAACTTGGGCAATCATTTCTGGTTTGCTGAGTTCACATAAGTAAAATTTTACCAAATCTGCCTTTGTCTACTTGCTTAAGTAGCTCAGTTTTAGAGAATTGTCTGTCTTCTTATGAAGCCACACTGGAGATAGTGCCTTAAATTTTAAGTTAATCTTAATGAGCTTCTAGACTTAGTGGGGTCAGTTTGCTAAGTCAGTGTCCAGACAGGATGACACCTTCCCCAGAATACATTTCTGCTAAACTCTGTTAATATGAGTCTTCTAGTCGGCTAGCTGTCAATCAAGAGAAAGCCAAGATCTCAGCTCCCATGAGTAACCAAGGTCCTTAAAAAAAACGTAATTGATATTTATAAATGACTGTGAATGAAGGAATAATGAACTATAACTGAATTCATCCCAAGTTATCTTCTTGCTGCCACTGAGGGGCGCCTGCTTCTCCGTAAAGCTTAGAATATCCCCCAGAGCTCACCTCAGTTTGAAGAGGCCTCACAGGACCAGCCCCTGAGCTTCTCTGTGCATTTCTCCATAGACAGAATTGACTCTTTAACTAAAAGAAGGGATTCGTCTTGACCTTGGTTTTGCAGAACATTTTTCTAAGTTATTTTAACAGGCGAGCCTGAGAATTTGAAAAGAAAATGCAGATTCTTCCCCACGGGTCAAGCTAGATGGGAAAAAAAAAAAAACCTTGAATATTTAATTTTTAACAGTGTTATTATAAAGTAATGGAATTAAGATGATGGGTGACAGACATCACAAAGCATCTAATGACCAACTGCTTACTACTGTTGATCCTGTACCCTTTAGTATCTCCAGAGATTGATTCCAAGTCCTTCCAAACACCAAACCCTACAGATGTTCAAGTCCCTTATACAAAGTAGCATAGAATGCCACAGTGAAACCTATTATTCGGTGTGCTCTGTTTTTAAAAATAACAAACAGAATTATTTGCAAATTGCTCACATACATTTCCCCATATATTAGGCTTTGAATAACCTCTAGGTTACTTGCAATGTCTAACACACAAGCTCTGTGTGTGTAAGTATTACACTGTTGAGTGAATAGATCTGTGCTGAGCAAATGTAGGGTTTTTGTTGTTGTTGCTTTGACATTGTTCCCAAACAGTATAATAGCTGCAGGTACAGCTATCCTCAGGTAGATAAAGCTATTCTCAGTTTGCCACTGGCTAAACCCACGGAATGTGAAAGCCGTGAGTGTAGAAGCTCACTGTACTTATGTAAGGTTACTGTTTTTAAGACACTACTGTTTCAAATTAATAAGCATTTGTTGAAGCTGGAGATGTAGCTCAGTGGTGGAACACTTGTCTGACCCTAAGTTTGGTCCTCAGAACCAAAAACAGGAAGAAAAACATTTTTTGATACCATCTGCCTATTTGGCTCACTGGAGAAGATAAGGAGGCAGAGGGCTGTTGGTCTCTCTGTTTGGACTCTTCAGGGGTCCAGGAGACGTAGGAGCAGCAGGGAATCATGATGGGTAATAAATAGTGCCTCTCTCCTCCCTGGGATGGAAAACTCCGTGGTAAGATGAATGGTAATGCAAACGGCCCTCACAGTCAGAATCTGCTCTCGAACTTTGAATACCGTGAGCTTTTCAACATTGTGAATGATGGCTGTTTGAGCTTTAAAAGTGACAACATGAAAACCCACCTGCTAAAAGCATTCTGTGTGTGTGTGTGTGTGTGTGTGTGTGTGTGTGTGTGTGTTCTGTCTGTCTGTCTGTCTGTCTATCTGTTTCTCTCTCTGTCTTTCATCTCTGGTTCTGAGTGATGAGGATCAAACCCAGGGCCTGAATATACTGAACACATGCTCTGTCACTGAACTTCACACAGGGTGCCCGCTATCTATATTTTATATAATATACATAATGTATTTTAACATATAATTTTATATATAAGGTATTTTTTTAAAGATGTTGCCTTTGGGAATGAGAAGTATATTGCTAAATTCTCTCTTATTCTCGACACCAGTGCAACTACCTCTCCGTATCTATCTCCACGTGGCTTACTGCAGGGAGATAGATACCTTTACATTGGTAATATTCATTATTCCTGCCCATTTTGAGCTCCTGTTTCGTGGTAGGCATTTATGGTAAAATTATCTCTTACTTAAGGAATGATGCTACTACTGTACATGAATTATATATGTGTGAATATAGACATATATTCATTCATATATGTGTGTGTACATACATATATACTATATATTATATATATGAATGGAATAATCTAGAGAAGCCATTTGCTTCATTGACCACATGGGAAAGAAATCTAATAACAGGTTTCTTTTTTTTTTTAAAGGAAATAGAAAATCATCTGGACAAGGACACAGAAGGCTATGACGTTGTGCTTGACGCTATAGACACCATGCAGCGAGTGGCGTGGCACATCAACGACATGAAGCGGAAGCACGAGCATGCCGTCCGCTTGCAGGTGAGCCAGGTGACAGTTCCCAGGAAGTGTCACATAGTCAGGCTGCATGAGTAGCCGCCCCTCATTGATAGTCCTCACCGTATCCCTCCCTGAACTACGGCGGGTCGGGGCATGGGTAATACTGACCATTGACTAGAGTGGCTACATAGGACGACACTTTATCACTTTTAAACAAATAATTTTCCTGTAGTTCCTTTGATGACCCTGATTTAGTATGAGTCTCCCAAGGCTTGACTTTACCTGTTATCATTACAAGTCACTCACAGTTCTTGGTGAAGGCAAATTCCTTCTAAATTATTTAAGGAGTTTTGTTTTGTTTTGTTTTGTTTGGGACAGGGTTTCTCTGTGGCTTTGGAGCCTGTCCTGGAACTCTCTCTGTAGACCAGGCTGGCCTCACAGAGGTCCGCCTGCCTCTGCCTCCCAGTGCTGGGATTAAAGGTGACTAAAGACGTGCGCCACCACCGCTCGGCCTTTTTTAAGGACCTTTAAAGCCCCTATTCCTCTGTCACCGTTTATGTGAGTGAAGCCATGCCATACAGTGTCAGGGTGGTCACAGGGCAGGTGGCACAATGGGAAGACTGTACAGCTCAAGCATATTAGTTTAATCCCTTCAACTTCAAAATGTGACCGGTGACAGGTTTGACAAGGACCATAGACACCAATATTATCAACCCCAAATTCTGGGGAACCTCTCCTACCCCTACAGGAACTTCGGTTATATCCTAGACTCCTCAGAAGATAAGCCACTCGCACACAAGGAGCTAGGGAGAGGCTCAGTGGCTTAGAGCTCTTGCTGCTCTTGTAGGGATCCATAATGCATGGAAAATCACGGTTCACTGGATTCAGTTACTAGGAAAAGTGAGGTTTGTTCCGGGGAGAATCCACTTACACACGAAACAGATGACCTCCGTGGGTTCCCACTCCACAGATGCCACCCAGATGCTCTCTGAAACCTGACTAGCGCCTAGCTGGGGTCAGGGACCCCAGACAAGCCTTCCTCCCCTACAGATGCGGGCAGAGTGGATATCTCACTACAGATCCAGGTCCAGTTCCCAGCACCCACACAGATGGGGGCTCACAACGGTCCATATTTCCAGTTCTGGGGGATCTGACATCATCTTACAGCTTCATACACAGACATAGATGCAGGCAAAACACTCATACATACAGAATAAAAATAAATCTAAAAAAAAGTGGCATGTGGCCCAGCAGCTGGTTTCAAACTTGTGAACTTACAAGGTAGACAGAGTAAACTCACAGCAACAAAGAACGTGTTCTTCCCCTCACCTGGTGAGGTGCCGCTGTCAAAAGTCAGAAGATGACAACATCCGAATCTCCTGGCTATGCTTACTTTTCTTTCCAGCATTAACAAAAAGTTTAAACATTCAAGTGTTTTTGCTTTTTTAAGAAAAAAATATAAAATATCAGACATCATTTACAGAGTCAAAATGGCTAATTTTTCATACCGTGTCATTCCGAACATTCCACTAAATCGGGCCCTGGCTCAAACTTTACTCCATTTCTACGGTTTCTGTTTGTTAGCCAATGAGAGTTATTTTGTTTATTTGATTGGATGTTTGGTAGCGAGATGAACCCACCAGGGGTTTGCACAAACTTCTCAAATACTCCACTACTGAACTGCATGCCAGGCTTCCTGGTGAAGGTTGTCACCGCTTGTGGTTTTTCTTAATTCAGTAGTACTGGTGAATATTTACAGCTTTCAAAGTAATGAGACCAGCTTCCTTAAAACTGTCATATCACTTATTCCTATTGTCTAACTTACATCGAAAGACAGAGGGGCAAAGGCATGCCCATTTGCCGGCTAGATAAATGAACTTCTAATTGGGAAAATCCTGAGAAAATTGTTTTACCCAGGCTTTAGGTGTGAGTTACTGGTGTGGGGTATGGTCTCAGTTTCTAGAACATTCTCACGTTGAACCTTGGGGGTTTCGATTCATAGAGAAGAAATGAGAAAGGTCAAAGGGAGGTGCCATCTATGTTGGCACCACACTGCTGACCTTCCTGTGAAATGTTTGGAGGGTCTAGCTGCCGACGCTGGCCATGACACCGGATCATTAAGGAATGACGGTTTGCCTGGTGTTGGTAATCTAGCAACTAGCAATCTGATCCATTTTGGGTAACCCTTAACTGTGGCCTTGTCCCATAAATATTGACTTATGTCAGTCTGAGTCTGCAATGCCTTGCGGTTTGCCAGGTGCCTAATTCGAGGCATTTTCCCATTTCTCAGGAGATCCAGAGCTTGCTAACTAACTGGAAGGGGCCAGACCTCACCAGCTACGGGGAGCTGGTCCTTGAGGGGACCTTCCGCATCCAGAGAGCCAAGAATGAGAGGACTCTCTTCCTCCTGGACAAGCTGCTCCTCATCACAAAGAAGAGAGACGACACGTTCACGTACAAAGCTCACATCCTGGTAGGTTCTCAGGGGGTGGCACGAAATGCCTGCGGGTGGCTTGTGGCATGCAGTGTGCCTGACCCACTGTGCTCTCTGCTTCAGTGTGGCAACCTCATGCTTGTGGAGGTTATTCCGAAGGAGCCGCTCAGCTTCAGTGTCTTCCACTACAAGAACCCCAAGCTGCAACACACAGTTCAGGTACCCGGCGGACTTCTCCTAGGACCCCCATGGAAGGGGTGCACAGAGTCCAGCCACCATCTCATGTCTCCATATTTAAATCTCCACCTGTAGGCCAAGTCCCAGCAAGACAAACGCCTCTGGGTTCTGCATCTGAAGAGACTGATTCTAGAGAACCATGCAGCAAAGATCCCAGCTAAGGTAAGAGAGAGGAGTCGGTCAGCACACGGTCACGCTGGCGGAAATGGTCCAGGCCCTAGCAAGGCCAAGCTTCAAAATAGACCCTGTAACCCCAGCAATCAGGAGTCTGAGGCAGGAGGATGGCCCAGCAAAAACCTGTCCACAAAGGCATTTCAGAGGTTGGATACTGACTATATAGGCGTGCGTGCGTGAGTGCGTGCGTGCGTGCGTGTGTGTGTGTGTGTGTGTGTGTGTGTGTGTGTGTGTGTGTGTGTGTGGCATCCAGTACAGTTTTGTGTGTCTTAGGTTTTAGAGGCAATGTTGCTAACTTCTCTTTTTTATATCCTCTTGAGTATAAAGGGTGGGGTGGGGGTGGGGGTCATAAGTGAAAGAATATAAGGAAGGTTGAAGACAACTAATAGAAAGTACCATTACCAGAACCCCTCTAAGGAGGTCTGAGAGCCTCAGGAGGCTGTGTTAGGTCCCGAGGGAACAGCAGGAAACCAAGCCCAGTTTGGCGGGAAAGGGATTTACCAGGCGAGAGCAAGCTGCCCCCCTAACCCAGATCTGTGTGCTGGGTGTAGGGAAACAATTGTGCTGAAAGCCAGGTGGCCTGGGGCAGAGGGACAAAGTGTTCAGCTCTAGCCAGTGGGGGGAGGAAGGGAAATGCCTCCTGTCTCCCTGAAGGATGAGGAATGTTCTTATGAAGTTGGGGAGAGGGAGGGGACCCAGGCTGAGACTACCAAGTAAACAGAAACGGGAGTGACACCCTGCTCACCAAACACAGCTGGTGTCGGGACCCGAGGGCTCAGAGATAGGGCAGAGGTGAGGGTGGGGCAGTGGAAGGTAGCCAAGCACAGCGCGGGGAACAGATGCAAGACCGGTCGCCCAGGCCAAGGGAACAGATGTCAACCTCTGAGACCGCGCTTGAGTCAGAAGTTGCAGGAAGGGCCTGGGGTTGGGAGTCAACCAGACCGGCTCGCAGAGGATACCTAACCGGTTCGATGGGTGCAGAGGAGCTTCTGGCAGGGGTGGGGATGGAGGTGGAAATTCAGGTTCTGCCAGTCCAGGATTAGGAGAAGCAGTGATTGAAACCCTGTAGTGTGACAGGATGGGACACAAGAATGTATAAGGAAACAGGGGCTCCTGGGAATCCCAGCAAGGCGTGTGCTGGGGGAGGGGTGCTTGGAAGCCAGCCAGAGAGAGCTGTGAGGACCCGGAGGAGGGTGGGGACGACAGCAGAGAAGCTTTCGTTGAGGAGTCAGAACAGATGCAGAATATGGGTTGGAGAGTGTTCACAGTGGGTTGAAAAGAAATGAGAAACAGGCTGGGTGGAGGCTTTTTTCAAAAAGTTCAAAAAGGTGTAGTGTAGAGGGCAGCTTGGTCAAAACAAGGCTTGCAATCTGGGTGGAAAACAGGGTGTGGCTTAGCGAGCTGTCTGGGAAGCCTAGGAGTGGGAGGCAAGAGGCAGCAAGGACCAGGAAGGGCCCTTGGTGGGGACAGCCATAAGCACAGAGGTGGTGTGTGCAGGTAGATTTGGAAGGCGTTGAAAACATGTTCCCTGAGCTAGAGTTAAGAATGAAGAGACACGAGGGGAATTAGGAAAGCGTGAAGGGCTGGAGGCGTTGGTGTGGGTGATGAAGTCATCCCCTGGGATGGAACGGAGACAGGGTAGGTATGAGAAAGTACAGAAGGTCAGACACATTGCTAAAGAAATGGTCTAGTTACTCAAGGTGACTCAGCTCCTTTGTGAAAGGCACCAGCAACCCACCTGAGGCTTCCATGTGAATCGGTGTGATGGTGTCATGACAAATTGCTTAGCAACATGGAAGCTGCTGTGAGGAACTGTGGCACTCCTGAGTTCCTCTCTAAGGGTGGCAGTTGGGGAGAAAAAGGTTCCTACAGCAAGAAAAGAGGCACACATTCATGAGCCTGTAGCTGTAGAGACTATGATTCTTAGCTGAGTGGAGAAGAGGCTTCCGGTCTATGGTCCACTGGTTCATCAGGAACTGTGGAATCTGTTCCTAGTACCCTACCCAGAAGGCCGGGCAATTCTGATGTGTTCAGGTTCTAGGATGGGTTTAATGCCATGTTACTATTGTGGAGTAGAGGAAATGGTTAATAGAAATAAAGTAGCAAATGCCTAAGATGAAGGGGTGAGTAACCATCTATGAGGATGGTGGGGTGTATGTGATGGGTCCAAGAGAAGAGAAATAGAACAGAAAATGGGATCAGAGTCATTGTAAGAGTGGTACTGGGTGGCAAAAATCAGAAGGCATTCTGGGAAAGAAGAAATTTGCCGTTGGTTGGTTGATTGGTTGGTTGGTTGGTTGGTTGGTTGGTTGGTTGGTTGGTAGGTTGGTTGGTTGGGACAGGGTCTCACTATGTAGGACAGGCCAGCCTGGAACTTGGAATCTCCTGTCTTGGCCTCTTGAGTGCTGGGATCACAGGTGTGCCCAGTATGCTCAGCTTGTCTCCTACGTGTTCTGAAAAGATTTTCACCCAGTCTCTAGAGTTGTGCCAGTGGTGGTTTCATGTTCGGGAAATGACTGCGCAGAGGTGTGTGCTCTGACTGAAGTGTGGGTTTCATTTCATCAAGCATCCTGAGAAACAAGGGAACTCATGCGGAACACTGACTGCCTTCTCTCACGGTTACTCAGAGGCAATGCCCTTCTGAGAGATGGCACCACGTCTTTGATGTGCCTCACCTACTGTTTACAAGCATCCTGGGGAAATCAAATTGCCTAACAAGATTCTGAAAGGCAGTTATAGTCGATTACCAAACGAGACAGCTCACATGCCTGTCCTCTCTCTTCCTTCCGTTCTGTGTATTTATTCCTGGCTGTTTTCCCTTGATGCTTTAAACAATTAATACAAGCACAATATAATTATTCTTTTCACCCAAGTTATTAGTCCGCTTAGGCTCTAAAATGGATTTTAATTTACAGCTTATTGAGCACACATATACTTTGATAAGTTACTGTATTCTTACTTCACACTCTGTAAAATATCTTAGAGATGGGGCATGTTCTTCCATGTTAGAGAAATAAAATCAGAGGTTCAGAAACAGGAAGTAAATTGTCCAAGTTTTACAATAGTGCATGGCCAAATTCAGATTCAAACCCAAGTCAAAATCTGGCTTCAAATTTCCTCTAAACCCTTCTAGAAATGAAAATGAACCTATTTAATACACTTTATCCACTATAACATTAAAAATAATTCCTTGTCCTACTTAAGTAGGGTTATTTTTTTAGATGTTCCATCAAGACTATTCAATTGTTTTCTTAAAGCTTTCAAAATATATTTATTTCTATGAAATCAAACAAATGTATAATGGGACACTTTGAATAAGACATGTGTAACCCCAGCTTCTAATGTCAACAGTCACCCAAACGCCACCCAGACCTCTAGCTTCCTGACAGTCCTCAGCTGACACCTAGTGGACAGCATGGGAAAAATTCTTTCCTGAAAAATTTGACAAGACTTAAGGGGATTATGCCTTCTTAAGATTAACTTTATTAAGGAAATTTCTCGGAACTAGTCACATGCCCCATTTACACATATATATGTATACATACATTGCATAAACTGAGCCAAATTAATTGAGCATAAAGATGAAGTGCTTTTATTGTAAATACTCACGTGGACCTAGAAAGCCACTTTCCAGAGATTAAGCTGTGTTTGAAATTAATTCCAACTAGTAACCTCAAGTTCCCCAATGTAAAATAGGAATTCAAGCATATGAAATAGGCAACCGTTTTTTCTCACAATTTAGGTAACTGTTAACTTCTTTTTCTGCCTGTGCCTCCATCCTTATTTTTTAAATTATGTGTGATTACCACTCAGCCCAAATAGTTTGGCATGATATCATAGATCATCTTAGATATTATAGCATAGTGTATGTAGATTAGATTCTGTCACCTTGGAGGGAAATGCAAACACTGGCAGGAACGGTATTAAAGGGTCGAACCCTTAGGAGGTTGAAACCACTGCTCTAGACAGTGTTTCATTGAAACTATTCCCAGGGGAGTCTAAATCTTGACCAGGTGACAGTCTTCAATGTATTGTGCCAAGTGAGCAGCATCTGCCATCCCCATGAGCAGAGTCTTTGAGGCCCCTAAACTATGTGTTAATGCCTGAAAGAAACAGTGAGGGCTTTCTTTTTTATGTTTTCTTAATTCATGTATTCCAATGTGATAAGATCTCTGTCACACTTGGTAGTCTAAAGAAGAAAGTGGAGGGAAACAATTCAATTATATCTACACTATTTTTTTTCTCTCTCTCTTTCAGGCCAAGCAAGCAATACTTGAAATGGATGCCATCCGTAAGTTACTTTCTTTTCTTTTTTCAGAAGACACTGTTGTCCATTTGTGTCTATCACATTCTTATCCAAAGCTTCGTAAATGTCAGTTACGAGAAACTAGCAGCCATTCTCTCCGTCTTAGTAGCTGAAGCAGACATGCACATCCCTTCCTAAGATGCTGGCCTGTTTCTACTTCGATTTGCCTGCTTTACCTGTGATGAACTCAATGGCTAGTCACACGGTTTCTAAAACTATCAGATCTACCTCCACAGCAGACTCTTCCTCTCCAACACACACACACACACACACACACACACACACACACACACACACACACAGCAGTCCCTTCTAATTATCCACAGGAAACTTTATCACTTGAGAGTTACTGGTGTTTCTGATATAGCACAAAATTTCTAAAACTTACAGCCACCCTACATGGTCATACATGGCCACTGTACCCTTCTCTTTGCAGACCATCCAGGTCTCTGCTACAGTCCTGAGGGACAGACAAAGGCGCCTTGTGGCCCCAAAGAAGGTTCTGCACCGTATCGGCTGAGGAGGAAATCTGGTAAGCAGAAAGTTGCTGCTGATACAAAACTTTAGTGCTCTGAGAGACAGGAAATGGGTACTTTCCTGACTGACAGGCATTTTCTGGCTGCTTGTTGGTTCAATACATCTAAGGCTACCAAAAAAAAACAAAACCCTCTAGCCTTTCTTTAAAATACCTCTCTACTTAACTCACTCCCAGTAAATATAAAATTTGTCAACCAGTCAGGTCGGATGGCACACACCTTTCATCCCAGGCAAAGGCAGGCAGATCTCAATTTGTTGGAGGCCAGCCTGATCTTCATAGTATGTTCTGGGTGGACAGAGCTCCACAGTGAGACCCTGTCTCAAATAAACAAACAAACAAATAAAATGTATCAACCAACTTCTTTTGCTTTATACAGAATCTCACCATTGGTAAGCAGCACTCCTTGGAATGAGACACACAAGAGTATTCAAGCTTTACATTTTGATGTGCATTTGCCTAGTGTTCTCTTAGCTCTCAAATCTTGGTTTTATGTGGAGGCGTATTTACGAAGTCCATTTTACCCGTTACTATAGGCAAGGGATAAATAGTACTTAGGATTTCTGTTTATAAGACCCTTCTGTGAGGGAGACAAACAGAAAAAAAAAAAAAGAAATGTATAAATAAATAGCAGCCTCTTTGATAAAGCTTTGGCATATGCCGATGGAAGAGAGAGTGGAAAGACAAAGAGATTCCAGGAAGGAGAGAGACTTCATGGAGTCGAAGACTGATACCCTTGATGGAATGTGAGGCTGCGCCAGAGAGCTGGAATCATCCATGCAGAGCCCTAGGGTTTGAGTCAACAGGCTGTGAAACAAGCAGCAGCCATCAGCAGCTCAGCCTGGCTGGAGTGAGGGATGGAGCTGAGGAGGAGGAGGACAATGTCCAGTGGAAAGAGAGCTGAGGATAGAGGCACAGATACGAGCCTGATCATGAAGGCTCCGCAGGCCACGCACAAGTGGCAAGGCAAAGGAGGAATTGAAACTCTAAGCGCGTCTGCCTTTAACAGAAGTCGGCTTCATGTGAAGAATAAATAGACAAGGAGTCCCCCCACCCTCGGTGCAGCATCCATGCTCATCTAGAGGAGAAACGATGAAGGCCTGGATGCAGACATGTCGACTTGGGTCAGCTTCCTAGACTGGGGGGTGAAACAAGAAAATCTGAGAATGGCATTGTGGTCAGGAGCTCGGGGGGAGAAAGGCCATTGGTGAGCTGCTAGCAAACACGGGTGAAAGTGTAAGAGGAAGCGGTGAGCTCAGACTGAGAAGAGAGGGGTGGCGGGATCCAAAGCGTGGGTGGGTACGCTACACGGCCTGGGACATGAAATCACAAGCGGCCAGCTGATAGGCTGCAGTGGAAGCTGTGGACTTTGTCCCACTGCTTGGCGGGTTGACGATGTGCACCTGTCCTCCTGTTCATGACTCCTGACCCATTAGGGTTTACCCTCACCTCTTCAGCACAGGGAATTGTGTGCACCTAAGTATCCCTGAGCACTGAGAATTTTAGTAAACCAGACAGAGCGTTTCTAGAGCTCGGGGCTGGGGACATTGCGTAGTTGATAGAGTGCTTGCCTAGCAAACACAAAGCCTTGGGTCTTTCCCCAACTCCATACAAAGGGAGCCTCTGCCTTTGTTTCTGTAATCTCTGCACTCAGGAAGTGGAAGCAGGAAGATCAGGAGTTCAAGGTCATCCTCAGGAACATAGCTGAGGCCAGCCAGAGATGCATGGAAGCCTGTCTAAAACAACAAAACAAAACAAAAAGAACATTTCTAAAGCTCTTAAAATGTCAATAAGCTGCTAATTTATTTATGAAAGTATTGATTTGCAAGTAATGCTGGCTTTACTCTCCCCTCAGAACCTTCCTCACGGTCACACAAAGTGTTGAAGACCAGTGGTGAGTCCAAAAATAGAGTTGCATTTTTCATTCTTGGTCAAACCACATAGAAAATAATATGTTAGGTGCATTGTAGAGTTGGGGGTTGATAACCAGATTGTAGGAAGATTAAATGTTTCTATAAGCAAAAAGGTCCTGTTGCAAAACAGTCAACTGATGCAAGCTATTTGCAACATATCTGACAGACATAAAATTAACATCTGTCATAGAAAGGAACATTATCAATAAAAGCAAGAGGAAAAGAACCCATAAACATGTAATAACATATGTAATATATGTGCTATATATGTCTATACATATATTTCCTAGCAATAAGATGGGACCCAGAAAAAATGAACACCAGGCTGAATTGTACCCCTCAGGGGAGGAATATCTGGAGAGAGTAGTACTCTATAGCTTACGTACCTAAACACTTGTAAAGATTAAATGTGTGTTACTAGCGTGTCTGTAAGATACCTGCATAAATCCATCCCCATAACAGAGCCAAAGAGATCTTGTGGATAGAGATTTCATCTTCATTTAAAGCCCCAAAATGACTAGAGACCAACACAGGCATTCTCGTGTCTTCAGGGAAGTCCCATGGCCTGTAGCACAGGCATTGTTTTTCATGTTTTTGTTAGGAAGTTTTGGGACAATTTACCGTGAATGGCTGCTCTCGGGGATACAGGAGACAGCTTTGGCTTGTAATGTAGAGTGGTTCTGCTATGATAGAGGATGCAGAACAGCGAAGTGAGGGATGTGTTTGAAAACTGGACCCAAAGCTTCAATCATTAGCCATGTGTGTACAAGCTATGGGAAAATACGAATGCTTATGTATATATGAGATACATTTTAAATTCTCTAACTTAAACATGTTTCGTTTTCTTTCGTTTCTCAGAAACTGCACATGACATCCAGAAGGTAAGTTTGGCCATGTTGCTGTGGGCATCTTTCACCTCAGTGTCCTCCCTTATTGGTCTCATCCCCAGCCTGAAGTGTCACCATTTACATTGTGACATTCTTATGCGCTTTGCAGCTTTAGCCAATCGCCCTTGATTTAAGGAGAATGAACTCTTTCAACTTTACCCCCTCCCCATTTCGTCTCTTGTGGCACACTTCTGCCCTCTGAAGCTGTAACCACCCTTAGACAGCAACCTTCACTCAAGGCTAGCATGGCAAGCCTCTCACTGCCTGGTACCTACCTCTTTAGTGTTAAAGCCAGCCCTAACCTCCTGGGTATACCTCCCTTCCCATAGCACTGGCTGTCTGTCTCAAGAATGAGGGGCCCTTTTAAAGACTATGGCCCTAAGGTGGGTGCAGTAGCCCACAAAGTCCCTGCTACTTGGGGAAACTGAGGCAAGAGGAACAAATGAATCTAGGAGTTTAAGATCAGCCTGGGTAACATAGTGAACCCCATCACGAAAGAGAAAAGAATTACAATTCAGAATATAAACCTCCTGCTGTTGCAGCAGGTATAATGTGGGATGCAATGAAACTTGCTATGTCAAGTTGTATCTCAGTAGGGCTTGTGTTCCTCTGACAAACCATTAGGAGATGGTAGACATTCTCTAGAAGAGCCTAGCATGTCTGAGGTCCTGGATTAAAATCTCACCACTGAAGAAAAAGGAAACTAAACTGGAAGTTGTGTGCCAGGTTTATTTCCTGGAAAGAGGAGCTGTTGATGTCCTGGCAAGTGATTTTTTTCAATATGGCCACTGATGAGGTCCCTTAATTGACAATTCCTAGAGTATTTATCATGGTTTCTCATGTAAGGGCTAAGGGTACACCCTCCTTAGCCATAAGGGTGTGGCTCTGATCATCTCTTCCCCAAATCCCATTTCACAGGGATGTTTTTCACAGGGATGAAGTTTTTCACAGGGATGAAGTGACCTGATTGGAATGCCATTCTGTAAATATGTTCCTCTTATTGGTTAATGAATAAAGCACTGTTGGCAAATAGGAAGGCAAGATAGGTAGGACTAACAAGGGGACAAGGAGGATTCTGGGAGAGATAGTAAAGAGGAGTCAAGATATAGGATGTGAGAGAACAGGTCCGGACCCTCTCTCTGGTAAGATAAGACCATGTGGAAATACTCAGATTGATAGAAATGGGTTAATATTTAAGACAGAGCTAGCCAATAAGAAATGCTAGTAACAGGCCAACAGCTTTATATCTAATACAGTGTCTCTGTGCATTATTTTGAGGCTAACGTGGCTGTGGGACCAGGCTGGCAGAAAAGTGCTGGTAACAGTGACCTTGTTGATAAAGGCTTTATCCTCATTTAAAAACCCTAGCTTGGAAGACAGAGGCAGGAGGATCTCAGTTAGCTCCAGGCCCTGTCAAACAAAACAAACCCTACTTTCAAATGTCTAAAAAGCAGCTTTGACTTGGGAGGTGATTTCAGTAACTCTAGGACGCACTCATGTTTTTTCAGATACTGTTTGTTTTCATTTGAAACTTTATAACTTTGTTGATTTTTCCTTGTGAAACTTATTTTCTGAACTTTGCATACATTGGGTCACCAAGGAAAGTACCGCAGTCTTTAGTGCAGCTGTGATAGAATCCTGGCACCAAGTCACTCCCAGTAACTGCTAAAGTTAAAGCTTTTCTGTCCTACGTACCCAGGAAAGTTCACTTCAGGACTACCAAACTTTGGAAAGACAAAAGTCATGCAAGGAAAACAAATAAAGAAACTACCAGTGCGCTGCTGCATTAGCAAAACTCTGTCTCCTGACAATAATGGGTTGCATCATGTGTCCTAAGTGTGAAAGCAGATTGGCCCTATTGCATTGCAACAGTTTGCTATTTCTTCCTGCATATATATATATATATATATATATATATACCCCGAACCCCTCATCCTGCGTCTGTAGTGGCTAAGTTCATAATAAGCTAGATTCAAACCTATTTTCTGCCATTTATAAACATCTCTTGATAGCTTTTTTATCTAGGTAGGCCCAGCTTCCTACTTTAAAAAAGTTATTATCGAGACTTAATGTGATAACATAATTTTTAAAGATGCCTAATACAATGTTTGGCAAAAGGCAAACAGGCCATAAGTGATGCTGTTATCGAATTAATAAGCACCCAAAATGGACAGTGTGGAAAAGTAGAGGGGAATAAATGGCCACCTTGACCCTGGTAAATTTGAGGAGGTTCCTGACTTACATACTTCTATGCTCTGACTAACCCTACATTGTTTGTTTCTTAATCTCAGAACTTCATCAGGCCTCTGAATGACATACTGGATACAATGTTTCAGCTTCATCTTCATTATAAGTAGTTACTGGGTACTTATGTTTTTATAAGCGTAGTATCAGTGCATTCTGAATGAAGGAAAAGGAAAAGATGCTAAAATTTTGGTTACAATTTATAAAAGCAATAAAACTATATGCAAATATCTTATATGTGAAAATTAAGATTAGATTATTAATTTTATATGTTTTAATAGAAAACTGTTAGGGTGAAATTTTTTTTTTATCTACTACTATCTTCTACTACTACTATCTATCTATCTACTACTTTCTTCCTTTCTAGTGACTAGACTGACAAGTGATGACCAATTCTTGTTAATTTGACATTCCCAGTAGGTTTCTTGTAGAGCTTTAATCAGGAAACATGTCCCTCTCTGGTCCTATTAGATTTGAATAAGCCTTAGCTATTTCAGCTCTTTGGAGCTGGTCCTTCCGTGTACAGAATTGTGTCAGGGTCATCTGCTCCTGCTTCCAGTTCCCATTATAGAACAGCAGGCCAGTCTGCTCTCCTCACACACTGATATTCTTGGGAGGTGGCTTTTGCTGCATTTAGTATACATTTGGCATACTGCATCTCAGGAGATAGGATTTTTCTAGACAGCCACGCTTCATCAGGAAAGGCTCTGAGTGACAAAATGTTCCCTTGTTTTCTTTGATTAGAAATCATGGTCTTCCGGATTTACTTCCGGATTAAGCGTTAGTTAAATATGTTTCGACAACAAATGTTAAAATACCATTATCTCAATAGTGAGTTAGACTCCTGTAACAAAGCCTCCTTGCCTGGAGTCTATAAATTAAGGTCAGTTCCGCAGTGAGCCTTCTAGGTTTAAGGAAACATTGAAGTGTGTCATCAAGTCACCAGAAGGGGATCCTGATGGGACCAGAAATTATGAAAGGCATCAGGAGTAAGACGTTGAAATGGAGCCTTGCATACAGCAGGTATTAAGGTGTAGGCCCCATTGCATACTCATTTATGCAATGGATAACTGCCACACTTGCCATAATTCGCTTCTGTTCTGTTTTGGAGTCAGTTAGGTTTGAGTTCTAGCCTTACTACTAACCAGAAAAGAAAGTTACTATTTCAGAGCCTGGGTTTTCTCAGTGCAATACTGATATCTATCTAGTTCATAGACTGACAGTGAAAACTGATTACAGAAGATAGCTGCAAATTGCCTCTAGCCCAGTTTTTAAATAAGTATCCCTGCTCTTTCTGCCTCCTTTTCCAAAATCCCGAATGCTCTTTGACTCGGCTGAAAAGCAACAACATCTAGTGAACATTTCCTGTAACAATGAGGCCGTCTAAGCTACACAGTGATGTTCCCCAGTCATATATCTTCCCCATGGTGCAATAATTGCTATGTGTCTGTCTCCTTCAGGTTTCTAGAGAGGAAGGCTCTTCTCCGCTGACTTCTGCCACACCTTCTCCTGCCCAGAGGAACAGCCAGCCAACCAGCACAGCCATTATCAGTATGCTTCGTGGGGGCGGTGCTATCAGAAGCCTCTGGACGGATCACCACATCAGGCAGTCCTTGTTTCCCAGCCGCCGCTCCACACAGGACAACGAAGATGATGACGATGACTACCAGATGTTTGTCCCGTCCTTTTCTTCCTCGGATCTTAATTCCACCAGGTTGGGTGAGGAGAACACTTCCAGCCGCCCTTGTAGCTGGCACCTGGGCCTGATTGAACCCGCCGAGATCTCCAGCTCCGGTCACAGGATTGTCCGACGGGCCAGCAGTGCTGGCGAAAGCAACACGTGTCCTCCTGAGGCAAGAATTCGGGACAGTGAAGGCTCCCAGTACTGTCCCAGGAGAGAACTGCAGGATGGCCCTCAACCAGGGGGACAGGGAGGAACGACTCCCTTTGGGTCATCTGTAGAGTTGACAATTGATGATATAGACCATGTCTACGATAACATAAGTTTTGAAGACTTAAAGTTAATGGTTGCTAAGCGGGATGAAGCCGAATCCTCTTTCTCCAAATCATCCAGAGACTCTGTGCGCCCCAAGAGCACCCCAGAGTTAGCCTTCTCAAAGAGGCAGGCTAGTCATAGTGCAAGCTCCCTCTACCCAAAGAAAGAGGCAGTTCCCAGTGGTCAAGAGGCATCTAACCAAAGCATACACGAACTCCCAGTAATGGAAGAAAACATCTATGACACCATAGGGCTCCCAGAGTCACCGTCACTGGACTTCAAATGTAGCACTCTTAAGCAGCCTAAAAAGAACACCTTCCTGGGTCTGGAAGCTGATTTTGCGTGCTGCGACAGCTTGAGGTCATTTGTCTCCCAGGACAGCCTCCAGCTCAGTGAGGACGATGTGTCTTACCCTCAGGGGCCCTCTGATACTGACTATTTGAGTTTGTTATATGACTTTCCCCGCTGCAACCCGCCTATTGCAGATAAGGCTCTGTCAGACAAACTGTCCGAAGACGTCGATGAAATCTGGAATGACCTGGAAAACTACATCAAGAAAAATGAGGATAAAGCGAGAGACCGTCTCCTCGCGGCATTTCCTGTCAGCAAAGACGATGTGCCGGAGAGGCTATGTGTCGAGAGCACCCGAGAGCTGAGCAGAGATGCAGGACGTGCCACGTCTATGCCGTCCCTTCCTGGGGGTCAGGGTTTTCTCACTCCCGGAACAAGCAGACCTGCCAGAGCTAGCAGGGCCAACTGGTCCCGCGAAGATGACTTGATCTCTACAGAAGGCTCCTTCATGACTCCTAACCAACTCTCCCTGGCCAGTGAGGTGCCTCCTGTGGACAGCCCCTATGACATGGCCAACTACAGCCTACCCCAAGCAGACCCAGAAAACCCTGACCTTGGGTTGGAGGCCACAGACAAGACCAAGAGTAGGGTTTTTATGATGGCAAGGCAGTATAGTCAAAAGATTAAGAAGGCAAATCAGCTTTTGAAAGTGAGAAGCCCAGAGTTGGAGCAGCCAGCATCCAGTCAACATAAGCCCATTCCCAAAGACTTGGCGGCCATCTTGGAAGAGAAGAGACAAGGAGGGCCGGCCATTGGTATGTTCGGTGCTCTGTTCTTCCTTCCTGACAATCAGCTGTGAGAACAGGCTTCCCAAATCTAACTGTCCTTAGGACGGACACGCCTGTGAGAACAGCCATTCAGGCCTCATATTGCACAGGCCGCAAAGCCACTTTACTTCAGGCCTTTCCATCTTTACTTCAGTTGGATCATATAAACTAGCATGATTGGGCCTCGGGGCTGGGTACACATGCAATGTTACTGTAGAGTTGGCACATTTAGGAAAACGTTTCTGGAATGCAGCCTGAAATGTGAGAGTAGCTATGTGCTTTAAACCTATGAAAGAAGCCTAAGAATCTCCAGTGTGTTGGGGAGCCGGTGTACCTCAAAACCACTGAGGTTGGGAATCAGCTAGAATAGAGCGCTGTTTGTTGCAAAGCACCCTTCCAGAAGTGTTCACCCCTAGCCCAGAGATGAGGGATTGGCTCAGCTGGTAAAGTACTTGTCGTACAAACAAGAGAACCTGAGCTGAGTTCCCTAGCACCCACGTAAGAAGCCAGGCACAGCATTGCATGTGCTGGGAAGGCAAAGACAGAAAGGGTGGATCACTAGAGCTGGCTGGCCAGTCAGTCTAGGCTCAGTGAGAGATCCTGTTTCAGAAGACGGATGGTGAGCAAGTGAGGAAGACATTCAACATTGGCCTCGGGCTTCCAAACACACAGGCATACACAGGCATGAACACGTACACACATATGAAACAGAAGTGCCCACTTCTACTGGAAAAGACAAAAAAAAACTCCTTTTAAATATTTACTTATTTATTTAATCTGTGTATGCCTGCCTGTATGCCCGTATACCGTATGCATGCAATACCACAGCAAGCCAGAATAGGGTGTTGGATCCACTGGAACGGAGTTACAGTTGTGAGCTGCTGTGTGGGCGCTGGAAATCTAACCCAGGTCTTCTGGAAAGGCAGCCAGAGCTCTCAGGCACGGCCCTTTATGCCCAGCACCCCCCCCATTTTCATGCATTTTTTTTCCTAAATTATAATTCATTTGCTCCCACGCATTTCACTACTACAGGGTGACTTAAAATAGCAGCCAGCTACAATGCATTCAGCACCATCTCACTGGTTTTTTCCTTTTAATGATTCCGAGAAGCTGAAGTCTCCCTGCAGACTCCCTTTGTGGGACTAGCTGGGCTTTTACATGTAACATGGATAAGAACCAGGTACACGGGCAGACAAGTGGTTCCTAGTGTGACATCTCGAAAGACAGAATGAAACACTGATCCACAAGAAGCCCTGGGCTGTGAATAAGCACGAAAGAAACACAAGAGCAGCACTCTCCTCAGGAAATCTTTTCGTCCCCAGATACTGATTTCCGGGTCGGGGCTGGGAATCTGTCTTTTTGGCTTTTGAGACAGGGGCTCGTGTGGCCTAGGCTGGCCTTAGACTCCCTGTATCACCAACCACTTGAACCTCTGACCTCTTGCACACACGCACCCCCACCCAAAAGCTGGGATTACAGGTGGGTGCCCACACCTGGTTTTACATGGCACCGGGATTGAACCCGGGCCTAATCCAGCACTCTCCCAACTCAGCCACATCGTAGCCCCTGGAATCTATATTTTGCAATCCACCATGTTTTAAGGAATCCTATGCTTGCCATGCCCTGGGACGAGGCCTAAAATTCCAGGTGTGGGAACAGGAGGATCTATGAATTCTACCCAGTTCTAAGCCAGCCTGGGCTACATACTGAGATCCTGTTAGGAAAGGAAGAGAGAGGGAGGACGGAGGGAGGGAGGGAGGGAGAGAAGAGATGGAGGGAGGGAAGAAACAAGAGAGAAGGGAAAGGAAGAAAGAGAAAGAAAAAGAAGAAAGGAAAGAAGGAAGGAAGTCTTATTTCGGTATGAAAAGTCAGTTTTCCAATTAAAAGTAGAAACCAAGTCAGACATAATCAGCGCCCAGCAGGAAGGGCAGGAAGGTCTTATCTGGTCTAGCCTGGGCTACGTAGAAAAACCCTGTCTCAAAACAAACAAAAAGCCCCCACAAATATGGAAGCTGAAAGCAAATGGCAGCAACAGGGCGTGCAAAGCGGCCTCATGACAAGGCACATTTGTGCACATCAATGCCACCCAGACATGTGGATGCCACTAACTTCCTTTCTCTAGATTTGACTTCTTTATCTCCATGGAAACTACACAGTAAGAAGGAGATAGCCAAATCCTGAATGAATTCAAGAGACCCACGAGGGGGCAAATAGGCCATAATTTAAAGTATTAATTAGCAAAAGTTTTCATTTTCAGTGGTTTCCTACTAGATAAGGGAGTGATGGCTTGGACTTGGTTTCTAAAGGGTTTTACCGAATCTTAGAGTTCTTCTTTACAAGTAAAACTAAATTAAAAGTTGGTTTCTGTGGCACTGTGAGAGAGGCATTTCTTTTTCCTCCCGGCAATAGCGATCTTAAAGTCATTTACATCCTGTTTCCAACGCTCGTCTTGCCAAGCAGGTTGTGTAATACTTACAGAAAGGGACTGATGTCTAACTACGGGAGGACCTGGGTGGGGTGGGGTGGCATAGGTGGCCTGAGAGAAGATGCCTAGCGGTAATTTCAGCCAATAGCTGAGGTCAGGCCATTGTTTCCCGGGTTGAGAGAAAATATAATGCTAATATTTCTGATGCTGATGAAGAATTGAGTATGCATGCCAGCAGCCCACAGTTCAGCACTAACAGCCAGGGCTAGGTCAACTGGGGTATAAGCCAGCCACTAAGATGCAAAACTCTAAGCTTGTTTGAAGCGAGCCCCTCAGACCTGATGAATTGGGACCTACAAGTCCTTTGAATAGAATTCTTTTCTCCCACTTTTGAAGTATTGTGGTTGGTTGCTGACTGGGGTTTCCATTTGCTTTGCTTTTTTTTTTCCTTCTGATTCATCCTGCTGTCTTCTTGGGGTCCCAGGAGAACTCTTCTAAGTTTTGTTTTGCATCTGGATCTTTTCTTGACATGCTGGGCTACTAGGCTGTTACAGACGTCTTCCTCCATCAGAGAGGAGCATTCCCTCCCAAAGTGTCTTTGTGACCATGTCTGCATGGCAGGAGTATGACCCTGGGGCCTGCTGTCTCTCAGACCTGTTTCCATCTGGGTGATCAAGGCCACTTCCTGTGCCCACTAGGCTTTCAATCAGTTGACATTATGACTCCTTTTCTCTCTCTTGTTTATCTGGGCACAGGACGCCGTAATCGGATGGACCGATTCTCCAGACTTCTGCGCATGGGCCTTGCCACTTTGCCAGGAGCTTGCTCTCGGTGTTGTGCGGAAGGAAGACCGCCCTATTCACCTGCTGAAACGCTCCAGCATCTTTATTGAACTCTGTCCCGGGGGTCTACAGGCCCCCAGTCACATGTCCACCTAGAAATCACCCAACCAGGTCCAGTTGCTCCCACCTTTTAGAGCCTATTGTAGCATGTGGCCATCTTGTTCAGCTGACAGCATTTGAGACCAAGGAGACCCCTTGGAGTTCTGTATTTTGGGTGATATCTTCATATAGGCTTGAGAACTTTCTGTGTCATATAGGGAGGCACAATTCTATGCTTCTGTTTATATCTGAGCAACATCAGAAATATCGACATTTTTTCCTAATCCTCTGTCTTGAAATCAACATTGTTTGATATCTCCTGCCACAAGAATTATTTCAATTTTTGACTTTCAAACCTTCAGGGGTGAAAAAAAAACAAGATAAATCCTGATATTATCACCTAATAACAATGTCTATGTCCTATATGGACAGTAGCAGAAGTAAACTCAGAGGCAAACTTTGACTCATAGACTAGTCCTGGGTTTCCTAGGCTGGAGATGTCAATGGTGGCCAGCCATTTTCCATGCATCTGGCTAACAAGGTCTATTTAATCACAGCTTGAGCTATGAAATTTTGTCTGTCCTTACTGGTAGCCTGCGAGGTGTGCAATCGCTCATTGGGAACATTGAGACAAAAAATAACAGATCAGTTTTCTCTTCTAGTGAGATACATTCAGAATTTATCAGCGGTCCCCCTCTCTGTCATCTAAAGATTAAAGCGCCCAGTAGGAGTTATCTGTGGGAAGCATTTTAATCCAAGGCCATCTTCCTGCCGTGGCCTGATTTAGACATTGTCTTGACTCTGTCGGGTGGTCTCAGAAAAGGCTCATACATTTGAAGTCCTATGCTCAGAAGGAAAGGATGAAAAGAAACCCATGTAATGAAGTAGTAGAGACCAGTTCCCTTCTAGAAGTTTGGCGCCCTAAGCAAAATGTACAATTTATAATTGATTACCTGCAATAATAAATTAGCCTGTGGAGGTGATTAGCCATGTAGTTTTCCCGTTTGAATGCATGTGTTTGAGTAAAAGCATATAAGACTTTAAAAATGTCTTTATTTACTTTATTCATGTGTGTGTGTGTGCCTGAGTATATTTATATACGCACTGTGTGCACGCAGGTGTCCTTAGGTGCTAGATAAGTGTGTTAGATCCTCCAGAACTGGATTTACAGGCGGTTGTGAGCTGCCCAATGTGGGTTCTGGGAATCAAACTTGGGTTGTCTGGTGGTGCAGCAAGCACTGTTAACCAGTAAGCCGTTCCTCCAGCCCCATACAAGCTTGTGAAAGAAGCTGGGAAAGGGGTTTTGAGGCGACGAGGGCTCGTGGAAGATTTTGAGAGATGGGTGAGGCTTGACTAAGCAAAGATGGGGAGAGTGTCAGAGGAAAAAAGGCCTGAGAAATACAATGAGTATTTTAGAGACGATGTATTGCATGAGTATTTTCACATTACGTTACATTAGCTGCTCTACAGTCAGGAGCCATGTCCTCCAGTAGAACTTTATGGGTAAATTTATGCCAGGATGCTTTTATATAAATTGTATGTTAGTTCCACTTCCCCTCAAATCATCATCTCTTTAGAACTCTGTGGAAGTTCAGCAACCCCTGACTCCGCTGTAGATCAGCTCGGGGTTACATACAGTGTGAAAATAACAGCTCCAGCCAAACTATAGGACTTTGTCCAAAGTCCTGCTTCCCATGGTTGGGTCCCATAGTTAATGCAACATGCCAGCCTTGGGGAGGACGGCAGGCACAGAACACTGCAATGCAAGGGGATGGTTGAGTAGTATTTCCTGGGGTGCTGCTACATTTGAGTTGGTCTTAGGAGTCTTTACCACTTAAGGAGCAATGTACCAAGTTTTTGCTTCTAGAAATTTCTGAACAATATCCTCTGTCCTTAACTGCACTCCAGAACATCTGAATGTAAGCTCCAATGAGACATTACACAGATGGCTCGCCTCGATTGCTGGGAGCAGGGTGTCAAGGGGTGAAAGGATAGAGGGTTACAGCGAAAAGTACATAATATAGCGAGGCGTCTCCATCTTCAAGGAAGGCAGGCTGAAGAAACGGCAGAAGTCCCACTGAATGCATCTCTCACTGAAATCTAAAGGCTAGTATAGCAACAACAGGTTCCGAAGCATGTAAATGGCTCCATTATATAAAATGCCATTTGCGGGCTGTCACAGATGGGATGAGCTTCCTTTAGAAATGCCATGCAGATGTCAAGCAATACACAGGGTGCCCAGTGTGTTCCCAGAGCACAGCTGGAAGCATCTCCTGAACCGACTCCCTGCTGGCTCAGGAGAATCTTCTCTGTTGCGTTATGACCATCTAGGCCATGTCTTTGGCCATGCCTGCACTCTGAAGAGAGGCAACATGGAGAAGGGGCTGTGGTTTTAATTAGAGGTGGCAAGTGCTTTTCTGGAAGCAACTGTCAAGTTCTGTTCTTAAGCCAGTGCCAGACAGCATTCAGCTGTGCAGTGCTTGAGCGAGCAGTCTGTTCTCGACGGCTTAGAGACATGGGCCTTGGCTCTTGGCTTTGGAGGAATGGGGGCAGATGTGTGAGCTGGTCCCTACTTGAGCTAAAGGAAAGAACTCTCCAGTGCGCTGGCTGCCAGGCAGCAGAGGCAAAGGGCTATTCGGAAGCTGCCAGGAGGCAGCTTGTCCAAGAAAATTTGTTTGAGAGCAAGCAAGAGTAGCATGAAGCCCGGGGTGGCTACAGCACTGCGGTCCTGGTTCTTTCAGTGGGCATGAGGTATTTTTATACACCAGAACATAAGCTCTACCGTTCTCATTTTACAATGACTTGTTTTCAGCATTGACACTACTCTACGTGTCAAAGGAATTTTCATGACACACGCTGGACACCCATTCAGATAAAACAGTGTAAAATTCAATCAAGTTACATGAGCTCTTGTTTGTATTAAACTGTGGCTTTATTTTTATTAGCATTGTATTCATTGACTGCTTAAGTCTGCTTTTTAAGTATGTCTATTAGGGTGCCATGTCCTTATTTTTAAGTTTTCTAGGTAGGGATAACACTACGTATACTTATGGTTTCAATATATGCATTCCAGGTGCCAGGATTGCTGAATATTCCCAACTGTATGACCAGATCGTGTTCAGAGAGACACCCCTTAAAGTTCAGAAGGATGGCTGGGCGAGGACCCAAGAACCCTCTCTCCACAGACCAGCATCACCTTCCCAGGCCCAGCAAGGTGGCGAGGACTGGCTTTGGCATTCGCCCTACAGTAACGGAGAATTAGCGGATTTCTGTCCCCAGCCAGAGCAAGACTCCAAGGCGAAATATCCCACGTTAGAGATCATCACCAAAAGCATTCCCAGACAGTTGTCTGTGGCTTGTTCGGTGCCTTCTCTTCAAGTGTCAGACCCCCTGCGGGGCCCTGTGCAGCGATGCAGTGTGGTGGTCAGCCAGCCCCACAAAGAGAATTGTCAGGGCCTTTACAACTCTCTGGGTCGCAAAGCCCAGCCCGCCAGCAGGCTCCAGTCGTCTTCCTCAGTCTCGATAAACAAATCTCTTGACTCCATCAACTACCCGAGTGAGACAGAAAAAAAGCAACTGCTGTCTTTGCACAGAAGTTCCAGGGGTGCGAGCCAACAGGACTTGCTGTCGGACACTGGAAAACGCTCCGACCTCACTCTCCAAGACTCACAGAAAGTTCTGGTGGTAAATAGAAATTTGCCCTTAAGCGCCCACGTAGCGACACAGAACTACTTTTCCAATTTCAAAGAGACGGAAGGAGACGAGGATGACTACGTGGAGATCAAGTCAGAAGAGGAGGAAGCGGATCTGGATCTCTCTCTGAGTCGGGGCAGCAAGTCTGACCCAAAGACCCTGGACCCTGACTGCTCTGGTAACCTTTATAGACACAGCACACCTTGCTCTTTGAAAGAGCCTGTGGGCGGAAGCCTCGGATTTCCTCCTTACCTGACAGCATGTAAGGACTCTGACAAATTGAATGATTATCTGTGGAGGGGGCCGTCACCCAGTCAGCAAAACATTGTCCAGTCTCTGAGGGAGAAATTTCAGTGTCTTAGCTCCAGCAGCTTTGCCTAGGGTTCTAGAACTGTCCAAATTGGCGCCTCAGGCTTACAAGTTACCAATGGGGATGAGGTGTTTTGTTTTGTTTTATATATATCAGTTTAAAGCAATTGTGTAATGCCCGGAGGTGTAAAACATGCCCTCCTCTCTTTACGGCCAGCTCTTTGAGCTGGCTGGCTAGGGCATTGCCCCCCCCCATATCCTGACAGTAGAGCTCATACGACTCTTAGATTACCCCCCTCCCATGCCCCAAAGAGTTTTATACTGTGACTCAGAGGTAGCACGAGTCTCTTCCACACTTTTTAAAAGGAGAAACTAGAGTTATTTAAAGGATTCCGTGTGGCATTTCTGTTATATTTATGGCAAGACTCAAGAATGATGTATGCCAGGGACCACTGATGAGGATATCATCATGTATTTTAAGGTTCCCACACTGGTGTTCCTATCCCATTTCATTAGATGTCAACATGACGTGACTATTGAAAAACTTAAAATGTAGCCCTAGGACCAACTGACTGTTAGAGAAATAAAAATCTTTAGCTGTATTCCTAGACAAGGTCCAGCTGGTATACCTCTAGGTATGGTTAAGTCTACAATTTATGGGGTGAAATAAACTAATTCTTTAATGGCTCAAAGAAATCCAAACTCAAAAGAATGCAAGCCAACTTAGTTATTAGATAAGATAAGGGAGATTTCTGGAAACAGTCTGATTATTTCTTTATATTATGACTGAAGGAAAATTGCCTCCCCCAAAAATAAATTCAACAATCCTAAACATCCTACTATACTACTATATACGCCTGTCTCTTATCAATACAGAGGGAACCCTCAGTTAAAATAAGACAGAATGCATTCAAATGGCCAATCTAGAGCACTTCTTCCCAGAAGTTTCTGGAGCCATGGACTGAATGCTCTACTTGAAGACTCTTTGCCACGGATATGGGCTAGAGTTTAGTTTCATGACAGTTCGTGACACAGGGCCTCTTTCAGGGTTGTGGAACATAGAGAACTGAGCCTCTGATTGCTAGGTTCTGACTAGTAACTTCCTTTCTGTTGTAGTTGTACTTTCATACAGCATTTCACTGTGCTAGCACACCTATATAACTAACTCCTTGTAGATAAGAATGAAAGATGCAGAGAGAGAAATGAAGACAGATGTACTGCTACTTGCTAAGGCATTTTAATGAAGGCTCCATCAATATATAGCTGGACTTTTATCTCATAGTACACTTTGTGTTCCCATTTTACACAGTGGAACATTCTGGAGTCTTTCCTCGCCCTCCCACCTTCCATTTTTAACTTATTTCTTTGTTTGACTTAAACCATCGGTTTCGCTGAAAAAGATGAAGCAGGAACTGTAGGGAAGGATGCCAGGCCCATCATTAATGGTGAGCAGTAACAAAGAATCACTCACAGCTTCCCATAATTATTTCCCTCCTTTTAACTCCTACCCCCTTTACCTTCAACTGTGCAACAAAAAAATGTGACTATCCTTATGTTACAAATAAGATCCTACAGTGTTGTTGTAGCTTTGCCTTTAGTGTCCTGTAGTCACCAAAACGATTGGGACTCAAGGCGATACTTGGTGGTAGCGCCCTCGCCCTGGGTGAGGGAGAGCTCCCAGGCCCTGGCTGATCCCCAGCACTGAATTACGTGGCTCTGAAAACGTTCCTTTTTCCATTGCTTTTAAGCATGACGTGAGTTTTCCAGGTAAAGCAGCAGCAGAAAAGATGAGAACTCTGTTCTTAGAGTTTGCTGGAATTTGTGTAGAAACACATTTGTATGGCTAGTTTTTTGTTTGTTTCTTTGATTTTTTTTTTTTTTGTTTTTGTTTTTGGTTCGTTCATTTGTTTTTTCTTAAAGTTTCTTGACCCTTGCCCAAGGATGCAGCTTCCTGTTTTGTTTTTGCTTTTGTTTAGCCTATATGACTCCCATTCCAATATAGTCCAGGTGACTGTTCTGTCTGAGTCAGAAATTATTAATTCTTCACACACCAGTGTTTTGATGCATGGTTTGGTGTCACCTACAAAGGTGGATGTCATAGTGTACAAAATGTCTATGTATGCAGTCCTATGGGTTCTAGGATAAATCTGTAGTTTTAATGATCACCTCCGTGGACCAGGCTGCAGACTTTGAGAGCCGTGTGTGTGTGTGTGTGTGTGTGTGTGTGTGTGTGTGTGTGTGTGTGTTCATATACATCTGTATGTCTGTCTGTGTCTATGTGTACATGCTCAGATTCTCTCTCAATGTTATCAATTCAGTGCTTTTGTTTAAAATAGTTTTTTTTTTTTTTGCAGGTGGGGTGGCAATGTATATACTTGGGGGGGATTTATGTAATTAAAAGTTCTTACTGGATTGCTGTACTGAAGGTTCCAATATATATATATATATATATATATATATATATATATGTAAGTTCACTTTTCACCTACTTTTTTTCTTTGTGGGGAAAGCAATGCATCTTGAAAAACATAGTTTAAATACTGTATATAAGACAATGAAAGTTAGTAATGCCCATTATTTAATAAAGTTTGTAAAGTGCAAAGTAAATTTTTGTTTGAATTGTGTTTGCACTAGAACATATGATTACCCCCCCTCCAGACTATTTGGCTATAATACTCTTGTCTTGCCTTGTGAACCACAGAGAAAATGATTCACGGTAATGTCCTAGACAGCTTTATCAACTTGACACAGCCAAGAGTCACTTAAGAGGGCAGCGTCATCGTGTAAGGACTTTGCTAGATCAGATTGGCTCATGGGCGTGTTTGTGAAGGGTCATCCTGATTATCCATTGATGTAGGAGGGTCCAGCCCAATATGGGCAACAGCATTCCTCGGCAGGCGGGCCTAAGCTACATTAGAAATCTAGCTGAGCATGAGCTCGTGAGCCAGAGAGCGAGCCAGCAAGCCTCGTTTCCAATGGCTTTTGCTTCTGGTTCCTTGACTTCCTTCAATGAGAGACTATGGACTGTAAGTGTAAGTAAGCTGAGATAACCCCGTCCCTTCCCTTCTTTTGGTCATATTGTTTCTTACAGCAGAAAGGACCTAGAGCAGAAGATGTACTAAGTCTCAGTGGGTCATGACAAACCAGTTGTCTAGATTGCATTTGAAATAGTAAACTTGGTGTCTGAAATGGTTTTTGCTTTTTGACAGGAGGCTAAAATAAGCCAGTTACTAAATTAAAAATGTTTTCACTGTAATAAGAAAACATCCTTTTTTTGTTATTAAATTGAAAACTTAATCTAAATTTTTAGTTCAAAGTAAGGCTTAGTTCATACAAATTTATATTTCAATTTTTCTTAGATTAAAATTATAGAGACAAAAGCATGTATCTATAAATAGATTATTACTAAAGCTTTTTTTTCAAATTCATTTCCAAATATAAACAAACCCTAGACAATTCAGTTGAAAATATAGGCTGCCTGATGCCATGTGGAAAAGCATTTGAGCATCTTCCTTCAGTAAGGCATCTCTACACATCATACCAAGCCGTCCTTATTGTGATGACTTACTGGAAGTCATGTGTTATTTAGAGAAGCCGGTGACAACAAAAAAGTCCATGATGTATATAAATTCTCTGCATAAATCTTCAGAAGGAAGGTGGGATAAATGTGCACTAAGTTGTCATCTGCCATTAGAAGAAGACTAAATATGAAGAGTAAATGTCAATAGTCCTTTATGAGCTCTTAGTCCTCTATGTGAGCTGTGGCTTTCTCTAGCTGGCCAGCTAAGGCTACACTTAATTCTTTCACTCAGGGATGAGAATTCGGTGGAAAAAACTGGTACTACATTTTTGCAACGTTTATTGTCAATCAACATGTCTCCCTCAGACATCTTGGGTGCATGAGATCTGAAGATTTATTGTTCATACTAATTTTTACTTTAAAAACTCTCAAGACATAAGTATATTCTCATGGTTTTCTTCTAACCTCCCCCCCCCTTAACTAGCTTACAGCATGAAACTCCAACACTACTGTGGCATTTTGTCGCATTTAAAAATTAAATAAATACAACAGGCAGTAGCGTACACATCTTTAATCCCAGCACTTGGGAGGCAGAGGCAGGCAGATCTCAGTGAGTTCCAGGACAGCCAAGACCACACAGAGAACCCCTGTCTCAAAAATACAAAAACAAACAAAAACTTAGATAAATTCGAAGCCTCACTGTACCATGCAGAGGAGAAATTTTCTCCATCTCCATTCTTAGTCCTTACCTGGACACTCTGGTTGGATCTAGGAACCCAATTAATACGTAGCCAATTAACATGAGAAAAAAAATATTACAGTTTTTATTACTTTTATGTAGACTTCGGGATATTTACCGAAGAATTAAAACTAAAGAGATGGCCATAACACAGTCGTTTTAGACATCAGTAACTTTGTGAAAGAATGCAGGGACAAACAGATCATTCAGCCAGGTCAGTAAGTTTGAGAGAGATTATTAACGGATAAAGTCAAAGATGGGGTTGCAGATGCAGAAGCTGGGGAAAAATGAGGGCTAGCTACCTCAGCGCTTTATACCAGGTTCAGTGAGGCCCAGTGACCAGTCTCTAATATCAAGGCAATTCTCCAAGAGAATCTATATGGCCTGTTGTAGGTAAGACTCAGTGGCCCCCTCTTGAAGTTACGAAACTTTCAGCTGATTGTGCCTTAAAACAATCAACTGGCCAATTAAGCCTATTCTGGGATGGCATACTCTTCATTCCTTCCATCATTCTATACAACTAAATTAACCTAGCATGATGCCTTACACTGTATTTGAAAGCTCTTCTGCAGGAAATCAAAGTTCCCTTTTAGATAAGCATTCTACATGGTGGCACATGATGTCTTGTCTTCTTGATCCTGTACAATGCTTTGGCAATTTGCTCTTGACCAACTCCTGTTTAATGATTGACTAGACAGAGTTCAAAATGTGCTGAAGCCCAAAGGAAGAGAAAACAGTCACACCGGGGGCGTATGGAGACGAGCACGAACAGCAAGCACTTAGCTTTTAGAAACTCATAGGGAGACTAGAGAGATGACTGGGTGGTGAGGAGCACTGGCTGCCCTGCAGAGGACCTGGGTTTGGAGCCCAGAACCCACATGGCAGGTAGTTCACAACTAAATTCAGTCCCAGAGGGTCCAATGCTCTCTTCTGACCTTCATGGTCACCAGGCACACACGTGGTGAACACACACACACACACACACACACACACACACACACACACACACACACACTTGCAAAACACTCATACACATAAAATAATAAAGTAAATAAATATGTTTTTTTTAATTTATAGCACCATCAGTAATACAATGTCACCCAATCATGAGAAAGTGATATTTCATGAGAACTTGCCCTCTCCTATCCCTTGGATTCAGCAATGTCTATTTTGCAGATTTCCGGGTGCTTTTAGCTAAGTGTCAATGTATCAGGGTGACATCTAAGTATCAATGTATCAGGATGATACTGCATTCCATCCTGAGAGTTTCGTTTGGACAAAGGCCTCTCCTGATGATTGCTACTGGGGATGTGAGGAAAGCATAGAGTAACCAAGCACACAGATACTGGACGAGAAGCCAGGTGGTGTGGAGGAAGCGATCACAGGAGGCTGGGTGTCAAAAGGCATGGCTTGCTGCTTTACAATGTGGCGCATACCACAGGCAGAGTCCCCTTTATAGACTAGAAACAGGCCTTATTTCTCAGACAGTGGCTTTGTTCACATACAGAACACAATTTGAAAAGACAAGGGGCAGGCAGACCCATTGATTCTAATGCCATGTGGTTTTAGTTTAGCATAGAACAGGACTTCGATAGTGATCAGAGCTGGATGGGCAAACACAAGCCCCCAAATGCCCTGTTTGCACATCTGTCCACAGGGCTCTCACGGAACCCCTCAAAAAAAACCATGGAGTAAGCAAATTCCTTCTTCCACAGACACGTTAAATTGGAGTCAATGAGCTGCTGGTCCAGAGGCTGAATCTAACTTGTGCAATGTGAAAAACAGGTTTAGAAAAATCCAAACTTCTAACTTATGTAGAAGAAGGAGCAAAGAGAACAGGGCCGGGGCTGGGCTAGCCTATTTGGTCCTGGATTCCAGTGAGGCAATGCGATGAGATCTGAGGAGACGATGCCAAAGGTTCAAAATCAAAGTCATCAGTGTTGGTGACTCACTTTGACCTCTGGAGGAGGTGGTTCCTTTGTTCCCCTTTATGGGCTTGGTTGGCAGCTAGAGCACAGATGTTCTAGATAAATGGCAGAGGATCTTCTCCTGGGAGAAAATGAGTGCCTATCACAGAAAGCATGAAGAACACGGTGTTCCTTTGAGAGACTTTCCATCTGGGGCAGTTCACTAACGACTCCTACCTTTCTGGCCTCTACAAGCCTCTCTAAGATATCAGTGTGTGAGATCAAAGAGTCTCTTTGGCAGTTAGGAATCCCACCAGGCTCAACTACTGTTCATACCCTGTTTCCTAAAGGATGCTCTCCAGATCAGACTCCCTTTGTGAAGGACAGGAGGCTTTCCTCCAGGGAATCTCTACCTCAATTGTCCAAAATGGATTTCCTTTCCTCTGACCCTTTGTGTGCTCCTCCAAAGCTTCACCAGATGCAACCTTTCTCTGGGACTACATGGATTCCTCACTGGCCACCTAGTTACCATCTTCCATCTTCCTTGTACTCCTCCTGTTCATAGCCGCCCTCTCCCCCACAACAGCCATCATGGTATGTCTACACACATGCAGAATGACAGCCTCTACCCAACTCTTCCTTTTTTTTTAGGATCACCCAGTCTGTCTGTTCTCCCCTGCATGCTTGATCCTGAGCACGGAACTCACCGCTGAGCACCACGGGGGGAGTTTACCTGCCTTGGTTCTCCAGATCAGGGATAAGGTCATTATTATATCCCTGCAGGTAGAGTGAGTTTCACATCTGCAATGGTCCTTGTCCCCCAGACTCACCACAGTCCTGTGGGTTACTGCACCTGCACTGAGCTTATTCCAAAGATGAGAAATGCTATATTAACCTGAGGGAACTTGGCTGAAGAGACTGCTCAGAGATAAAGAGCACTGGCTGTTCTTCTAGGGGACATGGGTTCAATCCCCAGCACCCACACGGCAGCTCACAACCTCTCTGTAAATACAGTTCCAGGGGATCCAACACCCTCCTCTGGCTTGCACGGGCACTGTGTGCACATGATACAGACATACGTGCAGGCAAAGCACCCATAGGCATAAAAAATTAAATGAACTACTGCACAGAAGCTCACACTTTCCGGAATGAAGATATTTGTGTCTCTATTCCTCTTCATCCAGGGCAAGTGTCAGGCTATGAACTGAAGGCTTCATCACGTCATGGTCTCACCACCACTATGTCCTAAGTAGCCTCCCTATTTTGATGGACACAGGCCTCTTGATTTGATTACTCCTGGTGACCCCTGCCTCCTCTGTTTTGGCCTCTGCACAGAGCAACTGTTCTTTGCTTAAAAAAAAAAAAAAAAAAAGACACCACCTCTAACATCTTTTTTAATGACCTGAGATTTTTTTTTTTTTTTACCCTTCATGTTCTTGATGCTTTAAAAATTGTGGCAAGATACATAGAACAGAAAGATCATCACCTTAACCGTTTTAAGGGCATAGTTCTGGGGTGATAGTCTTTCACAAGACTGTTACACAAGCAGCTATGTCATGGCAGTTGGCTCTTCAGTTTTATCTCATCAATGCTCCTCATTTTTTCCACCCTACTTTGGCCTGTTAAGTAATTCACTGTGCTCGATGAACTCCAGGCTTCTGTTCATGTGGCTCTTTCTTCCCAGCATCCTCTGTACCTGGAAATCCTGCCTATGTACTGGCAGTTCAGCTTTTTATGAAACCAAACAGAGAGACCTGTCTATACAGTGTAATCAAATGTCTCCCAACAATTCTCTCACAGTGCAAGTGTGTCCTATGCCTGCGTGTGTTGGTTAGCCTTTCGGCACTGAGACAAAATACCCAACATAAACAACCGAAGAAGAAGAATGTTTTGTTTGGGCTTGCTGGTGGTGGCTGGCTCTGCGGCCTTGGAAGTGAGAGCATGTGGCTACCGACCTCGTAGCAGTGAGGAGACAGAAATGGGCAGGGGGAGAGGAGAGAAGAGAAGAAGGATCTGGGGACAAGATTTCACTTTAGTTACCTATTTTCTCCAGGTAAGCCCCACCTCCCAACAGTCTGCTCAGCTATAAACTCACCGATGAGTATCATGTTCTCATGGTTCAGTCACTTCTCAATCATGCCACCAGGTGGGACGCAAGGCCTCGCTGTCCAAGCCTTACATGTCGAATAACCCCATCTAAGACTCCAAATGCTTTTCATTGGTAATGATAGCACCCTGGCTGGCTTCCGCTACGCTGTATGGGGCTGTAGGTCCAGGCTGGGCACAGACTTGGGGCTAATCCACATCCGTGTTCCGAGTATTTGAGTAAACGATCTTAATTGTGCCATCAGCACAGACATTTGTTATTCTGAACTTTCAAGTGTTTTTTTTTTTTTTTTTGGTTTTTGTTTTGTTTTGTTTTTTTCTTACTTGCCTGTGAAGATTGCAAATAAGTCGCGATGGGCTAGCCCTTAGTTCACTGTCAAACAGTGTGAAATACGACATTCTATTAGTCATTTCTCAGACAATGTTTTAGTTTTCATCCACTATTTCTTTAGTCCGGGGCACTGCTGACATGAATTCATTGTAACCCATAATTCCATAGTTCAAACGAATTACCTTAATGACCAATCCAAGAACAGACAAACACAAAAAGTTCACTTATAATTTTAAGACTAGAAGATATAATGTAGATTGTTTAAAACTATTGGCCTGAAGGTGAGGAGACAGACTATACCTCAGCATGTCACCAAATTTAAAGGTGGAGTCCTAAAACACTACAGGACTAGATCAGGGAGAGCCCATTCAGCACTGTTTTCCATTGCAAAGACTACCCGAGGAAAACAGGTTTTGTTTGCTTGTTTTTTGTGGTGGTTGTTGTTTGGTTTGGTTTGGTTGGTTTGGTTTTCCAAGACAGGGTTTCTCTGTGTAGCCTTCCTTGGTAGTCTCGGAACTCACTGCAGACCAGGCTGGCCTCTGCCTCCCGAGCGCTGGAATTAAAGCCCCCCACCATCACCGCCCAGTGTGGAAAAGCAGCTTTTAAGGGGGGAGGGGTGCAACAGGAAGCATAAAAGACCCAGAGACTGATATTGGGGTTCGAGTTTCATGCTGAAAATCAGAAAAGCAAAGTACCTGGGCCACTGGCTCTCATCACTACCTCAGACTGAATGGGCTGATGCTGCTGCCTCTTCTCAGTGTGGCTGGAGAATGAATGTCTTCCTATCCTCAGTGTGGCTGGAGAATCCTGATGTCTTCCTATCCTCAGTGTGGCTGGAGAATCCTGATGTCTTCCTATCCTCAGCATGGCTGGAGAGTCCTGATGTCTTCCTATCCTCAGCGTGGCTGGAGAGTCCTGATGTCTTCCTATCCTCAGCGTGGCTGGAGAGTGAATGCCTGATGCTGACTACTGAAGACCCCACTCGTATCTTTTATGCCCCTCTAGTGCTGGGATTAAAGGCGTGTGATCCCAGGCGCTGAGATCATCTTTCTGTGAGCTGTTTCTCTTTAGGACTGGATCAATCTTGTGTACATCTGGGTGGCCTTGAACTCACAGAGATGGGTCTACCTCTTAATCCTGAGTCCTGGGATTAAAGGTGTGCATCACCACCTCCTAGTTTCTTCCTGCTGGGAGTAGAGGTGTGTATCACCACTGCCCGATCTCTATAGCTTGAGGCTGACTTTGTTTTTCTGAATCCTCAGGCAAGCTTTAATAAATCAAAAATAATGTATCACCACAGGGTGGAGTTCTTATTATGAGCCTGTGGCTTGAGACAAATGGCTGGCCAGCCTGTGGTTTTGGGGTCTATGACAAGGCAGTATACTGGGGAGGGGTGTGTATGTGGAGCAAAGCTGTTTGCCTGATGGTAGCTGGAAGGAAAGATGAGAGGCCCCAATGTCCCTTCCATGGACACATCTCTATTGACCTAAAGTCCTACATCTAGGCCGCAACCCTCAAAATATCCTTCTATCTACTAATGACACCACAGGCTGGTAACCAGGTCCTTAACATATGGGCCTTTGGGGTACTTATTGGCCCCACATGAAGACTGAGGGCATCCTCTAAAACACTATCTTCAAAACGGCTTATAATCTGACTCACTTCCATCACAGGGATTTTTCATAGCAAGTTTTTATGGTTCCCAGTTCTGCTCAGGCACACTCCCCCCCCCTCCCCTTTTGTTAAATGTGATGGTCTTTTTTATCTAGAGCTCTCAGATACACAGCATTACATAACACGCTCTTTGGAGCTTGCTTGGTCCTGCATTTCAAAAGCATTCATGTCATCGGGATGGTTCAACAGGTAAAGGCACTTGCTGCCAAACCTGAGAAGTTGACTTCTAGCCCCAGAACCCTCACCCCAACTCACCCCACCCAGTAAAAATTTAAGCTGTCAAGTTGTCATCTGACCTCCTCTTGGGGGCCTTGGCAGGCACATTCATACAAATGAGTAAAATGTCATTAAAAACAGGAAAGGGAGGACGGACCATCCTCGGATTTGGCAGGCTCACAGCTCCGCTAACAAACCAAAGACTTCTCTGCATCTCTTGGTTGGAAATCAAGTGAATGGCACACAATTCCTTATATGGGTTGGAGTTAAATGGCCTGTCTTTCCAGCACACATGGCAGTGTGAGCTCCCAAAAACTCTCTACCTTGGACGATTTTTTTCCTGCCGTACTTGGGGACTACAAAGTTATAATCTCATTCTCACTGGCGTTGGAAATGATGAACCTTGTAGGAAGTAAGGCCAATGACAACCCACATAAGGCTACAAAATCCAGCATTGCACACTCCCAAGTACTGACTCATTTATCCTTAGGCCACTTCCCACGTATTAAGCCCTTCCTTCTGGTGTAAAATGGACTTAGGGCCACCGCCTCCTACGGAAAGTGAGCTGCGTTCTGAAGACTAAAGGTGGTACCAAGTTTTGAGGCAGAAGGGTTGGCCATACAACCTCAGGGCCAGGGCTCAGCGCCATCCGGATGCCCCACCTCCTCTGCCCTGACTTTCAGGCAACTCCAACCAGCCGCCTCGCGTCGGCTGGCCCCCGCCCTCCGGACGTCACGGCCACTAGGTATAGTGCCCCCTAGGGGCCTCTGTTCCTCCCACGAGGAAGAGCCTAGTCTTTCCTGCTTCTAGCCAGTTACTGTGTAGCTTGGCTCTCTCTGGCGCCAGCCGCGCCAACCCGGGGAGGAACTTGCTGCCGCATCTCGGCGCCTCCGGAGGACCAGTCGCCCCATGCTTCGCGGCAGCATGAGCAACCGCCTTCCTCTCCTGCTGCGCCAGCTCAGCCATCAGCAGCTGCCCTCGGGCCCGGCTTGTCGCCTTCGTAAGCTTTTTAGCTCCAGCAGCAGCAGTAGCCGGGGTGATGACCCCGATGGGCTGCACGGGCGGCGGCTGCAAGATGACCAGGCCTTCAGCATCCCTGTCCCAGGCAGTCTGGAGGCCTCCGGGACGGACTCCATCGTCACGTGAGTGCTTGTTTTACCTGCGCCGCAGGTCCCCAACTAGGGACCCAAGGATGGGACAGCGGAGAGCTCGGTAGCTGGGAGACCCGAGGGACCGTTTCCATAGGGCGGGAGGCAGAGAATGCTTGGTGCCAACTTGCTGGGTGGGGGGTGGGGGGTGGCTCTATACAGAGAAGGCATGATGGTAAAAGGGACGCCCGGAGTATGGGACCTTGTGGGTGAGGGCATCCCCGGCCAGCGCGCGCCTCACGGACCGCACGCCCCGCTCCACGTGCGTCGCCCGCCTCCGGCTCTGATGCAACGGCGCCGGGCGTGGCGCAGACAGGAAAGGGGCGGCGCAGCCCGGGGCGGGAGAGCATGGAGGATGGCCCTACGATCCCGCCACTTGCAGTCCCTACCCCAACAGTCTCTGGTGAAACCCGCTGCGGAAGTGTTGGAGGTGGTGGCGCATAGTCCCGAGCATCGCCGCTCAGAGAGCAGGCAGGATCCTGCACCGTTGTGTCTGGAAAGTTCATTCCCTGTCCAGCGGTGATCTGTGTAGACGCCGAGGCTGCGTCCTGTCCGTACATCCCGCCCCCGCTCCTCAGCCTTTTACCCCTGTAGGGGAGACCGGGAAGCAGGCCCTATGCAGAGAAGTGGGTTTGCTGGGCTACTTCGGTACGGAGGGACCTGTACCTACCCGCAGGTGACAGGAAAACCCTTACTGATCTGGCTTCCAATTGGGGCTGTGGAAACAGTTAAATAAGCAAAAATATCTGGCCCCGAGACGGCTGCACATGGCCCGCAACAAATAGTTGCTGTTTTTACAAAAAATTAAACTTAGATCTGCAAATTTTGTGTCATGATAGTAAACAATGAAAGTTTAATGGACTAAGAAGCAAAATGTAAAATATTACAGTTACTTTTGTAACAAGAAAGAACAAATTCCCACGATTTTTTTTTTTTTTTATAAAATTCGACATTTTATAGACACTAGTTTTCAATGCTATGAAATATCCTTGTTTTTATGTTTCTACCTGTCTACCTGTTGTTCTAAAATGTAAGTCTGGGCTGGGGAGAGCACCCAGTTAGCAAAGCACTGGCTTGGACACACACACACACACACACACACACACACACACACACACACACACTCCATCCCCTGCACACATTTAAGTGTGGTGGCATAACTTATCCCCTTAGTCCTGGGGAGGCACAGACAGGCAGATCCCTGGGGCTCACCGGCCAGCCCACTTCCCCCAAGCACAGTCATAGTAATCTATCTGCCTTGAAGGAAATGGTCGGGATTTGATTCTGCCCCCTCTCATTCCTCCTTTCTGGCTCCCAATAGGATGAGTTTTGCTGAGACACATGCTTGTGACGATGGGCCTTTGCTGCAGGCCACCAGATCTCATACTGGAACATCTCCAAGACCATGAGCCAAAAAAATAACTTCTCTTTTTATAAGTTAATTACTTCACATATCTATCTTATTAGGGTAATGAGGCAGTGACTAATATACATACTTAGGAGCCACAATGGCATCTTTGAAGGATTGCTGCCTCACCAGTATCCTTATGACACACAGGGTGATCATATAAAAACCAAAAAACCTGACAACCAATAAAAAATAAGATTTCCTAGTTAAAAGCTTATTCAGGAGAATCAGATCTTCAATTTGAAGTTTGAGAATTCTTCAATTCACTGTTTTTCTTTTGATGCATATGGATGAGTGGACTAATGATGAAACAGTTCTGTGTCCGGGTAGTTAAAAAAAAACCGTTCATGGGGCTAGAGAGATGGCTCATTGATTAAGAGCACACCCTGCTATTGCAGAGGGCCTGAGTTTGATTCCCAGTACTCACATTGACTGGGTGACTCACAACCACCCAAAACTCCAGCACAGAGGATGTGAGGCCTCCATACATATACACTTAATTAAAAATAAAATCTTTAAAACAATTCTATCAATTTTATAAATATATTTTTTGGAAAGAAAAAAATATACTATCATTTAGCCAACAGCAGTTTTTTCCCCCCTTAATGGTTCATAAATTGGTGATGTGTCTTTCCTTGTCTAGCTTAGATTTGATGGAATAATGTATATAAGATGATCTTATTAATATCATATTTGGCTCATGCATAAAATTGAAAAAGAACCAGGATACATACCTGTCTTTTCTCCCCCCCTCCACCCCTGTTTTTTGTTTTTGCTGCTATAGCAAAATAGTTATAGAGATTTATCACCACTGTTTTGGAGTCTGGGAAATTCACTGTCAAGGAGCTGGCATTTGGGAAGGACCTTGCCACATCATCACACAGCTGAAGGCAGAAAAAAAAGTGAGATGGGGGTGTACATGCATCCCTTCCATTCCATCATCCCACGACATCAGTATGAGTCGGTTCCACCTCCTCAATGTCCCATCTCTTGCTGTGGCATTAAGCCTCTGGCGCCTGAGCTTTGGGGACCCATTCAAAGCATAGCAAGGCCCAAAGGAAACACCCAGAGCAAAGGCTCCAGAATGATCCCCAGGGTGGTTCCTCGTTGCTTCTGATTTCTGGTCTTGTCACCTCCCATCACCTCCCAGACTGGTTGTGTGTGGTCCTCTCATCACAGAGGACCTTCTTATGGCCAGAAGCTAGTCCCATGATCTCAGCCAGCTGCAGAAGAGCAACTTGTGAGGCCCAGGTGGCCATGTGCAGTTGAAACTTAGAATCCTGTTTCTGAAAAGAGGAGTGGAGAAACATTGTGTGTAGGGAGTAGCTGGGTCAGCTTTATCATGGATGCTGTTACGTGGGATGTGTCTACTAATGGACAAAGCAAAGATTTATAAAATGGCTCTCCACGGCTTTTACCCTGGACAGTTTCTCTGAACACTAGCGACACTAGCTGAACACTAGCTCTTTGCAGGAGACCAGCTCCACATTCCTAAAGTGTGGACTTTTGTTAAGGAGTGATCTCAGCATTCAGGAATAGTGTACATTGGTAGTTTTCGGTAACATGGTCGATGCTTCCTCCCACATTCGGGTGCGGCCACAGCTAGCCGCAGGGAGAATGAGCAATGTAGTTTTTAGGACAAGGCAGCTTTGTGCTCAGCTTATAGGTATTTTACAGTTAGCCAGGCGGAGATGACTGAGCTGGTGGTAGGGGCAGAAATAATAACAGCATCACTAACCGGTGGTATGAGAACAATGCTAGCTTAGACCTTTACCCAGCCGTCTATCTTTGGAAATAGGATGTTTCAAGTTTTAGCTACACTGTTCCTAGTCAGAACTGAGGTTTTTCTTCCCCAAGGGTATAGACACATCTTTGGAAACATTTATGCTACTTTTTAGATGTGCTGGGCCTGGGAATGCTCTTCTGGGCAGGAGTCACTGAAAGAAATGGAAATGTGATACATATAGCCAGGTGTGTGTGTGTGTGTGTGTGTGTGTGTGTGTGTGTGTGTGTGTGTGTGTGTGTGTTTACCCCAGCCAATTTGTTTGTTTGGTTTGGTTTTTCAAGACAGGGTTTCTCTGTGTAGCTCTGGCTATCCTGGAACTAACTCTGCAGATCGGGCTGACCTCAGACTCAGAGATTTACCTGTCTCTGTCCCCGAGTGCTGGGATCAAAGGTTCGCCACCATAGCCAGGCCACTTTTATTTTTTGTAGTTGTATGATTTCATTGTGAACCCTCTGTGTAGCTGTATCTTCTATTTGCCCATTACCGCAACTATTTTGTCTTCCAGCTGACTTTTCTAAAAACTTATTTTCTTTTATGTGTATGGGTGTTTTACCTGCATGTTTGTCTGTGCACCAGTCACATGCCTGGTGCCCTTAAAGGCCAAAAGGAAACTGGAGTTACAGGTGATAGCCCCGAGCTGAGTGCTGGGAATTGAATAGTAGTCCCTTGGAAAAGCAACTAGTACTCTTAACTGCTAAGCCCTAGACAGCTGACCTAATCCTAGTGATGGCTTACCTACTGAAACGCTCCTTTTGTTTTATTGAGGGTTGGCAAGACTGGGGGAGGAGGGATCTATTGTGAATTCTTACTTTAAAAAGTTTGATGCCATGACCAATACCTGGCAAAAGTACCAATACCAAAACAGAAGGGAAGGTGGGAAGGATGGAGGATGGATGTGTTTGGGTTTGTAGTTCAAGTAGATACTGTGTGCAGCAAGTGTGAAGGCACTTGGTTACATTGTATCCCAAGTCAAGAGGATACGAATAAGCAGTTACATTGTATCCCAAGTCAAGAAAGGTAGGAGGAAGTAGTTACATTGTATCCTAAGTCAAGGGTGATAAGAGTGAGGGTTTGTTACATTGTATCTCAAGTCAAGAGCGGTAATAGAAAGCGGGGAAATAGGGTCTAGCTATAAAACCTGCAGGTTCTGTCCCAGTAACCCACTTCCTCCTGCAAGACTCTTAGCTCCTTAAAGGTCCACAACCTTCCCAGATGGTAACAGCAGCTGGAGGCCACGTGTTCAGGCACATGGCTATATGGAGGACATTTCCCATTCAAACAGGTAGCTTTATAGTAGGGGGGGGGGAATGTGTCCAACAATAAGAAAAAGCCAACATCTATAGAAGGCTTCTCTAGTATATGGGAGGCCCAGACACCAGGCCTGGCTCTTATGCAGGTTCCAGAACCCCTGGCAATAATTTAGAACAACAATCCTGGGCCCCAGGCCAGCATACTGAATAAGAGTTTCTGAGTTGGAACCTTGATTTTTATCATGTTCCCCAGAGGATTCTTAGGTCCAGAAGTGCTTGGTGTTCACACTGCAGTACCCCCATCCTGCCCCACCCCCACCCCCAGACTAAAATATGGACACAGCTTGGCCTGTAGTGTCTTAGCTGCTCTGCCAGACCAGGCGACAGCGCAATACAGAAACCCGGAGAAGTGCGCTTTTCCAAATCTTTCATGTATTTACACAATAATGAAGTTACTTCCCTGGGGATTGAACTGCTTCGTCCCAGTACTCGCTAGCAGTACACACTTGCCTGGCTCTGACAGTCCCTGGGACAGCAGGAAGGTTAACTCCAGTGCAAGTTTTGAACTCTTGTGGTCTTCTGAGCACCCTGATCCCTGTGTCCACCCGCATGGGAGCTCAGCACGGCATCCCTCGGCCACCACTTGGAAAAAGTGGCAAGTGTTCGGTTTTGGTGGCACCTGGCTGAGTCTAATTCCTTTTTTGAAACTTGGTAAGTGTGTGTAATATATGCTGAGAACAGTATTTAAAGGGGGCCCGAAGCTGCCGATACCTTACAGTGCTTGTCTAGCTTGTGTGAGACCCCAGGTTCACCCAGCTGTCACTGAGGGTGACTAAATCTTTCGACACTGAAACTGAGCACGGCTTTGAGTAGCCCTTCAGTCTGTTTTGAGAGAGGAAAGCAGAGCAGATGGCTGGAGATGTGTCACTGCAGACATGGCATAAAAGCAATGACGGCTTCCAAAATGACGTATCTAGAGAGTCCTAGAAAGGAAGCCTCACTGCCATATTTATATGTCTGCACATCTGAGAGGCACCTTCCCTCCCCTAGGCTGTGAAGGAGAACCTGGCCCTCACTGGGCTCCAAGCAAGACTACTTGCAGAAGGTCAAGCTGCCTCATTAGTGTAACACTGTTTTCAGAAGGGGCCCCGTGGACTACAGCATCCTCCACCGACCACATCTGCAACTTCCCTCTGTTTTTTCCCCTCCTCATCTGTCTTTGAATCCTTCCTTTAAGCTCTGCGACTTGGTCTTCAGCTAGAAAAAAACGTTTTCTTTGTCCTACCCCTCCGTCCACTCATCCATCACCATTTCCACAGAACTCTATTTGTTTCCTTTCCCATGATATCCCAAACTAGTTTCTGCTGGGGGAGGAGAAGGGAGTGTGGTGAAAGAATGGGATTGTGTGGAATAGAAACCCAGACTTTAAATTTTTTTTATTACATGTATTTATTTGCACACATGTGTGTGTGTAGTTAATAGGACAACTTGGGGGAGCCTAGTCAGTTTCTCCTTTTGTGTTTGGGTCCAGGGGATGGACTCTGGTTGGCAGACTTGGCAGCAAGGACTTTTACCCATTTTCCTGCCAACCTGAGCCCAGAGCCACACCAGCCCCAAATAACATGCAGACGCTGTATTAGATATAATTCTGTTGGCCTGTTACTAGTTTCTTATTGGCTAGCTCTGTCTTAAATATTAACCCATTTCTATTAATCTAAGTATTTCCACATGGTCTCATCTTACTGGAGAGAAGGGCCAGCATTCTGCTCTCTCCAGTCTCTCCATGCTGACTCCACCCTACTACTTCCTCTCTCCTCCTAGTCTCCTAGTCCCGCCTATCTTGCTTTCCTATTGGCCAACAGTGCTTTGTTCATTAACCAATAAGAAACGTATTTACAGAATGACATCTCCCATCAACCCACCGAGTCCCCTCCTAGGCTCCAAACTGTTTATTGTATTAATCTTAGAACAGACTAGAGAAAAATTTAGCCTCTTGGAAATGAATGTTCACATTTAACTTGTTTCCCTCTACATATTTAAAAAATCTGTCACATTTCATCCAGAATTGACTTAATGGGTTTTGTTGTTGTTGTTTTATTTTTGTTTTCGTTTTCTAATCTTTTGGTGTTCTGAGACAGGGTTTTACCGTGTAGACGAGGCTGGCCTTGAATTCACAATCACCTTCCCTCTGCCTTCCTACAGCTGGAACTACAGGTGTGTGCCTGTACATACATACTGCCTGCATTTGTAACCCTTGATGCTGCTGTACCCTGCCTTTCCTCATGCTCTCTGCCCAGCCCTCTGTTGTCTGTCCACTTATCGTACCAAGCTTTGTCAGAGCAGGCACGGTGCCTGTCCTTTCTAATTGTTAACAAAGAAATGACTTTGTCGTTTTTTCTTTCTCAATATAGAGAAGTCATTCACAATGCCAAGGAAGTGCTGAGTCTGTTGCAAGAAAAAAACCCGGCCTTTAAGCCAGTTCTTGCTATTATCCAGGTAAGCGCCGAACGTGGCATTCTCCTACTACTTTTACAATGTAATTTAGCAAATACATATGAAGGGACTGCTGGAGTCACACATCATTCTGAGACATAGGTGGCTCATTGAGGCTGGGAGGTAGGCACCACACAGCAGATGCTAACCCACATGTACTTAGGAATATTTATCAAGTATGACTTACAAGTCAGCTCCTCCTTGATTCTGGGAAAGACAAGTGGCAGGTGCACATTAATGTTTTAAAGCGCAAGTGTCAAAAGCCATGAGTGTGTCAGAGGACTTTGCATTCTGTATTTATTCCTTGGTTGCTGCCCTTTAGTCCTGAGCTGCAGTTGGCACTGTGACATTGGCATCCCTGTGTGATGGCAGATGCGGGAAAATAACAGGATGGGCCAGGCCTGGAAGCAATTCGGCACAGCAGTTGTCCAGTTAAGGTGGTGCTTGGCAAGCTATTCCAGTATTAGAATAGCAGTCTGTACGGCCAATGGTACCTTGGTTTGTGAGGCTGTAGAACTGTGTTCATGTGACCTACAGCAGGGGATTTGGTTTAAGAACTTGGACTTCCTGGGAATCTCATTGCATGTTGCCATTCAACCTAAGTGCACACACACAGACATCCAAATTCTTGCCTTTGGTGTTTCACAGAGAGTGATGCTGGCCACGATGATGTTATGTTTATATGCCCCGTGTCTCAGCTACTTTTCTATTGCTGTGACAAAACACCATGACCATGGCAGCTTATAACAGAAAGCATGGGGTTGGGGCTATGGTTTCAGAGGGTTAGAGTCTACTGCAGAGCAGAGGCATGGTAAGAACACCCAGGAGGGGAGGGTACATCTTGATCCTCCACTGGGAGGCAGAGTGGCACATTGGAGGTGACGCAAGCCCAATGGGGACACACCTCCTCCAACAAGGCCACACCTCCTAGTCCTTCCCCATCAGTTCCCATATATTAAACATATGAGCCTATGGGGGCCGTTCTCATTCAAGCCACCATACCCTATTATATGCAATCTGTCATTTTTAAATGATGTGATTTGTAAGTCCAAGAAACTAATGTGTACCTAAATCCCAGCTGTTAGCCTAATTTTCATAGGCAATGAGAGTCTTTTCTGTGTTTTTCTTGCCATCTTTGTATTCAGGTCACTTGTGTCCACTGTGTTCACAAACAGAATCTCTGTGCTGTGCTTGGTGCACATTGTCAAGGTACTCTCTTTCATACTGTGACATTCTCCCTTTGCTCTTAGGCAGGCGATGATAACTCGATGCAGGAAATAAACCAGAATTTGGCCAAGAAGGTGAGAACTGGTGATTGTTAACAATTCATTAGAATTCCTAACGGTATGTAGTCTCTTGTGGTGACAGAGAATCTCGTGTTCTTTTTCAGGCTGGTCTGGACATCACTCACATCTGCCTGCCTCCAGACAGCGGAGAAGATGAGGTAATGTTAGTTTAGCTCATTTCCTTTTTATATTGGGCCCATCAGCATCTTCAGGTGGTGGGCAGATCTTCAGGTGTGGCTGAGTTTCCAGGGGGAAGAGATCTGGTCATCTCTCCCCCTTCCGGTTGGCTTCTACTGAAGACAAGTCAGGACATTACGTGATTGTAGCTGTTTATTCACTGTAGAAACAGCAGTGTCTCGTGAAAAGATAATGGGGCTGTGAGTGTCTGGATGCTTGGCTCTGGTTTTCACTCTGACCTAGCAGTATCTTTGACCTTGCACCATTCCTTTGGCATCTCAGGGTCATATTGATGCACAGGGGATCTTCAAGGGCCTCTCTGTTCTTGTCATTTAGAGACTCTTTCATTGGCATTTTGGGGACAGCTGACAGAACCTCCATCCTAGACCACATGCTGTAGTTGTGCCTGTCAGCATCATTCCCCGGTGTCACATCAAGTGTGGGAGAAGCAGCACTAATAAGCACGTGATACACGGTCTGGGGCATAAGCCTTCGTGGCTAACTTTTCTCTGGCTGGCTGTGGCAGGGAGGAGTAGATTAGGATTCCTGGGGTAGAAAACCTCAAATCACAGGATCTGGAATAATGAAGTTTTGGGGGTTTGTTTCTTTGTTTTGGGGGGGTACCAGGGGAAAGCATGAGTGATATTTGGACATCAGTAGTCACTGTCTAGGCAAAGCATCCCAAAGTCATGATAAGGATGGCCCTTCCTTCCCTCTGCTCTAGTGTCTCTGTGGTGTCCTGTGAAGCTGGAGATGGTGGAGTCATTTCTCCCTGTCATAGTCATGTTCTCACCGAGGTCAAAAGCAACTTCATTCAGTAATGGGAGCTGTTCAAAACAATTGTTGTGCTGGGCGGTGGTGACACACGCCTTTAATCCCAGCACTTGGGAGGCGGAGACAGGTGGATCTCTATGAGTTCAAGGCCACACCTGGGCTATAGAACGAGTTCCAGGGCTGGCTCCAAAGGCACAGAGAACCCCTGTCTCAAACAAACAAAAACACAAACAAACAAAACTACTGTTGCTAGATATAGAGATGGTTAGGGTGGGAAAAGACACCCAGCAGATACCTAACACTGGGCCGTGTGGCTTCTCTTTGGCTTATCTCAATCACCAACATTGGTGCTCTCACGCTTTAGCTCAGTTAGTAAAAGTCACTTAAGCACGGTGATGCTATCATGGCTGATCTGGGAACTCGGGTAACTCCTGAGTAACTAAGGAGCGGTCCTGTACAGACAAAGGGCTGTTACACGTCGGCTTGGTTCTACCATCTCACCGTGCTACTCAGAGAGGTGCACAGTTTCAAACTAATGAATTGTTTATTTCTGGAACTTTCCCTTGAGTGTTTTCTTGTATCACAGTTGATGAAGAGTACCCGAAACATTGGAGTGACCTTCACGGTTAGGCGGAGTTTTTTTTATGGAGAGAAATAAGCCTGTGTGTGACAGAGGGAATGAGGGAGTGGCTTGGTGTAGTAGATAATAGAATCTTGCTTCCCAAAGCCAGCCTGTTCTCAGGGGCCATTGTCTGCCTGTTTGGCCTGAGGGTGCCCCGGAGTTCAGGAATCTGGAAGCAGAAAGCTTGATGGAGGGGTTGCTTTCAAATGCATTTTGTTTTGCTTGGTTGGTGTGAACCAGCGGTTGGGCTAGTCACTGATGAAATGGGACTGTGCTTTTGTCATCTCTTTCTGTGTCTTTAGTCATTGTCATGAAGTCTTATCTAGGCCCTAGATAAGACTCGCTGTACACAGAGGTTGAGGGTGACAGTCCCCAATGTCCTCTTTCCTGGCATCTCAGGTAAAGCTCATTGTCCCGTCTAATAAGGGAAAGGATGTGCACCCGGCACCCTTGGCTTGACTATTTTTGATAAGGATTCATTTACCGCCCCCACTCCTTTCGTTCGTGTGTTTGTTTTATCTAAAAGTATGTGACGGTGGGGTATGTACACGTGAGAATGCTGTGCCCAAGACAGGATCTCCAGGAGCCACCTAACATAGGTACTTAGAGCAGAACTCGGATCCTCTGGAAAAGCCGGAAGCACTCTTGACTGCTGAGCCATTTCTCCTGCTCCCAGCTTTGTTTTGCTTTGCTCTGTTTAGTAGTAGAACAACAAGCCACCAATCAAGGCACTTTGAAAATCTGTCGGTGAAAACAGCCAGCCTGTGGGTTGTAGCGTAACTCTTTGCTAGAAGCCCTAGGTGCTATCTGATGCCTGTGTTGGTCTGCTGGAAGTCTCTTAAGGTCTCTGGGCTTGGTGGAAGCTACTGGTGTGTTGCTAAGTTTCTGAATTTCACTTGACAGTTACAAGGATGTTAGATTAAATACGTAAGTGAGCAGTAAATGGCTATGAAAAGGACTAAAGGTAGCCCTGGATGTATACCATTCCAACGGACCAACCACAGTTATAAAGTTCTAACCAGCCTTGCAGAATCTTTAACATATATTTTCTTCTCTCTCTCTCTTTTTTTCCTGGAAACTTCAGTTCACAGCTGAATGAGTGAGACAATCTTTCTGTAACAAATAGCGTTTCCCTTCCCTGCCAGATGGCAGTGATGGCACAGATAATTTTGCCAAGCAATAAAATAAAAAATGGTAAAGTGACACTTCTGTGAGTGGGCATAATGGGTGGGAATCTTTCTGCTCCTGAGTCAGTGGCTTTGTTAGTGAAATGAATCAGTTCCAGCATGAGCTTCTGTTCCAAGTCTTAGGAAAGGGTTCTGGCGTGCCACTTAGGACCAGTGAAGCAGAGGGCCTAGGGACCGGTTGGACTCATTACTGCCTCTGTTGAGCATGTGATGTCTTAGACCCATAGGCACCATTGGACCTGAGTAGGAGGGGATGGATGCATGCTGGCTGACCTCTCTGAAAACCAGTATATGTTTGTTTGACTTAAAAGCAAAAAAGACATCGACAAGGAACCATCTTTTGTCTAAACTGGAATAATAGTGAAGCTTGGGGGTTTCGGTGCTTTCTAGCACATAGCAGGACCATAGGGATTATGAAGCTATGAAAAGCTTTATTCATTCAGGTTTCTTTGGGGCTTCTCTAGGGTATAAGGTGAAAATGGACTCTTCACTATCCTTCACCAGACTCTTCGGTTGGAAACAGATGCGTTTGCACTGATGTCTGTGTGCATTCGTAGGTGCACGTACATAATATGTACTACAGCCAGAGGCCAACCTTGGGAACCACCCACCTCTTTCCGTTTTTGAGACAGGGTCTGTCATTGGCAAGGAGCTCACCTACTATGCTAGGGGGGCTGGTCAGGAAGTCCCAGAGACCTGCGTGTATCCACTTCCCCAGTACTGGGATTGCAGTCTATGCTACCAAGACCAACGCTGTTATTTCTTTTTAATGTACATTCTACAGATCCATCTGACATCATCGGTGGGCACACATGTTGCCAACTGTGCCATCTCCCCGAGCCTATGTGAAAATCCTTTTTCTCCCCCATTAACTTTTTTACTGGCTCTTATTTTCTTTCATAAGAATAATGTTTCTCTCTTCAGATTGTAGATGAAATCTTGAAGATTAATGAAGACCCTAGAGTGCATGGCCTTGCCCTTCACATCTCTGAGGATTCATTGAGCAACAAAGTTCTCGAAGCTTTGAAGCCAGAAAAAGATGTGGATGGGTAAGACAATATGAAAGAAAAGAATCGATCTTACTCATAGGGAACTGTCTGTGGTGATTTTTTTTTCTATATTTCTAATTTTTGCACCTCTGTCAGTAATTAGTTTTTAAATAACTTAGAAAGTTGAGACATTTTAAAATTCTGTGAATAGAAGTCATGTGTGTTGTTGGAAAATACGCATCTATTTGGAGATGATCCTGCACAATCCTATCCATTCTGCAAGCTCCTGTCTTATTGACTGAGTCTTTAGTCAGCAATAATCCTCCATGGCTAATTATATCAAACAGTGAAAGAAAGCCTAAGACCGGATTCTGCAGGAGCCCTGACACCTCCTTTACTCCTAGACTGATTGAAGAAATGGTTTTATTAATGATACAGTTTCTTTTTGGTTTTTCCGAGACAGGGTTTCTATGTGTAGCTCTGGCTATCCTGGATTTCCCTCTGTAGATCAGGCTGGCCTTGAACTCAAGAGATCTGCCTGCCTCTGCCTCTCAAGTGCTGCATTAAAGGTGTATGCCGCCACCACCCAACTTATGATACAAATTTCTAATGTAATTTTGAGGTGGGGGAAGGAATTGTGACCATTGGGTGTTTTGTGGGATGTCATGGTAAGTATAGGATAGTGAAGACCACCAACCTGCAATGGAGAAACAGCATGTTTGCTAGGGAACAGAAGCTCCAATTTTTTATATGGAAGCATGGCGAATACTCTTACCTGTAGATGAAACAGCAGGGTGCATTTAGAACTATAAGGTTGTAGACAGGTTTATAAAGTTAGACTGCTGTCTAGTGTACCTTCAGCAGCTGGATTAAGAGCTTGGTACCTCACTCAACTACATTGGTTTCTTCTACATTGTCCTTTCTTTATGCTCGGTGTAGACCCAAACAAGAGTTAGAACGCTGTTTTGTAAGGGCTGGGTGTATGTGATTCAGTGGGAGAGTGTGTGCATAGATTAGGCACCGGGTTCTCCAGGATAGAGATATGTGTGGATAGATAGATTGGATGTTTGGGTGGATGACAAGACCTCTAGCTCCATAGTAATCATAAAGGGAGAAGATGCTGAGTGATCCAGGAAGCTCCCAGGCAGGAGGACATAGTTTCAGACCGTTCATACAAGGGGGGAATCAAAGAAATCTCCTGAAAGTCTTTATTCTGTTACTGCTCTGGGTAGAGCACATCACCTTGGTGCACAATTTAAGTTCTAGATTTGAGTGGAGAGCATCACACAGAATCCACCGATAACACATCTGGGGTCCCTTGCCTTCCCTTCCTTTCCCACAGAGATAAATACCAAAGCCAAGTAGAAGTCAGCCTTCGAGTCTCTGGACTGGCAGACGCAGTCCTGAGTTCTCCAAGTGGACAGCAGGCTGCAGTGTGTCAAAGCGTTGCAGCCGTTGAATGCATCTCCGCGGGTGTCGTGTGCAGCCCTGCATGGCCTCTGCAGGGTTCACTGCGCTTTCTGCACTGTTCCCAGAAGCTGACATCTGGTGTCAGGCATCAACTTGCTGCTATTTGGGACCGATGCTGTGCATCACCACCGGAGGGATGATTTGTGACTCACTTGTCCTTTTCCTTTCTGATCCAGGGTGACTGATGTCAATCTCGGGAAGCTGGCACGAGGCAACGCCCCTGAGTGTTTTGTTTCACCTCTGGCCAGAGCTGTGGTAGAACTTGTTGAGAAATCAGGTCTGTTGATCCCTCCTTCTGAAGTGATCTAGTCTGTGTATTGGGGTTTTCTTTGTTTTTCAATGTGGATTTCAATGAGGATACAGGCAGATTCTAAATGAAGCATGGAAGAGAAATGCTATTTTCTACTTACTGCTCATTAGATTTTTTTTTTTTTTTTAAATAGTGACTTGTTGAAGTCTGGAATCACTAGTTAATATTGACTTCATTTCTCTCAGTTCTTATTTTGAGATGTAAATGGACTAATTGAAAGCATTTTCCAATAAGATTAAGTATAAGAGAGATGTCTACAAATGAACGTTAACACCTTAAACATTAGTTTCCCTCAAGAAACAATCAAAATAACCACAGCAAAGAAAAAATGTTTCCTAAGTTAGCAAACTCATCACTCCATAGGTATAGGTAAGTCCCACAATTAGAACTGACATGATCAAGCAGGTGTGTGTGTATGTATGTATGTATGTATGTATGTATGTATGTATGTATATTTTCAGGCAGGTATGTTTTACAGAGATCCCAGGTGAGATTACTAACAAGTGGGTTTCTTTCTGGAGCCAGCCAGCACTATTGAATTTCTCTCCTTCTTTTGGCCACAATATTCCTGTGCCAGGAAAATAGAGACAATTGATTGATCTTCTTTGGTTACTGAATCTAATAATTGCTATGGGACAGCTCATGTGTTTAATGGCTTCCTGGCTGAGAATACAGAACCTTAACTTTTCTGGGCCTCAGTTTGAAGAGAGAGGATGCAGATACACCCCCACACACACCCTCAAACATGCAACAGACGAAATTCCAAAAATACGTGGTAAAGTTCTATCAAAAGATGAACTTTCAAGACGTACCTTGTAGACGGCAGCCACTAATGAGTTCTGGGAGATAGTCCGGTGCATCCCATCATGTAGGTTTTTGCAAAAAGTTCTTAAGGACAAATTACGGCTATGCTTGTAAGAAACTGTAGAGAGAAAATGAGCCAAGAGACTTAGGACCATAGGGTGTGAGAGGAGAATCTGGTTAGTTACAATCTGTCTCCTGGCACTTGGTCAGTGCACTGTGTTGCTGAGACAGACACGTCCTGTGTGTTTGCTTTGCTTTGTGTGTTTTCATTATTATTTCAGTTAATATTTTGTTTTTATCAGCTCCACCTCTCATTCCTCCCAGGCCCCTCCATCTCAGTGTCCCTCGCAATTTCATGTTCTTTAAGAAAAGAAAATCTACTGAGTGCACTTAATGTTGCCTAAATGTGTGTGGGCTGTTGCCCATTTGTAGCTTTGTGAGCCCCCACCCATGCTGGAATATTGACTAGATTGGTCTTTTACGGGCAACCACAGCTCTTGAGAGCTCATGAGCAAAGCTGTCTGTCCCGTCTGGAGGATACCGTTTTGCAGCACTCCCCCCATACCTCTATTTCTAGAACAGATGTGTTTTAAAAGATGTTCTTCTTACAGTTAAAGCTATCTGGGAGGAAGTTGCTAAGGTGTGATTTTAATACTGAGTTCTCATTGGTTGGTAGGCGTCACCTTGGATGGGAAGAAGGTCTTGGTGGTAGGGGCTCGTGGGCCCTTGGAAGCTGCCCTGCAATACCTTTTCCAGAGAAAAGGTTCCATGACAATGAGTTCCCCCTGGGCAACACCTCAGCTCCAAGGCAAGGTAGGTCTCCCATGGGACTCTGCAACCTTGGATGGCCAAATTAGAAAAGAAGGAAGGATGGTGGGTAATCTTGAAGATAATGAAAAGCAGAACTTGAGTTCAAGGCCAGCCTGGACTACAGACAAGACTGTATCTTAAAATGAAAACAAAACAAATGACAAAGAGGAACCATTATTGTGAAAACAAATGCCTATGAGATATTGTAATAGAACCCAAAGCTGATTCTTGGGAAAAATTAGAAAACAGACACACAATTAGCCAAAATAAGACAGAAGGCGCACCAGCCACAATCAGAAAACAATTCCCCGCCACTGACTGAGCTAGTTTCAATTTCGTTGCTGTAACAGACAAAGATCAAGTTAGGGAAGGGGGAGCGTTGTTTGACTTACAGTTCAGATTGTAGTTCATCACTGTAGGGAAATCAAGGCAGGAACAAAAAAGCATCGAATGCCAAGTGCTGAGGACTTCCCTCCCATCCATCTCCATCTCGGTTCTGCTCTCTCTGCTTTCTCGCAGAGTCAGGCTTGGCATTCTCCCCATTGCGATCGTTTCTGAGGCCATTAGTTTTCACTGTGTGGTGAAGAGCATCGTATCGTATCCTTCCCAGATTGTGTGATGGCCAAAGGAGACAATTGGGTGATGGAAAGCTCTTGGCAGGCTCCCTGGCTTGTAATTAGGGCTCAGTGGGTTGGAACAGTCTTTTCCACTCTCTGTCTTCTCCTCTCTCCCTTGACTTACTGGGTTTCATGTGTTGTACGTCTAATGTTTATTGCACATGTGTTTTACTTATGTGTACTGAAGGAAAGTGCTAAGCATTTTCTGCTCGAGTTTATCTATGTCCTCGTTAGGTGAATGTGAATGAGATAATATCTATTATAAAGGAAAGAAGGTTGAACTGTAGCTTAATTGATAGAGTGTTTGCCTGAGCAAGCATAGAGCCCTGGGTTCAGTCCCCAGCACAGCATGCCTGGGGATGCCTGTGTGCAGTCCTAGTGCTTGGGAGGTGGAGGCAGGAAAGTTGGAAGTTCAAGGTCAGCCTGGGCTAGAGACTCTGTTCTCAATAAAGCACTGTTCTCATGCTACTCATGAATAGCCATTCTGGAGCATAAGACTGGATTAAAACTGAAAAAAATCACAAGCCATCAGCACTTAACTTAGTGGTGGTTGTCAGCCATGCTCAGTACAGGGACAGAGTCCTATGTCTAAACAGTTAGGGTTAGAGACGACTGCCTGCATTTGGAAAGGGGTGAAGAAGGTAACTTAGTTGGACGCAGTGCCATGGCTGTAACCCCAGCACTCAGGAGGCTGAGTCAGGAAGACTGGTTCAAGGCCAATTTTGGCTGTATGGTGTAAATTTTGAGTTTAGGGGAATCGTTTATTTATAAATTTTAATTGAGACTTTAAAAGTCATTTATAATTTTGACCTGTTTTCTGACATTAGAGCCTCATTTAAGAGAGGAAGTGTGTGTGTGTGTGTGTGTGTGTGTGTGTGTGTGTGTTTCTTTTTTACTTTCTATGAGTGTTTTGCCTGCATATATATCTGTGTGCTACATGCCTGTGGTGCCTGCGGAGACCAGAAGAAGGCGTTGGGTCCCCTAGGACTGGAGTTACAGATAGTTGTGGGTCTCTGTGTGGGTGCTGGCCGGGAATGAGACCCAGGCCCCTTGAAAAAGCAAAAGCAGCCATCACTCAATGGCTAAGCCATCCTTGCAGTTCTAAGCATTTGTTTATCTTGAGAAGTTGATTTCCCATTGGCCTGCCTTCTTAATCTGGAAATGAGTGTCTAGTATGTATGCATGTATGTATGTATGCATGCATGTATGTACGTATGTATGTACGTATGCAGCAGATCTTTCCATTGCAGAGATACTTTGTGAAGGTTTCTGTTTTGGGAAATAGCAATGAATAAGCACATCAACTGTGACAATCAGGGCAGAATCTCGATTGGCAGGGTTAGTTCACTGTGTCTGTGGGATCAGTGGGACCTGACACTATTCAGTGGAAAATCCCACAATAAGCCACTCATGAGACTGTGTCATCCCGAGCAGTGCAATGAACCTTCTGTGCTTTCTGTTACATGAGTTTTCTGGCTCGCCAGGCCCGGCCACCCTTCTCTGCCTCAAAAGAAGCACACAGATACTATATTAATTATGAAACTGTTGGCTACTGCCTATGGCTTCTTATTGGCTAGATCTGTCTTAAATACTAATTTTTATCAATCTAAGTGTTTCCACGTGATCTTGGCTTACTGGGAATGCTGGATCTTGCCTGCTACATCTCTGCAAAGAAGAGAGTGATTTCCTGTTATATTCTGATTCTGCCCAGCTACGTCACTTCCTGCCTGTCTGTACAGACCTACAGACCTCTACGGTTAGCTGGTGGCAGTATCTGCCATGCTGCGTCACTTACTGACTGGCCAATCGGTCAATAAGACAAACATATACAGAAGAACACCCCCATCAGCTTCCCTTCTTCCCTGCCTGAACCGTCTCTGTCTGGCCTAGCTTCAGACTGTGAACGACCCACCCGTTAGTCACTCAGTAGCGCTTCGCCGGCATCAGATCTAGTGTGGCAGCTTTTGTATACAGATGGCCTTTGCTTTACCTAATAAGGACGCCAAGGCATGAAAGGGGTGAAAACCTGAGAGCTGTGAGTGTGCACGTGAACCCGTGAATGGAATTAGCATAATCCATGGCTTCTGGAATCCACCAGGGGTCCTGGAATATACTCCTGCCCCGGAATAATGGGGACTGCTGTATGCTGAACGACATCTAAAAGTACATATTACTGGTGGAAAAAGATGGGGAATGAGGGACACGTTAGAGAGGCCTACGTGGAGGGCAGGGGTCTCCACCCACAGCTGGAGTGGTGGCTTGGCAGGCGGCTTGGCAGGTGGGTCCTCCTGATGCCCTGCTTGTAGATCTTTAAGACAGGTCAGGAATGTGGTCTTGAAAGGGAATGAAACCTCTCTGTATTTTTAGCAGTCACCACTTGGGGGCAGCCTACTCAAGAAAATTCCGGGACAAGTATTTTGCCCGACCCCACCCCTCTCTCTCTCTCTCTCTCTCTCTCTCTCTCTCTCTCTCTCTCAGAGTCAAACCCTGTGCGTGCTTAGCTTGGCAGCTGCTGGGTCACAGCTCCTATTTTGCACTTTAAACCCAGAATTTTTGGTTTGGAAGCAGCAGAGGAGGGAAATAAGGCAATAAGCCTTGCCCTGTGCTGACCAGCTGTGATGGGGAGCATGGATGCCTTCCCTGCGGTTAAATGTTTTCACAGCTGTCCGGATACATTGGCTGGGTGTAGCTGTATTTTTGAAAAACAGAAGAGGCTTTTTTAGAAGTACTTTTTCTTATGAAAATAAATCACCTGGACTCTTCTGTGGATGCAGCTAACCCTGACTCTTGAGAGGAGGGTTCCATAGCCGTGGTTTATCCTGGAGAATGGGGATGATGTGCACTCATTTTCACAGATCTAAGAAGTTCTCTTTAATAGTGAATATGCATTTTCCTTCCAATTCCTTCACGTTACAGAGGTATCGTTGTGAAGCTGAGGAAACGTGGTTTTAGCCAAAAGATTGGGAAGTGACACCATTGCGATCATGACTTTGTGGCTTTCACTCGTGCGTGCGTGTGCGTGCGTGCATGCGTGTGTGCGTGTGTGTAGACCAGAGCACAACCTCAGACATCATCCTCAGGAGCTGTCTGCCATATGAGTTGGGGTCTGTCCCTGGCCTGGAGTTCACCAAATACTCTGTGCTGGCAGACCCCAGGGATCTGCCTGTCTCCGCCTCCTCGGTGGGGGTTACAGCCCCATACCATCTTGCCAGATTCAGGTACTTCACAGATGAGCCTGGAGAACCCTTTTCAATCAGCCCACCACAGAGGCCTTCCACAGCGCTAAGCAGAAGCCAACACTGAGCTCTTGAACCTGAAAACAAGTTAGAAATCAACTCACCCCGTCTCCAATCTTGGGCATCTTGTTATAGTAGCTGCAAACGAACTCATCATACCCATGATGCCTAGAGTCTGCAGGGAGTGTGAGCATGAAGAACTGAGATTTGATTTCATGGAGTCTGACAGAGACCAGGATGGATGTCTGTTCCATAGCTTTATATCTTATGCCTACCGGAGTATGTCACTGAAAGTTAGGGCATTTGCTGACTCGCCATGTTTCAATTTCAAGCTTTGAGATGCAGTGTGCATTTCCATACATAACCCCATGGTTGGGAATCTGCCATGGTCGAGCGGTCCCCTCTTTCTCACCAAGGATTTTACCTTGCTATCCACCTCTATCTGCTGTGAGGCGATGCTTTGTCTTGAGTGCTTATGAGTCAAGGGGTACTCTGTCCTTGGGCATCACAGAGCTCTGATCCCTTGAGAGTCCCCCTGAAGTCATGGTTAGAGCATGGCTGGGAAATAAGAACCAGATGAGCCGCCAGCTGGGATGAGCCTGGTGATCCCAGCTGCTCAGGGAAGACGTGCTCTAGACACCAGAGAAGTGTTTGAATTCTGAGAGGCTCGTTTCTCCTCATTTCACAGAGACGCGCAGAGAACCAGTAATTACAGAAAAGAGGGAAAACACAGATCTTTCGCATTTGAAAGCTCTAACGCAACGTGTCTGGGATTTTTGGAGCAAAACCCCATTACCACAAAGTTTAGATTTAGTGCACAGTGTGTCTAACACAAGGGCTTAAGCGTGAACTGGACATTTCTAAATGTCTTGTGTCGTGTGTATGGGAGGCTAGGGGTAGATGGAGATGGGGTCTCCCAGCCTTCTGAGTAGTTATATGATTGGCTGGCCTTTTCGCACTCCAGGACAACACTGTAGACTTAATACAGGCAGCCTGTCAGTCACCTTAGCGGAGTGGTGCGTCACAGCGAGTCACGCGCTGTCCTTTGTGTTGTCTCTGTGACTTCAAGGCTCCCATCCTATTGGACAGGGCTGCCCTTATGCCCATGGAGAGGAAACTGAGGCTTGGAAGGGACTTTCTGGAGATTATAATGGTTGAGAACAGATTCGTAGGGCTGGGAGGTGGCTCAGCAGTTAAGGTCCTCTTGCAGGCGACCCAAGTTCAGTTCCCCATACCCAACGTTCTGTTTTCTGGCCTCAACAGGTCTGTGCATGTATGTGGTATGTATAAACTGATGTAGGCACACGTACATAGTCATAAATAAACAAATATATCTCCTTGAAAAGAGAGAAGCTATCCTATGCTTTCCTCTCTCTGCATGATCAAGAGGGTCCCGATTCTCATTGGAGTCCCAGCTCTGAACCCAGAGCATCGCCCAGCTCAGCTGTGGCTCATCACAGCGACCAGGGCCAAAGCCTTAGGCTGAGCTTCCCATGTTATCATTCTGACTCGTTATGACTCCAGAGACAGGCAAGATAGGCAAGCTGGAGTAGACTGCATGGGTCTCCCTCCCCTAGGCCTTGGACTTGACCAACCTTCCTGGCTTCCTTCTAGAAAACAGTGGTGTGCATTGTATGAATGGCTGGGGGTGACACCTAGTCAGGGGTGATGGCATGATGCCTGTCCTGTGAGGAATGGGCACCATGTAGCTTCGCGCAAAGCCGGCCTCTAGCTTCTCCAGAGTGTATTCGTGGCCCCCTGGGGTGCTGGACGCTCCACTTTCTTTGACAAAGTACATCCAGATGTTGGCTTCCTTTCATCGCACTTTTTCCTCTGGCCTGATCACGTGACTTGTCAACACCAAAGCTGGAGCTGATCGGAACTTTTTTAAAAGCCAAAATAGCAGACTTCGTTGAGAACAGGATTCAAACGAGGCACATTGAAACGGATAAGTGGAACCATGTCATTTTAGCCGACCGATTAGCCTCGGATGGTTCAGGATGCAAGCTGAGATACTGAAGTGTGGGAGTATGGCGTAGTGGTCTGATAAGTCTGTGGGGCAAATGTAATGAAATCAGCGTCTATCTCTGCCTTCCCCTTCACGGTTGCCCTCCCTGCATCCTGCAGGCAAACTGTTCTGGTTTCAGTCTTGATGGGTTGTGCTGCAAGTGTTCAAACATGGAACACATTCTCTTGGTATTAGAAACGGTGGTGTAAGGATCCGTGGGCTTCAGGGACAGTTTAAAGAACCAGAAACGAATTGTGTTGCTGCGTTGTCTGTGGGAAACCTCGCTGGGCACTTCGGGGTTTCTCCAGACTCGGGTTTTAGTGCAGCCTTCAAGCAACCCATGTGTCTTTGCAGTCACCTGTGGTCAACCGCAGCTGTACCCTGGTACCCTGAGTCATGAGAGTTCAGGTGTGGAAGTGAGGTAGAGGTTGCATAGCACAGTGCCCTCATCAATCCTGCTGGATTCTGGGGCTGTGTTCTGAAAAAAAAAAAAACAGGCCGGAAGTCACTTTCAGGCTGCTTGCACATGATCTGTCTTTCCCTTCTCCGATGTGAGTGGTTTCTGAGGATGTAATATAACAAATTTAATGGCAGCTCTTCTACATAATCTGAGACCAAAGTTGTTACGAGTAGGTTTTCCCGCCTGGTCCCAGAGTTGTGCCAGCCCCAAATAACACACAGAGATGCTGTATTAGATATAATGCTGTTGGCCTGTTGCTAGCGTTTCTTATTGGCTAGCTCTGTCTTAAATATTAACCCATTTCTATTAATCTAAGTATTTCCACGTGGTCTTATCTTACCAGAGAGGGCCTAGCGTTCTGCTCTCTCAGTCCTACATTTTGAATCTCCTCTCTACTACTTCCCATATCTTCCTTGTCCCCTAGTCCCACCTATCTTGCTTTCCTATTGGCCGACAGCATTTTATTCATTAACCAATAAGAGAAACGTATTTACAGAATGACGAAGTGCCATCTGTTTGTATAGGGCGTCATTTCCTAGTCTTTTGGGCGTGCATGCAAGCCACTAGAGTCTAGATGTTAGGCTCCCCACAGGCCTGGATGCTTCCCATGGCTGGGAAGCAGAGCCTAGACCTAAGTCCAGGTGGTGTGACCCCACCTGCCATGCATTATGACCCCTCAACTCTCAGGGGAATAGATAAGGCCCAGAAAGGTCCTCCTCAGATAAGGCAGATCTGATCTGTAGAGGGGGGTTGGGAACTGGAAAGCATAAATGCTACAAGATGCAAAGCCTCACTCCCGGTCACACCATCCATGTGTCTGAACTTGAGCCTGCTGTGACATGCAGACACGTGGTCAGCATGAAGGAGCATCCTGGGGATCACCGTCTACCCCTCCAGAACCTTCACTCTCTCCACCCCTCTGTCTTCCTTTCTCCCTCCCTCCCCATTCTACCCTCCTCCTCCCCCACCTTATCTTTTTTCTCAAGGGTTTGAAGAAAATAATTATGATCTTTGAAAGAATATACATTACTGAGGCCCTGTTTTCTTCTCTTTTAAAAAACTCATCGTCCCTGACTTTCTAGGGTGTTTGTTGGTGGTGATGGGGTACGTGTATGCATGTTCATATGTGATATTTGGGGCTCATTTTGCCCAGCTGGGCTGTCCCCAAACTTGATCTGTAGTATCCGTAGTGACCGTTCTCAACCCATGAGTCGGACTACTTTGGGGGTTTGAACGATCCTTTCACAGGGGTCACCTAAGAGCATTTGCATATCAGATATTTGCATTACAATTCATAGCCCTGGCAAAATTACAGTTATGAATTAGCAACGAAAATAATTTTATGGTTGGAGGTCAGCACCACATGTGGAACTATACTCAGAGGTCTCAGCATGAGGAAGGTTGAGAACCATTGCTCTGTAGCCAAGGATGACTTTGAACTTCTCATCCTCTTCCCTTTCCCTCCCAAGTTCAGGGATTATAGATGTGTGCTACCACGCCTGATTTTATGGATTCCCAGCTTCCTGCATGCCGGATAAGCACAAAAGCAGCTGAGCTACATCCCCAGCCCTATCCAAGTGGAGATATGAAATTCCCTCCAAAGGGGACCAACTGTCTTTCTAGCATTTTTGGACACAGCTGCTTAGACACGGCAGTAGAATGGTGAAGTAAGAGTTGAACTTGGGAAAGTTGAGGAAAGGGAAGGTCATTTATTATCCGTCAGGGGATGTTGGTAGATATAAAAGTATAATTCTCGGTTGCCTCTTTGGCTTGCAGTCATTCTGATTTATGAAATAAGCCTTAAGGTTTTAAAGCCAATAATCTGTTTTACGGATCACGAGAGAGGGTAGACAACAGAAATACACACAATTCTTGGGAGGAGAAAAATTCTCCCAGGGTGAGGTCACTGGGTGGGCACAGAGAGGGGGAAATACCTCTGTTACGGCTCTCATCCTCTTATCTTGCCAAAGCCTGACGCCATCTGAATGAAACCATCTGAGCGGCCTGACATTTCAGAGTCGTTACAGCTCTTTCCATGCTCCTCATTTTATTAACTCAGGAAAACATGGATGTTGACTCACCGATACAGAACATAGCCCTATGGTATTTGCTCAGCTAATTTCAGATGAAGGCCTGGCACACTGGGAGTGGTATGTCTCTAGACTCAGCTAATTTCAAATTGAATGTTAGGCATTCCGAGTTTTAAATTTTTATGAATAGACCGGGACTCTGCTAATGAAAAATTGCACCAGAATGAACTTGCCATATGTGGCCTGCACGTAGCTACTCAAGTGAGAAGAGTGTGCCATGTGTGGTTGCTATGGTAAAATTACCCATCAATTCCTTGTTGCCAGGAATGTGTTTTTGGCTTCTAGTCTATGTAACTACTAAAGATGGTGCAAATTCTCAACCTCACCCCTTTTTCTTACCCTGCAGGGCCATACTCTCTCTTCCTAACTCTGTGACACATCCTGCACCATATCCGGTGCCACACCATAGTCCCCTCTTACCGATTAACATCGGTACCTCCCAAAGATAACGTAGCACTCTTACTCTGCCTTCTAGGTCTTCCTATACTCAGTGTGGGGGTGAGGTCCCAGCTGGCTCGCGCCTTCCGCACTGCTCCCTGACAAATCTCAGTTTCAGTCCTGATGTCAGTATCCCGTGTCTCCTCCCTCGCTCTACCCATCCCAACCCCACCTCCTGAGAAGTCTTCCTGAGACAGATCTCATACAGCGCAGATCAGTCTGGCCACCACTTGCTTTTGTTACATTTTTAGGATTATGCTTATCCAACAACAAAGAAAAACATTTTAGAATTATACCTTAAGTGGGGTAACGGGGAGCGTGATTCGTTGTTTGCAGATTCCTAGCTTGTTACTTTTGGAGATTCAGGGACAGCAAATGAGTATTCTTATAAGTACTTCTAAATATTACTATTTTAAAGGATCCAAGTTGACAAGAAGGCTCTGGGTACAGGTCTCAAGGCGGCAACAGTTTTATCTTGTTCCTCGCTACTCTAATCACTATAGGGAGGAAATTAAGAGTTGTCCATCAGCAGGTGAATAGATAATGAAAGTGTGGCACATATATAAAGCGAGTCCACTTGTAGCTCTAAAGAAAAATAAAACCACAAGATTTTTCAGGAAAATGGATGGATTTAGAATGTATAAAATTAATAGAGGTCACCCAATCTCAGAAAAAAAAAAAAAGCGAACACACATTCTCTCTCATGGGAATCCTAGCTTATAATGTGTTCATGTATATGTGTAAATGTGTAACACTTAGAAAGGAGAGCAAGAAAGGGTAATCTTTAAAAATATAAAATGCACACCGCTAGCTTTACATATAGAGAATACTTGGTGTGACCCTGTACATTTTCACTGCAGAAGAAGACCTCAGTTGTGCAGTGTTCACATGGGATTCTGAGTGAGACCTGGATTGGCAGTTTCATGTTTCACTGTTTGAGTACTCCTGCAGGCTGTAGTCCTTCCCAAGCACTAAAACACGCTTTAAACATGAATCTTGCTTATGCAAACCCTTGTCTGTGGTTAAGAAAACAGCAGCAATTTTGGAAATATTGACATTTTTCTGAAACAAAAGTGACACTTTCTAAAAAAAAAAAAAAAAAGCAAATGTGAAGTTCTTTTTAGGAACCTCCCGTATTACACGGGGTGTTCACGGACTCTTCCCTCCTTACGAAGCACTGTGGGGAAGTATCATGGACTCTTACAGGATCTATAAAGCCACTGACCTGATGTACCCCTTTTGCTAGAAGTTAAAGATCATGTGAGGGGTCATATGAGTTTGGGGGTCCTTTCCTTCCCCCAGTATCCCTGTGTTTGGTGTGCGTGTGACGGCTCGGGGCTGAGCTATGTGATGACTGAGGGGCGGATGCCCATCCAGACACTAAATACTAATAGAGCTACATTCCAAGATGTGGAGGGAAAATCAGTAGTCATTGGACGCTGTTTTCTGTTACGAGCAGGTTTTTCCCCCCACCGCCAGGCCACCCCCCAATAACATGCAGAGACTCTGTATTTGATATAAGGCTGTTGGCCACTTACTACCATTGCTTAATGGCTAGCTCTGTCTTAATGATTAACCCATTTCTACTTATCTAAGTATTTCCACGTGGTCATCTTATCGGAGAGCAGCTGCCGGCTTCTGCTCTTTCCAGGCTCTACATGCTGACTCCTCCTAACTACTTCCTCTTTCCTCCTAGTCTCCTAGCCCCGCCTATCTTGCTTTCCTATTGGCCAACAGGGCTTTATTCATTAACCAGTATGAGAAACTTATTTACAGAATAACATCTCCCATCAGTTTTCTCCTCATATTTCAGTGGTTTGCCCTGTGTCCCCCCATCCTGAAGACCCCAGGGACAGGGTTTTTACCTTCACACTCCCTAAGAATAATAAAAGTGAGGTGAATGAGGATTCATTTAGTATCACTAGTTAGTATAATTTTAAAAGTGTATCTTTGTTTTGAGGGTTTTTGGTTTTCTGAGACAGGGTTTCTCTGTGTAACAGTCCTGGCTGTCCTGGAACTTGCTCTGTAGACCAGGCTGGCCTTGAACTCGCAGAGCTCTTCCTGCCTCTGCCTCCCAAGTGCTGGCATTAAAGGCTCGCACCACCACCATCCCGCCCTTCTGTTTGTTTGTTTTTGTTTTTGTTTTTGTTTTTTTTTCTTGGTTTTTCGAGGCAGGGTTTTTCTGTATTGCTTTGGAAGCTGTCCTGGAACTCGCTCTGTAGACCAGGCTGGAATTACAGACAGTTGTGAACTGCTGTGTTGATGCTGGGAATTGAACCCCGGTCCTTTGGAAGAACAGCCAGTGCTCTTAACCACTTGAGCCATCTCTCCAGGCTCCAAACTTTATATTCTTAACATTCAAAAGATGTGGAAGCAAGTTCCATAACTCTCAAGTGCTAAAAAGCAAAGTTCTTCCAATAAAGCTATCAATAAAAAAAAAAATCTATTTATTTATTGATGGGGGCAGGGGTTGGCCCACATGCCCAGAAGCCCCAGCTTGCTTGTGGAGCTCAGAGACAACATATAATAGTCCTTTCTCTGCCACCACCACAGGGGCACCGGGGAACAAACTTGATTTTCCAGCTTGGTTTACATACTGAGCCATCTTATCAGCCTATCAACTGGGTTTTTGTTTTGATTGGGGGAGGGGGGAACTGTTTTGTTTTGTCTTGTTTTACTTGTTCCAGCTTTAATCCATCAAGCCCAAGACCCTTATTTACTGCCCTCTAAAATACATTGCTAGAGAGGTAATGTATGCGTCCCTTCTAGTCACGATGATGGGGCTGTCCTTGCTATAGTCTTTAAATGCATTTAAAGACTTGCATTTGCTAGAGAGAAGGCACACTCTCATGTAACCTTCCAGATTACATACGCCTCCTTCCTTCCCTCCCCATAAGCATCGCCGGAATAGTTTTCATGTTACCTAAACCGCACCGCACCGTACCCTCCACGTACTCCAAATTATTGTTCGTGTATCTGCGTCTTACTATTGTTTTAACATTTGGTCCTTTGCCTGGGGAGTGGGTGGTTTCCTCTAGCTATGCTACTCTAGTCTCCACAGAGAAAGCAATATTTTGTTATGAGGTAAAGTTTCAAGCCAGGCTCTAGCCAAGGCCTTTCCCATGTGGGGAAAGGGAAGTTGTAGTGGCCAGGGAGATGATAATACTTGAATTTGAGCTCATTAAAATCTTGCCCTACCCTCAGTGGGTTATTTATTGACCTAAGCATCTACCACATTTTCTTTCCAGAAAGAATTAGCATCTACACCGCAATCTTGGCTAAGGGAGGAGGATTTTGCCCCTTCTGTGTGGGATTTAACTGCCCCTAGTCGATTATTAGCACAGCCGCTTTAGCATTGTATGTGTGGGTTCGTAGCTAAGGAACTGGAATAAAGTCGTCGAGATTTATAGGTGATGCAGAAAATGGATAGTATCAAAGACACCACATGCCTGAGGGGACTTAGGGGACTTGTATGGAGCAAAGGTCCCTGTCTTTTCCCAAAATGAACACTTCAGCCTTGGTCTTCTAGACATCCTTACAAGAAGCGTTTTAACGTATTCGTGTTTCGCCACCCCTGTGCGGGAAAATCTAGCAAAATGATGTTTCTTATCTGCTGCTCCGAAGCCGGGCTTAAACATTTGCATTTCCTTTGAGGCTTGCTGTGGTTGGATTTATGACACTCACTTAAGTATGTAAATGAGAAATGGCTGTTTGAAACAGATGTTTACAATCGTCTTCCCACCAGAACACTTTTTCCCTACACATAACATCGCCCACAAGTTCTAGCTGCTTTTCATATCTGTCCACAGAAGTCATGTACGGCTTGAACTGGTCAGATTGCCGGGGATGGTGGCTCCATGCTTCTCAGTGTGCTTTAACTGTGTCATGGCCAGGAAAGCAGAGGAGGGAGAATGGCCCCCTCCCTCCTTTCGTCCCTCCCTCCTTCCCTCCTCCCCTCCCTCCCTCCCCCCACCCCGGAGTGTGAGTGTGTGTGTGTGGGTGTACACGTGAACATAAGAGTGTGTGCATGCTGGGCTGGAGAGATGACTCAGAGGTTAAAAGCAATGATTGCTCATCCAGAGGACCTGAGTTCAATTCCCAGCACCCACATGGTGGCTCACAACCATCTGTAATGAGATCTGGTGCCCTCTTCTGGCATGCATACATACATGCTGCATACATAATAAATAAACCTTTAAATAAAAAAGAGTGTGCACATGCTCGTGTGATTGTGAGGCCACAGAAAGTGTGTGGAGGTCAGTGTCTCATTTTTCACCTTGTTTGAGACGGGATCTCTTCCATCTTTTGCCAGTGCATGACCCAGTCTAGCTGGCCTGCCAGTTTTTTGGGAATTCTGTCTCCACCACCTAATTTGCCATACATAGGTAGACTTGGAATATAGCTATACTACCAGATCTGGTATTATGTCAGTTTGGGGGATTTGATCATGGGTCCTCATGCGTGTACTGTAAGCTCTTTACATACCGAGCTAACTTCCCAATCGTCCGTTTTCTTCCTATAGAGGGGTGGGACACAGAAATGATAATTCTGTGTAGCAAGTACACTCAGGCGGCTACCGTAAAGATGCTTTTAAAGTCCCGTTTTCTTTTTAAGATGAGCTAGCCATGCTCTGCTTATACTGAGATGCGCCTGTTAGTTCAGGGATTTAGTCCAGGCCCACAGTGTGGAAAAAACTCTGGGTCTTTTATTAAAATTGTCTATTACTTTGGAGTTACGTCATAGCGGAAGTTAGTCATATCTCCATGCTGTAGATTGATGTGTGTGGTTTTCTCTCTTTTTCTCCTTTTAGCTTCAAGAGGCAGACATTGTGATCTTAGGCTCGCCTAAGCCAGAAGAGGTCCCTGCTGCGTGGATCCCGTCAGGAGCCACTGTCCTCAATTGCTTCCATGACATCTTGTCAGGTAAATAGCTTCACCTTGGTGGGGCAGGGGGCAATGGTTTGGCGGGAAATGGTCACGCTGCTTCTTCAGGAGAGGACACGTGTCTTAGTTTGGGTTTTTATTGCTGTGAAGGGCCACCATGACCATGGCAGCTCTTACAAAGGAACATTGAGGGTGGTGGCTTACTGGTTCACAGGTTCAGTCCATTATAATCGTGAAGCTGAGTATGGCATGGTGCAGGCCTAGTGCTGGAGCTGAGCATCCTACATCTTGCAGGCAATAGAAAGTTCTTGATCGCTAAAGAACAGGATTTGCCCTACATACAGCCATTTTGTACACCATGTTAGAAGGCACGGGGACCTGTGTACTGAAGGGGACAGAGAAGCTGGTCCTTAGTCTTGGGTCCAGAAAGCAGGACCAAACAACACCATCTTTATGTTTTACCCAAATTTGCAGAGTTATCCCACACTGAAAATGTGGTGTCTCATGTGGACTGAGGGAAACGTCCTGAGCGGTCTCCCAGGGCTCAGGGTAACAAGCTAGGTGATCGAGGGACTCGAGTTTGTTGTAGTGGAAATGAGGAGCATGGGTCTCGGGTTATATCATTCAAAGAGAAGACAGTTGTTTCGTTGGTGTGAGATTTTGTTGTTTTGTTTCTGAGACAGAGTCTCATTGTTTGGCCAAGGCCCACTTTATTACGAGACCCATGTATCTATTGCCCAGCTGAGACATACAGCCAGTTTTTAATTCATTTTACTACATTCAGTTAGTCACCTTTTTAAAGGATTTAAACCAGAGCTGGGGATGTAGCTCAGTTTGTAGAGTTCCTGCCTCTGGATTCAATCCCTACCTTGACATAAAACCTGATGTGGTGATGTACAGCTGGAATCTGGTGCTGGGGGTCAGAAGTTTAAGGTCGGCCTTGGATACATGGGCACCTTTTCAAAGGAAAAAAATAAGCAAACCACTTAGATTATGCATGTAGTGTCTTAATTCCTCAATTTGGTCTTAGAGGTTGCAGAGTTATATAAGGTAATTCTGACGTTTACATTCTTTTTCTTTCTTTATAATTTACATTCTTTGAAACAACAATGACAACAACAAAAGAACAGAAATTGTATATGTGATTTGATGGTGGGATTCAAATGCTTAAAATGATGGCGGCCGCTCTGGAAGGCACTGTCATAAATTTTCACTAGAGGATTTCCTCTGGCTTCTTTCACCGTGAATTACCATTTCACCTCACAGATTCATATATTAATAACAGGAGAATGAACAGTACGTTTTTCTTTTCCGTAGTACTTGGACAGGATCTTAAGAGCAGGCCTCTAGTGGTTAAAGACAAAGAAAAGCAAATCTCTCCCATCCTTCGACGCTTGTCCTCTGCCTAGCTGTGATTTATAGAGCCAAAGCATTGCTAATCTTTAAACTATACATAGGGGATATGGTTTTCCAACACCCTTAATGCATTGGACAATAAAACATCATGGAACACATACTCTTAAGTGTTTTGTGCAATTTCTTGCAAAGGACTTTTAGCAGAGTGGATAATTTAAGAGTCGAGTGGTCCAGAAACAGAGGAAAACTGTTTAATTCAAACGCATTGCTATTAGAAGCATTTTTCCCCCCTCTACGAGAGGATACAGGTGTGTTTTCTTATGGGGAAAAAAAAAATTATAATTGCTAACTACCCAAGAAAGTGGAATTCTTATCGATGCTCTTCAGATTTGAAATCCAGGGATGTCTGTCAGCTTTCTGCTACTGTGAAAAATTATCACGAAAACAATCAACTGATAAGGAAAAAGCCTGTTTTGGTTCATGGTTTCCAAGAGTCTATTCTATGGTTACCAAGGCCGCCTGTGGGAGAACGGGACCTAGGAAAGGAGCGGTAACAAGGAAACAGAGTGGAAGGGTGTGGAGTCCCAAGGGCATGACCCCGGTGACCCCGCTTCCTCCCACTAGCCACCAGCTTCCTAAAATGCAAACATACCCCAGCAGAGCCGCAGGCTGATGAACCAGCAGTCCCTTCCATGTGACCCACAGACCCAAAGTAGCACCAGATAATCCCTAAAATTGATATCCTAAGACACAATCGCTTTGGATGGAAATTGGGTCATACTTCTACGACAGGAATTCTCTTTTGATAATTAAAAGTTCCAACTCTATGAGTCTGGGAAGGTGACTCGTATAAAGCGCTTGCCAGCAAAGCATCAGGACCAGAGTTCAGGTCTCCATCACCTACAGAAAGCCTGGTGGACACAGCAGCACAGCTCTGGTGGTAGAGACGGGATCCCTGGCCAGTTAGATCAGCAACATCAGTGAGCTCCAGGCTCAACGTCACCCCCGCCTCCATAAACAGTGATCCAGGAAGACACTTCACAGCAACCCCTGGCCTAGGTTCCTGTGTGCCTGTGGAAACACATATGTGAACACGTACACACACATGGAAAGAAACACCACATCCTGGGTATAGTGGCACATGCCTTTAATCTCACAACTTGGGGGCGCGAGGGTGGCGGGGGAATAAAGGCAGGCAAATCTGTGAATCTGAGGCTAGCCTGTGAGTTCCAGGGCAGTCGGGGCTACCTAGTGAGACCCTGTCTTAAAACAAAACAAGCAAACAAAGCATGCACAGTTACTACTTTGAAAATATAAATATGCAATCTGCTGGTGATATGCATGTCCTTTTGCTTTTTAATTTTGAGGCGGGACAGGATTACGCTTTGTAGCCTCGACTTTGCTACGTAGCCTAAGATAGCTTCAAACTGTACCCTCCTGCCTCAACTGTTCGAGCGCTGGCTTTTCAGGGCTGGGCTACCACATCCAACTGATTGTTTTTGTAGTTCATAGTATGACACTTGGGAGCTTGAAGAGAGCGCCTAGATTGCTTCCGTGTCCTTTGGTGTGAGATGCCACTCAAGCACCGTGCTTTCTTCATCTGTGCCTCCATTTATCCCTGGTTAACAGCCCAAGTGGACTTGGACATCCCTCTGATGTAAAATACAAAAGAAACCCAGTGACAGCCTCAAGGCTGTGCCAGACATCACTTGCCTATAAACATTCCCCGACCTCCCAACGTCCTTGGACAATACCTGATGGGCACTGTGATTCAGTATGCTGGATTTTTTTTTTTTTTTTTTTTTTTTTTGCAAGGGGCAATTGTTTGTAATGACAATACGCTGCAAACCTTTTCCTATTCCGTGCTTTCGCAGGGAAGCTGAGAGGTGGTTCTCCTGGGGTCCCCGTGAACGGACTCGTCACAGAAGAGGACGTGAGTCTCCTGGCTGCTGCTCTGCGCATACAGGTTTGTTGGACGCGGCTGTTCGAGTCTGGGTGTCGTTGCTAGTGTTTTCTGCCTATCCGGTGCAGTTTTAGATACTTCACACACCTGGGGCCAAGGGCGTCTGGTGCGAGGAAATGGGGACTCACGGATGCTTTCTACTTGCCTAATGTCTACGATGTGTGCCTGGCACATACCCAAGGTACTCTCAAATGTAGCAACTCAAAACTTGAAGCAGGTGTTGTCCTGTCGCCTTCCCGCACCAGAGACCAGGGAACTGGCTAGCTGTGTGGTTATAGCTTCGAGCTTCTCCAGTGGTTGAAATCAAGATGGCCATCCAGGGGCTTGGTTGAGGGTTGAGAATTCACTTCCGAGATAGTGCAGCCGCACGTGACTGTGGACATGTGACCCTGAGCCCCGCCCTTAGCTGTTGGGTGGTTGTTTTTATCTCTCATGATACAGACCTCCCCGAAGGGTTACTTGCATTGCTGCAGCTAACTTTGACCACCGTGAGTGACCCAAAAGTACTTTAGGGGATGGGTTTTCCGAAAGAAATCATATGTTGCCACTTTTTGCTTTTAGTAGAAGCAAATCACCTAGCCTCCACAGAGAGAAAACACATCAGGCTGTTGAGAAGTTTGTAGGCATCTTTTCAAGCCACCAGCTCTAACTCCGTCTGCTGAGCATTCTTAGGATGCCAGAACAGGGCTACATCTGTTTATCTTAATTTCACATACATATAGATGGGCATGAGTAATTCAGTTTCCATGTACAGTCCAACTGACTGCAGAAGGATTGTATTAAATGGCATTACACGTTGTGGAAGCTGGACATCCATGTTCATCTTTCACGCAGGCTTGTGCTGTCATTTTTTTTTTTTTTTCTAATTGAGATGAAGAATCCATCCACCGGCCTAGACAGATAGCTTCATCAATAAACTTCTTGGAGGGGACTGAGTTTGAACCCAGCACCCACATAAAAAGCAGGAAGCAGTATTGTGAGCCTATCATCCCAACATTAGAGAGACAGAGGGACTTCTGGGACTTAGTGGGGAGACAGTATAGTTCCTGGTTCCGTGGAAGAAAGATGGTGTCTCAGAACTACTGGTGGTAGGGCTCGAGAGATGATTCAGTGGTTAGAACACGGGCTGCTCTTCCAAAGGACCCAGGCAGGTTTGGTTCCCAGCATCCAGAAGGCAGCTCACAACCGTCTGTAACTCCAGTTCTATGGGCTCCAGTGCCCTCTTCCGGCCTCCACAGGCATTCTGTACACATGGTGCTTAGACGACACATGCAGGGAAAAGAGCCACACACATATAACAAGAATTAATCCATCAGTTGTAAAAACATAAGTGGGAGAACAATACAAGAAACTCTACCTGGCATTAGCCTCTGACCTCCATGTATAAGCATGCATTCAGGCACAAATAAAACTTTTTTAAAAAAATTCAGAATTGTTATCTTTTTGTGAGCAGGTAAGCTATAAGCCTGCAAGGCTAATTGCATGTGAATCTCATTGATGCTCATATTCTATGAAAATTACCTTGCTTGTGGATTCCTCTGGCTTTGTAACCCCCCTCACAATATTCCCATGGCATATGTGGTGACCTGTCTCCCTCCCTCTCTCCCCTGAAGAACATGATTAGCAGTGGCAGGAGGTGGCTTCGAGAACAGCAGCACAGGAGGTGGCGGCTTCACTGCTTGAAACTGCAGCCCCTCTCCCCGGTCCCCAGGTAGGTGACACGTTGCTTGGCTTGTGCTGATGGCGGCTCACTCAAGGGACGTGGGTCTCTAGTCAGTCAAAGATGGAAGGCGTGACTCAGGGCTTTCGAGCTTTTGTTTATATGGTCACGGTCTCATTTTGTCCCGACTGACCCTGAACTCACCATGTAGCCAAGGGTGATGTGAACTTCTGGTCCCCTTGCCTCCGTCCTCCAGGTGCTGGGGTTATACTCGCCTACACCTGGTTTTATGCAGGGCTTGGGTGTTGGGGATGGAATCCAGGATGTCAAGCATGCTGAGCAACATGAAGTAATTAAGCTACCTCGCCAGCCCCAGGATTTGGATTTTGGTGATGGATAATTTCCTCGAATCGTCACCGTTTCTCTATTGCTCGTCAGTCCTTCCTGGTTAAATCTTGATGAGCACGCTTACCATGTTCTGCCTATATTAAGACTGCATATCATTTCATCTTAGTGGTGTGTCCTGTATTGAAAGGAGACATGCAAACTTTTCTCCATCGTGAAGAAAGCTTTGTCTTTATATCTGACAGAGTATGGGGCATGCAGCATTTAGCTAGTGTTGACCGGGGCTAGGAACACCCAGGACATGACCCCAACAACTTAGTGCCACAGGCAGGCGTTTTTCTCGTCTTGGGGAAAATGACCAAACAAGGCAAGTATACTCACATAGGAACTGCATTCTGCTTCCTTCAGATTGTCCCCTGTGGTGCTGTGGTGATGGGGACGAATGTTTTCTCCAGCCGCCTTAATGATTCTGAGTTACACGGACTCTTTGTACAATTTGGAAACATAGACTTCAGGATATAATCTTAGTGCGTGATTTAGTACGGTTAGTGTGATACGACATCTGAACCAGGCTCACCACTGATGCCCTCGTCCCAATGAGTCGGTCCCACAGTCTTATCCATGTTGCTGATGCCCGAGCCCCAGGTCATCCCATCCATCAATGCTGGATAGAGAGTATGGAATGGCTGAAACCTCCGGCAAGTGGCTGAGTTTTCCACTTGATTACAAATTCTTTTGGGGAGCTATGAGGAGAAACAAGTTTTACTGTGTAGGCCAGGCTGGTTTCAAAATCAGTAACGCTCCTGCCTCGGCCTCGCAAGTACTAGAATCACAAGTATGTGTGACAGCACCCAGCTACCACTGGCTTTCAGAATTGACCTCTTTTCTCTGCGGTCAGCTGTCTACTAGTTAAGCATACCCACGAGATTGTTTTTACCTTGACAGTAGACTATGTCATAGACATATGCTTCAAGCCGTTAACACAAATTCCAGGGAGCAATGCTATTCTTTATAACTTCCCTATTGGGGTACAATCAATTTTGTAATGTATCTTCTTTTTTGATTGGCTTTTGCAAGGATGCCAATACACTGCACTTGTAGAAGGCTAAACATAATAATTTTTATTATTTATTTATATTATTTACTTATTATTGAGATAGATTCCATCAAATTGTGTACCAAAATTTTCCAACGTGTATTCTACTTAGAGGTGGGTGCTTTAGTTATCTAGCCAAATGTGGTTTCTGGAGCCACTGGGAAAAGGAAGACAGACTGTATGGTTTATAAATCACTAAAAAAAAAAAAAATTGAAATGAGCCTGTAACTCCAGCATATGAGACAATAAAGCAGGAGGATTGAGAGTTTTAAGGCCAACCAGGTCCCCATACAAACAAACAAACAAACAAAAATCAAAATTGCTGTCGCTGTGGCTCTTAAGGTAATAAAGGGGGAATGTGGGAAATCTCCAAGATTTAGCTGCTCAGAGACGACAAAAGGAGAAGAAAAACTACAGCTAGGAAGAAAAGAAAAAATAAGATTCCAGGAGCTCAGGGTGGGTGAAAAGAGAAATAGAAAGATCCATGCCAGTGACCTGGGGAAGAAATCACCAAGAGCTGAGGCTACACTGGCCTAAACATCACTCTCTTCTCCCAGTTTCCCTGGTACTCTCTAGAGCAGTGAGGATGGGGAGCATCTACTGTTATCTCCTATACCAAGGTCAGACTGCCCTGGTCCTCTTGTCCAAAGAGAATTATAGATTCTCTTGTCAACAGCAACAGTTGCAGCTGAGGAGTTGCCTTTAGCAGTGAGGGTGGTCTCCTGCTGCCCTCAAGGACCACGATGTCCCAGGGAATGACTGTGCTTTTATGTGTGATGCTCAGGGAACAAGTGTGCCGTTGGTCCTCCCTCTTAGGCAGATGTTCAGTGGGATAAATGGACAGGCTGGCCCCGAATAAGAAAGATGTCTGGGCAACTCCATGGTCTCTGTTGTCCATAGTGCACACGTTGGTGCTGAGAGCCCGGGGAATGTCAATGGCCGTTCGCGTATCTCATAGTAGGCCTGGTGCCCAGTCACCCTTCAAATGAAGGTCCTCACTCTCCTCTGTCTGAGATTGAGTTTGGGTACTGCATCCTGTCACGAGCTGTTACATAATTAATAAAATATTTTTGAAATATTTTTTTTTTTGGACTGGAAATGGGAAAGAGAAAAAGTGTGGAAGGAGATAAAACAGCATTTTTATGTTTGTGAGTAGCCAAGAGACACTTTGGCTAGCCGTGTGGGAGAGCGTCTTGCAGTGGCCTTTGTCTCCCCCCCCCACCCCACCCCTGCCTCGAAGAGCTTTGTGCTCTATAATGGCTTTACCATAGCCATAGTGCAAAAGCCGCAATTGCCTTCTGTGTGTGACGTGACGGGTATCTTTGTGCCTGACATTAGGGTCTTGCTAAGTGTTTGGTAATGATATCTCCTAAGGAAAACAAGAAAGAGAGAGAAAAGTCACTTTCTCATGCATCTTAATTGTTAGCAGTTGTGTTTTATTCTGCCTGGGAAAAGGGACCACAGAGCAATTGGGTTGATTTAGTGGTTGGCGGGGTGCAAGGATGCTTTTCCCTCAAGCCCCGACCACCTAAGCTGAGGCAACTGCCTTCTTCATGCTTCTTCCTTTCCCTCCAGTGATATTGAGATTTCGAGGAGACAGACTCCAAAAGCCGTGGATGTCCTTGCCAAGGAGATAGGATTGCTTGCAGATGAAATTGAAATCTATGGCAAGACCAAAGCCAAAGTCCGTTTGTCCCTGCTGGAGAGGTTAAAGGATCAAAAAGATGGAAAATACGTCTTGGTTGCTGGGTAAGCCTCCACTCCAAATTGACTCTTGCCTGTGGAGACAGTTATTTCTAGAACTGTCTTCTGTGTTTACCTCTGCCCACCCACACCCATTAAGTACATTGTGTTCTGTTTTGTTCTTGTTGCTTTTTGTTTCAATTGACAAGCCTCCATTTGCCACAAGGTAGATAAAACTACACACACACACACACACACACACACACACACACACACACACACACAGCCCCCAGGCTGAGCAAATTAATCTTATTCTGTATATAGAGTAACAAGCTACTAACTTTGCTGATTTATTTTTTTAATCTATGATGCTGGGGCTCAGACGCAGAGTCTGTCACACTATAGGCAAAGGCACCAGCCAGTACATAAGTGTGGCGGTTTCCTTTGGCAGTGCTAGAGAGCAAACCCAGGACTCCGTGCATCCTAAGCCAATGCTGTGCGGCAGAGCTACACTCCCAGCCCCTGGGGTTTAACCTATACTCGACACTGCTCCCTGGGCTGTGTCTCCCTCCCACCAAGTCATAAGTTGTGTAGCCCAGGATGCTCTTGGACCCTACCTCCTGGATGTGTCCTCGAAGTGCTGGGTGGGACTACAGGCGTGCGTTACCATTTCCAGCTGTCTCAGACATTTAAATTCCATTTTCCAAGATTAGAGAAAAAATCAAAATAACAATCAGAAGCACATTATTATTTTGAACTGAGTGAGGGCCTGAGAAGTGTGTTTCTCCATATTTCACTTTCCAATAATGTTTTAAGATACACAGTGAAATGTCCATGCTCTTGTTAATTAATGTCCTTGGTGGTTCCTTTCCATGTGGGCCTTACAAAACCTCCTTACTTCAAACTAAGGTTGGGCCATTTTCAACTGTATAGACTATTATATAAAAATGAATTGGTACCTTTGTGAAAAGCGGGCTGTTGTTTTCTATTTAAAAATGTATTTGCTAGTTGAACTAGACAACCAGAGATTTGAACTATTTATTTGTTTTGATATTAGAGACCATCAAGAGATATAAATTCTTGTGTGGTCTTATAATTTTGTGCAGTTGACTATTGCCTATGGTAGGTAGGTAGGTAGGTAGATAGATAGACAGACAGACAGACAATAGCTGACTAGATAGCTGGGTGGATGGATGGGTGGGTGGATGGATGGGTGGATGGATGCATGGATGGATGGATGGATGGATGGATGCATGGATGCATGGATGCATGGATGAATGGATGGATAAGTAGGTAGGTAGACGATAGCTGTGAGGCTTGAGGTACCAAATCCATTAATATCTCAGGCAGAAACATTTCTTAGCTGTGGACTTGACGCCTAGTTAGTTTAGGGTTACTTAATTTTGACACCTTGTTAGTTTAGGGTTACTTAATTTCCACGGGATTGCTTTCTGCTTCTTTTTGTTGATCTTTGTCCTGGTTTGTTTTGTTTGTTTGTTTGTTGTCCGCTTGATATAAGAGGGATTCTCAACTGAGAAAATGCCGCATCATATTTGCCTGTAGACAAGTGTAGGCCACTTTTTGATGGTTGATTGATGTGGGAGGGTATATCCCACTATAGGTAGTCCTGAACCGACAGGCTGAGCAAGCCTATAAGCAGCATTTCTCCACGCTTCACTTCCTGCCTTCAGGTCCCTGCCTTGAGTTCCTGCCCTGGCTTCCTCAAAGATGGAGTGTGATCTGAGTGTTGTAAAATGGAGTAACCCTTTCTCCCCAAATCGCTTTTGTTCTCACGGTGTTTTATCATAGCAATAGGAAGCAAAGTAAAACAGTTATAAAAATAATGTAGCCTCGCCAGGCGGTGGTGGGGCACGCCTTTAATCCCAGCACTCAGGAGGCAGAGGCAGGCAGATCTCTGTGAGCTTGAGACCAGCCTGGTCTACAAGAGCTAGTTCCAGCACAGGCTCCAAAACCACAGAGAAACCCTATCTTGAACCCCCTCCCCCCCCCCCCCCCCGCAAAAAAAAGTAGTCTCGCTATAAGAATTTTTTTATGCTGAAAATAAGCAAGAAGAGAGTAAATTATCACCAATTCCATCACCCAGAGGAAACAGCACCTCGGGTCCGGTGGCCTCGCACTGATAGAGCCTTCCTTAAATGTGGTCACACCACATATGCTCGGTGATGGAGTGTGCTAATGCCCATCACTGCTTTTATGGCCATGTGACTAGCGTTCTGTTGTTTATGCCTGGTCTCTTCCCAGTGCCACAGCTCCTTGTCGGTCGGTGGGGAACATGTGTGATGATGCCTCGCCATCACTAGTGAAGAGTGTCCTAATTCTCCTAGTGCACTGAGAGGGGAAAGTGACTTCACAATGGGACAGGGATGGTCCACAGTTTACACTTTGACATTTCCACTGTTGGGATCACTGTAAACCGTGCTAAAATGAATAGCCCTGGGGCTTCTATATTTGTGCATTTTCCTCCTTAGGAAGATTCTCTACAAGGGAAATGATTTCACTGAACTTTTTAGTATCTGCCAGGGATTGACTCCAGGTTCCTGGGAACACCAAAATATGAAGTCCAAACCCCTCCTATAAAGTGCCATAGTATTTGTGTATAGTTTGCACATATCATTTTATAAGTGAGGCCATTATTGGATTGCCTAGGGTAGTTAATACAGTCCAAGAGCTATGCAAACATTTATTATCCTGTCTTGTTTATGGAATAATGACAAAGAAGTCTGTACTTGTTCAATACAGGTTTTCTTTTCCCAAATGATTTGGTGTGGCACCTCCGTTGACTGTGGTTTAAATGTCACCCTCGGGCTGCCAGCATTTGTACTCCCCAAATCCCTCTTTTCTAATCTGAGAGAGTCCAACCCTTACATCCTTATCCCTGAGCTTAGAGATACTGGTTCTATCTGCAGGTGGTACTCTGTAGGCCCTACCACCGAAAGGAACGGCAGGAGGGGCGTGGTCGTTCCTCCATGCCTGCATCTGAGCTTGGAGCATCTTCTAGTCAAGGTTGTTTTTAGGCACATACGCTTGATGCAAGGTTGCAATGAGCAAACACATCTTTGGATACTGAGATATTTTTAAGCACCTTAGAGCTGAGAAAAGAGGTACACACCCACACTTGAAGTGCATGGGCTCCCTAAAGAAACACACACACACACACACACACACACACACACACACACACACACACCACGTGTGCGAGTGCGCTTGCGCTTCTTTTTTTTTTTTTTTTTTTAATTTTTTGCTTCCCTTCCCCAGGCTTTGTGTAGTCTTGGTGGGTTTTGCTGAATTTTCTCACTGTGGTCTAGTCCAGAAGATTTGGAACAGGAGCTGTTATGTCACTAAGTTGTAGAACTTTTGCTTAGCATATGTGAGGCCTTGGGTTTACTCTCCAGACCCTTTAGGATAAGATCCAAGGATCTCGGGAGAAATACGTTATCTGATAATAAAGGAAGATTCATGAAATGTTTTGTTTTTTTTTTTTTTCTTATGAAGTGGCTGTGATGTGCTCCATCTGGGGCGTGTGCATTTTAGAAATGAAGCCGAGATGTGGGCGTGACCCCGCTTTGAGCTAAGAACAGAGCTGATATGTCTTAAGCAAAAGCAATGATGATATTGTTATCAAGTTCCCGATGTGGGCGTTGAGCCATTAAGACCTGGCCTCTGGCCACATGCTAGATCCAGCTTCTTAAGTCTGGAATCATGTCATCATATGTGATGGTTACAAAAGAGAAAAAGGGGACAACAGTAAAGAGTTCTGAATGCACAGACATCAGAAATTAATTCAGAAAGCACTTGACATACCTGGCAGGTCCTTGGCAGTGCACAGCCTTGTTCCATCATGTGTTTTGAATGTACAACATGTGTACTTTGCATGGACATGCCATCACACCACACACCATCAATTAAAACTCCTGAAACACATGAGCGCAAATCCACATTTTTAGCTGTACGTGTGAAATTTTCTGTTCCGATAGAAATACACTAGTTTGATTATGGAGACGGGAGACCTTTGGTATTTAACATCTTCTTCCCATCGTTTTCAACATTTAAGTATCAAGTTGGTGTGGCCCTCCATTGCAGTGTGTGAGTGTTTAATTTTTAAAATTGTTTGAGTTGCTGACTTGAGGTTCGTTAAAAAAAAAATGGCTAGATAAACTTAGCTTGGGATAAAAACAGAATTCCCATCAATTTTTACAATGGTTCTAAATACGCTTTTGCCAGTTTTTTTTGTATGACATATTTATACAAAGCAGCATTCTCATCATTGATGATTAGTAAATCAAAACATCTTTCACCTGAAAAATATTGAAGGTGCCTTGTGTCAAATATTCATCCAAGATTTAATTATTACATAAAAACCATTGCACATCACCTTAGTATGCAAATTCATTTTCCTTTTTAATGAATGGTAAAATTACATATGCCAAATAATTGAGCTTTTGCATTTATTATTTATTATTGTTTGATTTGCATACCTATTTTTATACCTGAGATCATACACAACTTTCTGGGTTGAAAGGCTTCACAAGTGAAATAGTATTTCAGAAGCCCTGTGATAGACAGTGCAGTGGGCAGCATGGCCCCTTGCTGACATGATTACACGTGTTCTACCAGGAACCAGCATACCATGTTGTAAATGAAAATGCAAATTCCACTCGAGTCCTCCAGGCCAGATTAAACAGCACAAGAGCAATTGTACTTTCTGTGAGACTATGCATGAAGTCCTCTCCGTTCACAGAAAGGTTTGAAGCCGCATAAATGGAGGGGTCTAACTTTTTCCTGTATTCAAAACCATACAACAAAGCAAAAAACAAGCCGTGGAGATGATATTGTTGAGCCCTGAGCACATCCATGCAGAAATCTACGGTTTCTAGAGATCCCATGCCACAATACGGTCTATAAGAATAAACAAATTCAGAATCCAGGTGTAGTGGCACACACCTTTAATCCTAGGCCCCTGGCAGAACAAAACAGGTGGGTTATAAGTTTAAGGCCAGTGAGTTCCAGCCCAGCCAGGGATACACAGTAAGATCCTGTGCCAATTAAATTAATTAATTAATAATTCTCCTTCAAAGACAATACATGATATATTTGCCAGTGTGCGAACTAGTTTCGGCAGCTGGGTGATTGACATCAGACAGATAGATATAATCTAAAAATGGAAACTAGAATTGACATAAAAGTCACCTTCCCTGTTTTACTTTTGTTCAGATTAAAAAGCTAGAGGGAAATTATAGTATCAACACTGCATGCGTGTTGTGACTTTTTATGACTATTAATTACATGACCCCTCAAAATAGAACTATTCCCCCTACTTTTTTGAAAGTCTCTTTTTTATTCAGAAAATAATATTGACTTATTGCATAAAATCTAGCATAGAGAAAAGTCAAAAGAAGGAGAAAATGAGCTACCTCACTACTCAGAAGTGTTAATTTTTTTTTTCTATTTCCTCCCAGGATTTTAGCTTTATACCCATCCTGTTTACATGAAAGATCACACTGTAACATACCTGCTCTTTTCTCTGACCTCTGTAACATAATAATATTCTCCCATGCTTTAGAGAATTCAGATACCCAAGAAATAGTTTCAATAAACCTAAACCATCAAAATTCCAATATGGTACTTTTGAATCAAGTGTAAATGTGAGTTAAGCATATCAACAGTGAGATAAAACTATGGAAGAATGGAGGTTTTATTTACTTATTTTAATTCTATTGTTTATAACTCAATTGGAGAACAGATTAACACCTCCCCCCCACTTTTGGTAAACCATCCTTCAGATTGTAGGATTTCATCTTCAGTGGGAATGCCTTGCCTCCCAATGGTTACACGTGTCAGACGATTCTTAGGGGCTCTTGAGTTTAACACATTTTCCCAGTTTCACTAGTGAAAAGGAATTTTGTATGAGGGCTTTGGCATGGGCATGCGGGCCTTTTGAATGTGTCCTGAGCCTCTATTGGTCTGGTACCAAGTGGCCTGTAGAAGATTGCAGAATTCCTGTGAATTCACTGGGCAAAACCGTTTTTAAAAGTTCCAGCTACTCTGAGACTATAGGCTGAGTTTCCTGCCGCAGGAAACGTAGGTCCTTTGTGTCAGCGTCGTTTTCTTTTGTTTGTTCAGGATGCCAAAGGCCCCATTCACATTTCTTTCTTTGAATGTCTCAACCCACTCTTTTGGTGCAATTCACAGACAACTGTCCTGACTTTGTAAGCCTTTCCCTTTCTGCCTTTGGAACATCTGTGAGGTTTTCTTGAAGTTGTACTCATGGTAGACTAGGACGTGGATCATTAGAAGAAACAAATGCCAACAGGGCCTTTAACTCTTCACCCCCATCAGCTCTAAGGGGGAAAACAACCAAATGGACTGTCACATTTATCGCCAGATAGTAAAGGGCTTTTAAACCTTCCAAATCATAAAGATGCCTGGGATGAATGATATATATTTATAGCTGTTTGCACATGTAACTTTGGAGTTCATGGTCAGGCCATGCATAGCTGGTGCCCATGATACTGTTTGACAAACCTCTATTTTAAATGTACTTCAAATCTTTACGTCTTGTCTCTGCATAAGAAATCTCTCTGACCTTTGAATAAACGTCTTTCCGGTTGTCACAGAATATCTTGATCAATCTCTGTCATCAACAGCAAAAAGGCTTCACGGTATATTGTCAGGTGTTTTTTGTTGTTTGTGTGTGCCCTGAACCTGTGACAGCAATGCAAGAAGTATGAAAATTCTTATTATGATGTCACCTGAAGAGTCATGAAAACTGCATGGTAAATATTGTAGATTTGTTATTAGGAAGGTAACTGGGAGCTTGGAGATGGTGAGGAGAGCTCATAGCCCATTCCCATAACAAAGAGCCTTCATAGAAACAGAAAAAGAAACCTACCTTGGAAGTTACTCCTTTTGAAACCAACTTGGTGATTTGGGATCTGAGCTAAGGGTATGGGGAAACGATGAAACCAAATTTTGATATTAAATACAGGAATGGGGTGAAATAAAATTTTATTGTAGCTCTCCTTTTATTGCTTCCAATAAATACTTCCTACTTTGGGATTTTTCCTGCATTGTGTTCGTTGGCAGCAAGCTGAACAGTCCTGTGTTTCCAATTAAGAACTGGATGGCTGGCGGAGGTTTGAGGTCATCACTGGACGTGTCTCCTTCAGCTCTGCCAGCATATCCTGGGGAGAGAGAACGGAATCCACCATGTAACATAAAGCGTAGCTTCTCAAATAGTAGGTGGCCTTTGCAAGACGGGGATGTCTGTGGTCTCTTCCTTTCTTTTATTCTTGTATCTACAAAGATGTGAAGGTGACCCAGAGCTTTGCGTTAACAGTCTCCATTTTGACTTTCCTTGATGCTGTGCTAGTTAGACAGTTGGAGAGAGTCCTGATAAGCCCTCTTCCTGTGACCTGGCCATTTCCGGTTTATTTCATCTAGTTGGCTCATCAGAAACCCCTGCTGTACAGTGGCACTCCTTGTCACTAAGCTCGTTAGTTCATCATCTCTAGACATGGTCGCTCTTCACCTCCTTCCAAGCTATGTCACACTCTGCTCCCTTTTCCGTATTCCCTTCTTTGATTCTTTTTGGTCTCTTCTGACTGCTCTTAAAGGAAAATGTAAACCTTCCAAATCGTAAAGATGCCTGGGATGAATGATATATATTTATAGCTGTTTGTGCCTGTAGCTTTGGAGTTCACGGTCAGGCCACGCATAGCTGGTGCATGGCTCCATCTTTCTCTGTTTTCTAACCGTGCTTACATGCCCTGGGTGACCTTGCCCATTTGGTGTTCTGAACTGTTGGTTGTAGCCACACTTTCCACCTGTAGGAAATACCAGCTAAAGCGCATGAAAGCCCAGAATGCAACACCTTGTCTTTGGCTCACTCTGCGCTTCAGCTAGGTAGTAGTTATCCGATGGTCATGTGCCAGCTTAGACGTGAGGTCTGCAGGAAGCTTGCCTTGATGTTCCATGACGTTCCAAAGCCAGTGAAACCTCATCCCGCATGCTCTCTTAATCCAACGCCTGCCCTGTGTCCCTTTCCTGGTGTTTATCAAAGATGCTATAATCACTGAGTTATCTGTATCTCCCATCAGTTAGAAGTCCCGGGAGGGAGACACAGAGTCTGACACGATCGTCTTCATGTTCCAGGGTCTAGCCCAATCCCTGACTCATGATAACACTGGATAAATATTTACTGTATGAATGACTGACTGATCGCGTCACAGGGGTGTTCTGAGGTAGTTGGGGACGAAGATGTATCTGAAGGCACGCCTTCCTCCTTGTGATAAACTCACCAGATTTTGTAGGATAGAAAACTCTGTCATTAGATTTGTTGTGGCCAAGTTCCCTGGACACCCTGGCTCACACCACTTAATGCATAAAAGATGAGGCTGTAAGCACTGAAGAGAACATTTAAGGAATTTTAGTAATGGTTAAAGGATGCTGCAGAACAATGCTATGAGACCTTCCCTGGGAATGAAACATCAGAAGATACAGCAAAAGTATGTCTTTACGTGATGTCCTACAAAGTCAGCTCCTCCACATAGGGGTTTCCTCCTGGGTGTGCAATGGGGCTCTGGACCTGCTGATCTAGTATTTTACGGCCTGTTGTATAGGAAAGGGAGTAACCGGGGTGTCTAAACTTTTTATATCGAGGCACAACATTGTCCTCTACAAAAATGTATAATTGCAAAGCACATAATTTAGTTAAACGAGAAAAAGTGTTTTTTTTTTTTTAAAAAAAACCTCAGCACTTTAAGTAAGTTTATGATTTCGTGTTGGGCCAAGTTCTTGTCCAGTCTGAGGTGTATGCGGCCTGTGGGCTCCAGATGAGTTGAACCTCCTGGGATGTAGGAAATAGCAGGGATTCAGATGTCTCCTTTGGAACCAAAGACTTAACTAGAAAATCTGTGCCTAGAAGTGTCACCTGGCATGCTGGTGTTGGCAGCACACATGCTAAAACTGAAACAAGGCGGGAGAGATTAGCAGGGGCCTGTGCAGCAATGACATGCAAACTCGTGAAGCGGTCCATATGTTTAAGAAACTCAAACCCCAACATTCATTAAAACATCTTATGGAAACAAAGGTGCGCGCGCGCGCGCACACACACACACACACACACACACACACACACACACACACACACACTGTCATCTGTCTTCCTGTTGGATATGATGGGGACTGTACCTGGGAATGGCCTTCTGGGAAAGTGTGGGAGGGCCAATGAGGACTTGGGATCCCTTCTAATCCTGAGAATCTGGCCCTGACTCACTTTGAGAAAGTCCCCTTGCCCTCTCTACCCCAAACAGGTAGCCTTGGAAAGGGAAAGAGAGGATAGCCCAAAAGCCACCACATGAGTGGGTGGTTCCAACTATTTTAATGGCTAGCTTGATGCCACTCCCGTTACTAACACTGTTACCCAGTACGTCTTCTTTTTGATCATATAGCCTTTCATTTCTGTACCTCTGGCTTTAGCTTAACCATGGCCCGCGTGCTATACCCAGGAATTATCCAAGGAACCATGGTATCAAGTATACTGGGAGAGCTGTATCCTCGGCCTTGGATTTGAAATCTCAGCTTGCTTCTATAAAGGTTGTCTTGGAAATACAATTAAATTTATTGCTCCCCCCCCCTTCCCGATCAGGATCACGCCCACCCCTCTTGGAGAAGGGAAGAGCACAGTCACCATCGGACTGGTGCAGGCGCTGACCGCCCACCTGAAAGTCAACTCCTTCGCCTGTCTGAGGCAGCCTTCCCAGGGACCCACCTTTGGAGTAAAAGGTACTTCCTTAGCAACTAGGTCAGTCTTCGTAGCAAAACCGGGGGAACAATGAGGCAGGAAGATGGAATTAAATGTTTGCAAAAGATCTGGCTGGTCATTCCCCTGCATCCCCTGAACATTCAGGACGTAGCAGTCACCCCAAGTTGAACCCTCCTAGTGCATAGAGGTTGCTGCAGGATTGGGGAGGGGGGGCGGTCTCCTGTGGAGCCCCAGGAAGCTGGTCCCTTGTTGCTCAGGCCTCCTGCCTCCAGCAGCGGCTTCTATATCATCCCCACCTCCTTTGCCAAGGGATTTTGAAACTCTGCCCATCTTATGGGTGTTTTATCATCCCAGCCACAGTGAGAGGTCTCTTCCTGTACATATGAGCCCTTTGGGTCAGGCCCCAAGTCGCAGCTTGTGGGAGTTGTGTGGGGCCAAGGAGATCTGGAGACGAGACAACTGGCTGTGTGCAGAGCTGTGAGGAAATTCCTCCCCGGCTTAGCTGAGCTGATATCTGGCACCATCCCCTTCATTACTCCTACTGTGTTGATTTACCATTAAGTCACTCCTCCGTCCTTATTGCTGCAATTACTGCGTGTTCTTGGCAGTTTGTGGTTTTTAAACTGTGTTTTATTTATATCACTGTTACAAATATTAATAATTCCGAACCCATTAAGTACCAATTCCTCCTGGAGGGCCATGCATTATGAAGCAGATTGAACATGAGACTCGGAGCCGAGGGACCAGGGTTTCATTCCTGGCTGGGGTCTCTCATCTCTGCAAGGTCGAGAATCAACCTTAAGGTCTCTGAGCCACATTTGCAAGTGCAGAAAGGCTTCTAGTACCAGGCTTACCTAGCTATGGTGAGATCCAAATAACATGGAAAGAACAGGGTAGGTTGTAAACCGGAGTATGCTTGTGAGAGTCTTCAGTATTACTCACTCATACTGCCAGGGATAAGCAACCATCAAATGAATTGCCTGACTTTGGTCATTTTTATGTCTGAGGTGTCCACCGGTGGATATGTTTTTATTATTATTATTATTATTATTATTTTGTTGTTGTTTGGATTTCCCGTGCTGAAAATTGAATTAGCAATTTGGACACGGTAGGCAAGACCGAGCCGTGTTCCCCGCCCCCTGGGCAGCTGTTTACATTGTGGTATCTCTGAGGGTGGTCTCACTGCAGACCAGGCTGGCCTTGGGTTTACAGTGACCCTCCTGATTCTGCCTTCTCGGTGCTCTACCAAGCCTGGCAGGTGGTGTCTGTTTTTATTGCACGTATGATTTAGATGAAAATAACCACGTAGATCCTAAAATGAGTTTAATAAAATGATCTCATATTTGCTGATATTTGGTAAGTTGTATTTACCTTCGGGGACGCTTTCGTTTTGTTTCAGATGTTTTGTTTGTATGACGCAAGGGACTGAACTTAGGGCAAACTAGAGCGATACTCTGCCACTGAGCTACCTCCTAGCCCTTTTTTTTATTTGTTTTTTGAAAGCAGGACCTTGCTGAGTTGCCCAGGCTAGCCTTGAACTCACTCTGTTGCCCATCAGGCCTTGAATCCAAGATGGTCCTCTCAGTTTCCCTTGTAGCTGTATTTTAGATTGAGTGCAGTTTTTGTTTAATTTCTGTTGTGTAAGGACAGAACCTCTGACCCTTAGTATGCCTCCCCATTGGCTGTGAGTAGTGTCCTTAGGTCTATGTCTGTCCTGTAACTAAATCTGGGAACTCACTGTTCTTGCTGTCTTGTCTAGGAGGTGCTGCAGGTGGTGGATACGCCCAGGTCATCCCCATGGAGGAGGTAAGGCCATGAGATGCCCACCTGGAACCTGACACTGGTGGCTACATACAGATGTGTGTGCTACTTACTGAGAATACTCATGTTCTATTAATATACATATTAATAGCAAAGGGCTGCTAACAGTCCCTGGTTGGACTGTTTTATAAGTTAAATATAAATATTATAATTTTAATTATATGTGCGTGTATGTATATATGTATGTGTGTGTATATACATGCATATACACACATATCGTACTGCCTTTCTAAATTCCAAAATGATTCTATATTCCCAAACCCCTGTGGACCCAAGCCCATTTTAGCTAAGACAATGCTGTCATCTCTTAGAAACTGCGGAATTCAGAAAGACATGGGTGATTTGCTCTGCCAATTGAAGCCACAAATAAAATCATCTCTGAGAAAACGGGCAAAGGGAGTCGATGCTGTAGATGCTTACTTCACCCTTCGTCTCGATTCCCTTTCCTTCCTTCCTTCCCGTATCTCGCCAGGACATGTTCGCCACAGCCCTGCTCTCTGTGTCTGCCTCATGGATCAGTCCTGAGGTCTCCCTAAGCGCTTGTCCGAGAACAACACTGTCCTTCCTGTTCCCTGCCACTTCTGTGTAACAGGCCTTCGCTCCTGCTTTGAGATCTGTGTGTCCCCTCCTTATCTTGGAGGTGCCCGTTGTGTTTTCTAATGAATGCTGGGATGTAGGGTCTCATGAACGCTAAGTCTTCACGCGACCACTGAGCTGTTCTGGTACCCTGCTTTCTCTTGATTTGAAGACCTTTCCCATTCGTGGAATGCTCTACCCCTCCTCTGTCCTCACGACCCTGCCCAAGTTATGACCTTGGGATTATACTTCACTCCAAACGTCTCTTTCACGAGCTAGGAGACTCCAAGGCCTGAGACCAAATTAGGATGAAGAAGAAAGAGCATCTCAGGGAAGTCGGTGAGCGATTATGGAGAGAGTAATGGTGGTCATCTTCCTGGCTACGTGTAGAGGTAGTGCCTTACCACACACAGAGGCAGGAAGTTGTCCCTTGAAACTGGGGCAAACTGTATGTCTGCTCCCTCTGTATCCTCAGCTGGTAACACAGTTCTTGCCATGTAGTAGATATTGGTTGACCTCAGAGCCTCAAGAGTTGTACGGAGAAATGTTAGAATGAGTTCTAAATGGATCAAGGAATTGAAGGTAAGCGTGCCCAGGTCTTGTGAAGAACGAGGCAGGTCCAGTGCAGGCAGACCAAGGAAGCTGAGGTAGAGGAGTAGGCACAAGCCAGCCTCCAGTTCATAGCTAAGAGATTCTGTTTGACTTGTCATAGTCAGCCACTGGAGGGTCTTGACAGGAGAGAACATGGCCACACTGCATTTTGTGTGACAAATTGTGTGTAATGATATTAATTATTAATATTAATAATTTCAATAAAGAACAAAATGTCGAATTGAATGTTCCACTTGTGGCTTCATGTGGGCATTCAAAATGTTACAGATTTTGAAGCTCCTTCGATTCCAGATTGGGAAGTTAGAGATGGGAAACCCATAATGACTTTTCCTTGAGGGTTCACAAGGGCAACTAAAGGCACTGGCCCGTCAAGCCTAGAATCTGATTTGCCCGCAAACCCAAGTAAAGGTCCGTGAAATTGTCCTCTGACTGCCACACGCATGCTGTGACACACCCACGCTCCTCCATCGCACACATACTCGATAATGAGGGAAACTTGAATGAGTTAATTTTAAAAATTAAAGTTTTCAAATTTTGAGTGTTGACTCCACAAATAGCAACCATGTGTTAATATGAAAATAGCGTTCAGTAATGTTTTCTCTTACTTCACTTTCGCTACTAAAGTCTTGTTTCACTCCCAAGTAGCATAGTTTCCTAAGTAATGAAGTGATGTAAATAGATCATTGGAAATGCGGACAGTGTAAGAAAGAACCTAGTCCGTAAGCCCATGAGAATGTGTCATCTTTAACCTGAGGATGGAAGCTTCTATGACAAGAGAGACAGACTCCTCAAGAGTTTTTTTTATCATCAACTGGGGGGCCTTGACCTTGATTTTCTGAAGTGGGCCATCTTGTCTCGGCTCGTGACACAGGCAGATAATTAGCACATTGTTTTATTAATTCCAACAGTCCCTGAAACCTGCCCCACCCATATGATACACATAGAAAGATGTGACATTTCCTTTCTAGTTCAACCTTCACCTGACTGGCGACATCCACGCCATCACCGCTGCTAATAACTTGCTGGCTGCAGCCATCGACACAAGAATTTTACACGAGAGTACTCAAACAGACAAGGTGAGAGGGGCCCCTTATTAGCCATCTTGGGGATTTTATCCTGGGGTTCCTGCATCCTCAGGGATTTCAGAAAGACTTCCACAGCCCATCTGTTCTGAAAGTGCGTTCCAACTTTGGTGAATTTTAGAAGAGCCACACATCAATCAGAGTCTCAAGTGTGTTGAGGGTCACCGCAGAACAGCTGGGAGAATTGTGGTGCACTGATTAGGCCCAATATCACTTGAGATGCGTCTTTCACATTTTAAAGGTCTTTGGTACATCATTAGTTTTCACTGCAGTCATGGAAACATTGGTTTATTCTAAAGGAGACTGAGCTTTTGGTAGGAGGGGGGGTTGAAGCTTCCAGTACCGGGACTTAAACCCAGGGCTTTGGGCACACTATGCCCGAGCTGTAGCGTTAAGTTATAAGCATGCCCAGGCACTTGTAAGAAAGTCCTTGCAGCGATCACGCAGTGTGAAAGCAGTCAGAGGCCCCTTCTGGCTTCATATGCATGATTATAAGCCACTGAGTCCTGGGAGGCCGTAGGCGAGCTGGCATGCTTTGTGATAAGCACTCTGCCTTCTTCAGTGACAATAACCCCCTAGTGAATCTTCCTGACGAAATTCAGATAACTATTTGATAAGCTGTGAGCGTACAGGCCAGGTAGACTTATGCAAATTCGTTGTAATGTGCATCGTTTCCACCTAAAAATGACAGAAGTTAAGTCTATATTGTTTTCTATGAGAGCCTGTTTGGTTACGAATGTATTGAACTGTATCCATTTATGGATTCTCCACCCTCGTGGCTGAACCAGAAGCTCTGATCGGTTGTTTGGTTTTTCTTAGGCGCTATATAATCGGCTGGTTCCCTTGGTGAATGGAGTCAGAGAATTTTCAGAAATTCAACTCTCTCGGCTCAAAGTAAGTTTCCAGTTAATAGTGGTTTTTAAGGGAAGAACATTTGGACTGGAGAGACAGCCCAGACATTAAAAGCACTGGCTGCTCTTCCAGAAGATCAGGGTTCAATTCCCAGCACCCACATGGCAGTTCACAGCTGTCTGTAACTCCAGTTCCAAAAGATCATGCACCCTCACACAGACACATATGCAGGGAAAACCCCAATGCATTTAAATAAAGAAAGAAAAGAGCAAAAGAAAACATTCTAGAAACTTGACTATTTGGGTTTTCAGATGCATCTTTGGTTACTAAGCTCCAGATCAGTGAGTGGTTCCCACCACGTCGGCCCCTAAATACAGTTTCTCATGTCGTGATAACCCCCAACCATAAAATTATTTTTTTTCTTGCTATGAATCATAATGTAAATATCTGATATGTTGCTCCCCCCACCCAAGGGGTCATGACTCACAGGTTACAAAGCACTGTGCTAGAGATTATTAACTCAGAGAATCATACACAGTGAAGTCCACACATGAAAGAGCTGGGGAAATGATAATTCACCCTTTTTTCTTTTAAGGATCATGGAGTTTAAGAAAAATTGTTTCCATTTCGTTTTGTTTAGTTTGTATCATGGTCTGTGTGTGCGCCCACGCATGTGCGCGCACACGCGTGTGCGTGTGTGTGTGTGTGTGTGTGTGTGTGTGTGTGTGTGTGTGTGTGTGAGCACATGCATAGGGCAGAGGGTAGCTTACAGAAGTCCTTTCTCTCCTTCCACGTGAGAGTTCCTCCAAGTATTGAACTTGCGTTAGATTTGGCATTACGTGCCATGCCTGCTAAGCTAAGTCATCTCCTCAACCCTAACAATCCACTTTTTTAAGGGTTCATTTCCTCTGTGTGGGGAAGGGGTGGGGGGAGCTGGTTGCTAACTTATGAGTGTCCTAGCTAGTTCACACATCAGGTTTTTATGTAGCATTCTCCTTTTGAAGAGAAACGTGTTCCTATTTGTAGAAGTCCTAAAGAATGGTAAGATAGCTTCCGATATCCATCTCTTCGTTTTGTTTGTTTTGTTTTCAGATCAATCAATACTACCCTTTATATTTGAAAAAGCTACATTAATTCTTTCCCATATGTTTTCTGGTGCTATTAGTTGTTTCTGTCCTACTAATTATTTTTTTTTATTAAAAATACCTTTATGATATAATTTATAACAGTTAATTGACATTAAGTATATCTCTAGATCAATTTTTTTAGGATATTTTCTTTACAGAATTAAACCCATTCACACTTCGCTTTGGCTTCGTTTATTTAGATTTTGAGACAGGGTCTCATGTAGCTCAGCCTCGAACTCCTGATCCCCCTGCCTCTGCCTCCCGAGCACTGGGATCACACGAGTGCACACCCAACTTGAAATTTTTAATTCATTTTCCCAAGCGAACTAGAAATTTATTTCTTTGAGACTTAGACATGCACTTCACTCAGGATGTGCGGCATTTAAAACGGGCAGTGAGATAAAGTGTCGGTGGCTACAGGGGACCGTGCACCCTCTGAGCTCAGGATACACGGCCACCAGCAGGTAGGTAGCACCAGCCTCGCAGGAGCAGCAAGCATGTGTGTTCACCATGTGCTTCTGACTGGACCCCACGTTGAGGTCATCATTTCAGGGGTTTACAGATCCCCACTCTCTTCCCTTGGGGAAAGCGAAAGCGAGCCGGATTTCACCTAACCCGCGGTTCACTCTGCGGTTTGGTTTTTGCAAGGACCTTACGCGCACTGCACGGGACGATCCTGTGTGAGTCTGGCTTCTTGTTCCTTCCTGTTCTTATGGCGTTTCTCCCCAATTATCAGAAACTGGGGATAAATAAGACTGATCCAAACACGCTGACAGAGGAGGAAGTGAGGAAGTTCGCCCGCCTCAACATTGACCCCTCCACCATCACGTGGCAGAGAGGTAGGTGCTGGGGAAACCGGAGGGTGCTTGGCGCCACACTGGAAGGATGTGTCTGAGCCTTCTTTCTTAAGTTCAGTTCATAAACACTCGTCCGTACAAACCGCTGCCTCTTGGGGGCTTTATAAGCCCACCTTCAGTACTGTTGTTTCCCATCACCTCTGGGCTCAGTCCCATCTCCTCCCTCCCCTCCCAAATGCCTGAGGACAGGCCCGTGCTCCCCCTAAGTGCCTGAGGGTGCTCATTCTCCTCTAGCACGTGCAAAGCTAGCAAACAACCTTCTACAAATGTCTTAGTTAGGGTTTCTGTTGCTGTGAAGGGACACCGTGAACACGGCAACTCTTACAAAGGAAAACGTTTCATTGGAATGGTGTTTACGGTTCAGAGGTTTAGTCCGTTATTGTCATGGTGGGTGCCATGGCAGTGCACAGGGTGCTGGAGAAGGAGCAAGGAGATCTTCATCTTCATCCGCAGACAGCGGAAACAATTGTGTACTGCACTGAGCAAAGCCCACCCCGACAGTGACACACTTCCTCCAACAAGGCCACACCTCCCAATAGTGCCACTCCCTATGAGTTTATGTGGCCTAACCACATTCAAGCCACCACACCAAATGTGTAAGAAAAATCTTCTCTTCCCGGATCTGCTCCCATCCGTGGCTGTAAAGTCGTCACTAGGCAGTTTGTCACTCTGGACTTCTGGTGCTACGTTCTCTCTTCTGTCACAGGCCCCTGCTTCATCCTCTTGCCAGCCTCTTCTTGGCTGTAGCCATCCTTGGCCCCATCTTTTTCCTAGACCCTTCTTCCTCCCAACTTCAGCCAGCCTCCCGCCCTTCCTGAGTTGCCTTCCCTAAAGCCCATTCAGCCAAGCCAGTAAGAATGGAGTGTCTCCCAGCAGACCTTGCAGCCAAGACACACAGGAAGGCCAGGCCCAGAGTCGTGTCTCTTAGCTCTACCACATTCGAGCTACACAACTTTGGATAATCCATTTCCTGTTTCCTCGTCTACATGGAGGAGCCCTTATCCAGAACACCTGAGGCCAGCCGTGTTCCAAACGTCAGAGATTTGGTGGTTTGGGCAAACAGGGCAATAATAACAGCCAAGTTTAATTACAAAGTTCATTTGTTGTATTTACATCTCCCATTCGTAGCCTGGATGATATTTTAGAGATCATTTTAAATAATTTTGAATGTGAAGCTGTTTCAGGCTGTGGGATTTTTTTCCACTAACGGTATTATGTTAACGCTCAAAAAGTCTTGGATTTGGGATGTTGAAACTATAGTAACATCCTCCCTCCGGGGAGGCTCCACCAACACTTGAACTCAGACGCACTTTCCACGTGACCCTTTGAGTGAGGTTAATAACTACGTTATGTTGTTTCTCTGCCATCTTTGTCTCCTAAGATTACGATTTCATTGAGCACTCTTGTAAGGATCCATGTTTTGTTTTAAAACAAATAATACTATTGTAAAGATTTTTGTCAAAAAGTTAATCGACATTTCGTGATGCCAACAACTGATAGCCATAGTTTTTGGTATACTCGATTTTTCTGTACAGTTCTGTCCCCATTTATTTTTTATGGTGCTAAAGATTTAACCCACACAGCCTTTGGCATGCAAAGCATATACTCTACCTCCGAGCTATGTCCCCTGCATCTGGGGTGGTCATTTTAAATGACTGTAGAATAGTCCTTTGGGGATGAGCTATGGCTTGTTCATACCACAAGTCTAAAATAAACCAACAAACAACATTTTAAATTGTCAACAGGAATAGTTTCAGTATTTTATTGGGGCATTATTTTTTTCTAGATTTTTTTCAACCAGAAAGATCTATCATTAAAATGCTGTTTGTTTGCAAAACGTATAATCAAACTTTCAAAGACATCTCTGAGCTTGTGTGACTCTTTAAAATGTTTTCACGGTGGGGGGGGCTCTTAGTGAGTGAAAAGTTAGGCAATGGAATGTTTTCAATCCTACATGTGGCTCTACTGAAAACAGAAATCCTCAGACCAACTTGCATCATTGCAAATCTGCACTTGGGCCCCAACCTCAGAAATCGTGGCATCTTACCTCTTGATGAGAGCCAGCATGCAATTGGATTCTCCGTGTGAAGACAGGATTGGAATGCTCTATTGGTTACAAATCAATTTTACTGGAAGCGACAACTTCAAGAGTTATCCCAGAAAAATACAGACCTACATTACTGTTCGGGATGCTTAAGGGAAGCAAATTTTATTGCTGAGGACAAGCCACCTGGGCCAGAGGAATTCGGGCTGAAATTTGATAAGTGGTTTGGTTTGACTAGTGGGTTAGTTGGAGAATGAGGAGTCTTCATAGATGAGCTGAGTATATTTACTGGTAGAGTTTTCTGGCTTTGACTGAGAACAAGTGTAAGATGCTGGCATACTCCAGAAGCACATCACAGAGGCAGGAAGGAAAGCATATCTCCATGCAAGCATTATCTTCCAAGGGCCAGAAAACTAGCCCTCGGGTACCCCAAAGTCCCTGTCTCTTAGAGAACCCAACTCCCCTCAAACTTATAGACTTGCCTTCTCCTACACTTGTCTTTCTCCCCATCATAGGCCAAGGGTCCAGTAGCCCTGCTCATTGTCAGCCTCCAGATACCATGTCTACACTTCCCAACCTTAGCCCAACGGCATCATGGGAAAAGGATGCCATGTCCTCCATGGAAGCCAAATATTGGGCCTGCCCTGCTATGGCGCTGGTAGCTGGTATTGGCTACTTGATGGGTCAGGAGTGCCTCGGGTGTTCCTTTGGGTACCAGCAACACTATAGCGCTAAACAAACTACTTGGACCAAGAAAAATTGACGAGTCAACCCCAAGCCTTACTGCCTTCCTTCATGCGAGCGCTCTGGGGCACTCTGTGCATCTCTCAGGAAATGCCAGGACTCACACACTGGTACCTTGTGCAGCTTGGTGTCCCTGCCTAGGCAGCACAGGGCTGGGTGCAGAAAATGCCTTGCTCCAGGGAAGGAATGAATAAACACGTAGCGGATGCTCCCCCCCTTAGCTCTGACACACAGATTCCAGCTGTGTGTCCCTATCACTTTCTTAGGGATTTAGCCTCATCTGTGTCTTGTGAGTTGGAACTGAACCTGTACATCTTCCCTCGCGTGTCACTGGTGCTGAACTCACACAGCTCTCTGCCCGGATGTTAAGTATTCCTGGCCGGGCCACAATGACTTACTGAGGTACCATGAAAGGCACAGCGTCGTTTGGATGATGCTGTAGTTTGATCTAACCTTTTTTGGTTGACTTCCCTTTGTCGAACTAAAATTTGAATGGTCCGCTATTGACTTTAAATACATTTGATGGGGTGTGGGGAAGGGATCTCAGTCTATGGCCGAGAGCATTTATATACTACACAGCAAAAGAAGGGACATGGTTTTATTGCATGTGACTGTGTGCCCAGCATCTTGGGAGTAATAGTAGCTGGTGACACTGTTGACATGAAGCCCTTTGACCTTGCAGGTGTTCAACATCTGGCTTAAAAAATAAAAGTGGAATTTTATATATATTTGACTGTGAGTGTGTCTGAGTGTGTGTGTGTGTGTGTGTGTGAGAGAGAGAGAGAGAGAGAGAGAGAGAGAGCACATGTCAGCAGCCGCAGGGGTGGAAACTGGAGAGGGATTAATGTGTCCTTGGGAAAGTGAACAATCTCCATCCTACAGATGCTCCCAGTCCCAAACTCATCATCCTGTTTTCTGCTTTCTTTGGTGGGATAGTATACTTTTAGTAAGTTGGATCTCCGTTGTTGGCTGTGAACAGCCCTGCTGTTTTAAATCACAAAGATGAGGGAAGTGTCTATTCTGCCTTTCTTGGCGTTACAAATTTGCTTTTTCTAAGGCAGATCGTTTTCCCAGACATTTTCAACCGGTGCAATTCACACAAGCAAGGGCTGTGTCTGATCTAATCACAGTTAGCCTCCTTCTGTGTGCTTTTAGCTTTGGCTTTTCCTTTTGCCATGGTAAAATATGCATGACCCAATAGTTACCGTGTTAACCATCCATAACTGTACAGCTGATAGCATTGACTGCATCCGCAGTGATTGCTGTATCACCATTGCCAGTACCCAAAGTATCATCATCCCCCAGGGCAGTGATTTTCAGCCTTCCCAATGCTACCACCCCTTAGTGCAGTTGGTGACCCCCAACCATAAAGTTATTTTTGTTGCTACTTCATAACTGTAATTTTGCTGCTGTTATGAATTGTAATGGAAGTACCTCATATGCAAGTCCCAAAGGGTTCTCCGACCCACAGGTTGAGAACCACTGCCCTGGACCCACGAAACAGTAACATCCCATCTACTGCCGAGCCCAGCTGCTCTGTTTTCTGTGTCTGTAGGTTTGCCTACTTTAGCTCCGTCGTGGGGGGAGGACCGTACAGCATCTGTCCTTCTGTGTCCACATAGTATTTGGGATGTGTGTGAGGCTTATATCAAAATGTGCATTTATTGTGTGTAATGTTACATTGTCAGTTCGTCCATTTATCTCTTGGTGGAAACACTGGTTGCTTCTACTTTCTGGCCCCTGTGAATGGAGCTGCTATGAGCATGAGCTCACACATCTGTTCGGCTCTCTGCGTTTAGGGTTTTTGGATAACGCGTAGGAGTAGAATTACTGAGCCATTTGGCTGTTAACTTGTATGAGAGACCAAACCTACTTCTCCTTGTCCCTTAGGTGTTAGTGTGGCCTTTGCTGCCTAATCAAAAGCACCCCAGCCCAGCCTACACACTGTCAGTAAAGACACTTACCATTAGAACGTGTTTTTTTTTTTCCCTCAATTGATTGTTCAGAGGAAGCCAGACCTTGACTCTTGTTTTCTGCTCCTTCCTCGGCATCTTCTAGCATGGTTACTTCATATTTGCTGATGGGATGACCTACCTGTTCTCTTTCAGTGTTGGATACCAATGACCGATTTCTAAGAAAAATTACCATCGGGCAGGGACGCACAGAGAAAGACTATTCCCGGCAGGTAGGTGGCGCCATCTTCCTGGAAGTGTCTGTCCGTCCTCACCTTGGTTACCAGTCTGCTTTTTGCTTCTGCTTGCCCAGCAACAGTGCTGGTGGCTCTCTCACCGTCTCAGGTGGGTTTCCAGTTGCTGTGCTAATCTCAGAGTGGAGAGTATCAGGATTGCTCTAGAAGTGACATCATCGAGAAGCAGGAAGTTGCCGTGTGCTTTTGGCTGTGTTTCTGGGGAGACTCGGCAAAGTCCCATATTACAGCAACTGTGTAACAACAGAAGAGTGAGAATCTCAGATACGTCACTCCAGCTTCATGAACCAAAGGGCAAACACCTACTTATTAGGTTCAATAGCATGGAGAACTTTTCAAAGGACAATAGCATATTACTCAAAAGCAGACAATGTGGGGAAAACATTATGAGTTCTGCCTTCCATTTAATAGGTCTCTGATGTGGGATAGTGGCACTTAGGAAATATAAAATCGTTCCATAATTTTTTTAGCCAGGCACAACAGCCTTCTAATTTTTTTTTTTTTAGTAAACTTTCTTTGGAGAGTTGGTTCTTTGGTTTTTATTGTTTTGTTTTGTTTTTTAATTTATGGGCTTTACAGTAAATTTTTATTAGTGGAAAAGGTTACTTTTATGATAATAGCCATTTCTCATACCAAATGAATTTGGGGAACTTCTGATAGATTTTGAATTAAAGAGTGGATGTGGGGAGATAGCTTCGTGCTGCACTAGCATGAAGACTGGAGTTCAGTCTTCATTTATGGGCAGGCATGGTGACCCACTTTTGACCTAAAGCACTTAGGGAACAAAGATGAGCTACTCAGAGTCAGCTACCTATAACTGATAAGCTCTGGGTTCATGAGAAACCCTGCCTTACTGGTACCAGATGGAGCGTAATCAAGGAGACACTCATTGTTAATTCACACACGTACGTATGCATACTCCCCCCCCACACACACACACTCATGAAAGGAAGGAATGAAGGAGAAAAAGAGAGAGGGAGGAAGGAAGGGAGGAAGGAAGGAAGGAAGGAAGACTGAATGTGAGGATGGATCAAGAAGCTTGGCCATGCTCATGCACCTCCCTTCTCTGGAACTTTCACACACAAATAGATTTCACGTGATCAACATTATCTGTGCTAGAAAACCATAATCATTCCTTAAAAGTTTGGGGAAGAAATTCAGTTAATGGAGAGGACAACCTAGAACATGGAGGAAGGGCTGTTCAATTCAGAGGTGCAAGGCATTGTCGCCCTCAGACCGTGAGAAACCAGCCACCCTGTGGGGTTAGTATTTGGGGATGATCCCTAGATACTGGTGGATAGGGACCTAACTGTGATACTTACACACCTAGCCACAACCTGTACATATGCATAACTCAGCCTGGGGACCTGAGTGGGATTCTGCATTGAGGGACAGGGTCGCTGCCCAATCCACGGGGAACCATTCTTGTTGTGGCCATAGGTTGTGAGTCTGCCATGCTGCTTGCCTAACAGGTAATGGTGAAATATTCATTTAGAGAAAACCTGCACACTGGGACCGTTTTTTTTGATGAGAACACAGACTTTTGACATTAGTACGTTAAGAACCTCAGTGTTAGCAGTGGACCTGAAGGGGCTATCAGCAGCTCACCCTCCTTGGGGATATGAGCACGCAAGCTAGACATGTATGATGTTATGTCCTCAGACATGTAAGAGAGGGCCTCAAGCTAGCAGTCACCTCACATATAAAGAAATATACAACATGAAAACTGACCAGGTCCTGGGAAGAGGAGCTCACATACTGGGGAAACCAACTAGGAGACCAATGGGCAGAGTCTGAGCGATGCGTGAGTTTTCAAAGGGTTGAAAATGCTATAGTGCCCAATGAGAGTTCACCGGTGCTTCAGGAATTGTGTTAAGATCTTAAAAGTAATGCCATGGGTGTAAAACCCTGGGGCGATGGAGTAAGTGCATCAGAGAGGGGCTGCTAACCAAGGAACTATCTAGAAACAGTTCCCCAGGTAAAACAATAAAAGACATTCAAAAGTTTAAGAAATAGAAAGCATGTGTCTGGAAGTCCTGAAGCCCGTAAGTTTGATCCCTTAAATACTCCACCCCCAATGATAAAGATTCTAGCAGGGCATGATGGCATGTGACTATAATGCCAGCACCCGGAAGGCTAAGACAGGAGGATTCCAAGTTCGAAGCCAGCCTTGGCTACAGAGAGGAACCCTATCTCAAAAATGACGTGGACTAGGGAAATGGCCCAGTACATAAATATGAGGACCTGAATTCAGATTCCTCGCACCCATGGAAGGAAAATCAGGCATGATGGCATGTACCCGTGACCCCAGCATTAGGGAGGCAGAAACTGAAGAATCCTTGGGAACGGCTGTACTCCCAAGATGGAACAACATCAGGAAAACACTGATGGCAACCTCTGGCTGGCCTGCACACATACACACACATACACACACACACAGAAAGACAAAGGTAAAAAAGAACCACATTGGTAGTCAACAGTCAACAGAGCATTGCACCTCGGAAGAATGGGCGCTCTATTCAAATAACCAATAGGATGAGAATCTCTCAGTCCAAGGTAAATAGGGTTTCCATTTTAAAAGACAAACAGAACAGAAAGGGGGAGAGAGAAGAGGGGAAAAAAAAAAAAAACCAGAAGACTTCTGCCCAGAAACATCAGGCTGAAATTTGAGAGCATGAAGAATAAAGAAGAAATTCCGAAGTGCTGCCAAAGAGAAAAGATCTTGATTGCTCACAGAGGAATAAACATTCTCATCAACAACACCAAATGCCAGGTGGCCTTGGCCAAGTTCATTCAGAGCTCTGAAGAAGGATGGTGACGGAAGCTTCGGCAGAAAGAGAAAAACAACAGAGCTAACATGAAACACATTAGAAAGACCTTGAAAAAATAAGACACGGCCCTCTTGGAGCAAGGCGGCCATTAGGAGCCACTATAGAAAGGAGCTGTTAGCGGCAACCATTAGCAATAAACCATTTTCGATATGCTTAAAAATCGAAATCTCCCATCTAAAACAGTGACTCACGTAGAAAATTTAAGATGAGTGATCGTCTGGAACCTATGACATGGGTCGTTGTGTCTAGCTAGGACATTCAACGGTTAATACTCAGATATGACTCTTTCCCTGGCCACCTTATATGCCACGGCAGTATCTGTCTCCTCTCTCCTGGCTGAATCCTACACCTGAATCCCTTCCTATCATGAGTTTTCATGCTGTCCTGACAGCGTGGTTTCACCTCTGTTTTTACCATTGTACGCTATACTTAAAGCAAACTTTGGTCACAGTAAGCAGGTGATATGATTGTGTATTTGTTGACCAAACAGATAGAACAGATAAATGAGAGTTGGCAGATACAAAAACCGAATACCTGCATGAAATGGTATCTATAGCACTTATAAATTAAGATAATGGTGCAGCCACGTGTGCTGTAATCCTAGGACTTAGGAGGCAGAGGCAGGAGGATCCCTGTAGTTTCTAGTACAGCCTAGTATACACAGTACTAGTTTAGATTAACTAGCAGTTTGCTTACATTTTTGCATTGCTTTAGGCATTTTTAAGTAATAAAGGGCTATATTAGAGTATTGGTCTTTATTTTAGCCCTCATGGTCTGTAGATCATCATCCTGCATTAATAAAGGTAAAACTGTATGTCACTGGTTTTAACGGCTATGTAAGCTCATATGTACACCAACTTGCTCACTAATTTCTGTTAAAGGACATATGGGCTATTTTCTATGGTTGAATCTCCTAAATATGTGCTCAGGTGTGTACTTGTCTGGTGTTAGGTATGGGGTAGACTTCCAGGATGTAATTGTAGAGTCATTGTAGTGTACAATGCATAGATTGCTGCATTGCTTTCTAGAAAAGTTAAATCTACTCACTGTCCTTTTGTTTATATTTGTGGCAATCCATATTGTCCCTTTATGTGATTTTTAAGTGTTTCATTTGCTGAGCAATATGAATATTCCTCCCCGAAGCACATTGGTTAGTCAGATAAAGAACAATGATTCTTAAGTAGTCTCAATTATTTAATGAGACTCAAATTGCCTCGGTTTGCATACATACATACTTACATACATACATACATGAGCATGCACACACGCACTCATTCACACACACACAGACACACACACACACACACACACACACACACACACACAAAAGTCTTGCTATTTAATGAAGGCTGATATGGAAATATTAGATAGCTCAGGGTGGCCCCAAACTCATGCTCCTCCTGCCTCAGCCTCCCAAGTGCTGGAATGAGAAGCATCCACCATGATGTGGTCTTGCAATTTTAGAAATAAAACAATTACAAGTGAGGTACTTGTATACACTTTATGAATTCTACAAGTTGATTACTATATAGTTCGTATTGCAAAAGTTTTTGCCAGTGCTGGTGCACAGAAAATATTACCATTTTGGTCATTTTTACATGCACTGTTTACAATGTAATATGTGCAATAGGAAGTTAGATTTGATGCCATGAAATGTTATCATTTTAGAATGAGTTGTATTGAGAGTCTAAGCCCTTGATAGAGCTGTGTTTAAATTTCAGGCAATGTTCTCAGTAGATCCATGGCTAATACAATCTCAGCCAGGAAGGAGTCAGCAAGCTCCTTCTTGCCTTCATTTCCTCATCTGTCAGTGATGAAAATCGGTAATAAAGTATCTCATAAGGTGATCCCGCCAGGGCGGGGCCATTCTCTCTCTGTGAGCTTGAACCTGTCTGACTCACACTCCCCCCAGGGATCCAGAGAATTAAGCTGGAGCTTATTGAACTGGCTGTGTGCAGATATTTCCCCAATGGCTGGGTTGTAGGCAGAAGGAAACACTCGTTCCTTGTCTCCCTGTTTGTTCCCACTGGACTTCGTACAACGTGATCTTGGAGCCAAGAGAGGGGAGGAGGAAGTCCTGGGAATTTTTTGAAGAAAGTCAATGCTAATGCTCTCTGGCTGTCATTGCTGGAAGCCTCAGGATAGGATGGAGCCATACCCACATGAAGGAGAAGCAAATCGGTTCTGGAACATTCTTTAGCTGCTGTGCTGAAACCGTGCACGAGGTGGGCCTTGTGCACAGGAAGCCTGCGGGATGCTCTTATTCCACATCTTTCCTGGGCTCTAAGACATGCAATTCAGTATTAATGTGCCTGTGGCTCAGTGAGCATGCTTGCCTGACATACTACCATCCTGGGTTTAATTCCCACCTCAAAAAAAGAAGAGAGAGGTCGTCAGCGGGGAATATAACGTGGCCTCCATTGCAGACCGATTGCTATGAACAGAGGTAGCCAGTAATTCACTGTCTAGTTCATTCAGTATGCAGTAAACACCTACTGAGTACCACAGGCCATGGTCCCTGCCTTTGTGGCCAGACATTTTAGTGCTAAAGATGCTCAGAAGACCGATAATGACACTAATACTTCGAGGGATGGGAGAGAACCAAACCCAGGGCTTCAGACATCCTAAACAAGACTCCACCACCAAGTTTCAACCCTGCCCTACTTGATGTTAGCCCGAAGCTGACTGCAGTAGCAAACTGCATGGTACAATGAGTAGCTGGTTTCACAGGTCTCACGTGAGTGACTGCTGCTCAGCAGAGCCCAGCAGACAATGCAGACAACCTAGGGAGGCCATCTGTGATGATTACCAGCACAGGACCCTATGTGCCGTGTACTCTAGGAAAGCCACACTCCGTGAGAGCCTGCCCACAGGGGACAGCCCGCAGCTATGACTACTGAAACCTTGTGAAGAGTGTCCATCCAATGGCACTTCAACTAACCACAAGACTGGCTTTGCTCTCTCAGGCACAGTTTGACATCGCAGTGGCCAGCGAGATCATGGCGGTGCTGGCCTTGACTGATAGCCTCGCTGACATGAAGGAACGACTAGGAAGGATGGTGGTGGCCAGTGACAAAGATGGGCAGCCTGTGACAGCTGAGGACTTGGTGAGTGTTGCTCAGAAGCCCTAGGGAGGAGCTTGCTGTCCATGAGGAGACTAGATTTCCTGGGTTCATAGTGAGGGTTCTGGAAATTTCTGCATGCCCCATGATCTCTTTCACAAGCCTTGCTGCTTCTTAATGTCGTCATTTGTGTTAATAACAGGTCTGGACCTGGCTGTGACCAGGAAACATGAATTGTACTGCATAAGCATTTCACCGTTCTTGTCTGTCTTGATCTCTACTTCACCTTGGCCGGGCTGGGCTGGTAGGGTTGGCCAGGCTGGGGTGAGGAAGATGTGGGCAGAGCCAACAATCCCAGGCACATGGTCAGCTTGGGGGATGCCCACCTAGGAGTGGAATGGGGGATAGGGGACAAATCAGCATGGCCCTAAGTGTTCAAATGCCAATTTATGTGTCTTTTTCGCTCCTGTAGGGGGTGACAGGTGCTTTGACAGTTTTGATGAAAGATGCCATCAAACCAAATCTGATGCAGACCCTGGAAGTAAGTAGTTTCCCATTTATTTATTTATTTATTTGCTTATTTATTTATTTTTAGTTGTGTGCATGCATGCGTGTGTGTGGTATGTGCTGGGCAGGGATGCCACATGCAAATACATGCAAATGTGTGTGTGGAGGTCAGATGTCAACCTCTAGTATTATTCCTCAGATTATCAACTTTAGTTTTTGAGGCAGGGTCTTTCACTGGCCTGGAACTCGACAAGAAGACTAGTCTGACTGGCCAGCCAGCCCAAAGTTCCACTCATCTCTGCCTTTCCAGCCCTGGGATTACAAGTGTGCCACCATGATTGTTTATGACATAGCATTTGCCTTGATTGGATTGACTGTGGGCTTTATGAACATTTCCAGCCAGTGTGAGCCTGGCAGAGTGTCAGAATAACTTCTTGGTCTTCTGAAAAAAATAACTAAAAAGTTAAAAGTGAGTTTATCCATTCTTCAGTGTGAATTATATCTTGACGTAGGCTTGTCTATGGCTATACCACCCAGAACGTGCCCGATCTTATCTGAACTCCTAAGACTTTGGCTAAATTGACTATGATAGGAATATAGGATGTAAGAACTACCTAGTGTGCCTGTGGGTGATCTTGCCATGTTTACCTGATATTGTGTAACTTTTTTTTAACTTAATCTATTATGCCAATTATAAATTGTTTTATAATTATAAACTTTTTTCCCCAAGTAAAATACAGTAAGTACTAAGAAATGTGTTCTAAGAATTTATATTCTTCTCACTTTTTTGTAACACTGTAATTTTGTTTTGGATTCTTTGATTCAAGGTGTTTACACACACACACACACACACACACACGTGTGTATGCATTGCAATCTAGTTTCTAAGTCACTGGTCATACTCATTTGATTTAGCCATTGCCATTGTCTAATCCTTTCCTTAGATAACATTTATTGGGATTTGGACCCAGACATGGAGGATGTGCCTGGATTGGGTTTAGCAAAGAGACAGGTATTGGGCTAGAGAGAAGGCTCAGCAGTTAAGAGCACTTACCGATCTTGCAGAGGGCCTGGGTTTGATTCCCAGCACCCACAGGATAGCTCCAGTTTCAGGGAATAAGATGTCGTCTGGCATGAGGCACGCATATGGTACACATACAGGTGAAACACTCATACACATAAAATTAATTTTTACAAAGAGAGAGTACACGTATGGGGGTGAGAGATATTACACCGGTCTTCCACAGGCAGCTGCCAGGGACGAAAAATATTTCTACTGTGGTCAATGTCACTGGGTAGAGTTTGAAACTGTTGCTAAGCTGCCCTGAGAGAGAGGGATAGAGGTGGCCCAAGTACTTGGGAGAACAGAGCAGAAAGACAAGGAGAATATCCATGACCATTCATGTATTCACATGGCATAAAGTTGAGTTTGGATGGATGCCTTGCGTTTGCATTTGTGTCCTGGGAATGCGTTGTTTTATTCCCTCTGCCTCAGCTTCCTCCATGTAAATTGCTGGCACTATCAACTAGCCCAACAGGGTAATTGTGAAGATTGAATGTTGACATGCATACCGTGGACGGGTGCAGAAGGCACTATGGGTACCATGGGCTCAGAGCTCCCCACACTCCTGAAGGTTGCACAGTGGTTGTGGGGAGCAGATAGCAGACAGAGAAGTTCACTGCCTGCCCCTTGGTGCAATGGCTGAAGAAGAAAACTCGGGGGGGGGGGGTGTGGGCACAGACTAGTACACAATTCAGACCGACTTTGAACTCTCTATACAGTCCATCCTGACCTCAAATTTCTAATTCTCCTACCTCTCAAATACTGGGATCACAGGTGGATGATGCCACATCCAGGGACTGCTAAGATTTTAGACAGAATACCAAAGCCTGAATTGTGTACTGAGACCCTGTCTCAAAAAAAAAACAAAACAAAACAAAACAAAACATCACAGTTCAGGGCAGTATCTCCAGGTTAGAGGCATTGCCTCCAATGTACAAGGCTTAGCAGAGTTAACTCATAAGTAAGTAAGTAGATATTTGCATACATGAACTTTGTCTGTACCATTATTCTAGATAGTCATTTGGAAAGGACTCCTGGAATCTGGAATCGGTGACAATGGGGTTCCATATCTTTGGGCAGCCTAATTTATGGCCATTATTACATTTTGGACACATCTGTTGCTGATGTCATGGGAAAGAACTGGGGAATCTCCCTGCCTCACAACAGGTGGCCTAGACACCAGCAGTTTTCAGTCCTAGCTATTCCTTGGAAGGCCTCAGAGGATTCTAGGATACTGATCCATGCCACGTTTTACCATAGACTAAGAGAAACAGGGGGCTGAGGGAGGAGTCAAGCCTCATCTAGAAATGAAGAGAACCCCTTAGAAGAGCCACACACCGTGTTAATAAAATCACTGCATGCTACAGCACACAGTCCAGTCCCATTGTGACCACAGGCTGCATGCATTACTCTAAGTTTAATGACGTTAGAAATCAAGTCTTCCAAAATTAAAGTTTGATGACGTTGGAAATCAAGTTCAGTCGCGTCTGCACTGTTGCCTTCATTTAAGTTTTGGAAAAAGGAGTACTTGCTTCATTTTAAGTCCACGCAGTTAGACATGGCCAGAGGCTATAGTTCTGGGCAGTACAGAATTATAATACTCTGTTGATTGCTTACCAGATTGAAGTAATGATAACCGGAAGTAATAATCTTAGGAGGTTTCTGGAAAGAACCATTATAGAGACTATTCATCAGGAGAAGCCAAGACAGTGCCTACTTTACATTCCCAAGCATTCTGCCTATGAAATAAAAAAAAAAAAAAAATCAAGATAAATATACCTCTAAATAGCATTTTTTTTAAGACAATGTGTCTAGCTCAGAGTGCTGTCTTTGAATATGTACTTTGTCCCTGAGTATCTGATGACACCATTTTGATCTCTAGTCCACCTAGACTTCAAACTGGCCATTTCAAACCAGGCATATAATAAGGTTATGAGTGTGCTCCATGGCCTTGGGGAGTACCTCTTGCTTCCACCCTTGGGTTTCTCGCGTCAGGAAGATGTCAGCTCTTGCTCTTACATTATTTGGTTCTGTTTTTTCCAACTAAAACTGCTTTGCACAGAATTATAAAATGCTAGGTAGAGGGTAAAATTATGATTACCTGGCTGGAGAGAAACTGACCAAACGGGTCATATTCTAGTTAGATGGGAATAAGTTTTCCAGAGCTGTCAAGCATAGTTAATGGTTCACAGAAACAAGAAACGAGGGAGGTCTTTAACAGGATGTGGCAGGTGAGCTAATCTAACCTGTTAGCTTTCCAGTACTACAACAACTATGCAAGATAAACAACGTGTAAAGAGGGAAGGTTGCTTTTGGCTCATCGTGTTAAGAGTTTTCAGTCTGGGTCTCATCACCCCGTTGGTTTTGGCACTGTATAAGATAGCACATCCTAATCAGACACTGTGTACAGAACAAGCTGCTCCCCTTATAGCCTGCACTTGAAGACAGGAAGGGACCAGGGTTCAGTAGTCTTCTTCATGGCCCTTCCCCAGGACCAAAATCCACCCACTAGGCTCCATTCCTATAGGGACTCACTGCTATCTCTTGGTCCCAAGACTTTACCAGAGGCCTGTGGAGGATAGTCAGGGCCCAAACTCCAGCATAACATTCCACAATGCACACACAGCAAAACATCCTATTGTCCTCATAAGGTGCGTAATTGAAGATTAGAAATCAAAGCTTAAGGTCTAGGGGGCTGGCTTGGTGAGTAAGAACACTTGGCTCTGCAAGCATCGGGGCCTGAGTTTGAATCCTCATTGTCACATAAGAAGCTAAGTGTGGTGATATACCCCTGTTATCCCAGCTCCTATGCTGAGGTCAGGCGGAGAAGGGACGATCCAGGGCCAGCCGTGATGCCTAGGAGACCCTGTCTCAAATAAGACGGAAGGCTAGGACCAAAACATGAGGTTCTCTCTGACCTCCACACGCCCACTCTGTCCTGAGTGACGAAGATAAAATCACAGTTTTGCTGATCGATGAGTCATACAGCCTAGATAATAAGAAAATCTCTGTGAAAGATGCAAGTCCTTTCCTTTTTTTTTAGTAGATTTGCCTTATGTTAAGCAGCAACTTGGGGTGACTGATTATTGCAGGAATCAGAAAGCCTGTGCCTGCTCAGCCACACCACGTCACCTGTGTCCCCTGCAGACCAGCACCTGATTAATCTCTGACAGATGGCAGCAATGAGGGCTGCAGGCTGTTGAGGAGGCAAGCAGGCTGCCATCCAGGGATGGAGCAGGTGACTGTCCTTCCTGTAGTTCTCCAGGCCGGCAGGGTTGGGAGACAATGGAGACTTCTGAGTCATTTTGAAATTTCTTCTCAGAGCACTTGAAAGGTCTAAGAGAGGTGTAGTGGATACTTAGAGAGATCGACACTAACCATTTGTACCTGTGAACAAGCAAACATATTGGATTTTACAGTCCTCATATTTTCATATCACTTTGACCTCAGGACCTGAGATAATCACTCTCCCGTGGACTTGGGGAGGAAAGCGAAATAGCAAATTCAGATTGTAGCTTTGAGAAGCTGTTTTATTCTCAGACCTTTTTTTTTTTTTTTTCTTTTCCCTCCCTCCCTCCCACTAACTGTCCTCCTGCTTTTGTTTGGCTCTCTCATCTTTGAACCACATTCGGCTAATGGCCCATCATAGTTCATGGGAATTTTCCATGCTTCCGAACCTCCTCGTCCCCACCCCCATCGCTCCCTGCTTTCCGCTGTGTCAGCAAAGGGGCAGCCTGTATTTTCACAGGTGCAGCCAAGCCTTCATCTGAGCATACCCCCCAATAACGTGGCTGGGTTAGGAATAAAGCCTGACGGTTGTGATGAGAAAATTATTTTCAGACAGAACTAAAACCTGTTGTCACCAATAGAGGAAACTAGAAAGGACCATTTAAAAAAAAATGACTATATTGACAAGGTTGTTTAAAGACTTTGAAAGCCGAGAATTTTTAATTAGCTCCTTCTATTGGTTTTGTTTCATTTGCAATTGTGCTGCCTGGTTTTATGGCAACTTGGCATGAGCTAGAGTTATTTTGGAAGAGGGAACCAACCGTGTCCCCACCAGACTGGCCTGTGGTTGATGTGAGAGGGTCCACCCCTAGACTGGTGAGCCTGGGTTCTATAAGAAAGCAGGCTGAGAAAGCCATAAGGAGCAAGAGAGTGGGCAGCATCCCTCCATGGCCTCTGCATCACTTGCTGCTTCTAGGCCCCTGCCTTGAGCTCCTGCCCTGACCTCCCTTGGTAATGGAATGTGACCTCACGGCAGTATCCTGAAACAAGCCTTTACCTCTCCATCTTTCTTTTAGTCACAGTCATGAAAACCCTGCCTAGGACAGTAACTACTACTAGAATTGCTCACAAAGTACGTACAGTGTACATGTATTGCAATGCCATAAAGAAACACATTATTTTGTGTGATTTCTAAAATATATTTTAAAAGTAAATTTGAGTTGGGCATGGTGGTGCTTGGCTGTGATCCCAGTATTTAATAGGAGGATCAGAAGTACAAAGTTATCTTTAGCAAGTTAGAGGCCATCCTGAGCTACATGATACATAATACCCTGCCTTCACAACCACAGCAAATCATTTCTATCATTAGTATATTTCACCCATGGTGAGGTTTTCTTTTTGGTTGTTTGTTGTTTGCTTTTGTTATCTTAATAATTGCCAGATTTCTAACCTGTATTTTTAAATGATTTAAACAGAACTCTTTAAAAAAAAAAAAAAAAAAACTGAGAAAAAAACTTTGGGATGAAAACAATAGTCTGATCTTGTCCTTTTTGCAATTGTCCTGTTCTGGTTCCCATAGTTCATGACTTATACATACTTTTATATTCATTCATTCATTCATTCATTCATTATTTGACAAGATCTCATGCAATCTTTACTGGCACAAAACTCCTAATGTGTGCTCTGGCTTTCACTCCCAAATGCAAGTATGTGCCGACATTCCTGGCTTTGAGTTTTCTTCTCCTTTTGCTCCTCCTCTCTCCTTTCCTCCCCCCCCCTTCTTCCTTTCCTCCCTTTCTGTCTCCCTCCCTATCTCCTCTCCTTGCCATGTAGCCCTGACTAGCCAGGCACTCTGTGTAGACCAGAGAGGCATTGTCTACACAGAGATCTGCCTTCCTCTGCCTCTGGAATGCTGGTAGAGGTTCTTGAATTGACTAATTACAGAACATTAAAGATGTTACTTAGGCTATGAATATTTGATTAAGTTATTTTTTAAAATATAATATAGGCCATAGGAAATAATGTACAGAGCTTATTTCATGGTCAACAGGCAAAGAACAGTAGCTTATCAAAATTATAACCAGAGATGTCTGCATTCTCACAGATTGTGTCTCTTGCTCAGCATTAGCTGTAGGCTAATTCTCTCTAAGGAGACTTGAGAAACACTTGGTGTCTGAGTCGATCAGGTTATCTTTGGTTTCAGTTTTATTTTAAAGGGATTTTTGTTTGTTTGTTTGCTGGCTTTTTTGTACACATTATGTATGTACATATTCATGTTTGTGTACGGAATAAGGAGGCCTTGGGTTCACACTGGGTATCTTCCTCTCTCCATCGCCACTTTGATTTTCAAGCAGCTCATCAGTTGGGTAGACCAGTTGGCCTGTAACCTCCCTGGATCCTCCTGGCTTGGCCTCCTCCCCCTCCCTCACTTCTCGTGTGCTGAAGTTACAGGCCGGTGTCACCATATCCAGCTTTTATGTGGTCTCTTAGGATATGAACTCATGTCCTCATGATCTCGTGGCAGGCATTTTATTGACGGAACCATGTCCTCAGCCCTGCTTGTGTTTATTTTTAGGTTGGGTTCCTATAGCCCAGGCTAATTTCCAACCCCTCCTTTAGCTAGACATGACCTTGAACTACTGATCCTTGTGTCTTCACCCCAAGTGTTGGAATTACAGCTGTGCTCCACCGTACCTGGTTCTCAGTACTTTTAGACCTCTTGGAAGCTATTTTGCTTTGAGTATGCAATACAGCCTCAGAATGCCTGGGTTAGCTTTGCACGGAGCACTGTATGTCACCCCGAGTCCCCAAGTTAAGCTTGGTTTCCGTTCTTCTATTTCCTTTGGGTTCTAATTCATTCTCATTCCTCCGTAGGGGACGCCTGTGTTTGTACACGCCGGCCCCTTTGCTAACATCGCTCATGGCAACTCGTCGGTGTTGGCAGATAAAGTTGCATTGAAGCTGGTTGGAGAAGAAGGGTTTGTGGGTAAGTAGCTTTGTTTAAAGTTTAGTGATTGTAGAGTAGTGATGAAATTGAGAAGGCTGTGATTGTTGTGAAATCTCATCTTTCATACCTCTCTTTGTAAGGGGTCTCAGTACTGGAGAACTCTTGTTCTATTCTAGCATAATTATATTGGTTGGACCATTGGTTCTGTGATCCAGCATATATGTCTTTCAGAGCTCTAGTGCCTGACAATCAAATGACCTTGGATGTATTTTTAAGTAGCACTGAACCTCATTTTTCTCGTCTGTAAAATGGTGCTTATGAAATTATTTTAATTAGTCATCCAATGGATATATATTCAGAACCTACCACATTGAGAATGGGGATCCAGTGGTTAGCAGAGCAGATCTAGTAGCAGGTCTTGTGGCATGTTCTACCAATGGTGTATGCCACCAAAGAATATGGCCAGTGCCTGAGCTCTTAGTAGTCACCAGACTACTATTAAAATCAATGTTTTTTCTTCCTGGAATGGGGGTGTGGGTTTTGTGATAAAAGAGATGTTCGCCACCAATAGGCCCAAGTTTTATTTGGTAGGTTTCATACTGTCTCCTATCAGAAGGGGGCTCTTGCCATGGCGTTTTCACCATTGTTACTAGCCAAAAATCTTAGGCCAGAAGGGTAAAGCTATGAAGAAGCAAAAACTCAAAAACAAGGATTCCTGGAAGAGCACACTTCATTTGACATTGAAAGGGTTTTACTACCAGATTTTCCCCTGCCACAGGCAGTTCCCATCATCATGTAAGTGCCATGATCAAGTATGGCACGTAGCATCAAGCTCAGAAAGTGAGTTCTTCCAGTAGGAAAAAATTCTGCTTGATGTATATGATTATAAACACATATGTATGCACATATATATATTGAGAGACAAACATATATATGTATGTATACGTAAGATGCACTAATGTTTACGTCAAAGATTTTCCCTCATATTAGAAGAGTAAGACTTTCCTTTATTGACTGGCTGTACTATCATATGTTGGAAAATTAAATGCATAACAAGAAATTGTCTCTCTACCCTACAGTCTATAAGCACTAAATCAATATCTAATGATTTATTTTTAAAAATTCTGTTTGGCAAAAGAACCTAGAGCTACACTCTCCTTGATGTGACAGCTCAGGTTGTTTCAGAGTTATCCAGACTGATGCAAGGATCCCAGAATTGTAGCCAGAGTTGGTATCAAATGAGTATTTATGTAATTCCATCCTTCAGAGATCCGTGAAATGCAGCTATCATGTACTTTACTGCTTAGGCGCCGAATCCACAGCAAGAGAGGCTAGGCACGCTCTCTTAAGTGGATTTGCTCAGATGAGCATACGTAGCCATAGAGCTAATGGTTGAGGAGGCTGGGGAAAAGCAGATACCGAGTAGATGGGGACTTAAGTGAGGAGGGTCTAATTTATTGACTGCAGGTGAAAGGGATTATAGGGCACAGCACTCTCTGCTTTACTTTATCAATCCGGTGTTTACAGGATGTGCCTTACCATGACAGAATGTCTTTAAAGACACGGATGGTGTCTGAAAAGCGTGTAGCTCCCCTGTGGCCTGGACAAGGCATTCGACTCTGGGTAGTGTGTTGCTTGGTGGCGTTCTCATTGGGAAAATGTGAAGGTGGATCAGATGAGGTGTGGGATCTGGAGGGTGGTACTGATGCAGGGCTAGACGCTGTGGGATGGGTAGTGTGAAGCAAGAACTTTCCTAGGGCTCAATGTTCCCTGTGGTAACAGCAGAACCCCTTCACTATAATGTTCAACAATATCAAAGGAAACTTTTATTTATAAGACAGAGGGAACTATGCAAATGTCAGCCGTGCTTTTGATCACTCCTCTGATCCCGTTGTGGTCCGAGGGGAGAGTTCCGGTAGTTATCTTGCCCAATGGGAGAGTCAGTACAGTCTTCAAGACGCTTTAACCTGATGTGCCTCAAATTGTTTGCATGTAAAGTAAGGCTGTTTAAAAAGTAACCATTATAATTGTGTGTGTGTGTGTGTGGCACATGCATGCGCACCAGCGCATATGTGCACACGCACGCACATGATGGCGGATAGAATAACCATGGCACATGTGTGGAAGCCAAAAGACAAGCTTGTGGGATTGGTTCTCCCTTTACCCACTCAGCCATCTCACTAGCTAAAATAGAGCTTTTAAGAGAGCTTTTGTTGTTCTTCTGATGCAGCTTTTGCCTAAGAAACACAAACCCGAGACTCAGAGCCCACGTGGAGTTTATTGAGAGAGGGGAGAGGAAAAGAGGGGGGTAGCTGGTGGCCAACCGAAAGCAGGGAGAGAGAGAGAGAGACAGAAGGGGCAAGAAGCAAGAGAGGAGGAGGCAAGAGAGAGGTGCACTTGGCGCGCTTGCTTTAAAATCCTAGGGGATTTAAAAAGAAGGTGTGTGACTGTGCCTGTCAAGGTCTGGCTGACAACTACCAACCCTTACCCAGTCCCCATTGTGACTCTTCCCACACTATTGACCCATGACTACAAAAGGTTAAAGTCCTTTTAAGAACTGGGTTTATTTTGGAGTGATAACGATTCTCATTTTAGTTGTGCGATACGCGTGACTTGGAGTCTGCCATCTTAGCTGTGTGGCAGGAGAGTGTCAGAAGTCTTCAGCTTGTAGTCTCCAGCCCTTCCTTGCCCAGATTCCAGGCACTCATCGTTGGCTTCTAGTGGGTATGGTAGGTGAGACAGGCCAGCAGAGTCTCAGCAGACAGGGGGACGTGGGCTTTGTTGATTAACCGAGACCCCGGAGAGACAGGGGCATCTCCTGGGTAGAATCCTCCCTGTTCACAGCCCCAACATCCAGGCAAGAAATCCTTCTGCCTACCCAGAATAATTATTCTAAAATAATGGACTCAACAGTCCATTTAGCTTTACAGCAGCCCAGTGTTTATTTAATTATTTAATTAGCTGCATAAGTTTGTCAGATGAGAGCGAAGTGCTTCACGGGAATTATAGAGAAAGCGCTGTGGTCTCTGTAATAATGGCCCCTTCTTGTGAACCGGTGGCCCCACGGGAGTCCATCAACCTCTAGGCACTGCTGCAAGGCAAACCTCCCTTTGGCCTCAAACCCAAGTCAAGGGTTATTTTTACAAAAATACAAAGAAAGTAAAGGGAAAAGCAACGCTGATTTTTTTTTTTATTTTTTTCAATTATTATCATCTCATTTAAATTATTTGCAAGAATCTCAAAATCGTTAGAAAACCTTAGCTTTTGCTTTATTTCTTTTTTCTGCTCTTTTAATTGGCTCTGACTTCATTTTCTAGATCATGGTCCCACCTCTACTTGAGAGTGTGGACCTGAAATTGTACATACATGTTCGTTGCTGAGGGTCTTTATATCCCAACAGTTGCAGCCACAGGAATTCCTGGATAGACTTAGGATGTCTCCCGCCCCCTCCCATACTTAAATACTGATAGAATGGGTCGAATGTGATGCCATGTGCCTGTAGTCTTGGAAGACTAAGACAGGCGGAGTATGAGTTTGAGGCCAGCCCACACTTGCCTCAGTAAGTCAACCATCCTCCACCTGAATCAGGAAATAAAACAATACAGTTGTGATATGATACCATGCGGTGTACTTTAATATACACAGTAGTAGGCGGTGTTTATATCACTCCAACCCCTCTGGATTATTAGCCCCTTTTCTATTCCATAATATAATACCACCGGCTATGTTTTAAAGAAAAGAACTCCGTTTTGACTTTTGTTCTCAGCCTGGGCTGGTGGCCTGTGTCTTTTGATGGTCTTCTAGCTGGCAGAGTTGTGAGACAACATAATGCAAAACATCTTGTGTGTGTGTGTGTGTGTGTGTGTGTGTGTGTGTGTGTGTGTGTGTGTGTGTGTGTGTGTGTGCATGGCTGTGGGTTATGTGGGTGAGTGTATGTGACTATAGGGTGTGTGTGTGTGTGTGTGTGTGTGTGCATGGGTGTGATGTGGGTGAGTGTATATGGCTATAGGGTATGGGTGTGTGGATGTGTGTGTATAAGTGTGTGTGTGCGCGCGTGGGTGTGGGTTATGTGGGTGAGTGTATGTGACTATAGGGTATGGGTGTGTGTGTGTGTGTGTGTGTGTGTGTGTGTGTGTGTGCACATGGCTGTGGGTTATGTGGGTGAGTGTATATGACTATAGGCTATGGCTGTGTGGATGTGTGTGTATAAGTGTATGTGTGTGTGTGTGTGTGTGTGTGTGCATGGCTGTGGGTTATGTGGGTGAGTGTATATGGCTATAGGCTATGGCTGTGTGGATGTGTGTGTATAAGTACATGCATGGGTGTGGTGTGTGTTTCTGCCTGCTGTCTTTTTTCTTCCCTTTTCTAAAATTTGTTTTGTTTCTTTTTTGTGTTGACTATTGTTTTAGGGGAGCTAGTTTTTGTACATGTGCATGCAGGTGCCTTAGGAGTCCAGAAGAGGTCAGCAGATCCCCTGAGTAACAGGTGGTGTGACCGCTCATGACGTAGATGCTGGAAACCAAACTCAAGTCCTCTACAAGAACAGCCCATGCGCTGGCATCTCTCCATCCCAGGGGAGGTGCTTTTGAGACAGGGGCTCCCTTGGGCGCTGTCTTTGCCCTGCCCAGTCTGTGAGCTAGGCTGGCAGGTTCTCTTGTCTGTGCTTCCTGACGGGCAGCGTGTGGTCCCTCTTCTCAGAAAACCACCAGTATCCCATCTCAAGGCCCCAGCCCTGGTGATTGTACTGAATCCCACCAGGTCTGAACACCGGAGCTTCCTTCAGGCTCTGCCCTCTCATCTCATCGTCTTTATTCAATTCCAATGGGAGTGTAGGGAGGAACCATATTCCAACACGTGTTCTCTTGCCTTGAAATGTCTTTCTCAATACGTTGCTGTGTAAAGGTGACCTTGGGGGCCACTGACTTCAGTCATCCTGCTTTGCCTTCATCCCCCATCCTTTAGGAGAGCTGTAAATTTTCCCTCTTGATTTTCAGAGTACTCTGGTGAATAGTTACACCCAGCTACTGGCTTATTCACGCCATCTGTTTTTACTGCAGTGAAATATTAAATACTCCATCATTTAGGTAGAAGAAAGCCAGACCAAACTAAACATTCCTATAATTTCATCCACCCTTTTTTAAAAAAATGAGTTGAGGTGGAACCCAGCTTCTGAGCATAGAGGCTCCTGGAGCTCTCCCTGTTGACATATGAAACCCTGCTCTCGGTCAGGTCTTCACTCTGTTACGAAGTTCATTTTTGTGCCTTGAGTAATCCTATACATAATCATGTCAGGGGTAAGAACTGGGTTATTAGCAGTCTGGCTGGAGGGGATGTGCGAACCCAGGCAGCTGCTGGCTCCAGAGAGTGGGCGTTAGGCATTCCACTCGGACAAGCATTCACTGCAGGAATGATGGTTCATGGTGTCCCTGGACAACTGACTCCAGGAACTCGGAGGCGACGGCATTCACCGACTTTCCTATAGACTATCTCTCTTTGGTTTGCATTTGGATTTGGTTTGTGGCAGCCAGTCTTCAATCCTTAAAGAAAATAATAATAAGACTGAGGGAAGCTCACTGGCGGAGTGAGAGCCCTCCCAGCATGGCCAAGTCCCTGGGTTCAATCCCCAGCAGGTGCAGAGATTGCTCAGTGGTTATGCGCCCGTAAAGGACTTGGGTTCAGACCCCCGCACCCACATGGCAGCTCACAAATGCCTGTCACTCCAGGTCCAAAGGATCTGATGCCCTCTTCTGGGCCTCAGTGGGCCCCAGGTCGGCATGTGGTGCACATACCCACAAGAAGGCAAAGCACTCACACATGTAAAAGCAGGAAATAAGCAAGATTGGAACACGGTGCTTCTATACTATTTGGGAAAGTATACAGATTAAGTTAATCAGTCCCCTTCTTCCCAAGTCTTAATGTGCTGTCTCTGTGTGCATTAGGGTTAGACGCTAACATGTTTGTAGTAAGACAGATATGTGGAGATAAGATTCCATGACAGAGGCTAGCACAGCCAGGGCCTCAGATTCAGTTCCCAGCGCTGGAAATAAAGGCAGAAACATGACATGTGGTTGAAATCTCTGTGACTTGGCTGCTGTGACCTGAACAGTTGGCTGCCTAATTCCTCCTCCTAGGTGGCAGCTCTGGGTGGCAGAGCTGGTGATGAGCCTCTCCGGCAGACACAAGTACACAACACACATGCACACATGGTCTGCACTCACAAACATACAACACATAAAGAATTAAAAAAAAAAATAGTTAAGGCATTTTTAAAAGTAAAATGTTTTAAAAGCCATCCTGGACATTAGGAATGCTCAACCTAACCTTGACCTCTTCTTTATGCTCTGCTTAATGCAAATGTGTTTAAAAATGAGCTCTGCGGCTCATTCCCGTTTGTGATTTATGTATATTCCAAACAGCGTGCTTGGAATATCGTTCTGCTTATCATCATAAAATGTGGAGTTCAAATAGGACGCTTGTCAAAACATCGTGATGCAGAGAGATTAGTGCTGTGAGGGCTGACATAAGATGATTTTAAAAAGTGGTCCTGAGGTTAAGCTGCAGTTTGGGACTTGTGATTGCCTGGGCCTTCTAAGGGATTTTCTCTAACGTCCATTGCACAATAGGTTTTCAGATTACTTTACATGACCGCTATCCTAGCCCATCTGGGCAGAGAACATCTAACCTCAGGGTGTTGGACAGGAGCCATATTGCCTTTTATAGTTTCAAAAAATTGCAATTATGTGAGGGTTTTTTTTTTTTTACATTTTTTTTTAGCAGTATTTGGCACCATTACAATATGGTACTGTTCCTATACAAGACACATAATGTGATTTTGAAGGAAGAATGCTGGGGAACAGGCAATTCCTAAAGGAGTATAATTTAGAATATTTTGTCAGAGACCTCTCTGCATCTTTGGAGAAGGGCGTTCTTGTAGAGGAAGCAGATTGCTAGCTGCTTTCTAAACGCTGCTGCCCGGTAGCCACCTGTAACTATAAATGTTCTCATCATTTCACTATTGATGTTGTGGTACAAAGTCTGTCACTGCGACGTCCACTTAAGGGTCCGGGTCCTGTGGACCTACTTGTCTAGCTCACAACAAAGCAGAGTTTAAAGAGCTAGAGACAAAAGAAGTGTCTGGGTGAAATGATAAAGACAGACAAGAGAAGAATTTAAACAAAATCAAAAGCCAGAAACGATCCGATGGCATCGCAATAAATCGCACCCCTCTTGGGCAAACCTTCTCAGTGACCAGGATGTCCATAATGACTGCTAATACTGTCTTACTCTGGAGACCTAGCCAATGGGGTAAAGAAAGAACAATGTAAAAAGCATAGATAATCTTTCTATTGCTTATGTATGTTCATGCAGAAATAAAATTGAAGACGCCAACTTAAATTTATAGTTAAGTAATAAACGTTTTAGTTTGCAGTTGGCTACAGTATAACTATAAATACCAATAGCCTTCCTTTATGTCAAGGATAAACATATTATGTGGAAAACGACCATATTTATTCATACCCTCCTCCATGAAATAAAATACCTAGGAATAGATTTAACAGGATGTGAACATGGGGGAAGAATAATACAGCCATGTATGAAACTGAATTATTATTAATACAGTGAGACCAGAGTAGAGAGCGATCCCATGATTCTCTTTGTCTCACTAATACACATGCCTGAGCTATGTTGTAGTGATTTTGCTCCAAAAGCAATGTGGGAATGTGAGCCATTTAGAGCGGACTTCTTTTAAATCCTTAAAGGGCTATTTTTTTCTTGTACTGTTTTCATCAAATAATTTCAGGAACTCCTGGAACTCTTCATTTGAACTTTTGGAATTTTTAATCTTTGTTTGTATGTGTGTCTGGGAATTGAACCCAGTCTTCTGCAACCTCCAGCCCCCCTTTTTAATGTTTTGTTTTTATTTGTATTTTATTTGGACTCCAGGATTCCATGTAATGCATGCTGGCTTACCCCTCAGCACATAACTGAAGCTGACTGGGAACCTTTGCCCCTCTTACCTTCATCTCTGAGTGCTGGAATTGTATGCGTGCGTCACCGTGTCTGGCTTCATTTGTCTAGAGAATTGGTTTTATATGGGGGGCAGAAAGACATCAGGCCCTAAGTTGATCACCTCTCCTTCCTCCTTCGGGATGTTCTCAGCCTGGTCTTGTCTGTTATTCTGGCAGTGGTAGTTGTTTTTACTTCCTAATGCCTCGGCCCTTTAACACAGTTCCCCGTGTTGGGATATCCCACAACCACAACCATAAAATTATTTTCATTGCTACCTCAGAACGGTAATTTTGCTACTGTTTTGAATTGTAATGTAAATATCTGACATGCAGGATATCTGATATGTGACCCCCAAAGAGGTCACACCCCGCAGGCTGAGAGCCACTATTACTGTGTGTGACACAGAACACCATGTGTGTATGTAATATTTTACCGTGGTGCTTTTTATCCCAGAAAAAGGGCCCTTCCTTCCTCCCTCCTTCCTTCTCTTCCTTTTGTTTCTTCAGCTGGAATCTTGCGGTATTCAGGCTGGCCTTAAACTCACTGTGTAACCAAAGATGACCGTGAATCTTTAATCCTCCTGCCTCCAGCTCCTGGGTGCTGAGATTAGAGGTGTGCCCACCACTCCACTTTACATGGACAGTGACTATGATCAAACCTGGCCCCCAGTGCAGATAGATACCTCTATCCCCAGCCTTCAAGTCAAAGTGTCATCATGCCTCTTGACCTTGCAAAATGTTGGAGCAAGGTTCCAACATGACAGGCCAGTTGAGGTTGCTCCTGGAAAGACTGCAATCCCTAGCTATAGGGTCCCAGGATGACTTGGGAAGCTAAAGCAGCTGACAAGCAATGCTCTGGAAGCCCCCGGGAAACTAAAAGACTGACCAGGCCCCTCCCTGAGGTGACATCATCTGTTTAGAAGGGCTGCCAGCACAGCAGACTGTGTTCCAGCTATTCGGCTGTCCTTGATGGTCACTCGTTGCTGGGGGGTATGCTCCTGTAAGTGACCCCACCAAACAAACTCACCATTCACTGACCTACGCTGGGATTCTTTCTTTCTTTGGTCTGCTGTCAGTGCCCTGCAAGGGAGGGATACATACTGGGTGACATCTCTTTAGGAAGAGGCACAAAGCAGACGGTGGCACAGATGACTGGGCGTGAGTTACCTCACCTGTGCCTGGAGAAGCACTCTCAACACCACTGTTGTCCGCCCGAGGGTGATCGTGGTGAATCCCAAAAGGCCTTAACATTCCCAGCCCGCACCCCATCTCTCTGTGTCTCTCCCGTTTTCTCTGCCTCTTTCTGTATGTATATCTCTCTCTGATTCCCCCCCCCTCTTGAGACAAGGCTGGCTTTGAACTCGTATATCTGAGCATGGCCTTGATCTTCTGCTCCTCCTGCCTCCGCTTTCAGAGTGGTGGGGGTCGAATCCAGGCCCTTATATAAGCCACATCCCCAGCCCATCCAGGAATTGTTTTGGAAAGGACTATGTATACCTTCCTTCCTCTTGGCCCACTGGTTGGGACATTCGGCAGTCATCCTGGACCCCTGGGTAGTAGCAGCTCCAGGTAACAGACACGCCAGCGCTGAGAGCCAACTGTGATCCTCTCTTATGTGAGAGAAAAATACGCTTGTATTGGCACTGTGCCGCTTCTCCCAAGCTCCCCCTAGTCCTGATCGGTTCATTTGTGACAACGGCCTACCTAGTATTTCCTTTCGATCAGTTCCTCTTGTGTCTTACTCAGGCTATGGGGTTTCCTCTCTCTGCACAGCATTGACTCGGGGGACTGAGGTCACGTGACATTTCTAACTGAGAAGAGACTGGAGCTTTGCTCAAAGCCTTAGCTGATGAAAGAACTGAGCTCCTAGAGGCCGGAATGAGGTCAGAACTCTTTGTGTGATGTGTGCACGTTTGTAAAGGTCAGAGGCTAACGTGAGTGCCCGCCTCTATTGCCTTCCACCACACTTTTTGAGGCAGGAGGTCACCCTTTCTTCTAGATTTGCTGGCCATTGACTTCCTGTCTCCACTGTCCCGATGCTGGGGTTACAGACACACATGCCCAGTGCACGTGGTACCTCGGACCCACATGGATGTCGTTATGTGTGTGTACCGAGCACTGTACGCACCGAGCCGTCTCCCCAGCCCCAAAACTCAGTGACTGATGCCTCAAAGCCACAGCACCGAGAAAACAGCTGTTGGCTTAAAAGGTCTGGATCCAGACTTGATGCAGGACAGCAGAAACCACTATTAGATTTGTGTTAACCTGGGAATAGCATGTGGTGTGTGTGTGTGTGTGTGTGTGTGTGTGTGTGTGTGTGTGTGTGTGTGTGTGTGTAGGACTCTGGAGGGTTTCCTGTTCACGGTGTGTTAAAATCATTTCCCAGCCTAAGCTCTCTCCCTCCTTTTGTGTATATTCTCAATCAAGAAGTGGTTTTTGGAAGCAAACTGCTCTCAGAGTTATTTTAAGTATTTTTAGAAGTTATATCATGAAATTGTTGCCTGGCCTTAAAACCAAGTAAAAGCCATCTAGCTACACTCTTCCAAAAGTACTCACGCAATTTTACAAAGCAAGCCAAAAGGCTGAAGGATGCGGGGAGAAAAATACAGATGAAGGCAGTGTTGAGATAGCTGGTGTTGGGAACTCAGAATGATTGTATGCGTAAATGCCCAAGCACATGATAAGCATCTAGAGACTTGAGTGAAACTCTGCTCTCATCTCAGTACTGAGCCGGGATTCTGAATGGACGCATAGCCCATTCATTGTAGGCTCCATTGGAACCCAATGAGAAATAACAGCCAGAGCCATTTCTGTTTACGCAGAAAATGTCTCGGCCCTGCCCCCACCTGCCCGGCTTCAGCCCACATCTGTACCACTCATCCCAGGGGATGCACAAGCGTGAATTGCTGTCCGCAAAACCCATCAGCACCACCGGCAGGCAGCTTGAAGCACCCAGCCCACTTACACACCGCTATTAACATTTATACTAAGCTCTGTGGACAGCATACAACAGCCAGGCTTGGCATTAGCCACACCCTCTGAAATCACAGGCCCAGATTTCCCCCTTTCCCCCTTCACCGAGCACACCAGACCGTGCGCTGCTGTAATAGCAGAAGGTCTCCTAGGCACTTGGCTCTGGGCCCTCCCTTCCCAAGTCACAACTCTTAGGACCACGGCGGCCTGGCCCAATTGTATTTTCATACATTTTGAACATATGTGCACAGGCAAAATAGAATTCAATATTGTGTGTTGTGCTTTGAAAATGTAGTAGACGTACAGATGGTCCCCGTCTCTGGGTTTGACACAAGCTTCACAATAGTAGGAGAGTATCTGCATCCTGTGGACAGCATCCTGGGAAAGCCCCGCCATCACCAAGGAAACAGCTGATAGGCTACAGTGTGATGTGCTGTGAGGCTAGAATGTTCAGCGGGTTAGGGACATGAAATGCACTATCGGCTTAACATATTCTCAATTTAGTGTGTGTCTGTGTAGACGCTGCTCTCCCATCCCACATCTCTAAGCCCTGACCTTGTAGACTACTGCTCACCCCCCCCCCCCCAGAATGTAGCATAGACCTCCCTCACTGCCAGTGAGACTTTTTCTAGGGGGAGAGCCCCGATGTCACTTAATCTGTAATCCGCCCACTCACCACCATTTTTGAAATACCACCTTTAATGATCTCCTTTCTTCATATCATGGAGTAGGTGTTAAAGGACACTCTTGAATGTGTCTTTGTCTAACTCTCTTATTGCTGGGACCCATTGTACCACTTTGATGTCACCCTGCTTAGCTACATGGTCAGATGAGGCATCCGTCAGTATTTGCAAAGTTCTGGAAGTCAGCTGCATGGCCCCGTTCCCTAAGATAAGCATAGAGGTTGCTAATCCTGGAGTGAGGGATGTTCCCAGGGGTTTCCACTGCCCTGGGTACAGTGCTGAGTAAAATGGGCCAAGGCTACCATGGTCTGCTTGTGAGAAACCAGAGAACCCAGCTCTTTTTCTCCTACATAAAGATCATAGGTGATACTGTCTCCAGGGAATGTCTGACTAAAGTCCAGAGGCAGAAGTAATTTCTCAATCAGCCACACGTGTGCAAGAACCATCCTTGGGGTCCGGGGAGCTGACTCTCATAGATGTCTGAGACCTGAGTTTGGATCCCGAGCAACATACAAAAGCAGGTGGTAACCCCAGCCCTGGAGGGTGGGGATGTGTGGGATGCAGGCTGCCCTCTGGATCTCATTCATCCAAGCTGAATCTGTGCTCTTAACTTAATTTTTTATGCAAGTGTTTTGTTCCAAATTTAAATTTCTCTTTGGCCAAAATCAACTTATAAAACAAGATGGTTAGTGATAGTTCTAAATAACTAACCATAGCCAATTAATCTCTGGGAGTAGGGGCCAGAATACATTGGAATTTTTCAATTTTAAATTTGCAAAGCTTGTTACTGCATGTACACACACACACACACACACACACACACACACACACAAATTATCCAAGTGACCCTATTTATTGGCTTTTTGAGCCACTCTGTAGCTCAGGTTGGATTAGAACTCGCTGTATACATCTATCTGGCCCTGAGTTTCCCCAGCATCTTGCCTCTGCGCCCTCCCTCCTCCCTCCTCCTCCCCCCCAGTGTTGGGATTGCAGCCATGTACCATCACGTTTAGCCCTGTGAACATTATATATTCTCTTTCCCTCCCCCAATAGCTTCCTCATGCTCTGTGCTCCAACTTCAGCCTTCCCCGGTGTGTGGAAACCTAGCCATTGGGTAAGAGGGAAGGGTCTTCAAAAAAAACAACACTAATTTGTGGTTTTACTGATCTCTTCCTTCAGTCTCCAAATATGTGCCCAGTAAGTTGATTTTTTTTTTTTATCCTCTATGGAAATTCAACTCTTTTACATTTAATAAAATCAAGGGACCATGAATTACATAAACAAAACCTACAGAGCAGAAAGGCTTTTGTTTTTAGTAAAATTTCATAGACCTAAGATGAGCTAGACCCTCACAATTAATACAGCCTAAACCAAGGTCATTGTTGTTTTTTTAAGCTGTAACAATAACGTTGCAGTTCCCTTGTGGTTCAGTCGATGACTCATCCGGGTTTACTTAGTCTCCTTCTAGCCACTGAGAAAATAACTAAAACTCCCCAAAGACTAGCCCACCTTGAGCTCCGGTTCTGGACACATGTGCTTCGGTGGCTTTGAACTGATTCTTCTGAGTTCATCTGCATGCAGCTGCAACGAATAACTGTGTTTACACAGGGCAGAAGCGGTCCGTGTGAGGACTGGTCTGTTTCCTTTAGCTCTACGCAGAAATTACAACCCATCCGGCTTCAGGGTGAAGCCTAGCCCCGCGCCCCTCACTTCTTCCTTCTTCCTGGACAAAAGTACAGCCTGGACAAAAGCTACAGTTTGCTTTCTCTCTGTTTATAAGAGTTCACTCGGAAAACTGGCCGAATCTGTCCTGTGCAGACATACTTATTTTTAACCTCAGCGCATTCTTAGCTGAGCTGGTAGCAGTGACTGGTTCTGTGAGAGCTTCAACAGTCCATAAATCCAATTTCACTTCCAAGGATAATGGAGGACTCAATATGTTATATATTATATGTGTATGTTGCATGCATCACACGGAAAATGTATTACTATCATAAAGTCGATATGAAACATGACAGTACTGGTTTTTCTTTTTATCTTCTGAGCGCTAGCGGAACAAACAGCGCTTTCGTGACATAACAAGGTGAAAATTCAATTCGCAACTCTGGTGATATTAGGTGTTTCAAGTACAAGAGACTCAAGGAAAACCAGACTCAGTTTAAGGAGTGTCTGTCTCCTCGGTTGGGAAGCAAACACGAGAATTTCAAAGCGAAATCATTTCCTCTCTCCCAGCCCCTCTGCATACTTGGTATAGACCATCTAAGCTAGGAAGTCACGATTACCCACTCCTCCAACCAGTGTTGAGAGAAAGCTACTCCAGGAAACTATTTAGTTCTGGGGAGGACTGTGACAATGCGTTTGTGTCTGTGCTTGGTGTAAGGAACCAAGTCCAGATAGACCAGGTCCCCCAAGTATTCTCTCTAAAACCTTTCTTAATTCACCCCAAGTCTCATCTGCCCTCCGCTGCCCAAGTCCCACCTCTGTTGGCATGGCAACTAACAATTAGGAGAGGTGATGGGTAATCCCCACACGAGTCGCTCTAAAAGAAAACAAATTTCTGAATCCAAAGAATGAAATGCCCTTGGAGCACAAAGGTCATTGGACTTTTCCTTGGGAGCTGTTCAACTCCAGAAATGTTTCTTGTTTGGCTGACGCATCAGCATGGCCACGTGGAGTAGGGGCGCTGGCAGAGATAGTAGTCCCATGAGCCTAGGTTTGGGTCCAACTGAATACCAGCATGACCTTGAGAACGGTTATTGGAACCTTTCCACCATCAGCATCATAGGCTTTAAGCAGAGGGCTGTGCTGGTCATGCGGAAAGAGGGGAAGAATCACCCAGATCGCGTTGGCCCGTGCCCATTGTATTGATGCAGGAAGGTCCATTCCACTATGGGCGACACCATTCCTAGGCCGGTGAGTCCTGGCTGCATAAGAAAACACCGCAACAAACGGTCAGGTATAAATGTTCAATACGTTCCCATCGTCTCATGCCTGGTGTTTTTGTTTTGTTTTTTAAATAGTCCCTGCTCTTACCATACACTCACTTTTTAGCAGTAAGACTGACAACCCCAACCCCTGTGTCTCCCCATGCAAAGCATTTCTCCTGGCCCCTCCTTTCCTGTGTGTGTTTCCCCTGGCTCCTCCTCCCTCCTTATGCTATAAACTCAGGAGTCACCTTATTCCCCCGTTGCCAAGTTGCACTGACTCATTGTTGATGCAATACATCAAAGCTGTGCTGGGAGGAATTTCTTATTTGGATAATTCAGACTCCGGGATCTCGGTGGATGAGGTTATGGTGATTAGCATAATAAGCCTGTGCGGTGTTGTAGTCTAGCCTCTGGAGCATTTGTAATATTCTCTGAGGGAGTGTCTAGAGAGCCCAGCACGCCTTTGTTCTGCTTGACCCGTAGCCGACCGCCTGAGTGGGATGGAGTGATCTTTGATTTTTGAAAGTGGGCTACAGTTTTGAGCATTATAGGGTGCCTGGTAGTGTCCCCCACCCCCTCCATTGGGATGCGGCTTGGAGGGAACAGCATCATTCGACTCAAGAAGAACTCGGTGACATTTTATGGTTTGCGATGCTATGGGGGATAGGTAAAGAGATAAATACGAGACAGGGTAGAGTTCAGATTTATCGGCCTTCAAGTAAGTAAATAAAATTTAACGTCAGGTGCACACCCTGGGAGGTAAATGGGTCTCCATGACTTTGGTGCCAGCTTGGTCTACATAACGAGTTTCAGGCCGTCCAGTGATACACAGTACCCAGCACGGAAGAAAGACTTGCTGGGAAGGAGTTGGGGTTGGGGTGGGGGGGGGGCGAAGGACCGTATTGTAGACTATGTATTTGTGAGAGACCAAAGTCATGCTGCCTGCTCATTGGGTAACTAATTTCTCTTCATCACAGTAATGAAGCCCAGCTGTGGGCTCAGTTGCCTCAGTGAGGATATCTCAGGCAGGCAGGTGCATAGACACGCCACAGGGTAGCAGAGGCTCAGTTGTCAGGTGAGAAGAAATGACAGCTCTCCCAGAATCTGTGATGTGTGTGTTTAATGAGACTGAGTAGGATGGTGGGTAGCAGAGCCTGTAGTGGAGTGGAGACAGCCCCTGATTGGCCCATTGAGGAGCCTGGACACCAATTTCCAGGAGGGAAATTGCCTTAGGCTGAGGAGCCACGAGGTTAGAGGATGCCATCCCTAAAATTCCTACACTTTTATGAACCTGTGTTTGACGGGATTGCTCTAGGAAGAGGTGCTATTAATAAAGATGGGTGTTTATTTTGAAATCTTATACAAACGGCCTGCCTCGTGATTTTTGCAGAGTAACGTTTTTGTGGCTGTCCTGGTCACTCCTGCTCTGTAACTTTTTTAGACCAGGCCTCTGGATGCTCCGGGGGATTGCCATGGCCTGTGCTTCAACCTCCTTCTGCAGCCAGAGCTCTGTTTTGTGAGTCCCTTCTAGCTTGAACCCAAAGACCCCTCCCCCGCCTTTTCCGAGCTCCTCGGAGCTTGAGTCTAGCCATCCCGCCGCCGCAGGGCAGGATGGCTTCTGTGCTTGCCCGATGAGCCAATCCGTCAGCATTTCCTGTTTCCATTCGTGCTGTAAGTGAAAGGGCTGTAACAAAAGGCGAAGAGAACGCCAAGACAAACAGTGGCTGTGCTTTTCGCAAATATTTCTCATCACGAGCCTTTTTTAAATAAGCAGCCTCTTGAAACCTACGATCCATGCTTTTCAGGAAAGCCGGGCCATGCTAAGTGGATGTAAGAACATGTCTATTGAATTCCATGTAAGATGACCCTTTGGCGTGGCCCTCAAAACATCTATTAGGGACAGCAAGTAAGATAAGGGAATGGATAGCGTATTTTAGGACACCGCGGAGTTTTAACTTGTCGGTGATTCCCCAGGGGACCTGAGGAAATTAAACCTGCCTGGAAGATCGGCGTCCCCTTTCACACAAGTCCTGGCTTCTTTCTCATCAAGGCCCTGTGGCCCCAGCAGTGTGGGTCTCTAAGTTAGTGGCTGGGAATGCCTCAGGGAAGTACTTCCTGCTTTAGTAAACGCGGCTCGCCCATCAGCCAACCTTCTCCTTGGCCGCCTGTGGTGTGGAAACAACCTGAAAGGGATCACGTGTGCTCAGAAAGCAGAGTCAAAGCCTGGGAATCTGTCTCTTCCCCATTTCCTGCTTGATGTTTGGCAGCCGCAGGCCCAGGACCCTCACAGCCTCGGCCCATTTCCTTCCCCTTTATAAGATGCTCTTTGCCACCACCTTCTTGTTTACCTCCAGTTTGTGCGTTAGAATACAAACTTGAGCCGAATTTGTCTGTTTAGACATTTGAGACGATAATGTCAGATCCGTGGGGTGTTTATACCGCTTCATCTTTGGTTTATGAAAATCAAACCTGCATTTTGTAAGAAAAAAAAAAAAAGAAAGAGAATAGGTAGGGCTGGTGTGTGTTTTTTTGTTTTGTTTCTTCCTATTTTTAATGCGTCCCCTCTGCTTTTGTTGAGTTGTAACCTCTGCATTAGCTGTTGAGTCCCACGCTGTTCACGTATGCACTTCTATGTATTAGAGACTGTATGTGCTTGTCCCTCGTGTCTAGGAAGGAACATACAGATCGAGGAGCATGCAGATCCCGGGAGTGTAGTGGCATCTTGTTGAGTCCACAAGGCCCAAGACAAATGATTGGCAGGTATTTGTCTGCCATTGTTTACACAATGAATAGTAAATAACCACTGTGGTCCTTCTGCTCCTGAAGGTGTAGTCTGTCCTTTCGGAGTTCCGACTATTGCCCGAGAGAGAGCCAACCCTTCCTCTTCCTTATAAGGGGTCACGGCTACACACCCAAAGCCACGCCCCTAGGATGCAAGTCCACTGGCGAAACAAGGTACCACTACACAGGAGTAGGGGGCCACAGAAGGAGGTAGAAAACACCCAACCAGGCAAAAAGAAGAGATCCAGACAAGCTTGTAGTTGAGTCATTTAGACGCTGGGCTTAAAGAGAGGAGAGGAAAGGAATTTCCCAGGTGGGGAAAGAACAGAGACGATAGTAATATAGGTAATAGAGCTCGGCAGGAAGCTCGAGAGCTTGACGCTGCTGCAGAATGAGGTGTGAGTGTCTGTGTGCATGTCCCTGCGTATGTACAGCTTTGTGTGCCCGTGGGCGCGAGCCAGAAGACAACCTCAGCAGGTGCCCGTCCTCAGCGTGTCATCCACCTTTTCTTTTTTAAAGACACTTTCTCCTAGGCCTGAAACTCGCCTGCTAAGGTTCAGTTGGCTGCCCATCCAGCCCCTGGGAGCCACCTGTCTCTGCTTGTGCTGTGTTAGATTGTAAGCAGGGGCAACTATGCCTGGCTGTTTTATAGCATGGGTTCTGGGAATCGAACTCCTGTCCCTATGTTTATGCAAGTGCTTTTCCAACTGTGTGCCCTCCCTGCCCTGGAGTGTGGAGGGGTGGGGGGACGAAATAGGGATGATTTGCATGAGCAAGGGCTCACAGGAGGCTCAGGGGAAGATCCCCCTAGAACCTAGGAACAGAAGAGAATGCGGTGCGACACTGAGAGTCAAGACAATAGTAGGCTAAGAAGGGAAAAGATCGGAAAGACAGTGCATTCATCCTCTGTCTCTGGGCGCAGGAGTTTAAGGGTTTGGTATTTGTAGTAATTACTCTTCATACTGCTGGATAAAACAATGAGAAAAGCCTCCTAAAGGGAAAAGGGTTCATTTTGGCTCCCAGTTTCCGTGAGTGCACCCTGGCAGGGAAGGTGGTGGCGGGAGTGGCTGGCATTGCATCCACGGTCAGGAAGCAAGGAAAGATAAATACTCCTCTTAGCTCACTTCCTCCTTTTCTCTGTGGCCCTCACATCTCCCCCATCCCAGAATCCCCTCCGCACCCCTAAGCCTTGTCTTCATAGCGTCTTCACACGGCCCTCCCTGCAGGGGTAGGAAATCATCTCTAATTTCGACCACTATGGACGCATTCATGAAAATCTCCTCATCTGCAGTGTAATGGAGGCACGTCCTTTCGACTGTTGTGCTATAAATCTAAGCAAGGGGAATGTAATCAAATTCGGGGAGGGGGAGGGCAGGAGTCGGGGATTAAATGAGAACAACGCCATGAAAACCTGTTCTTTTCTATAGTAACCTAAAACATTCATTTCTAAACATAAAATTTAATAAAAATGACTTGTCAAATGTATGTCAGTGGTCATAAAAGATGTTTTATGTCCTTGGCCTATAAGCTCGCCCTTGGAAATTTATTCCAAGGGTACACTTTGAAAGAGATTAAAGTGTGTATGCAACATGAGTTCAGTGTCTTTGTGCATGCTGGAGATTGCCCAAATGTTCAATAACAGAGGGAACAGCTTTACAAATGTTGGCACCTCCGTGAACAAAATTACAAGCTGCTGTTTTTATAATCATAAATTCTGAAAGTTTGTAATACAGAAATAAAATTATATTTTTAAGTTAAAGGAGACTACACAATTCTGTGTATTGTGTATGAAAGAAAAAAAACAGGTATATGAAATGCTAAAAGAAAAAATAAGACTTAAGTGTATTTAGAGTTTATTGGACCTGAAATTTATTTCCATCAGTTCTTGTTAAGATTCCTATATCCCATGAATACTAGAGCAGATATCTTCATTTGTTCACTTTTTACCTTGTGTGCTGCTACCGAGGGTTTGAACTGAGGAATTCACTCCTGCAAGGCAAGCATTGTGCTACCGGAATTCAAGCCCAATCCTTAAATATTTTTACATAAACCATCTGTACCATTAAATATGACCTTAGTCACAATGTCAGTAGATGGTGCCTATTATCTTCCCAAATGATCATGGATAATCATTGAACATGAGTGTCTTTTTAAAAATGTTGGTTCAAGTAAGGCTGGAGAGATGGTTCAGAGGTGAAAGTCACTAGCTGTTCTTCCAGAGGATTGGATTTGATTTCCAGAACCATCAAGGCTTATACCTGTCTGTAACATGGATCCATGGTCTCCTCGACCTCTGCAGATACCAGGCATACAAATGGTGCACAGACATACAAGCAGGCAAAACACCCACACACTTAAAATTTGTTATTTTAAATTCTGGTTGAGTAGATCTCAACGTTCCACCTCTTAAACAAGCTCTTAAGTGCGGTCATTGCTCTTGGTCTATGCGCCTCATACACTGAATACCAAGGTGCTGGAGTTCTCCCTTGGGTAGGAATAATCTAATGCTTCATTGTGTGTCATGGTTTTGGAAAACAATAATCATATTCTATCTGCCACCTCCACAAACGCCACAATACTTTTTTTTGGGGGGGGGGAAGAGCGTGTGCAGGTATGCATATGTGTGTTCATATACACACAGAGGTCCAAGGAAGACATGGGGTGTCCTATTCCCGGGTCTCTCGATGAACCTGGAACTAGGCCGGTGGCCAGCGAGCCCCAGAAATCCTCCTGTCTCTACGCCTCAAAGGGCTGGGGTGGTAGATGCACACAGCCACACCAAGCTTTCTTCATAGATGTGGAGATCTCAACCCAATTCAGACGCTTGTACACAGGCGTTCTCATCCTCTGACCCCGCTCCCCAGCCCCCACAGTAACATTTCTGTCAACGGGGAAGAAGCCTGTAGAAATGAGTATGTCTGTGATTCTGGAACTAAGCTGATGTCTTTCACCAAGTCTCATGATCCTTAAGCCATACCTCCAGCTTGAATTTTACTCATCGACAGAAACGATCAGCTACCTCTCTGATAAAGTTTGGAACCCGATCACGAAGCTGAAAACCCCATCTGTGTTAAGAAAAGCTTTGGTTTGAGTTGGACTAGTGGGAAGACAGTTCTTGGCCTGGCGATGAGTCTTTGCAGCCTGTTGAGTCCCGTGGGGTAGAGACTTGCCTTGTGCAATGAAGTTGAGCATCTTCCGTTGTGAGGGGGATGTCAGGCTACCTTTGTGAAGACACAAGATAGAGCATCATGCAGTGAGCTTGGCGTGGTAGGAGTAGGGCCCCTGGTGAGCCTTGCCCTGTTATTGAGCATTGATTGCCAGCACCTGCTTCTGTTTTCAGACACAGGTTCATTCCCTATTTGTTTCCGTGCAGTGACTGAAGCTGGCTTTGGGGCTGACATTGGGATGGAGAAATTCTTCAACATCAAATGCAGAGCTTCCGGCCTGGTACCCAACGTGGTTGTGCTGGTGGCCACTGTTCGAGCTTTGAAGATGCATGGAGGTGGGCCCAGTGTAAGTTCTTGCTTTTTTTTCCCCTAGCTTTCAAAACACAAAAGGCCGGGGGATGGAGAGATGACTCAGTGGTTAAGAGCACTTGTTGCTCCTTAAGAGGATCTGGGTTCGATTCCCAGCACCTACATCTGGTGGCTCTCAACTGCCTATACCTCCAGTTCCAGGGGATCCAATGCTCTGGTCTGGATTCTATGGAGCACCTGTGCACATGCCGTGGTCATAAACACATGCAGGTTGCATACACACATACACATAAATAATAAAAAAAAATTTTAAGCTATATATGGGCTGGAGATTTGGCTCAGTAGGTAAGAGCTCTTGCTACTCTTACAGGGGACCTGGGTTCAGTTCCCAGCACTCGCGTGCGCGCGCGCGCGCACACACACACACACACACACACACACACACACACACACACACACACAGTGGCCCACAGCTGTCTGTAACTCCAGTCCCAGGGAGATCTGGTGCCCTCTTCTGACCTCCTTGAACACCAGGCATACATACATATGTAGGCAAAACACTCAGACACATAAAATTTTTAAAAAGTTTAAAAAAAAAGAAAACAGCTCACACAGGTAATCCTAGCACCCAGGTGACTTGAGTCAGGAGGGTGCCACAGTTCTAAAGCAACCAAGGCTCGGAGAAGAACCTGTCTGGAAGAAAAGGTACGCTGTGACATAGAATGTGCTGGATGTTTCCAGTCGCCCATAGAGCCTGCTTCCTTTCTTTGAGGTTCACCCCGCAGAGCATTTGGAGCTCAGTTCACGTCAACTACATGCGGTGCCCATACGTGACTTCTAAACAGCACCACAAAACCACTGTTATGTGTTCAGGCTCATCCCTGACACATGGGCCAAGCCTCCGTAAGCGTCTGGACTGGGACAGGAGTGTAGAAGTTCTCATTCCTCGACCAGCTTGGGTAGGAATGATGGATTTGCCGTGCTTCACTGGATTGGATACTTTTTTGGCACAGGGATATTATAGATTATCAGATTCCACCTAAAACCTCTTTCCTTCCGTCTCTGCCAATTGTGACGTTGCTTTGTGACTCCTGCACAATACTACAAGCATCTGAGGCACCCTGTTTGGAAAACTCAAATTCTGCTTTTTTTTTTTTTTTTTTTTTTTTTAAGGTCTGATTATTTAACCCTAGCTAGCCTGGAACTCACTATGTAGACCAGCTGGCCTGTAATTTACAAAGACCCAGTTGTCCCTGTCTCCCCAGTACTGGGATTAAATGGGTAGGCCACCACACCTAGCAATTTGTTTTAATACATGTGAAGATTTTTAATGTCTACCTTTAAAATGTATAAAATGGATCTATATGTGTTTTTTAAATTTGTTTGGTTTTTCACTTTAGAAATTTCCAAGTGAGAAAACTTTTGTTTGAAGCTTCACTATTTTCCTGCCTGATTATAGCATATGGACATGAAAGACATCGACCTGATTTCTTAATTAAAGTTCTACGATCACAAAACTCAGAATCAAGGGTGGTCACCCACTAAAAATAAGTAACAGGTTTGCTGTTCGGCAAACTCTGTCACTTGATTTATCTTAGCATTTCTTTTATCCTAGGAACTATTTTTCATCTCTTTTTATAGCTGAGGAAGCCAAGGTTTGCTGGGTTTGGAAACAATAGCCAGCAGCAGGTCAAATCTGAAGCCAAGAATGTCAATCAAACCCCCTGCTTTGTCCACACGCAGAACCAAGGGTTGATCGGTAGCGCACAGCTCTAAACTCCAACTCAGCACCGGACACAGTAGAGCTTCATTTTACCTGAAGTTGCACCGTTATCCCAAATGCAAAATTTGTAAAGACACACATGAATTTGTAAAGACAAACGTTATGTGTCCTCAGTAATTCTGATTATGCTTAGAATTCCAGTTGTTGCCATCGGTCCGGGGACACTTTCAATTTTGAATCACTAGACCAGCTTCTACTTTGAAAAAGAAAAATTTGTATACTTTGAAATGCTCTCTTCCTCTACTATCCCTACATTTAAACTCAGAGGGCTTTGGTCGTCTGAAAGGTTTAGAGTCTGTTTGGTCTGGTTTGGTCTTTATAAAACCAGAAATCGTGAGATGCAGTGAGATGTGGGGAAATCTCACACCTCTGTTCAGGGAACCGGTCAGACCTAGAATTCACAGTTCAGCGTTTTCCCAGACCTGCACTCTAAAAATGTCCAACATGATTTCCAGTCCGATTTCACTTCTTACTGTCCAGGCTGTGTTTTCTTCTGTTGTTCCTTCCTGCTTCTTCCTTCCCCATTTAATGCCGTGGTTCTGTGGCAGAGAAGGTCCCGGACCAAAGGTAGAAATGAAGACCATGTAGTCAGCTTCCCATTATTGAAAACATATGCTTGATGATCAGCTCAGAAAGAGATACCATTTATTTTCACTTGCATCCTTTTGTTTGTTTTTGTTTTGTTTTGTATTTTTCGAGACAGGGTTTCTCCGTGTAGCCCTGACTGTCCTGGAACTCTATTTGTACACCAGGCTGGCCTCAGACTTACGGAGCTCTTCCTGGCTCTGCCTCCCACGTGCTGGGATTAAAGGCGTGAGCCACCACCTCCCAGCTCACCCACACCTTTCTAACTTGTAAGCTCGTGGCCAGCATTTGTGCCTGTTGCAAGGCTGTTCTTCAGGCTAGAGGCCAGGACAAAGCAAACCCACTTACCTTGTGAGGGTGGGTCCCATATCTCCTGTGAGAGCTCCCACTAGCTCTACCCCCATGAACATACACCCATAGATGTGTGGGGAGCACTGAAGGACCCTATGAGTGAACAGGAGTAATCAGACATGGCAGGACAGGCCTTCGAAGCCACACTTCTGTGCTGAGCCTGACCTCACACTGTTTCATAAGTGTCTCTCCCCCTCAGATTCTGAGTGCCTTGCACTCAGGAACTGTCATAGTTACTGTATCCCAGGGCCTGGCATATTCCATGACCCATAAATGTTTTCAGTCATCGAGTTGGGGTGAGCTCTTCCCATCTTTCGATCCTACATCCATTTTATTCCGTGTTACCCACCTCAGTGTGTTTGCTTCATACTTGAAACAGCCCTGTTTTGGTCCAACGTCCTTTCTGCTCGCTTTCGACATCATCACACAGATAGCCGCGGCCACCTCGCGTGTGTTTACTCGGCTGAGACGGCTCTTTCAATCCACTGTGCAGTGGAAAATCTTATGACCTTTGAACTTCCCCATTCTAACACAGTTGTTTTTCTCACGGCTGGGACCAAAACCCAGACAAGAAGCTACTTAAAGGAGGAAGGGCTTGCTGGGGTTCTTGATCTGAGCCAACGGGGGAGGGGTCATGGGGGGGACAATACAGTGAGGTGGATGCCTGCACCGAGTCTACAGTCAGGAAGCAAAGAGACAAATGCTGATGCTCATCTGGCTTTGTGCTGGAACCCTCTTTATTCAGCCGTGGTCCCCAGCCCCCAGGATGTCACTGCCTACACTCACCACGGGTCTCTGGAAGTACCCTGACAGACACACCCAGGGTAGCTCCTCATTCATGCCCTGAGATCCAAAGCCAAGATGTTCCTACAGGTGACCCTTTTCACTGCTATCTGCATCTTATTGGTAGATTTTATTTTTTGAGGTTTGGGAGATCTAGCCTACATGAGACCAGTTCTGTACCACTAAATTACGTGTTCAAAACCCTGTGTGTATTTGAGAATTAGCTTCTAGGTTCTGCAACCTCTTTAGGGCTTCTGTTCAAAGGGCATTAGATATCTCTTCATTGGCTTGGGTCTGTTTGAATATATTTCCATGAAAGTTGTTGCTTATTTCATTTAAAAAAAAAAAAAAAAAACCTTATATATTTCTTATAGATCCGTTCCATATACTTAATATTTGTAAATAATATAACAAATTGTCTCCATTTTCGTATGTTACCTTATCTCTCACTTGTCTAAATTCTCTTAATTGCTGTCCCCTTCAATCTACCATGACTTTGGGGAATTCTGTGCCGCCATTCATGTCTAAAAATAAGTTCCGTTTCTTTCTCCCAGTCTATGCTTTTTCTCCCTTGTCACTGGCAAGGTTTTCCTAATTGCTATGCAGTGTTGGGTAGTGGTGCTGGCTGCAGGCATCTTTTTAGTCCTCGTCCCTAAATGTGATGCCTGGAATCGATTTTTAATGAGGATTCAGGGATTACCTTCTATTTTTAATTGGCCAAATTAGCATAAAAACTGATGCAGGTTTTTCTTCGTCTTTCCAGATGACAACTTGGTTTTTCTCTTTAAGGCTGTGCGTGTTGCTTAACATATTATCACTTTCAAGAGCTCTTTCATTGCCAGAACAAGCCCCATTTAGGCAGCTATGTCCTCATTACACATGACTGGGTTTTACTAATCAGTTTGCTAATGTTTTGAGTCAGTCATCCCCCGATTTATATGAGTAAAATGTTAACTATACAAAATTTTAAAATTTTGGAGTATTCTTCTTAACTACGAATCACTTGTAAACATTACAGTAATTGATTTATTCAAAGTTGATTGAAACTCTCCTATAAAACCATCTAGACCTATTTCTACAGTGAACAACAGGATGAATCTTAGTGGTTTGTTTTTTTTTTTTTTTTTTTTTTTTTTTACTGTTTTTGATTCAGGTCACCGCTGGAGTTCCTCTCAAGAAAGAATATACAGAGGAGGTAAGGGATCACTCAACCCAATTAATGATCAGCTTCCACTTGAACGTCAAAGAATGACCATCGATCCCACCAGCAACTTCTTAGAAATGTGCTTTTCTGGACCGGGGAGATGGCTCAGTGGGTAGAGAGCTTATCTTGCGGTCAGGAGGACCTGAGTTCGATCCCTGCCAGGCATGGTGGTGCATGCTTGCTTTCTCAACACGAGGGAGGCAGAGACAAGTGGAACCTTGGTCCTCACTGGCCGGCCAGCCTACCTCACTATCTCAAAGAGGAAAATAGACAGCACCTGAGGAATGGCCAGCGCCGTCCTCTGGCCTTGGCAAGCATGCATACATACTATAATTTAAATCTTTAAGGATCCCTGTGAAAATGGGTGGGATAAAAAGGATGAAAACCATTTAGTTAACTCCCAACGCTGAAGAAAAGATAGATATAGGCTTATTGCTGTCCCCTACCCCCAAGACAGCCATCCTGACCCAGAAAAGAGGGGAGCTTCTGCTTGTCTTCCTTTGCTGTAGGAAAAAGCTGACTCTTGGAAGATGGGCAGTTCCTTTTATGGCTTATAAGAGTGCAGTAACGTCTGTGGATAAACCAGTTAACTGGCAGCAATACCACATAGCTCCTACAGGTGGCACCATGGGTTTAAGCCAGAGTAGCTACTAAGGACCCCTAAGCCTCCCAGAGACTTGTTCCTTTTGCCCCGCTGGCTGTAGGGGGTGGGCTGTTTATTTTCTGATTGCCAGTCCTCCCGTAGAAATAGTTGCACAACCCAAGACTCACTCACATACATGTGCTTGGACCCAGACTGCTTTTAGAAGCTAAGTTGAACATGAATTACCTCTGTCTCGGCCATCTTTCTTGGAAACCCAAGGTGACTTGGGTCTCCTTTTGGAAAGTTTGCAGGACAATAACGTGAGAAAAGATAGACTCAGAGTAGCCGGTGCATTGAGACTTGGCCTAGCTTGGGGATGTTTATGAGGTAGGACATAATGACAAGAATTGCTGATTTCTTTCCAGAACATTCAGTTGGTGGCTGATGGCTGCTGTAACCTCCAAAAACAAATTCAGATTGCTCAGCTCTTCGGGGTGCCTGTCGTGGTGGCGCTGAACGTCTTCAAGTGAGTCCGGCTCTCTGCTGTCTGTGGGGCACACTAGTGACCGCATTTGCGCCCTAAGGACACTTAGGTTTCTCGATTTCTTCTGCAAGACACACAATCAGTCAGCTTGCTCTGTTTGATTTGGTTTCATTTTCACAGATGTGTTCTCAAGTGTTACTGTGGAAAGGAAACTCAGATAGTAAATTACCATCTGTTTGGTTTGGGGGTGTGAGGAGTTTGCGTTTTCCCCTTCTACCTAGTACTTCTGGCTGACAGTAAATGAGTGATCAAAAGAAGATATTATGGAATTGTCTCGATTAAAAAACCCGTAACAACCTGAAATATTTGAGTCGTGTTAGAGAGGATTCTTTCCTCCGTGCTTTTCCTCAAGTCTGGTTTATTTAAACATAATGTGACCACTTTTGATGTTTCAAATATATTCAGTGCTAGGGAGCGAAGTTCTGTATAAACCGTTAGTCTTTCTTTCAAAACATCACTAAGTGAACACAGATGCAGAAACCACACCATTCTCCCCACCAGGACTGACACCCGCGCGGAGATCGACTTGGTGTGTGAGCTCGCTAAGCGGGCCGGCGCCTTTGATGCTGTCCCCTGCTATCACTGGTCGGTTGGGGGAAAAGGGTCTGTGGACCTGGCTCGGGCTGTGAGAGAAGCTGCAAACAAAAGAAGCCGTTTCCAGTTCCTGTACGATGTCCAGGTAAGTCTCGACTACTGTGCCAACAGTGGAGTGGAGGCTCTCGGGTCTTTAGAAGGCAGTGCTGCAAGTCCTGTTTATACATGGCGAGCCTTCCTGAAGCTCATGACTAACGGCATTAGCCGTTGGGCAAGGTCTGTGTGCCAAGGGCAGATGCTACTCCTGCTCCCAACCTGTACTCTTAAGGCTCTGCTTTCAAATAGCAGGCACGAGGGAAAGGAAGGTTCTGGGTGCGAAGGCTTGCAAGATTGACCTTCCAGCAACAAGACTGCTGAGGCTAATTGAGGCATTTTCCTTGTCATTTCTGCTAAGGTTCTTTGCCTTGTAGTTTTTTTTTTGTTTGTTTGTTTTTTGCTTTGGTGTGTGTGTGTGTGTGTGTGTGTGTGTGTGTGTGTGTGTGTGTGTGATAGGTATGTGTGACCACGTGTGTGCCACGGCATGCATGCAGAAATCAGAGGTCAACTTGTGGCGATCAGTTCTGCCCTGCTACCAGGTAGGTTACAGGGATAGAACCCATGGCAAGACTCAGTAGCAGGCACCTCTCCCACAAAGCCTTCTCGCCATCTCACCAGCACTCACTGTAGCTTCCTTGCACTATCTTACATAGTTTTTCCCATGTAGTAAAATACATATGTTACCGTTCACAAGTGTGCAATTCAATGGTACTGAGTGTATTCACGTTGTTGGGCAGTCGGTTGCTAGGACTCTTCACATCTTAGAAAGTTGAAATTGGTATTCATTTAACGGCTCCTCATCCTCCCTTTCCACAGATCTTTCTAGAAACCACCATTCTCCTTTCTGTTTAGGAATTTGACTGCTTAGATACTCCATATAAATGGGGTCGTGCAGTGTTGGTCTTTTCTACGGCAGCTTGTTTAGAACAGGGTAATGTCCATGGACGTCGTAGCACATGTGAGAATTGTCTTTGCTTTTAAAAAGACAGGATGTTGTCTTTACTGCTAGTACAAACCACATTTTGCTAACAGGCGTGGGATACTTGTATCCCATGACTACTGTAAATGTTGTATTGCTCACATGTGTCTATAGTGTGTGTGTGTGTGTGTGTGTGTGTGTGTGTGTGTGTGTGTGTGTGTGAGCGCACTTTTGTGCATACATGCACACGTGTCTCTTTCGAGATGCCTTCCAGTCTTTGAGCTGTACAGCCAACAATGGGAGTACCAGGATTTCTAGGTTGATTTCTTTCTTTTTCTGGGGTTGGGTTCTTTTATGTGATTTGTTTTCCAAGATAGGCTCTCGTGTAATCCAAGCTACTTGAACTTACTATATAGCTGAGAATAGCCTTAAATTCCTAATCCCTCCTGTCTCCATCTCCTTAGTGCTTGGATTGCAAACAAGCATGAGTCACTATATCCAGCCTTCCAATTCATTTTTTAACTCAGCCTGACATTGAGCCCTTAAGTAGAAAACCTGGATTTCCCAGAATTCACAGTTTCCAGACATTGTCCTGGTGTCCACCTCACATCTCCATTCAGGATTTCAGTGCTGCTGCTCTGGCCAATGGATTTGACCTCAGAGGGTGTCCATGGCTTGCCAGAGTGTCAGCCTACGAGCTGACAGCCACTCCCATCTCCTTCCCTCACACATTCCCCAGACCTGTCTCAGAGGCAGCATCCCTGTCTCCTTGCTTTCGTGACGGGGTTTCTCTGTGTAGCCTTTGCTGTCCTAGAACTCTGTAGAACAGGCTGGCCTCACCTGTCTCTGCTCCCTGGGTGCTGGGATTAAAGACATGCTCTACCATCCCGTCTTGGGAAAACAAAACCTAAGTGTCAAAAAGCTTCTGACTTCTACCAACTCTCAAAGCAACCCTGCTTTTTTGTGTGTTTTACTTATATCCATTCCTTTTTTAAGTTGTCATATGTTGACAATCATAGTTGTATTTATTTGTAAGGTGCATTCCTCATGCACCGTCAGCATCAGGCAGGATGCCATTGGACCACACATCCTCTGTGAAGCTCAAGAGCTGTGAGTGGAACCTTAAAAGCTTACATTTGGGAAGCTGGAGGGGTGACACCGGAATCCAGAGTCCGCTGTCCCATCAGGACATCCTCTCTGGCCCTTCCTCTAAACCTGCAGACATTTTGAGGTGTGGCCTTCACAACCAGACAGGCTCACGTTTATTTTTGTTAGAAGGGTTTTCCTGTTACTTATGTGGAACCATTCTCCGGAATGCAGTGGGGGGCGGGAGGGAGGAAAGCAAAGCCCACAGACAGCTGCCTGTGAGCTTGTGACCTGGAACGATTCTCAGCCCCTCTAGTTTAGGGATGGTTTCTACCCTGCCAGTCATGTTCAAAGCTGGGTGTGCTCTGTGGGTTTTTTTGTTTGTTTTTGGTTTTCTCTAGTTGGTTATTGAGGAATTACTTAAATTTTAAAGATTCAGACTTAAGCATATTCTAGCTAGAGGCATTGTGAGTTTTCTTTTAATTAAGACTCAAAACCTTTGCCACCAGGACCTCAAATTTTTACGCGTAGATTTAAAGCATATATATATATATGTTGTGTGTGTGTGTGTGTGTGTGTGTGTGTGTGTGTGTGTGTGTGCACATATGCTTACATCTATGTGTATAAATTAGGTTTTTAGAGTAGAGGTGTGATTGACTCAAAGTCATTCATTTTTATATGTTTGCTTCTGTGGCTTTGTATACATTATTGTGTATATAGGGTTGAATTTGTGGGATTTTAAAATTTTAAACGTTATTTATTCGTCTCTATGTGTCTCAGTATTTTGTAGCAATTGGGAAGGGGGCACACTCAATGAGAAAGGGTGCAAGGCCCTTCTCCTTGTCCTTGCCTCTGTCCCCACTCTGACCTATTGTCATCTCTCCCTAGGTCACCGGAACCCGCATGCCCTTTGCCCTGTTTCTCCTTTCTGCTTCCTAGATACTGGGCCCTTTGCAGTAATCTGTGCAAAGCAGCCTGTATATTTCTCAGACGGTTGTGTTTCTCATTAGTAAATCTGCCAATGTCACCTCTCCTAAAAGTGAGACATTTTTTTCACTTCTGCTCCGGGAGGGATGCTTGGAGACCAGGAAATATAAACTCACCCACTCAGTAGCTCAGATGTGCTAGTCTCTGGCTCCAAGTGTGGTTTGTGTCAGAGATAACAGAGCCCTGATGTTCCCAGGAACAGTGACAGCTGCTCCCAGGACACCAGTTGGTACTTGTGCCGTGCAGCCCCCATACCTGTGTGGTCAGGTCAATGTAAATGAATCTGGACAGTTTCCAGTTGTATGTCTGTTTCAATTACTGGAAAGGCTGTCTGCCGAACTACATGTACATCATTTAAAAATCAATGCCTCCTTTAAGATGCAGACTATGAGCTGAAATCTTTACCATGCACCTGGAGATTCATATTCGACTTATGAGTTATTATTAATTAATCCTCCTCTTTAAATATTTTAAGGGCATCAAAAATACATCGGTCCAGTATCACAGAATGGAAAGGGTTAACCCACGTGCTCTCGACTCCATGGCCTTGGAGAAACAAAAGAGCACTATTTCTTCTGCAGTGTGTCAGGATGCATACCGATGACTTTATTTGGTGCCGAGCTGAAACACCAACCCTGTGGGCTTGCTAAGATATGGTCAGGGGTGGAGGGCAGAATGCTAGGTAGCATTTTCATCACCCAAAAGGGATTATTCCAAGGGGCTGCCTTTAGCATCTGATCTCCAAGTGAGCAGAAACATCACTATTTATAAGGCATTGGTTTGCTTTTGTTTCTCTCTCTCTCTCTCTCTCTCTCTCTCTCTCTCTCTCTCTCTCTCTCTCTCTCTCTCTCTCTCTCGTATACCTATATGCATTTGGAGCCCACAGTACACTAAACACTCACTATCGACCTTCTTCCGTTGAGAGTGGGTCTCTGCCTAAACCCGGAACTGGTCTGGCAACCAACAAACCCCATCCACCTATGCCTCTCACAGCACTGGGGCCTACAAGCACATACTTTTTACACGGCCGCTCGAGATTTGAACTCGGGTCTTCATGCTTGCTCAGCAAGAGTTCTGATACACTGAGACATCACCCCAGCCCCGTGAGCCTTTCTTCTTGGTTAAAGTTTAGTTCTATTTCATGGTATTTAATACTTTTTTATTTTGTTTTGTTTTTTGGGGATTTTTTGTTTGTTTTTTTGAGACAGGGTTTCTCTGTGTAACCCTGGTTGTCCTGGAACTCACTCTGTAGACCAGGCTGACCTCAAACTCACAGAGCTCTGCCTGCCTCTGTCTCTGGAGTGCTGGGATTAAAGGCGAGTGCCACCATTACCTGGCATTTGGTGCTTTAAGAAAAAATTAATTAAAACATTTTTACATCACTTTTCCTTTTTTTCTCTCTATCTTTGCCCCCCTTACTCCTTCTCAAATCAATGGCCTCTTTTTCTTAGATTATTATTGGTTTGTATGCATAAGTTATAAATTCAACCTGCTGAGTCCAATTTTTATTGTATATGTGATTCTATGGCTGAGTGCTTTGTATTAGATAATCAATTAGAGGGCTCATCTCTGGGAGAAGCTAACTCTGATTCCCCAGTTGTTAGCTGACTGTCATTCTCTGTCTAGGGTGAGACCCCTGAGACTTCCCTTTTGATATTCGCATTTCTATTGGTATGTTATTGTTTAGGCAGCCATTTTGAGAAGATACCATCTTACAGCGATGACTTGATCTTCTGGCTCTTATGATCTATCTCCCTACCCGCTCTTCTGTGATGCTTCCTGAACTGTATGTGCAGGCAGGAGTTATGTTGTAGGTCTATCCATTGAGGCTGTGTCCCCATAATCCATTCGCCTCTGTGTCGTGGCCCAGTTGATTTTTGATAGTCTCCATTTGCTATAAAGAGAAGCATCTCTGATGTGGGATGAGAGCTACACCCCCCTGTGGATATAAGAGTAAGTTTTAGAACAGAGTTAGAAACTTGCCGGTCTAGTAAAGTATAGGTCACGGGTTCTCCTCTAAGATCCATGACTAGGCCTGAACAGTTGCCTAAATTTCTACTACCAGCATGATTTTCTTCCTTTGGAGTGTATCTTAAGTATAATTGGACAACTGTTGGCTACTACCAACACATGAACACCACTACATTGCCTGACTGACCTAGAATTTGCTTTTGTAGACCAGGCTGGCCTTGAAGTCACAGAAATCTGCCTCTGCCTCCTGAGTGCCAAATTCAATGCATGCTCAACCAAGCAATGGTGTGTGTGTGTGTGTGTGTGTGTGTTCAGAAAATAAAATGTATGAAAGTTTAAGTAAATGCTTTTCTGGAATTTATCAACTGGTTTATTCCATAAAAGGGTCTGTTTTTAAATAGTTTGATTTAACCACTCTTTGGGTATTTCCAGAACCTTTTCAAGAATAATATTGTCATGTGACTTCGGGTAGCTTCTACCAGCCTGGATCGCTATAGCTACACCATGAGTATGACCTATAAACGTCACCATGTCCTCTGCCTTACACTGATACTGTCACTTGGCTAAGGTTTACGGTGCACCAGCTGCATGTAAGAAGCCATGCAAGGGCCTGGAGAGGTATAAGAGCACTGGCTGCTCTTCCAGAAGACCCAAGGTCAATTCCCAGCACACATGGCAGCTCAGCCATCTTTAACTCCAGTTCCAAGCAATCTGATATGCTCTTCTGGACTCCAAAAATGCAACAGATACACAGGCATACATGCAGGCAAACTACCCATGCACATAAAATAATAATTTTAAATATTAATATTAAATATTTAATATTTTTTAAAAGAAGCTGCACATCGATATGATGGTTGGTCATATTGTTTTTCTAAAACCACACTGCCCAAGACAGCTGGCAGCTGTTTAGATGATAATGAACTAAAATAAAATTAAGAATTCATTTCCTCAGTCTCTTTACAAATGCATTAATCCCGTTCCAGCGTTTCAATGCTCCCGTGATGTGCCTTGTTACTTGGCTGGAAAGAAAAGTCAGAACATATTTGTACGGCGACAGACATTGCATTGGACAGTTCCACTCTAGAATATTCCGGGTCCTACTATTTCAGAGAGAATTGCTGTGGAGTGTGTTTGGAGAGGTCAGGGTCTAACGTAGTGTTAACTCAGAAAGGAGCATGGCTAGTCCAGGCACATGGCTCTCTAAAGCCCGTCTGTGTGTTTGCCTGCATGGTCGCCAGGGCAGCTATATGTGTGCCTGGAACCCACAGAGGCCAGAAGAGGACACCAGATCCCTTGGAGCCAGAGTTACGGATGGTTGCAAGTTCCCATGTAGATGCTGGGGACCGAACCCAGATCCTTTGCAAAAGCAGCCAGAGCTCTTAACCACTGAAGCCCCCATTAGTCTTATTACTGTATATGTTACATTCCTACAGTGTACACGCAGGATACTAGCTATTTTATGACAAGCTTTCTGACCCCTGCTGTTTGGGCCGAGGCTTCTCCCTTGTTCTTCATGTAGAATGGATTGTTTTGTTTTTGTTTGTTTGTTTTTTTTCCCCCCACCCCCTCCGCTTGTTGAGATCTTTCTTGTCCTTCCTTGCAGACACTATTCAAGTTGTTTTGCTTTGTTTCTCCGTGCTGGGATGAACCCCAGAGCCTTGTGCACGCTAGGCAATTGCTCCGCTAACCGAACTACGCCCTTGCAAGTTCCTTTAATGTCTTGCCAGCTTTTGCAGATCCCCATGCCTTCCCCGGAGTGTGCCACCTTCTGACTTCACGCCTACTCAGAACCTTTGATTGTACACTCTCTCCTGTCACACGTGTTTATTGTGCTATTGTTTGCACTCCATCAGGAATTCTTGCACAGAAAGTCCCCAAAACTTGTGTGTGATGCCTTGACGTTGTGAAAGTACTTGCCACAGATGGCTATTTGCTTATTTAGTCCAGGCTTGGGCAAGGCCTACTATGTGTAAACCATTCTGCTGGATACTGGGCCTGTCAAAGCGAGGGGATAAACAGATTCATCCCTGTGTACACAATCCGGGAATGCCAACAATGATGAATGCATAAACACTTATAACTTATTTTATGATTTTATTTGTCTTTATAAAAGCTATGGTTTTCCACAAAGTAGCCAAAGAGAAGTGAAGATCGTCCGCTGAGCTTGTACACCCCGCCCCCACCCCCAAGTTCATACTTCTCTTCACGGCCAAGCCAGAGAAGACTAGAAAGTTCCTTCTCTAAGGACAGCATACATAGATTACCCACAGTAGAAGGGGAATACATAGATTATCCACGCTAGACAGAGAAATATTCGTGTAGGGATATTTTCACACTGCCCCTCAGCAATGAGCTAACTGAGATATTTCTATTGTTTACTTACAAAACCCTCGAAGTGGAAGCCCCTCAGAACCTTGGCGTGGGGCTTCCTGCTCCTTGGGTTGGCGTGCATGCATGCTGGGAGCCATGCAGCTGTGATAGTGAGAGCCAGAGGTGAGGCTGCCCCTTACTAGGCTCTTCCTGTTTTTCCACTCACCGTGGGTTCTGGGGAGAGTCCTGCTTAGCACAGATCACGTCAGCCTGGGCACTGGCTTGCTGTTCCCGAAGCACTTTCCAGTAAACACAGGCAAGGAAGAGATTAGTTACTGGGAGAAAATACACTCACTCCCTTGTGCTCACGGAAGGCTGGGTTGCTCGTGGGACAGGCAACATCGGAAGCCTAGGTGGAGTGAAGAGCACAGGAACCGCGCTCCCTGCTTCAGGTTTGGGGCTCCCTCTGGTCCTTGTGCTTCATGAGGGCATCCTATCCTGCTAGAAAGATCTTCTAGCATCGCAGAAAATGTTTGTTTATTTGGGGCGCTGGTATGTGCTATGCTGCGCGCATGGGGAAGGCAGGGAATAAGAGTCCATTCTCTCTCGCTACCTCTTGGCTCCTACGCATCAAACTCCAGTCAGGCTTGTCAGCAAGTACCTTTAGCTGCTGAGCCTTCTCGCTAGCCCCGTGCTGTCACTGGCTACCAGAGGAGATGTGGCAGCCCCGCCATGGCAGGAGCAAGCATTTCCTCACATGGCTATGTCCCATGCAGGCAGTGGGGTCAAAGGTTCCTGTCTCTCTCACCTAACGCCGCATCATCTGAGCTTTGCTGTATCTTCTGCAACTCCTGTACCACCAGGATCCCAAGCTTTGATGGCAGGAAATGGATAGTCGCTTGTTTACTGGTGTATGGGGATAAGTATCCACTCCAGAGGCTAGAGTGGTCTTTCAGTAAGTAGATCGTTGCCGTGGTTGCTAAGATTGTCACCTTGCCACGATCTAGACTCGCCTAGGAGACAACCCCCTGGGCATGTCTGTGAGGAAATTTCTGGAATGTGTTAACTCATCCCATCCACCCCATGCATGGGCATACCAGACTGGATAGTGATTAGAAAGCAAGCTGCCTGCTGGCATTTATTGTCCTTTGCTTCTTGGCAGCAGACGCAAGATGACCAGCTGCCTCACCACTCTGTCACCATCCTTTCCTGCCATGAGGGGATGTGTGCCCTCGGACTGTAAGCCGAAGTGAACCCTCCCTTAAGCTGCCTCATTCAGACCCTTAGTCACAATACCAAGAAAGGCATCTGTTAGGGCCCTTGTCCCCCGAAGGCACTGTGGCTCAGCTTTATTCTTCAGCTAATTTGAGCTTCGCGTTTCGTGTAAGTTGTATTGGGTTTCATGGCATAATCCTTTAATCCCAGCTACTCAGGAGGCTGAGACGGGAAGCTTGCGAGTTCAAGACTAGCTGGAGCAATTTATTGAAACCCTGCCTCGAATTTAAAAGTTAAAAAAAAAAAAAAGTGAAAAGAGGGTTAACAGTAGAGCTCAATGGGAAAGCACGTGCACAGTGTGAGCAAAGCTCTTAGTTCGATTCCCAACGCTGAAAAACAACATTCCCTTCAAGATTATGGCTAGCCCAGCCTCCACTTTGCACTTGTTCCTCCGCTCTTTCTGTGACACCCCTGCAACCCCTGCATTTGTATTGGTCACTCGTGGGGAGCTCAAGTCAGTACCGATGGGGCAGCTGTGCAAACGGCACTTTGCAGAGAGGAACACTCACGTGTGATTTCGCATATGTGGTTTGTAAAAGGCGCCTCGCCAGCCAGGAGATTTTAGTTACATCCAGCCGCTAGAATCCATCAGTAGGACCTCCGATTCCATCCGTACATTCTGAGGCAGCATGAGCCTTGCCAGCCGCCCCCTCCATCAGTAAAAGAGCACTGTGTGTGCTCCTGCCAGCAAAGCAGCAGTACTAAACAGGTCCCCCAAGGCTTTGTAGGAGAGGTGGCCAATGAGATAGGCCCGAGAGCTTCGGAGAGATTGATGCTTGACGAGAACAGGGAAAGAGATTTCTTGGGCCAATCCCAGAAGCAAGAAGGTGGAGGACACAATGGTCCCAGTGACGTAGATGAAGATGCTAAAATACCTCAGCCAGCATGTCTATTAGCAGACTATGCAGTACTATGGTGTGGGGCTTTTTCTAGCTTAGGTGTGTGCTGGTGAGGTAGGAGTTGTAGCAGAGACGGTTGGATGTGAAGAGAAGTCAGACAGCTTCTGCAGGCGATAGGACGACATCTCCCCACCCCCCCCCCAAACGAGGCAAGCACATGTGACATGTGACTTCCTGTCCCTTCGCTTGCACTGGGCATTTCACTAGTAGGAGTTAGAGCTCTTATGTTTTTTGTTGTCATCTCTGTGGTTTGTTCCTTAGATGAGAGTAGGGAAGAGATGGGAAGGGGGTTATGTGCAGGTGTGCTAGCTCGCCCATGCATGCTAGCTTGGAGCCCAGAGTCTTCCTCTGTCGTTTTCCAGCATTGGTGTGCATATTCACACACCACACCACAGTGTGTGGCGGTCAGAAGGCAGTGGGCAGAAGTCGGGTCTCCCCTTCCACCGTGTGGGTCCTAAGGATTGAACTCAGGTTATTAGGCTTGGCGGCAAGCACCTTTACCCGCTGAGTCATTTCGGCAGCCCTCTGCCTTGTTTTCGAGACTGTTGTAATTATATTAGCTATTTTCTTGATTACCAGTGAGATTATTTTTCACGTGGTTATTGGTTTTTACCCACTACTGTGTCTTTTTAATAGGTATTTAATGCTAATCTTTTAGCTTTTAAACTGTTCAAATATTTATCTTCTCAGTGTACCATTATTCTCTTACCTCCAAAGTTTTATATTTTTAAATTCAGGAGTTGCTGAGTATAATGGCACACACCCATAATCCCAGTATTCAGGAGGCTAAGTCACTCTGCCTCAGGGGAAAAAAAAAAAAAAAGAATTTTTTGGTTTTAATTTTATTTATGTGTACGGTTATTTTGTCTATACATTGTCTGTGCGTCGTATGCTTGCCCATTTCTCTTAGAGGCCAGAACAGGATTAGAAACTGGAGTTACGGGTGGTTTGTGAGCCACCAAATATGCTGGGAATAGAACCCAAGCCCTGGTGAGTCTTCTCCCCAGCACCCCATAGAAAAAAGTTAAGGACCCATTAGTCATTTCTCTTATGACTTATTGCGTGCGTGTGTGTGTGTGTGTGTGTGTGTGTGTGTGTGTGTGTGTGTGTCTGTGTGTGTGTGTGTGTGTGTGTGTGCGCGCGTGTATTGGTGTGGGTGTGTAAGTGTGTGTGGGTTGAGAGGATTTCATGTAGCCTAGGCTATCCTTGAACTCATGTAGCCACAGCTGGCCCAAGCTACCTAATTATTCTTCCTGTGCCTCCCAAGTGCTGGGAACAGAACACAGGCATGCATGGCCCATGTCCAACTTTATGCTCTTCTGTCGTTACGGTCTTTAAAGAGCTCTTTCCCTGTGTTGGGAAGACAGATCCTGTGGTATTTGGAGCTTCGATTTTCAAGGTGAGGCCTGTGTCCCAGATTGGAATTTTTGCAGAGAGGCAGGCTGATGTGAATCTAATTTTATTTCTAGTCAAAGTCTGCTGGGCCGCCAACCCTTTCTCTGTTGTCCAACTTCTATTATGCACCACCTCATACCCGGAGAGATGCCCGTCTGAGCCGATTCCGTTGGGTAATTCAGCTATTCCTGTGTTGACATCATTTAAGACCATTTTGTGGTGTTATCGATACTTGATTGGTGCCACGATTCTCTCTTCCACGTGTGTTTTTAGAACTAGTTAACCACATTCTGAAATCCTAGATGCTCTTGGGATTTTTCACCAGAATTGCATTGAACTAATAAACAATAAACAGGTGATGTGTGTCCATCATTAAATCATTTCATTTGCATACACAGTATTTGTCTCTTGTGTATGGTCCTTTCTGCATCCTTCCATGAAAGCTTACACGTGCTTGTGACTTTCATACCAGCTCTCTGGAAGCAGCAGCAGACACAGCTCTATGAACTTGAGGCCAGCCTGGCCTACAGAATGAGTTACCAATCCGGCAAGGACTACATAGAGAGAACCTATCTGGGGAGGGGGTTGTTTATGTTACATTTGGCAAATGTCCAGTATTTAAATTCCAGAACAATGAGACAGTAATACAATCTGCAGTACTGAAAAGCATGGGTTCTAAGCCGTTTATGGCTCTGTCAGGGTTGGGAAGGTGGCAAGTATTAGGCTACGTTTTGTCTTGATTGGATAATTCTCCTACCTATATTACTCACCGTATGCCCTTGCCATGAACAGTCCATGGGTCACCTGCCCAATGGGGGAGGCCGCCCTTCCAGCAGGGTTACGCCCAGGTTTCCAGTCTAGAATTTCATAGACGGCATCATGCACACAATAACTTACTGGTTTTCATTTTGTTGGGGGCGATTTGTTGGTTGCTTTGTTTGGAAGTGCTGATATCTTTCGCTTTGTTTTTATTTTGTTGGGGTGATTTGTTGGTTGTTTTGGTTGGAGGTACCGATGGCCTTCAGTTTGTTTTTATTTTCTTGGGGTTGATTCATTGGCTGTTTGTTTGGAGTGAGCATGGGGTGTGTTTTTGTAGGGTTTTGGTTCTATGAGATAACCTCACTATATTACCCAAGTTGTCCTAAATCTTGCAGTACCCCCTCAGCCTTCCAGGTACTGGAATTTGGAGAATGTGTTCAAATTCTCAAAGTTTCTCTCACGCCACTTGATTTCTGAGAGTTAGCTAATGTGACAGGAGAGTCAACGTCTGCTTTAGTAATGTTTTTGCAAAACATGAACCATTATTTTTAGTGTTGAAATGGATTAAAACAGTTAACTAGGTTGCTAGCCCTTTTGTTGGCTAAATATCAAGACTTCCTTCCTGCTGGCTGACTTCTGATGTGAACGCTCCAGTGTCTTGATGACTGAAGGAGAGAAGATAGCTGATCTGAAATGCGATTTTAGATTTTTCAGTCAAAATCTAAAATCCCACCAAGCTTTCCCTTAGTTTTTCCACCATATTAAGGCCAATGATTTTGTTATCATTCCTGTTTCTCCAGCTTCCGATTGTGGAAAAGATAAGAACCATTGCCCAGGCCGTCTATGGAGCCAAGGATATCGAGCTGTCTCCCGAAGCGCAATCCAAAATTGATCGCTATACTCAACAGGTAAACAAGATCCCTGTACCTTTGTGGGGGGTGGGGAAGTCTGCCTTGTAGTCTAAAAATGCAAACCTGGATTTGAGGACAGGTAAGTTCTGTCTCATAATTAAACTCTATTAAATGGCCTGGGGATCAATAGAGACTAAAGTAATAATAGCATAGGTACTGTTGGCTAGCTAGAGCATCATGGTTAGGGCATTGATCGTCCTGACTCTGAGATTGTGGCTCTGGTTTGCAGGGCAGGGGATGGAACCAGGGCCTGGCTCCTGTGCTTGTCAGCACCTTCCCACTGGGCTCCGTTCCTACTCAGGGTACATGATATGCGTGCCATCCACGATCCATGCGCACACCCCTGCTCATTCAGCCAGAAGCATTGAAAAGTGTCCCTTTGGGTTTGGGGGTAGGGGCAGGGGGTGTCATCAGCATATGACTCTTTGTGGCATTTTTCTCCGTTGTGGGGCTCTACTGTCTTAAGACTGCTTGCTTGCTGTGGGTGAGGTGAGCATGATGAGAGTGTTTGGAGGTGTTTTTATGCAGAAGGATCACTGATTTATTCTCAGGACTGTCTTCAGGAATTGAAGGTTCCGCTATCTTCTACAGCTAGACAGTGACAAGTAGGCAAGCTCTGTGAGGGCCAGTGTACCTCGAATGACCCCGCCTGCTTGAGTCTAAGTACAGAGAATCGGGTTTTTAGAAACTTGCTCTCGGGGTCACTATGTAACATTGCTTCCTTTCCCCCTCTGACTCCTGTTTATAATACGTTTGCTATGTTGTTAGATGCTACCCTATCAGTGCCACATTGTTTCTCTGGAGATTGAGAAAAACTGTTTTTTTTTTTCCAGGCAGGTGGCACAGGCCTTTAATCCTAGCATTTGGGAGGCAGAGGCAGGTGGATCTCCTAGTTCCAGGCCATCCTGGTCTACAGAGTGAGTTTCAGGACAGCCAGGGCTACACAGAGAAACCCTGTCTCAAAAAAACAAATACATACTTACCTGGCAGGAGAGATACCACAGTTACTGACGTGCCTCCTGAATTTCTCTAAATGTAGGAAACTGCATAATGTTTGCTAGTGGGGGACCGTATTCATACTCCCACCTGGAAAAAAAAAATAATTATTATTTTTCCTTGAAGCTAGCACATATAGTTTTACCCTCCCTGCCCCCTATTCTTCCACACTGAGCTACATCAGCCTTTTCCCCCCCCTTTGGGTGTGTGAAAGTGTATGTTTTACATACATGTGATTCTGTGGGTATGCGTACCTGTGCATAGACATGCCGAAACCAGAATGTCGGTGCTTTCTTCTTACATGTCCTACCTTCCTGCGATGGCATACGGCCTCTCACTGAACTAAGAGTTAACCCTTTCGGCTGGGCTACCTAGCCAGCCTGCTCTCAAGCTCCACCTGTCCCTGTGATCCTCACTTCTATCATGCTGGAGTTACAAGCATGTCCTGATTCTCACTCAGGATCCTCAGGGATTCAAACTCAGGTCCTCAAGCTTGCAAGAGTAAGTGTTCTTACCCCCAGATCCAACTCTCTAGTCCCTGAGCTTTTCTTTATTTAAAAAAGGGATTCCCAGACTAGAGCTGTATCTCAGTAGTTGAGTGTTTGTGCACCGAGGCCTGCGTTCAGTCCGCAAACTGGGTTTGTGATTGAAAACCTGTTAACAGCCATGCAGGATGGAAGCAGGAAGTTGAGGGTCATTCTTAGCCACACAGAGTGTTGAAGGTCAGCCCAACTTAAGACCTTATTTATGTCTCTTAAAACACCACCCCCCGATGTGCACCAAACGATGGCCAGTCATCCATCCCCCGCACTCTGATAATTCTTTCGCTTCTATACAAAACAAGTGAAGTCATTGTCATCAAGTTGTTTCCCATGAACTTCTGTTGCTAAGAACTATCATTTGTTCTAATGGTCTCCTTTTAGTAATAAAATATTATTTAGGATGTAATGTGTTAATGGGATATTTTAAAATTTTTCTGCTAGCAAATTTTCAAAAGCTATATATATATGTGTGTGTGTGTATGTATAAAATATAATATGTGATCTCCTAGGAATTATTTCAATACTTAATCATTCCACAAAACCAAAAATTCTGGGTACCAGTTATGATGTTTTTTCCACACCAGACTCCTCATTAGTATTTAAAAGTGGGGATTTCAAAAACACAGTACCACGCACACGCACACACACAATTGATAATACTCTAAAATGTTCTAAATAGTTTTAGGTTGAATCATAAGTAATTGTGTTCTGTCATCTGTCCGTCTACCACGGGAGTATCTTTTAAAAGTAAGTGTCGAGAATGTGGCTGCAATTAATTAGTGAGACCTCTTGAAGGGTTGCTATGTGCTGCTTAATTACAGCATCCCTCCCAGACACTGTCCTCTTTGTGAGATGCTGCCCGTGACTTCCTCCCCTTTCACCTTTGGAACTCTGGGTCAGGCACAGACTTTGGTCCTTAAAAATAAAAGAAGCTTGAAAAGTGACCTCATCTTAGTTCCTATAATGTAATCACAGATCAAATAGCCATGATTCATAAACCATCACAAAGGGCCCTTTGCTTCCAAGAAGGAAGGAACAGTGCGTCTAAGAGCCTCATTGGGAGCCTTGTTCTATGTTACCTTTCTCTTCCCTGGATATTAATAGCCTTGGAAAGTGCTTTCTACAGCTGTTCCCTTGCTGTGCCTTAAAATAGCCCTGCTTTTGCACACACACACACACACACACACACACACACACACACACACACACACACAGAGTGTGCAAGTGCGTCCTCTTTAGGAAACCACCAGTGTAAACAGTAGACCTCACACCCCGATAAACTGGCCCTGTGGACTGGTCACTTGTGACTCCACAGACGGCAGCAGCCACTACTGCACCTGTGCAGATCTGAACCAGCATGCAATGGCTGCACAGGTGGTGTGAGATGAAGGGTAAGTCCAGAGGACCAGCATTCATGGCAATGAGTTCATCTCCTTTTCTTTCTTACAGGGTTTTGGAAATTTGCCCATCTGCATGGCGAAGACCCACCTTTCTCTGTCTCACGAGCCTGATAAAAAGGGAGTGCCAAGGGATTTCATTCTGCCCATCAGTGATGTCCGGGCCAGCATTGGTGCGGGGTTCATTTACCCTTTGGTGGGAACGGTGAGTACCAGGCTTCCAAGCTTTTCCTCCTCCTGCCAGGTCTTAATCACGCAACCACAAATTGGATGCTGGGGAGGAATTTGACTTTTTTCAGCAGTCTTCCACCAATAGGCGGCAGAGGAAACGCCTCCACCGTTGCAAGCCGGGCCTTCTCTTTTCAGAGTATGTGTTCAGAATCTATAGAGGCATAAGCGGCTTTCCTTCAGGAACTGGAGTCAGTGGGCTGTTTGAGCAGCATCGTGGCCTAGTGCCGGACTGAACAAACTTTTTCACACTGTTTGCAACTCAACACGTACCCTCCGTGGGGAGATTGGAGCGGGCTGGCCACTCTAGCCAGCTCCCTAACAGCTACCTCTGAGCTGGCGGGATCAGCGTCCCACCCTTCGCTCTTTCCTGGGTGAATCTGCTAGGACCTGGCTAAGAAAATTAGCAAGTCACTGCCTTCCCATTTCACATGTCACTCAGAACAGTCACTGTCATTCCAGGCTATCTGCCGGAGAAGGGAAGAGGTGAGCAGAGAAACAAATGGGCTTTATTCTAGCTGCCCAGCCAGCTTCCCTCCCTACTCACTTGTGGCTTAAATTTGACTTTGTCGTGGGATTATGCCTAGATTAGGTTTGAATTTTAAAATTATGGCTGATTGAGATGGGCGTGGTGGCACACACCTTTAGTCACAGCACTGAGGAGGCAGAAGCAGGAGGATATCTATGAGTTCAAGGCCAGCCTGGTCCACAGTCGTAGGACAGCCAAGGCTACACAGGGAAACTCTGTCTCAAAAGTGTCCCCCAAAAGAAAAAAAAGTACTCCTTAGCATTGCTATTACTACTTAGCATTGCTATCACCTGATAGGACTCTAAATTTTAAGTCACAGTAATTTTTAGAGTAAGGTTCTGTAATATAAACAGTGAGTGAATGAACAAAACATTCTTTCCCCCATATTTAGCCATTTCCTTTGATGTTAGGCAGAATGGTCTTCTGAACGCAATGTTTGAATTCCTTATGCACTTGAGGTACAGAGATTCTGCCGAAAGCGAGTGTGAGCCGTAGAGGAATGACCAGCGGGAGATGCTGAAGGGCTGGTTTGCTTGTCCTCCTCTGTGCTTCAACCAAAGCAAGTTAAGGGAGGGCGGATAGGAGCCATCCTGATTATTATTTGCGCTCGTGGTTTAAGGAGGAGTGCATGCAGTTCATCAGGGAGGACAGACAGCCGATCACTGAGAAGTGGGCTGGCCTTTAAAACCTCAAGTCCGACCTCTAGTGACCCACGTACCCCGGTGAGACCTCACCACCCACAACTGTTCAGACAGCTCCTTCACATGGGAACCAATGTTCAAAGGCAGGAACCTCAGAGAGACATTCCACGTCCAAACCTAAAAACAAAGCATTTTAGTTGAGCAGCTTTGGGTATTTCAAAGTAAAGGGCATGGGGAAAGGCAGTAGCTCACGCCTTTAATCCCAGCGTTGGGGAGACAGGGACAGACAGGTCTCTAGGGGTTCGAGGCCAGTCTAGCCTACATAATGAGACCTTGTCTTTTGGGGGGGGGGAGAGGGAGGGAGAGAGAGAGAGAGAGAGAGAGAGAGAGAGAGAGAGAGAGAGAGAGAGAGAGAGAGAGCGCACAGGGAAGAGCTACATTGACAGTGACAACATTGAGTCTGCTATGGGATCATTTGGAGGGTTGTCAGGACATAGGAACTACGTCTATGCCCCTCTTAGAAACATGGATGCAGCCAGGGAGATAGTTCTGTGGGTCACAATCCTCACTCCCCTCCCCCTCCGTGGCCAGGCTAAGGCCAAACTGTTCTGGAAAAATCAGAGTAAACTCCAGCCTGTTCCCGGACCTGGCTCTTTGATTACTTAACAAATGGGTGTGTGGGACAGCCCTGGGGCAGTGGCAGCTCACAGGGTTTCCTGGAGTGAGCCGCCTGTGGCATGACCTCACCTCACAGGGCTCAGAAGTTCCTCCTGCGGCCACTCTCAGGGACAGAGGGAGTGTCCCCGCGTGCTCTGCCACAATCCTGAAACAATCAGGCCTGAGGAGTCGGGAAGGAAGTGGAGCCTAAGGAGAGGGGGTCCTGGAAGGCAGGACACTGTCACTTTGAGGGCAGCTTTCTGTGACACACAGGAAGCCGTGTGCAAGCTGGGCAAATCCCCCCAAGGAGGCCAGGATCTCCTAATAAGGCTGGGATTTACTTTCTTTGACCCCACTCCGGGCCCTACCACAGGCTGCTGGAATGCTTCTAACATTCATCACCCCTTCGAGGGACATTGTGATGACTTCCTGGTGGGATGACTCAGGGGAAGGAATGGGGACACTGGGGGAAGTGGCTCGCAGGTGGGAAAGTTCTGGCAGAATGAATCAGTGTTATGCTTAGTCATTGCACATGCGGTTTACCCCATTCAGGCCTCACAATCAGAAAGGCTCTCCATCCTTCCAAAGCATTCATTCATGCATGCATTCATTCACTTGTTCAGCAAGTACCTCCAGCGTGCATTGCCACGACGTTCATGGAGAGGCACCAGACCCCATGCCTCTCCTGTCCGCCTCTGGTGGACGGACTGTGCTAAATAAAGCTGAGCTAACATGGGCAGAGCGCTGTGGGCTTTGGAACAAAGGTCCCCTCTTGGTATGTCCCGGAGAGAGGCAGACAGCCCTTCGCACCTTTGCTCCTGAATAGCGATGCTTGAAGGCAAAGAATCAGAGCCTAAGCCAGTGCAGCCTGTGTTCAGCCCAACTGGTGCTACGAAATCACATGGAGAAATGCTGGAGCATTTACTTAGTCCCTTCCATATTTTAGCTGCTAGATACTTACCTGCGCTTCCCTTTTTTAAACCAGCTGCCCCACGTATTTCTGTGGCTGAACTGTCACATCACGCTGCGTTTGGTCATTGCTTCCCTTGGTGCCGACTAACACAATCAATGCATTTGACAGTGTGGGAGCTTCTCTAGCCCATTCCGCCTCCCCAGGCTTTTCCACAGACGCTCCTTGGCTGGAGAGCACCGCGAGGCTTCACTGAGGTCGCTTCCATTTGTGTTAAGGTGGCGGAGTATTTCTTTCTAAAGCAGCCCTTTTTGTTTCTCTGTAAAGAAGCCATCCTGGGCTGACAGGATGGCTCAGGGCGCAAAGATGCCTGCCACCAAGACCGATGACTTGAGCTCAACCACAGGGACCCGTATGGTAGGAGAGAATCTACTCCAAGAAGCTGTCCTCAGAGCTCCACACATGCGTGTACGCACACCCATACACAAAATTAATTAATATAAAGGAATTTAAAGAACACATCTCTATGTGTTCTTGTGTCTTTGGGATGACATCGCATATACACATTCTTCCCAACATTGAAAACTACAAAATAATATAGATTGTCGACCAGTACAGCCCCGCCACTCAGTACTTCTTTCTCTAAGAAGTAATTTGCTTGTCTGGAGTGATGGCTCAGTAGATAAACGCTCTGGCTGTTCTTCCAGAGGGGGGCCAGGGTTCAATTCCCAGCACCCACAGGGCAGCTCACAACTGTCTGCACCTCTAGCTCCCAGGATCTGATACCTTCATGCCAATGCACATGAAATACAGTTAAATGAATTATTAAAAGAAAAGAAATAATTTGCCAAATGCATGCTTTTGTGATGGGGAGGAGAAGATCCTGTCTTATAATTTTCTCAACCTCATATCTTATAAACATTTTCTTTCCTCAGAGAATATAATATCCAATAAACCCAACAGCCTGTACAACGTCTCAGAAAATAATCTAATGGCAAAGAAAAAACTTAGCAGTGTTCTTTGTCCTATCATATGAGTACAGGGATACTTTTAATTTCTAACTTACAAAGCCTGTTTGATCACCTGCCATGAAAATATTACCATGTAAGCCACGTGTGTGAAATAATGTTGGAAAATAAACTCCTTATAGAAAGGACCAGAAAGTCAACACCAAACCCTTAGCATGAGGCAGCATATATCACTTCTATAACATTAAAAAAATACAATAAATGGGAAAATGGTAAACCATAAGCGCTTAGAACAATATTTAGCTTGGGCCAGCCACTTTCAGAAGAGTAAGAACTCGTCCCAGCTTGTGGGATGTGACCCCATATCTCTAGCTTGCCTGTTTGGGCTGCCAGATGGTGTTCTGCTGGTGTCCTGCTGTGTTCAAGCAAGGGGAATGGTCCTAAGAGACATGTGCTCTGACAGTGGTGTGTCTAGATCTGTCTGGCGTTAGTGCAGAAGAGATACAAGAGGTTTACCCCTGTGGATTAGTCCTGGGCCCTCCTTACATTCTTTATCTGACAAAGGGTGAAGGACTCCTTTTGTCTCAAAGAACTTTGCTAAGCAATGACACATTTTCACAACCGCATGGAGAGGTATCCAACCAAGCCTGAATTCTTAGCAGATGTACATTTGAAGTTAGCCTTTCCTACAACTGTTTTCCTTTGATATTATAGCATCAAGGGCTCTGGGAGAATTTACAGTATGGGTTCTTCCTTAGGCCGTTAGGGAGGCTTTGCTGAGTGGTGGTTAGTGGGTCTCACTACATGGCCCGGGCTAGCTGTGAGCTCACAATCCTTCTGCCCTGGCCTCCTCCTACATGCTGGAATTACACACGTGAGTTACTATGCCTAGACTGAATTCCTTTTTTATTAACCACTGTGGGGTTTACTTGATGCCGCCGTGCAGGCTAGTTTTCAGTGACAGCCTTCTCTGTCAGGCTTAAACAATCTTGCAAGTCATCTGGGAGAGATTAGGTTTCCTGCTGGTATTTCTAAGGGCCAAGGTAGCTACTGAACTATAAAGAAATATAAATACGCTGGGGTCCGTCTCCAAGATCCATGGCAGGGACAGCCGTGACACCCATTCTGACATTGTGGCTGCCGGCGTGGTCCCTTCCCTCTTTGGCTTCTAATCCATTCCCTTTGAGAGCCGTGCCCTGTCAGAGTAGAAACGGAGAAGAGGATTCTACACGCACACACCTTTTTTTTTATTTTATTTCATTTCTTTGTGGAGAGGGACTAGAAGATCAGCTTCAACTTGCCGTGGCTCTTATCCCTGCTGTAAGTGTCCTGATTGGACACTGTGCCTCCTGGCGTCATTGCCGCTGCTGGAGCAAAGGGGGCGATCAGCGATGCCATGCCTGGCTGATGCTGGGTGGAGGGGTACTGGACCTGGTGGAGCCCCACCCTGCAGAGGCCTTGCTGGTTTGTTTTTTCTCACGTTCAGTTGAACCGCTTTGTCTTCCCTCCTCCCTCTCTGTCTAAGTATGTACTGAATGTGGCCCGCTGGGTGGGATTCGGGTCAGTGATGAAGTCCTCTCGGCTTGGTGGGGTGCGTCTCCCCCTCCGCTTCCAGATGCCCCGATTAGCTAAGCACTTTCTAAATTCCACTGGGCATGGAAGGTGAATCCACTCAGACCTTGTAGATTTTTATGCAGAGGTATGGCTTGTGGCATTTCCCAAAGATTTACGTCCATTTACACAGGGAGAAAATTGCACATTCTCTAAGCTGCGCTTTAAGTGAAATAAATGTACAAGCCATCACCAGATGAAGAGTTCACCCACCGTGTGGCCCGCCACCAACCCCGGTTATCCATTGGGAAGCTCGGGGCGATGTACTTTCTACAAAATCACCTGGCCCCCTCCCCCACCCTCCTGCCTCGTACATCAGTGGAGAGAAACTTTCAGCCTGTCTTAAGTCTGGGCAGAACACCTTCCTCCCTCTAGTGCCCTGGCTCCTGGCATCTATGCCCTGTGACCTCTAACCCCTGGCTGAGCTCTTAGCAGTTCCCTCCTCTTCCCTACCCTGTGTGGTTCCCCTTCCCTATCTCCACATCAGAATTTCCTGCTTTCCCTCAAACATGGCCCTTGCATCAGCTGCTTCCTCTTGACGTGGTATACGGGCAGGGTGTTTGCTCTCTGCCCGCCTGGCAGTGCGCCTTCTTCCCGAGAAGCCACACGTGTGTCTGACCAGCAGCAAAGGAGAGCTTTCCTGTACTTTCAGCATCGTGTGTCCAAGAGGAAGGTGACCAGTGACCTCAATTTCCAAAAGCTATTGACTGACAAGAGAAGAAATCTTTGTGACCCATGGGGACGGTGTCCTTCTGCTCTCAAAAGTTCAAAGGTCTTCTAGGTTCCATTATTTCTTTCTTCGATTTCTCTCCTCCCTAACGGGAAGCCAAATTCTATTTTGCATCAATGCAAAGCTACTTTATGAAAGCAGGGAGGGAAAGTATGGATTATTAATGTTGGTACAAATGACCCCCCCCTTGTTAGCCGTGCATGATGGCACATTCCAGTACTTAGGAGGGGGGAGACAATCAGGTCAGGAGTTCAAGCCAACCTGGATTGTGTGAAAAAGGAGGCAGGGAGGGAGGGAGAGAAGGGAGACGATTCCTCCCGTGTCATCCTGTGCTCGCCCAGCCTTCTACCACTGAACTACGACCCCAGACCAGAGTTCACCATCGTGCTGTTGCTTGCTGCATATGTAGCTCTTAGCCTACTACCAGCATCTCTATCTATTGTTTTCTCTGGTGATTAATGCAATCTGACTCTTTCTCTCCCACCTCCTTGTTCTCTTTCCCCGGGGTTTTGGTTTGGATTCTTAACATAGGAATATTAGCAAAAATATGCCCCAGTTCATGAGGACTTCTGAAAGATGCCCATGGAGTCAGCTTATGCTTCCAGAATTTGTCATAATCTGTGCCGTTGTATCATATCCATTACCCTTCCACACCCACAGGTTTTGCCAAGACTCGTATAATCTGAAGTAGGGAGGCAATTTATGCAAATGAAATAAAATTAAAACCAAAATGCCGGTGGTGTCAAAATAATAGCAGACCACCACCCTCAGAGTCTGTTTGAGGGCTTAGCAGGAAGAATGAATGAATGAGACGAGAAACTTTTAAGGAAAACATCACTCTTTAAAACTGGAATAGCCGTGTGAGGAGAAATTTAACTGGTAGATTGTGGAATCCATGGCAGTTTATAAGCTGATGTGAGTACGTGTCTATTAACTTACCCAGCCATGAATATTAGGTGGAGTGGAAGTATGAGGAATTGCTCTTGATAGAACTAGTATGGATGCCTTCTCTGAGCATCCTTAAAAATGCAGAGTGCTTAATTGTGTCTGGCTCAACCCAGTAGAAAACCAAGGAACAAGTATAAATGAATAGGCTTAGGAAAATAATTTATGTCGGTTTAAATGATGAGTGAAGGAATTTGTTTTCAGACCTACAGAAGACACAGAATAAATTCAGAACGTCCTCATTCGCCCCTTGTAAGGACTTAACAAGGCATCTCATTAAGGATGCTCCCCAGGCCATTTGTAGTAAAGGTACTAGGATCTGCTAAGGAAGAAACTGAAGGTGGAGTGTTTAAAATTCTGGACACATTATGGATGTCGGTGTTTGAGACTGCTCCATTCCCAAGAATCAGTTGCGGGGAGCGTGGTACCCAGTCTATTTGTCCTTTCCAAGAGTCATTTTTCATTTTCCAAACACATCTTCTTCTCCCCCTAAATACACAGCTACTGCCGCTCCCAGGCCTTTTTCAGAATGGGGTAGGAAGGGGGGGGGACGCACATGCCATGAGAATATACTTGTTCTGCTCCGGACACCCCATTTCTCCATCAAGTACACAGCATTCATGCCTCTAGCTGCAGCCAGCTATACAGCATGTCACATCTTCCTTCGGGTGGCCCTCTCAGTCTACCAAGTCACCTTACTCGGCGTCACCTGTTAATCCAAGCCCTGCCCCCTCAAGTAAAACTCACGCTTTCAGCTCTGTGCACCTTCCTGCAGTTAGACACTCCGCGTAGAACAGTAGTTGTACCCGGTCCTTCAGGGGGCCTTTAGGAGCCTTCTGCTGTGATGACCTCACCAGCACTATAGTCGTGGGCTCAGAGCAGTCTAGAAGAGTCTTTTTAAGGTGTTAGTGCAGACTCAGGGGCTCACAAAGTCTTCCTGCACTCTAGTAATTGGAGTCAGTGTCCGGGGTGCCCTCTTCCAACCAAGTGCTGGCCATAAAACCAGGTCCAGATACTGGTGTGGATTTGCATATCTAATGTGCCAGTATAGAAGAAAAAGCAATGAAATATGCCATCCACCTGATTCCAAATAAGCTCAGCAAACCAGCTATAGGAATGTTCACAACCAGTTCAAAACCAAGGCTCACATCTGCCCACCATTCAGAGAGTCGATCCCCGACAAAGACAATTGTAGGTAAAGAGAAAGTTGGAGGAGATGGGAGCCCTTAGACTCCAAGCTGCCTCCTCCAGGATAGGGTTTAGAAATATTTGTGATGTTAAGAATCAGAGTGCGGCCAGGTGGTGGTGGCACAGTACTTTAATCCCAGAACTTGGGAGGCAGAGGCAGGCAGAACTCTGTGAGTTCGAGGCCAACCTGGTCTACAGAGTGAGTTCCAGAACAGCCTGGCATACTGTCCTATTTTCTGTCAGTTAGAAAGGGCAACTTCAAACTATCTACTGTAAAAGTAATACCATTATGTTGGCAGGTGATGTCCAAAACCTTTGTGTCCAATATTTCCATAAAAACTTGGTGAGTGGGCCAGTGAGTTGGCTCGGCAGGTAACAGTGCTTGCCACACAAGCCCAAAAACCTGAGTGTGATTCCTGGAATTCTCAGTAAGAGTTGCCCTCTGACCTCCATACAGGTTCCATGGAATTTTTATGTACACACACACACACACACCAGAGGAGGAAGGGTGAATGTGCAAATTTTGAAAGAAATAACACTTTGTGAATAAAGTCAAAATGGCTTTAGGGGCCTGGGGAGATATCTCAGTCAGTAAACTGCTTACCACTCAAGTATGAGAGCCTGAGTTCAAATCCCCGGAGCTCACATGCTAAGAAAAGCTTGGCAGCACTCACCTGTAATCCGAGCATTGAGGAGGCCGTTCCCCAGAGTTCACCAGCCAGCCAGCCTCGCCAAATCAATGAGTGAGCTCCAGATTCAGTGAGATACCTTGTCTCAAAATAAGGTGTCAATCAACTGAGGAGGACAGCCAACATCATCCTCTGGCTACACACGCACGCACGCACGCATGCAGGCACGCGCACATGCAGGCACACTAACCACGGATGCTCACACAAAGAAATCTCATCACAACAGAAGTCTGCTCGGGCTCTTGGTCGGAAACCTCCCCTTCCTGGGACTGCCATTTAGAAAATGAAAGGCTGAAATGTAAATGGTGGCCCTACTTCCAAATGCAGAAGAGACATCGATTCTCCTGACCAAGAGAAGCATCCAGACATACACAGTAAGATGGCACTCCATGATGCCTTCTCTCTCCACCAATTAAAACACGCCAGGGAACCATCCCACCAATGAGGACAGCCGGAACACAATGTTAATTTCTCTGGGTGACAGGCACGGCCAATGGCATATTTATGATGGGTTGAGGTCAAACCTCTTCTCTCGCTTCATTTCCATATGCAATATGAGCCGGCCTAGCCAATCTCCCACATTGAATGAATAAAATAAATAGCTTTTGGCTGCCAAAGAGGAAGAGTAGGGAAGGGCCAGGGCAGGAACCAGCATGGGTGTGCCAGATGGGAAACAGGCCAGCCAGTGAGGATGCCAATGGCCTGTGTCTTACACCACCTGCACTTCTGGCCTTCAGAAGCTTTGGGTATGTGTCACAGAAACGTGATTCACGCTGCTTTAGGAATGTCCAGCCAGTGACAGCCAACCGGAATCGTTATTTCCATTACATACTTGCACGTTTTTTTTTCTGCATGCTCAATGATAATGGGCTCCCAGAGTACCGTTGATCCCAAGATACCATGAAACTAATCATTTATAGGCGTCCATGTAATTTCCTATTGCGAGAAGGGAGGAGGCATAACTCAGGCCTGCCCTTAACGCCATACTCCTAATTCCCCACCCCTTTGCTACCCCTCCTAGAAGGACGCCCACCTGGATATCTTGACCTGCAACTGTTCAGTAAATCCCTACAGGTCTCCCATGAGATCTGTGTGTGTGTGTGTGTGTGTGTGTGTGTGTGTGTGTGTGTGTGTGAGCGAGCGCACGCACGCGCACGCATATTCCATCCAAATAATTCTTTTCTCGGGTGGTAAGCACATTGGCAGGAGACTCCGGGCAATAGGATACTTGGGTTTAGCATCTACCTCTGTATGGCTGGCGCTTCATCCCGGGTACACTCATGCCTTCCCACTGCTTTTCCATTTTAGGCTTCTGTAATTCTGAGCTACATGCAATTGGCATTACTGAAAGATCAAACTGTAAATGTTGGTGGATGCTGGGGCCCTGCCTTTCATGAGAAATGACGTACCCTCTTGGATGAAAGCGCTAGACTGGAGTCTCTCTCTCTCTTCCGGGTTTTTGGGATGCATTTCCCTACTGAAAATTCGCATCCCCCCTGGACCACCTGGCGGCTGGCATGCCCAGAGCTCTGTCCTAGAGCATGGATGGTGCACAATGTACACTGCGCTGGAGGCAGCTGTGCACGGCGCCTGCAAGCACGCCCAGCTCCCTTTTGGCACAGGGTGGACGATCTCTTCCTCAGGATATTGCATAATGCACTGGGGAGTGGATGCTTTCAATGGATTTTTTGGCTTTATTGAGTTCCAGACCGAAGCCTTTCCTGTATTGCAAGGGAGGTACTGGAGTTGCTCGGGCAAGGACAGAAGAGTTCAGCAAAGGGTGAAGCAGGCCACGGCCAGCAGGGAGATGCCTCCCAGGTTAGGCAGCATTGGATTCCTGGGAAACGGTACAGAGACAACCCCACAGATGTTTTCGATGGTGGAGCCTTCAGTGTGTCTCCCTGGCATGAGATGTGCACCCCAGAGGGAGCACTGGAGATTGTGTGGTGGTCCCCAAAAGTCCAGGCGCTAGAGTTCTCCCTCCAGAAATGAGTAGGTAGCCCTGTTCCTTTAAATGCCTAATCCTCAGGCGCATAGGGACAGTCACTTAGCCATTCCAGCCTTGGGAGCCCATGCCACTGCAGCCACACAAATGCCCCAAGTTCTGATTTCCTTGTTCAACGGGTATGGAGGAATGCTGCGTAGGCCAGAAAAAACAACAACCACAAAGGCTTGATTTGAACCTAGCCCTTAAGGAATAAAGGAGCTAGTGGGAGGCACAGGTTGTGTATATAGATGGCAGAGAGCTAGGGCATTGAGTGGAGCAGAGTTGATGGCACTGAGGGCTGGGACACCTAGCGGAGAGAGGGATCGCCCAAGCCTGATCTTGATAGACCAAGAAGAACAGCTTAACCAGATAGTACACAACGAAGAGGCCGGAGATGGGAAACTTCAAACCCTGCAACGGTATTGCTAACGTCCTTTAATACAGCAATTCTGTACAAGCCGAGAGTTACAATGTGTTATGTATGACACTGGGCAGGAAGGCTTGACCCAGGTCACATGGACTTGAAGGTCAAGCTTAGGAGTCAGAGTTCGTACCGCAGCAAAGCTTGAGAATTTTAAGAGGAGCAATATCATAGTTACTTTCGTGTTTTAGAAAGATCAGTTGGGCGGCAAGATGGGTGAAATAGAGAGGGGGAACAGTTAGAGGCATGAAGAGCTTGCTAAGAGATGGTAAGACAAAGATACATAAAGCCCAAGTGAGAGAGAGGCGGGAGATAGCGTAAGAGGTTGTGGGGGTGGAATGATCGGAAAAACGGAAAAGGAATTCTGCAGTGGTCTTCACGTCTACTGATGATGGAGCTGCCATTTCCTTAGAGCTGTAGTAAAAGACACAACCATGTTAGGGGGAAGGGAATTCTTTGTGGAGGTCCCCAGGATCGTTTACAGATACAGTTGTCCCTTAGAAAGTCAGCAAACAGCCATACAGTGATTTACTGCATAGGTGGGATAGGAAAAACTAGAAGGACCCATCACACAGGCTAATGGAGAGAGGAAACCAGGGCCCTCTCCTAGAGTCCAGCAGTGAGTAGTGAAATGTTACCCATCAAGGAAGCTCATTAGAGACCTGGACCCCAAGGTTTCCACCTTCACTAATCGCGTGGGCATCTTCTGTCTGGCCCATACAAAAGGCAAGCAGATATTAAGCATAACCATAATTTTTGGTTTGAAAGAAGCCATTTTGGCATAGTGAGGTAGTCTTCCCACTTAGGGAATGATAGATAGGAGCCCTGCCCACACCACATCACCGACTCCATCCTTGTAGGCAGAGCTCCATGAAGATCGTGTTCTCGCACCTCTTACATTATCCCTGTCCTGCAGGGCGATGCATCTGTAGAACAGGTTGAATGAAGCAGTGTTACAAGTTCAAACTCAGACACCAGGGCCCTGGGTACTAGATCTAAGGTTCATTGATGAAATCTATTACCAACAAAGGGTTCTGGAAACGTGAGCATCTCGTGGACATTAAAAGCAAGGTATTCCAGGCACCCATGAGTGGAGTCTAGCAACAGTAGCTCCCAAACAAGTTCCAGGGAAAATCGAAAAGTCCAACCTGTACCTCCTCTTCAGACTTTCTTGCGGAGATGATGTAAGTCGACCCTTAAGTTCTACCATGTGGCTGCCATGCTCAGTTTCCTATTTCAAAGAGCCTGATCCAGAGACACAGTGGGCTGGTCACATCAAGCCTTCCACCTGGAAGGAATTTCTAAGCAGCCTTTGAAGTCCTCCATTCATGTTCAGTCAACCTGGTTGTCAAAGGACAATAGATATCTAAGGCCAACTGCTCTTCTTTACTCTTGTTCTGGCCAGCTTTTTTTTGTTGTTGTTTTTGGGGTTTTTTTATGTTTCTAGGTACTATAAGCCACTAGGAATAAAAGATCGATGAAGCAAAGTCTTTGCCTTCAACTACTTGTATTCTGCTACTTAGGAAAGGGATGTATGAACCCAATGCACATTATCAGGAGAGTGCTTTTTGAGGGGTGGGGGGGACAGAAACAGGGTGTGTGGCCCCTTAAATACAGGGAGTAAAAGGTCAAATAACCAAGCATATTAATTTTTGCATGAAACTCTGTGAAGGATACAATAGAACTTGAAAACTGAAGTAGCTCAATAGGTGAGGCCCAGAATCCATGATAAAAAAAAAAAAACCAGGTGTCATGGCATACACTTGTGGGTTTTTGTTTTTTGTCCATTTTGTTTTGTCTTTTTAGAGTGTCTCTGTGTAACAGCCCTGGCTAGCCTGGAATTCACTCTATAGACCAGGCTGGCCTTGAAACTCACAGAGATCTGCCTGTCTCTGCCTCCTAAATCCTGGGACTAAAGGTGTGCACCTCCACCACGGTGATGGTATGCAATTGTAATCCCAGTATTGAAGAGTCACTGACAGGCACATCCTGGGGCTGGCTGGCTTATTTGATGAGTTCCAGGCCAATGAGAGACAGTGTCCCAAAAAGTAAGGTAGATGCATCCTGAGAAAAGGTACCCACACTTCACTTATGATCTCCAAATGTAAGCATGCACACACTCACAGAGAGTCTCGGAGAGAGAATCTGAAAGGGAAAACCACTACCTGTTTATTTAGTAATTTCATCACAGGTGGCTTACCTTGGATGGAAGGGTTAGAACGCCTATGACAGTCCATCTCGCCTAACACATGGAATTTAACTCTGGCTTCAGTCTTAGGTGCCTAAAGTGGCCTTCTAATCCAGATGCAGTGGTGCATACCTGTAGTCCCAGCCACTCCGGAGACTGGCACGGAATGATGCTGTAAAACTGGCCTGTGTGTGGCCCTACTAACACTTACTTACTCACGTACATGCGTGGGTGCGTGTATGTGTTTAAGAGACACTGGATTCACATTATGCATTTATTGCCACATCCTACCCTTAGTGATAGTAGGTAACACCATGTATTATTCAAATGTCCCAGGGAACAGCATGGGAAATGGTGCCAAGTTACATTTAATAGTAAAATGTAAGCTTTAGAACAAATCGCAGATCTTTCATATAGTCTCTAAGTATATGTTTAAGAAAGTAAGAATCCCCCCTTTGGGTCTCTATTCCTCTGTCAGCTCTCTTTACTCCCTCATGTGCCGCCCCCAGAGCCTTTGTCTCTCAGCTTTGAAACATGATTAATTGGTGCTGTGCAGCCTAGCATCGGGAAGGCCTGAATACTTCCTAAGACAATCCATCTTGTGAAATGCCCATCTCTCTTTTCAACTTCACCGACAAATATGGCTTCTGTGGATGCAGGAGCAATTTGCTTCGTTCCCTGTTTGGATTTGTGGCTCTCTAGCATGACATGTTTCTTTTCCATGAGGCTAGCCAAAGATAATATTGACAAACTCATGAAGGCTTCCATCTGATACTGCTGCAATCTTTATGCAAATGTATTTAGACAGCTAAACGAATAGAATAATTAAACATCCAAATGTCAAGGATGTGGGGGGGGGGGGGATGGGAGGTGGCGCCAGCTGTCATTACATTTTCTGGTTGGAAGTCAACAAAGCAAATTTGAAAAATACACCTTTAAAACTAAAGGTCTGGATTGTATCTGGTTGGGTTATTGTTGTTCTTTTGTGTGTTTATCTTCATTTTGTTATTGTCATTTTTGGACTTCACTAGAGCACATTATAGTGATAGGAAATGGCAGGCATTTTAGGGGGCCATATTCTTAGGCACATCCTCCTGAGGTGTAAAAGACCCCTGTTATAATCCTTCTACTGGGAACAGGCCACTCTTGGATGAACTCACACAGAGGGAGAGGCTGCTCTCAGAATACAAAACTAAATTGTTTGTCTTTGGGGGAAAAAAAAAAAAGTATTCTGTTTTACAGTCTCCAAAAAAAATCCAAGAATGAAAAGAGACTGATACTTGGCCAAAATAGTCAAGTTGTGGCGTTGTGTCCCAAAGTCCTCTGGTTTCCCTAACAAAGCTTTCTTCCAAAGAAATTCACATTGTGATAAACTTGAAACTTTCTCCTCTTTTAAATTCCTGAGAAATAAATATCCAACTCGGAGATGGAAGGTTTTCTTTTTTTCAACTTAGCAGAGATTAGTTAAAGATCCACTATCATTTTTTTTATTTAAAAAATTAATATTAAAACAAATAATTGGTCATTCCTTATCAAGGCAGCTTTGTGCCATCGTTTTCAGGGAGCAGATGAGGATGCCCAGGCTGTCTCTTCTGAAGGAATCCTGGTAGAGTGCAGGCATACATAGTTCTGCCCTCCAGTCCCAAGCTGCCCCACCTCCATCCTGCCCCAGGACTGCCCCTTCTCTGGGCTTCGAGGCCCTGGGCCGGGATGGGACGGGGCTGTTTCCTGCCTGCTAAGTCCTTAAATTCAACCTGTTTGTCAGATTCTCTTGTGGTTTCAAATAACAGAAACTCGACTCAAACTTGGACAAAAAGAGGGAACAAATTGGCCTACTTAACAGAGAAGCTCTGCACTTGGTCCAATCTCAGCCACTGGCCAGCGGCTTCTGCCTCAAGGCCACCACATTCCATCCCTACCCCCCACACACCCACACCCACACCCACACCCACCCCTTCGCCTGTGACAGCGGCCCACCTCAGCTAAGACTAGTGTCATGGGGAGAGGGAACTCTCTCCCACCATTGCAAACGGATGGATATTCAGCATCCCTTTGTGGTCCTGTTCGCCAGCTCAGCCTTCTGCCTTCACTGTGGCCCATCAACAGGTGATCTGCATGTGCCAGATAGAGGGGCCTCCGTAGTCATAGAACAGCAGGACAATACCGCAGTGGCTGCTGTATCTCAGACTGTTCCTAAACTGCAGAATTCAAAGATGTCCCACTAGTGAAGATGGCTGTTTGTTTAGTTGGGGAACAGGTCGCTGGAATGGATGAGTTTTAAAAAAAAAAAAAATCATTTTGAAGCATAACTTAATGTATAGCAGAGCCTTCTCATTGTGTATTTTTGTGCTGAATGGGCTCTGCTCTGGGAGACTTAATTTTCTTCTTCAAACACAAGTCCTGGGGTCTTTGCAAATGTTTTGGCTAAAAGTCAAGCACAGAAACCAGTGTTTCATTTATCACTGGCTCCTCCGAAAGGTTGGCCAGCAAACGTATCTTTCTCTGATAACTTCAGTTTCCTCAACCAGAGGTGTGCTGGCTAGATTTCATGTCAACTTGACACAAGCTAGAGTCATCTGGGAAGAGGGAACCTGAGAAGATGCAGCACCAGACTGGCCTGCGGGGCATCTTCTTCTTCTTTGACAATTCATGTGGGAGGAGCCGGCTCAACTGTTTGCCTGAGGACTGATAGTGAGTTATAAATGGTATAAGGTTATTCTCGGGCATAGAGATGAGCAGCCTTGATCAGACCACACAGCTCTGATTGGGACCATGGGTCCCAGAAGAGACTTCTGTGTGTTTTGATGAAATTGAAGGATGACAAAGAAAAGTTTATCCTGGTCCTCCTATCTCTAGTAACAGAAGCATAGCTGCTGGGCCACGCTGGAGTAGAAAAGCCATGTTGGGATTTTATAGGACACGGATGCCTTTTGACTGGTGACCCATCAGAAAGAACTCAAGCCAGATCTTATCGGTGATGGAGATGGAAACACCTCAGGATTGTCCAGTATTGTTTTCCACTGTTTTGTTCTTGGACCTAGCTCATAGCGCTACTGATCTTTGGAATCCTGGGGCATTTCCTCGGGGCTCCTCAGGGCTGGTTTGGGTCAGCTTCCTCTTGAGCGGAGGGTTTTGTTACAACATCCATATGTTTTCCAGCTCACTCCCTGACCTCTTTTCTTTCTTTCTTTCTTTCTTTCTTTCTTTCTTTCTTTCTTTCTTTCTTTCTCTGAAATCTCTTGGCTTTTTCATGTTTCCACCCACTAATCCCAAAAGTCTCCTACGTGTTCGGAGCATGTCACCCAATCGTTTTTTCAAAAGCGAACTTAATAGAAATTGCTTATACTTGATATAAATAGCATAAATATTTTTCACTTAGTCCCATAACCCAAGACAGCTAGACATGGCAGTATAGGAAAGGTAAAAAATTTAAACTTCCTCTCGTTGGCAAGAATGCTATCCTTTTTTGCCCACACTTGGCATTGTCAGCAAGGGCCCGTTCACTGGAAGGGCCATCGGTCTCCGTAAAGACAGTATCGGTACTGGTCTGCAGCTGGACTGCCTTTGGATTCCCCAACGTGTCTTTGAAGCAAGGATCATGGCCTCCGGTTTTGATTCCAGCTCTGTGGACTTGGGCCAATTTTCCTGATTTCATTACATTGTTGGAAAGACTGAAACTATTTATTGCAGCCTTCCCATCAATCATAATTTGGGGCGGTCTTGGTGAAAGATGAGGAATTCAGGCTGGGAGGCTGGGGACAGTGGGTCTGGGGCAAAGGAACAGAGCGCACTCTTTACTTCATGTGACTTCAGCCACCTCGACCTTGTGGCTTTAGAGCTGACTTTATTCTAAAGCAGCCACAGTCATATGGCCCAAATCTAGTTATGGAGGAAAAAATGCAGTTTTAATGAGGCCTCTCCTCCCCCTCTCTTTTTCCTTTGCTCCCTACTTCCCCATCCCTCCCTCCCCTCTCCTTACTCTCTTTCTCCTTCCCTCTTCTCCCCCATCTTTCTCTCCCCGTCCCCTTCCCTCTTTCCCTCTCTGCTGGCACCGTAGGCCAGAGGACTTTTGTGCGCTGGTTGTCCATGGCGGATGCTAACTGTAGAATCCATTCAGAGGCTTCTCACTCCTTCTGCTTTTCTATTCCCCACCCTTTGAAGCAAGCCTGCCACCACATCGTTCCCCTACTCCAGTGCTCTGTCCTAGTTTTGCTGCTTTGGAAACGCCCTTCCGGTGAGAAGCCAAACCCCCACACTCACTGGTTCCTTCTCCCAGAAGGGCCCAGGGTGGCTTCCATCTGCAAGCCCTGTCCTTGGTCCTACTTAGCAACTTGTCCAAAATCATTTTCTGTCAAAGTGACTCTCGTCTCACGATGGCTGAAGGCATGTGCGTACATGCCGTTTGGAGAGCCAGTGTCAGGGACAGCGTTCAGTACAAAGCCACCCCCGGTAACTTCTGAGTTTTCAGGCAGTACATCCCTCTGTGGGTCCTGTGGATGCACTAAACGTGACATGGAACTTGTGTTCCCTAGTCTAGCCAACGGGCACAGTACCAGTTTCTAAAACAGCAACCGGTGTTGCTTTGAGACGGGGCCGCTCTTCCCACATTCAGACGAACGAGAAGCCACCAGGGTTACTGCATCGGGCCCAGGTGACACGAAAGTGGCATGTGGCTAGGAGAGGGTACATCTCCAAGACCTTTGGGGCTTTGCAACCTGAACAAAGAGATTCCATATAAAACCTTGCCTTGGATCTAGTTAAGTTTATGACCCAAATCCTGCAAAACTAGATTAGAATTGAAAAATACCGTGTTGGTCTCGTATGTATCCACAGCGTTCCTCTGCTGTACCAGATCGACGCTTATGACTTTCGCTTTTGTCCCTTCTGTGTCCTGTTGAAGCAGTGTTGGTGGACACCTGTACTTCACTTGGCCAATGTATCTTTAAGGAAGGTGGTAGAATATCCACATTCCTCCCAAGCTTTTCCACTCTCTTGGTTGTTAAACCTTTCTGTCGGCAACGCTGTCTCTTAACACAGAGATGGACAAACATTTCCTGTGAAGGGTCCAGGAGCAGTTTAATGGACCAGGCTTAGACCCAACGGCCTGCATTCTAGCTGCTCAGCTCCATTGTGAAAGCATAAACACAGCCGCACAGCCATGCACAGTGTATACACTCATGACTGTCTGTATTCTAATAAACCTTTATTTATAAAGACAGGCAGCTAGCCAGATTTGGTATGGGGACCTTTTTTTACTGAGTCAACAAAAGAGATTCGTGTGATGTTTTGTTTCGATCATACAATACAAAACTGCTTAAGGGGCCCCCAGCATCCCCGGGTGCCTGTGGAAATGAGGTGAAGGGGACTAAAAACTGTCTTTCCTAAAGCAGAGGGCCAGTCATGTCCCTTTGCCCATTGGACTTGCCATTTGGACATGCCACACTGGGAGACATGCTTGGAAATGAAATGTTTATGCATGCGTATGATTTGCTATAGGTATACAGACGATTACCTTTCCGTGAGGAAAGTGGCCAGTAGTGGGTTGGAGGAGACAACAAAAGTAAAAGTGATGTGTTAGTTGAAACTGGATATCGTTTCGCTGCCATCCCAAGCTATGACAGGAGTGCTAAGGAAATATTCCGTGCTATAAAGTGTATTTATGTTGGTGATCTGTGCCTTCTATGTAATAGGAAAACTCTAGCTTTAGCAGCCTGATTTCTGTAGGAAAACAACTAATAGACTGATGGTATCCATCTCCGTCAGCATGCTAAAGAATCACTCAAATGCCTGAGCTGTGTTTATTTGAGAATGTGTCATCGTGGGAAGCTGTCACTCACTAGAGTCATGGAAAGGGCAGCAGAAGGAGGCATATGACCTTGATAGTTCTTGTGACAGTGGCCAAGCAATGAAGAGCTTACCTGTTAGAAAGAAAAGAAGAGAGGACATGAAAGGTTAAGAGGAAATTCATTTTGTTTAAGAAATGCAGAAAATGTCTGGGTGGTGGTGGCTCACACCTTTGATCCTGGCACTCGGGAGGCAGAGGTAGATAGATCTCTGTGAGTTCAAGGCCAGCCTGGTCTACAGAGTGAGTTTCAGGACAACCAGGGTCATTACATGACAAACCCTGACTGGAAAAACCAATAAGGGAGAGATAGAGAAGAAACAAATGCAGAAAATTACAGGCACTGAAGAATCTTAGTAGTATGTTATTAACTCTTATTATTTAGTGTATGACCCAAATAGAAAATGTGTGTAACCTTATTGCCTGGGGTATACTATATTAAACTACACTTAACTACAGACTCTCTTGTGTCCTACTCTAAGTATTACAAGCATTTTATGTGAAAAGATTGCCTTTCCTGTGTTTGTTTTATGTATAAGTTGGGTGTTGCACAGCGAAGCTTATTAATGTAATTTTGTTCTTGGGATCCTTATCTTAAAATCTAATCCCCCAGTATATAATGTTTCTTATAACATCACTCTCTAATTGGAGGGTGGGATTATAGTTAACTTGAAAGGCTCTGTGAGCTTATAAAACTTACACGCACATTTGTAAGATGATATTATCTCACTTAATGAGAAATAACACTCTTCAGGGTACATTGCGTGCTGGGGAAGATGGAAGGTGAAATTACAGTATTGAATTGAGCCTCTCCTTGAGATAAGCAAAAAGAAGTTATGAAAAATAATACTCAAGACATTGGATGTCAGCTGGGATAAAACCCTGATCCCCAAGCAGGAAGCTGACCGGGAGGGCCCCAGAGCTAACGGTCTTGGCTATTGTCTACAGAAAGGCTCCCGACTAGTGTATAAGGTGTCCCAGAGAATGAACACTCAGCTTGTCCCCTCACTGAACACATAGAGTGGATGTCCCTTTAGCCTCTGCACGGTAGAGTATCTGAGAAGAAAACGGTATAGATCTCAGAGGGCCTTGAATGTTCCTGGAACATTCAATACAGTATGATCAGTACATGTGTGGAAAAACTATATCAAGCCAGGGAAGAGGTCACCCAAAAGAGGGGTCACGTGTCACTCGTGGCTACTACTTACCTTAGCGGTAAGGATAAAATGAATCCCAGACTAAGCATAGCTCTAGTTCTCCCTAACAGCGATACATACACATACATACATACATACATACATACATACATACATACATGTGATTTAAGTTTTCATTGAACAGACATAAGAACAATGAAATCACAATAAAAGAAAATGCCTGGCATTCAACCTAAAATTACAAAGTCTAAAAAGAGATAGGAACCAACTTATACAAATGTTGTAACTAGTGGACAGAGACATTGGAAACAGCGGTAAGAGCAATGGCTGCTCTTGCAGGGGACCCAGGTTCGAGTCCTAGCACCTTGTGGTGTCTCACAACTTTTTCTGAGTCTAGATCCAGGGGATCTGATGCTCTCGTGAACGCCACAGGCACCAGGCTGTGCACAGAATCTCATGGAAGCAAAACAAAAACTTTTCTGAAGTTACACACATGTAGACTCTCTCAACGGATCTCGCCATAGTGTACCATAGCTTTTAACCATGTCTGCCATGGGTAACTGAAACCATGAAGAAAAAAAGCTGTAAGTGAGGACAGAGTGCTATGGTTACATCTAAAAGACGGTGGGAAACATCGATACGAATTTAAAAAGTAGCCAGAGCTGTAGAACTCCAGGGGAGAGAAGCAGTGAAATGAGACTTCGGTGAGTTAAATTCAGAATGAGGGGCTGGGGGAGATGGCTCAGTGGGGGAAGGATTGACCACAAGTGTACTGAGTTCAAATCCCGGAAACTCATTTAAAGCCTTACGCAATACTGTCTGTTGTACGCGCCTGCCCTCGCCAGCAAGGAAGACACGACTCCAGGTAGATCTTCTTCATGCAGTTTTAATCAGGATCCTTTAAACATGTTGCTTCTGGCCCACAGGGAGAGAGAAAGAGAGGGGGGACCCCTGCACAGGCTTAAATACCCTTGCGCTAACCAACCCCAGTGGACTCTGCAGATAGGCTACTCTAATGCGGAAGCAGACTGGCTGAACAGACTCAACCAATTAAGGGCTTGTTTACCCAGAGAGTCGTTACCAGCTGGAAGGTGTAAGGCAGAAGCCAGCGCCACTTTAAGGCATGGCACTACGAGGCTCTCTACAGCCTGTAATCTCAATGCTCCGACCGTGAAATGGAAAATGGAGAATCTCCAGGACCTGTCTTACACAGAGGTGAACAGCCAAGTGTCTCAAAAAAGGTAGAAGGCGGGGGCCAACATCTGAGGTTGTCCTGTGACGTCCACTCCTGCACTGTTATGTGTGTACCACACACACACACACACACACACACACACACACACACACACACACACACACACACCATCCGTGTACACAAATCAGATACGCAATACAAAATTATTTTTTAAATGAAAGGAGCAGTTTCGTCAATAGACAGAATTATTCTCGTGTTTGGAGGTAGAATTTTTAGTACACATGAAGGAAGGGGAGGGAGCCATGAAGGGAAAAATAGGCAAATACTCCACAAGTAGAATTAGGTTTTGTTTTTTTTTAGAGTCAGAAATTTTTAAGTCCTTCTCAGAACAAATAGACTAAAATCGATGAAGATGTAGAAGGCTAGAATACTACTACAGTTGCACTTGACCTAATTGGCATTTCTAGAACACTCCACCCAGCAGGAGCAAAGCACAAATTCTTTGCAAATGTCGGGAGAATGCTTGCCAAGACTGGCTGTGCTCTGGGCCACAAAACTGGTCTCAATAAATTTTAAAGGATTCAGATCACACCAAGTTTGTTCAGTAACCGCAATGGAATTAAATGAGAAATGGAGACTGAAAGACATCTGGGGAATCTCCAAGTATTTGGAAATCAAGCGGACTCCAGTGACAGAGCTCAGCAGCCATCTGCCCCGTCGGGATGTGTAGTCTGGAATTAAGGGGACTTGTAAAGCTCAATGCAGAGATAGTTTTGTAAATGATTGATTTCTTACTGGTAGCGCTTTTGTTTGTTTGGTTTTGGTTTTGGAGACAAGGTTTCTCTATAAAGACAAGGCTCAGCAGATCAGACCTGTCAGACCCTCGCTGGCACCTCTGTGCTGGGATTAAAGGTGTCTGTCAGCAAATGGCAGCGCTTTTCAAAGCACGTATCTCTTGTGTGTCACTTTCGTGCCTGGACTCCTAACAAGAAAAACTAACGCATCGAAATAATCAGTTATGCAAAACCAAAATGCAATAGTGTAGCTTCAAACTTGCAGCTCTCTGAAGTGTGGGGCTCACTCAAGGTCTCCCGGGCTCCAAAGGCCCTGGGCAGCCTCACTTTTCAGGCTTTTCCTGTCTGCAGCACACACAGTTGTCAGGCCAACTCCCCTCCACACCTCTGCTGTCCGCGGTGCTCAGCGCCTGTCCTGGCATCTCCAGTATGCTGCAACGGGGCCCTGCACCTTTACCCACAGCCGGGGACTCCAAGCCCGCCACGTGGTGCCAAGCTTGTTTGTCCCCATGACCCCTTCAACCCTGGGTCTTCCACAGTTAGCCATTCACTTCGGTTTCTAATCAAAGGGGTGGCCAAGATGGATCCACCAGGCCCACACCAGCATTCCTTACCATGGAGTACAAACGAACACTGCTCAGAGAGGATGCTAAAACCATTACAGGAGAATGGAAAAGTGTTTGTGCTCAATGGATCCAGAATCGTGTAACGTGGACCGTCTCAACAGTGATGAGGGGCTAGGCTACAGGACAGCATTGTCCTCACACTCACAGTAAAATTCTTACCTATATCTCTATGTCCAGCCAAGCTGTCTGTCAGTGGCCTTCATGATGCTGCGAGAAGTAAAGATGGAGGTGGGCTGGGGCCATCATGGGCGTGCCCGGTTCAGTATGGGTCAAGGGCATGGAAACCCTGAGAGCAGAAAGGTTCTATTGATTGTGGAACACTGTGGGGTTTGTTTTAATAACCCTCCTGGGTGACGATGCCCCAAGGATGGACCAAAGAAAATGAATCTTTCTCTTGAATGCCTTAAGGGGGGAGTTAGAGACCTGGAGTGATGACTCAGTGAGACCTGACCTTAGCCCCCCAGCATGTTAATGTTTAATATAAAGCAAAGCAGGAGGATGGAGCGATGAAAGAAATCTGCCAGCCAGGCTAGGCAGATCATCATCCTGCAGGTGTGGCGAGAGGCCCTGTCTCAGAGAGTAAGACGGACAGCAATTGAGGAAGGAGCCTGATATGAAATCTCTGCCAGCACATAGTCTACATAGAGAACAGGGTTTGGGCAGGCAGACCTTGGTTCTCTCAGAAAACATGGTATGTAGATGACCTTGCTGAGCACGCTTATATAGTCCTAATCCAGCCCGACCTACGGCTGTAGCTCTGTCTGCCCTCCTGTTAAGTCTGCCCAGTTTGCAGCTCTCACTCTCCAAGGAGGAGCTCCGCAGGAGCCTAGAGGAGGGACAGGGATAAAAACGAGAGAGAAACGTTAAACCAGTCAGATGTGCTTGCCTGGCAAGTGTGAGACCCTAAGTTCAGTGCAGCAGGAGGAAAAACAGTAAACTTCCAAGCAGGAACAATGCCTGCCACCCCACCCTTCCTTCCAGCCCCTTCTCTTCCCTGCCCTCCCAGGATGGTCATTCAATTACCAGGAAGGTCTCTGATAATGTTGGGGGAGGGGCTCTGCAGAAACCTGTCATTGATGAAATGGCTTGTTTCACTAGAGCTCATAGACAGTCGAAGGCTGTGCCACCTGCAGATCAAATGGCCAGTGGATGGGCACGGTGCCAAATGGCAGGAAAGACCCACGCACATGGAGATGTGGATGGAGACACTTCTGATCCGCTCAGCTCTGCGAGGCCTTCGTACGGCAGTCTCCATGTTAAGGCCGGAGCTCAGTTTAAGATCATGCCTCGTTCTGATTTATAGCTATGCTTCTGCTGGGCTCTGTCTTGATCAGAGCTGCCCCAGTTGGCTTGGTTGTTTTGCATCTTGGTCCTTGCAGTTAGCTTTGACCATGGTAACTAGAAACTGAAATTGTGGAGTTGGAGCTGGGAGGCTGTGGCGCACACGCACCTTTAATCCCAGCATTCGGGAGGCAGAGGCAGGCGGATCTTTGTGAGCTTGAGGCCAGCCCGATCTATAGAGTGAGTTCCAGGACAGCAAGGACTATACAGAGAAACCCTGGGGACGGGGTAGGCATGGAGTTGAGCTACACCCTCTCCTGAGGTTGACTTTAAGATAACTGGTAATTTAAGAACAAGATCTCAAACCTAGTAAGCCCTGTTTGTCCCTGTAAAAGAAATACAGTCGTGGATCAGATTTACATTTCCTATTTCTGCCTTGCCATAAGTAACAGTCATTTCTTTTTTTATTTCTACTTACATTGTTGTTATTTATGTGTGAGTGTGTGGGCGGGAGAGAAGAGGGGTCACACATGTCACGGCACACACGTGAAGGTCAGAACACAACCTGAAGGAGTCATTTCTCTCCAGCCTTTACGTGGTCCATCAGGTTTTCTCAGCTAAGCGGATGCTTTTCCCCTGCTGGCCTGTCTCCCTGCCTGCTCACTGCTTATTGCACACATGTAATTATAAAGCAACAAAGTGAGTACTGCGCCCTGGTTGCCTAACTGGAGTCTTTTCTTACTTTTGTCGCGATGTACTTACAAATGACTAATGAAGGCTCAGGGAGCTAACTGCCCAAGGGCCGTGCCTCTCTCTATGAAGCAGAAGGCGTGCCCTTCAGACCTGACCTGGTTCCTACAGTTACCCACCTCTCAGACTGCTGATCCGCCTAGAACCAAGGTCCTCACACATCCCCCTGATTGGTACCCAGAGAGAGCATGGCACAGCTGCACTGAGCATCACTGCATCTGTCTCTGCATCTGAACATCACTGCATGCATCTCTGCATCTATACAGGAATGGAGGGAGGACTGTCAGCTTCCAGCCACCTCAGGGCTGCTGAGGAGTTCAGGAATGATGGTGATGTGGGGAAAGATGAAAGGGCTCTCTGTAGTGACCCAGGGGGGACATGTGAAGAGCCACGTGTAAATGACTCAAAACCTAGGTACTGATGATCTCATTGTATCTCTCGGGGAAGGACTAGGACAGAGCATGTGAGCAAAGGACCGGTTAGCTAGTCAATATGGCCTTGCCTTAGAACTCTCTTCCTTGAGTTTTGCTAATCTTCCAGAACAGTGGTTCTCAACCTTCCTAATGCTGGGACCCTTTAATACAGTTCCTCATGTTGTGGTGACCCCCCCCCTCAAACATGAAATTATTTTGTTCCTACTTCCTAACTGTAATTTTGCTACTGTTATGAATCATAATGTAAATATCTGATATGGCACCCCACCCCCACAGAGGGATCATGGCCCACAGGTTGAGAACCACTGCTCTAGAATTAGACCGTCAACTGAATTGACATTCTAGCTATATCTATAATTCCTGCAGCTTCCCAAAGTGTGTGTGTGTGTGTGTGTGTGTGTGTGTGTGTGTGTGTGTGTGTGTGTGTGTGTGTGTGTGTGTGTGATTGGGGAGGGCATCTAACCCAGGGCCTCAAGAATACTAAATAAGCACTCTGCCACTGACTCACATTCCCAGCCCAGGGAATTTTAACGGAGTGTGTAAGTTACTCCTCTGTGAGGTCATGCAAATGAGAACGGCTCACAGACTTCAAATAGGTGTCCGTAATCCATGTTTGGTCTTAAAAGACTAGCAGGGAATACCTGGGTCCTTATTCTATTTGTAGTAGTTTAGAAACGATTCTGTTTTGCAGTCATAAGATATTGTGACTCCCTGCTATGCCTTTTTGGTAAGGGTGATCCTTGCAAAGGTTCCAACCTGACTGTAAGCTAACACCATTCTTTTTGTGGTTTTGGGGGATGTTGTTTTCTTTTGGGGGTGTTTGTTTTTTAGGCAGGGTCTCTCTACATAGTCCTGGCTGTAGTGCTCAGTATGTAGACCAGGCAATACTCAGACTCAAGAGACCCGCCTGCCTCTGCCTCCCGAGTGCTGGGATTAAAGGCGTGCACCACTACCATGCCTGGCTGCTGACACCAGTCTTCAGCAGACATTAACTTTATGTGTCCATTTTGTCTGACTATGCATCACATAAATGCCCAGTGCTCATGGAGGCCAGAAGGGGGCATCAGATCCCCTGGAACTGGAGGTCTAGACGGTTGTGAGTCTCCCAGATCCTCAGGCTTATCAGCAAGCACCACTGAGCCATCCCACCAGCCCCTAATGTATTATTGATAGAACGTGTGTTTTCTCATGGTCAGCAAAGGTTTGGGAGATTAGCTGTAGTCAAAATCAGGGTCATGAAGACAAGAAGCTTTCCTCGGCCTTTGCACAAGAACCCATTAATGTGGCATGACAAGAGCGTAGATTTAGTGGCTCCTTGGTTATTTTAAGCAGGAGCACACTGTTAGCACAGAGCCCCACTGACCCCGGGCTTGTGGCCAGAGGTCAGTTCCCAGGGGCTCTCCGTTTCTTTCTCTTTCTTCTGTAGTGCTTTTGGAGTCTGGTCTGGGAGCTGCACTCTGATGGCGGCTAGTTACTGACGGAGAACCTGGTGCAAGCATGTATGGTCTTAAAATACGACTCCATATTGTGCTTCCCTCAGCAGGAAGACTGGACACGGCCAGGCTGTTTATTCACAGATCTGGGAGTCTGTCACTCTACAGATCCTGTGTCTCTGGTCTGCTGTCCCTTATCCCAAATAAGTAGTCTCGATTCTCAGAAGCGATTACTGCATCGTTGGAAAGGAATGTAGGAATCTTGCCATTATACTCATGTCTCTCCCACTTACGTGAAATAAGCTGAAAAAGGAGGAAAGGCAGCTTTTACTTCCTGTCACTTAATATCTTGGCTGGCTTTTTGTCCCAATATTGTGACAGAATTTGAATGACCACAACACACGTGCCCACCCATATCTCTGACTCCGGGGAAACGTAGGCTTACATTTTGCCTTTGAGGGTCTTGGCCCCCCATCATCAGAAAGGGAAGCAAAGTGGTCCCCTTTATAGCAACAATAGTTACCAAGCAGGAGGTGATGTGAGAGTCTCCTCATTTACCTTAGACTCTGTGATTCATGGCTTTGTCACATGGCCCCAAATACACACTTCCTGTAAAGGGTTTTCATAAGTTTTGTCACCTCGAGTGACTCTAAGCTTTGCCAGCCATTAGTGAGTAGTGGCAGACTTGGGAACAACTGTCATCATGTCTCCACCAGTAACCTCCCTGCAAGCGATGCCTTTGACCCAGAGACAGAGAAAATCCCTGGGCCAATGTGATCCATCCTTTCTTCAGCTAGCCTGGTGTTGTCTCCAAATCTGGAGCCCACGCAGATGATACAGGCACCTTGGAATACCTTCTGCCGGTGCCACAGACTGCCTAAGCGCCAGTGTCAGAGTGTGCTTCCTAAGGAAGTTACCCAGACACCTGCAGACATACACATATGAACGGCTTGGGTTTGCTGTCCCAGCACAAACAGTAAGCATACGGCCTGTTGCCAGTAGAATAACACAGTAGTGACCACAGAAACTCCAAGCCGGCAGCCTGCCTTTTGAGAAAGTAAGATTTACAATACAGCAGGTTCCCCAGCCACCAAGTCAGGTGCCCAAGCTTACGCTCAGTTGATTGTCCGAGATCCAGAACGGAATTGCCCACAGGTGTGTGATAAATGGGGCCTCCGCTGCGCTGAGAAGTCTTTGCAGCCATGAGACATCTGTGCTACAGTGCTATGCAGGTAGCAACAGCGTCATGGACCAGCTGGTGCCACACTGTTGTGTCTTCCCCTTGCTGTGCTTCAGCCACCCCACCACCACACCCTGGGGCCAGCAGGGCTGGGAGTGGTCAGTGAGGACTGGGGGGGGGGGTGGTATTAGCTTCCCACCTGGGCAGCAGATAAAGGAGAGATAGCAATGAAATGTTAAGGTCTTCTGAGCTGAAGGGGAAACCAAGAGGGACCGTGGGCACTGTGTGAGACACCATTTCCAAGCCGTAGTGTGTATCTGTGTTCCCTGGGGACTTGCTGTGCTCTCAAGCACCCGTCCAGCAGGTCTGTGGCTTTGAACTTCCACCAGGCTCCCAGGGTGCTGCTGCTTCCCTGTCCTGGCTGAGTGAAAAGAGAGAGAGGGGAGCAGGGGGTGAGATCTTCATTCCACCTTATGTCATTCTCTGCAAAGAACTGGCAGGGGATGGGAAGAAGCATGCCAGTGAGTGCCCCCTCCCCCGACACCAATCACTGCTCCATCTCATGGAGGGTGTCTGGGGACAGGGACAGGCTAGATGGCCACTGAAGAGACAGAAACCGCATGTCACCTCTGCTGGATGGATGGATGCGTGGATGCATGGATGGGTGGGTGGGTGGGTGGATGGATGGATGGGTGGGTGGGTGGGTGGATGCAGTTGCAAGACATGTGTCTGTTACAGCACAGCAGGGAATCCCAAATCCTCTGATTGAAAGCACCAATGGGATGCCTGCATGCTCTCTTGGTACACAAGCGCCCTCTGCCACAGGGGACAAAATGACTGCCCTGAAGGTCTCAGCTCAGCAACCCAGTGAAGCACAGACTCCGCCCCTAGCTAGCCATGCCCAGAGCACTTACTCTTGTAACTTAATATCCTCTCACCTTGCTAGACATGGTGGCCCATGCCTGTGATCTGAGGACTTGGGAGATAAGCCATAGGAAGATCAGGAGTTCAAGGTCAACCTGAGCTACATGACACCCTGTTTGGAAAAAAAAAAAAAAACTAGCCCCCACCAGCCCCACCCCACCCCCAAATTGATAAAGTGAAGAGAAAGCAGGTATCTACCTCAGAAGGCTCTGGAAGCTGGATGAAGCTGGCTGTCATGTGTGTAAAATACACAGAATGCCACTCCAAGGTGGTGATGCATAAACATGTGACATTGTCAGTATGTCCAAAGGTCATATGGCGCTCATTACCTACACAGCCTTGGACATGTAACTTACCCTCTCTAGATCTCATTGCCCTCGCCCGTGTGCCGTGGAAATAATAAAAACGTCTCTCGTCACTAAGTCACTAAGAAAATAAAATGGGTAACACACTCTGCCCTACACCCAGTACAGTCACTCAACATAGGAGTCGGTGTTGGAAGGAAGCCAGCTGCCAGGCGTCTAGAGGGCGGGGTTTGCACCGTATGCACAGCTGTTTGCTTCTTCGCCATGCCTGGTGAGGAGTCAACTCCAGCCCCAGCCAGAGGGGCTGGTCTTGAGGTTCTGTATGCAAATTTGACTTAGAAGAGAAGCTATGTCCTGTGGCCCCCTCCCCCCCACCCATCCCCCAGGGTGAATTGGCTACATTTTGGGGGGAGATAGCCTATGCTTTCTGTATTTGGTCTCCTTGCAGAGTAAAGACAGGCAAACTGACGTTATACGGGTCTGTCGTGAATTGTGTGAGTTGGTTTATGTCTTCACGTGAACTACGCTGTGACTGATCACTGTGTAGACTTTCCTCGCGAGCAATGCTTTGCTTTCTCTTCCAGATGAGCACGATGCCAGGACTGCCCACTCGGCCCTGCTTTTACGATATAGACCTTAACACAGAAACCGAGCAAGTCAGAGGCTTGTTCTAGCGGAACGACGCTCCCACCGGACCCGACCCAGGTGGGCTGTAGTCATCTGCGTCTTGTCGTCAACGCAAATGCTGTCCTGTGTTGTTTTTCTCGTGTTTATGATAAGTGTGGTCAAACAAGTAAATTGTCTTCTAGGTCACTGCAAGTTCGTACCTAATAGCCGCCTGGGACTTGGGTCCCCTCCCAAAAGTGGGCATGCCCTCAGCGTACCTGAACCTGAGTCCCTCTGAGGGATGCCATGTAGGAGTGTCCCCACCATCTCTGCCTCTTCACTTTCCTGTCCCTTTTCCCTCTGTGCCTCTGTCCTTCTGGGTCCTCTTTTTCTCCCCCTACCCCACCCCTTTTTTTCTGTTTTAATTTGTATGTGCATGTACTATTGTTGGTTGTTTTCCAGATCTTTGCTTATGTTTTTTTTTTTTGTTTTTTTTTTTTTTTTTTTTTGTTTTTTTTTTTTTTTTTTTGAGATGAGAACTCACTAAATAGCCCAGGCTGGCCCTGAACTCATGACCCTCCTGCCTCCCGATTCCAAGTGCTAGGCTTATGAGTAGCCACCACCATACCTAGCCCTTTGTGGGCTTTTCCTAAGGACCCCAGGCAATTAGTGTCAGGCACAGATTAAAGGCATCATCTTAACTTGATTACTCTGCCAAAGACCCTGATGCCAAATGCAATCATGGAGTCTCTGTCACAGGGATTCCCACATACCTTTGGGAGAACAACAGGTCTTCCTTGAGACACAGGATATTAAAAACCTTTCTGGATTCCGGTTCCTCCGTTTAAGAAAGTAGAGCTTTACTTTATGCCTTTTAAGCCATTCAGAGCTGGGGGATGTGGGCCTCATTGCTGTCTGTCCTGTGGTGCTGAAGCAATGTCTGCTGGGTTCTACCTTGGCCACCCATATAAAGAAAATAGCCAAACGTCCAATGTTCCTGATTGGAACTCCCAAGCAGAAGTTGTAAAAGTTTCGGGGTCCTTCCTTTATATCCATGTATCAATGTGTCTTCACCATAGTCCCGGGGTCCCCCAAACTTTCTCAACTCTCTTCCTTAACCCAGAACCCCCCCTTCTTGGCAACACACTGTGTTCTGGGCCTTTGGGTGAGCTCATTTGACCTGAAAATACCCTTCAACACCTCTGAGTTGGAACCCTAAGCAGGATGCAAAATTCCCGTTTCCTTTGATTTTGGCACTAATCGCTGTTTTATGGGTTTTGGGGGAGCTGATTTCGGGGTGAGCCTGCACTTGTGGAAATGAGTGGGCAGCCTTGAGGATCATTCCCAGAGGCTGTCCAGTTTAGATTGCTATTGCTGCTCGGTTTAGATAGGCTTTCCCACTGACCAGCAGCTTTCCAGTAAACTAGGCTGGGTGGCCAGAGAGTCCCAGGGGTCCTCCTGCCTCCACCTGTCCAACCCCAGGATTACAAGCACACACCACCATCCCCGGAAATTTTGGTGTGTAGCTTCCAGGAATTGAATTCAGATCTTCATGTTTGCAAAGCACTTTACTAATTAAACCTTAATATCCCAAGCTCCCTTTGGTGTTTGAGTTTGGAGTGGTTCCGTGTCTGGTTTTGATTTTGCTTTTCTTCCTATAATGTGCTTTTTAATGAACAATTACGATCTGCGCTCTGGTGAGAAGGGTAAGGAGCGTCTTAAATGAGCTCCTATTGAACTGAGGTGTGGTATATACCTGGTTCCGTGCTGACTGGTATGTAGGTGCCAGTGTGTGTTTGTTGCTGAGAAGTAGGAAATGTCAGCCTCGGCCACATTTTATTTTCATCACCCTGGGCAAAGAAAACCCCAAGGATGACATCAGATGGAGTAGTTTGACAAAGGAACCTGTGGACTTGACCTTTAATATCAGTGCTATTTTGATTTTCTGTTGTGTTGAGGTTCCCAGCTCAGCCTTGGGAAAATAACAGTGTCATTCCTTTTAAACCAAAAGTTGAAACTTGCCCTAATTTCTTTTCTTGTCAAGAATCCTATGTGGTGCATGTCTGTCATTTGTCTCCAGAACAAGTGTGTACAAATCTCTCATCTCATACAAATAGTATTTTTTTTTCCAGACTTTTGGTCAGTTTTATTTGTTCTCCAAGTAGGTCATATGAGCCCAATGATACAATAATGATGATGATGATAATATGATAATAATAATAAAATTAAGGCTGAGGTAATGCCAGGGATGTGCCTTTGGCTGTACCAATGCATACATCTAAATACATTTATTGTGACTTAACCCTATATGTTTCCTGGCAAGCACCCACCCCTTCAGATTTCATCTAAAGATGAAGCAATCCAGGAATGTGGCTCAAGCTGTTAATCCCAACATTTTAAAGATAAAGGCAAGAAGATCAGAATTTCGAGTTCATCTTGACAACGTACTGAGTTCCAGGTCACTCTGGGCTGAACAAGATCCTGTCAAAAACCAAGGTGCTGGACGGATGGCTCAACATTTAAGAGCATTTTCCGCTCTTGCAGAGGACCCAAGTTTGGTCCTCAGCACCTGAATTGGAGGGGCTCATAGACACTTATAACTCTAGCTCCAGGGAGATCTGCTGCCCTCTTGTGGATGGACTGGGACACACACACACACACACACACACACATGCATCAACCTTAAAATACAATGGAGCAGGAGGCTGTGGTTATGATCTTCTGATCTGTTGGACACCGTGCTCAGCACCTTGTACTGGCAGTTCCAGCATCTACAGCAGATGTTTTTCTACTAAACTATAGAGGCTTCAGAAAGATCGGTCCTCCCCGTGTAGTCACAGAGAGGCGGTGTCTGAGGACAGTCTGCATCCCCCACTGAACGGCACCCCTGTCCTCATAGCTAGCGTGTGTCATTTTGCCACACCAGTCACCTAGCACCAAGCGATCCAGCCAGCCAGTGAGGTATTATGTTTCAGGGCTGTGACAACACAGGCCCAGAGAAGTCAGCACACTGCACAGCCAATGGCTAACAGAAGCCAAGATCCACCCCAAGTTAGCTGGCTCACTGTGTGACACAGCCCTTACACCCCATTCCCTCCGTGAACTTAGGCCCAGTCCAAACAATGGTATCAGCTGGTGAATAAATGTGGGTTGTTTTTAAAATAACTAAAGGTAATTACTTAGGCATTCAACTTAAACCTCGACGTCTATGGAAATTGGCGTAATAGGACTACAGCACGGTGGGACTATTTCCTGTCTCATCCTCTGCTTGAATGGCATTGCTCCTCTTTTATCCGAAGCCACTGTTTTGTGGCCATTCTAGGCTTGCTGGGCGGTAGTTCAAAACCCATCATTTGACCCTGCTGGAACAATTGAAAGGGGATCTGGTGTCCTCAGACAAAAGCTTTTTACAAATAACTGTGTACTGCCCCTGTAAAAATCTTCCCCCGTTTCCCATGCCTCTCCAATATGGCGGTCCAGGAGCTCTTTGGCCAACACCCAGACAGATGCTCAGATAGAAAAACGGTTCGTCTTGCACAAGGCTCCAACATCAAGAATACACTTACTTTGTAGTCAGACTTAAGATCACTCTGGACTTTCAGCACAGTCGCCATCCTTCCAGTAATAGCCTGGGGACTTGGTGCCTGTACCCTGCGGAGGCACTTTCTCACTTTCCCTCCAGGAAGCATCGTGAGGGTGGACGTGGACGTGAGATCCAAAGAGTCAGCAGGACTTGACCTCAGCCCCCTTTGTCTCAAGACTTCTCTCTACGTCTTTCCCTATTGCTAGCTTGAGCTGTGACTCATTCTTTTGGATGCCACTAAATAGAAATCTTTTGAATAAGGTCCGGCCTCATGAAATTCATCCTGGGCTTCAGGCTTTTGCTCTGCGGTGTTTGTGCTTCAGGGGGCCGGGAGTTGTGCTTCTCTCTCTTCCTCTGGGTTCTCAGTCTCAGCCTTGATCGTATTTCTAAACCTACACACAAATGCTCCACTAAAAAAGTCTAGCAGACTTCCTGAAAGGCCCAGTACCCTCCCTCCTAAACAATGTTTAGTGCGCGCCGGGATCCACTCTGGTCCCTCTGTAAACGCCAGTGTTTTGCCAGAAGTTTCTTTTCTAGACTTGCACCCACAGAAAGAAGGTCACCCCGGCTCATTTCTTCCCCAATAGAAGGCAGAAAATTTCCAAGATGCTCACTGATTGGAAATCACTCGGGTCAGGTGCCCGCATATGTGCCTGTCCTGGACGGACCTGTCCAACCCCAACTCCCTCACTGAAGGGGACCCCGGGTACCACCTCAGCCCTATGATTTGGGGTTTGAAATTTTATCTTTTAAAAGCCCACCACTGCAGTGAGCCCACACTTATTCTTTCCCGTCTTCCCGTCGGGGATCCAAGATAATAGCAGCCCTGGCTATTTAATCCTTTCTGGTATCTAATGACTGTTATGACTAAGTCATCCTTACCTAGCTCAGGTGCCAACTGCGACCTTTCTGGTTCCCTTTAAAGGGAACTCTGGGGCACAGTGCACTTCCTGAAATAAGGTATTTCACATCTATCTTGGCCCGGGGATGAGGGTCAGTGGTAGAACCCTTGCCTAGTTTGAGCAAAGCCCCCCAAGGTCAATCTTAAGCATGGAGGGTGGGTATTTAATATAGTCATCCTTTTTGTTTGTGTTTTTCGAGACAGGGTTTCTCTGTGTAGCCTGTCCTGGAACTCGCTCTGTAGACCAGGCTAGCCTTGAACTCACAGAGATCTGACTACCTCTGCCTCCCAAGTGCTGGGATTAAAGGTGCGCACCACCCCCACCGGGTCATATATTCATCTCCTAAACTATGTCCCCAATGGGTAAGCTTCCCAAGGTTGTTCCTCCCTTTAGAATAAACGACAATTCATGTTTACAGTTGCTGGTCCACCCTCCTTTCCCTCTATAATTAGACTTTGCATGTTCTTGCATGTTGTGGTGTATGCCTGTAATCTGAATTCTGGGGAGGCAGGAAGGTTGCGAGTTCAGGCTTGGGCTATGCACTGACCCCATGTCTCACAAAAAGAAAAAAAGGAAAATGTGGAATACAGATTCTTCTTTGTACACGAAGCTAGTGGCTAGTCACTTCCACTTGTCGCCTTAGCAAACAGGAAATTCTCTCCAAGCTGAGGCCAATTCCAGCCCACAGAGCGATCCCTCCTCTGCCCAGCAATGCCTTCCCTCCCCAGGTCTCACTGGCCACTACTGTAAAGAGCCCGGGGCGCGCTACCAGACGGCCCTCATGACGTGACTTGTTTTCTTTTAATTCATGTTTGTTATGCTTGCTGTTTCTGGTTTCTGTTTAAACCCCCCCCCCCCTTGGACTCTGAAGCTGCGGGTATTTGAAGTTCCATCCTCCTCTCCATCACTGTCTTCTGGCTTTAAAGTGCCCGGACATCTCCCCTGTCTCCAGGCTGCGCAGTTATCTGTGGGAGGCAAATCTACCCGATTCCGGCAGAATGAACTCTTGGCCCACGAAGAGATCCCTCCATGTATAAAGGAAGATGAAAGGCTCCATACTGGCATTTACATTTTTCCTGGAGTGGAAATGTGTTTTCTTCTGGGACTTAGCTGTTTGGCTTAGTTATTGTTTTTCAAATGTAGTCTGATCACTTTCTCTATCTAAGAGCAAAGAGCTGGGCATGTGCCCCTCGCCTGTAACCCCACAGCTTGAGAGGTGGAGGCCGGAAGATTGGGGGTGGGATTAGACTACAAACCAACTTCAAGGCCAGCCAGTGTTAGATAAAACCCTATCAAAAATAAATGAATAGATTTTTTAAAAGTTGGAGAATTCAAGATCTGCCAAAAAAAAAAAAGCCTTTTTTTTTTTTTTTTTTTTTTTTAAAGCAATAAATCGTCTAAAGTCCTGGGTCTTCCTGTATTCTCCCAAGTGCATTTTCAGAATTTGCTGTATTAAACAGGAACAGAAATCTAAGGCAACCGGATTGTTCATCTAAAGCCTGTAACAGTCCCGGGATCTTACATAATATACAGATCCAAAATCTGGAAGTCATGGAAATTCTGGAATGTCTTGGGAAGTTGAGGGGTTGCTTTGTGGGGCAGCATTGACCTCCGATTCTCCCTGTGTATGTGTGTGGGGTCCATGTTTGTTAGGGGTACTCTTATATGTGCAGATATACATGCACATGCATAGAAGACAACTTTGGGTCTCATTCTTCCGGTGCTATACCTGTTTTGACGGGAGTCTCCTACCGGGCCGGAGCACACTAAGGCTGGATGGTCAAGGAGCTCCAGGGATCGGTCCAAATCTTGCCTGACGCTCTTTCTCACACGGGAAACATCCCACCCAAGAATCCCAGCCTCAGCTTATGAATGGAGCCATTTCTCCACTCTTAGATTTTCTTTAAAACTATGACCGGGGGAAGAGACGATTTGGCTCTGAGACATTTTTCCCTGTTTTTCAGGCTCTTCAAACAACGACCACAACAAGAAGTCTCCTTGCCTCTTTGCTGCAGTTGGAGAAGAAAGCGCATTTTGAAATCTGCTTGTTATGCAATGCTGGAGAAACGGTGAGACGGGCCAAAGACGACTGCCCGTGTGAGATGATGGATTCTTCACCCAGCCAAGCACGGTCTGCACAAGGGTCTGCACCACAACCGGAAGAGGCAAATTTACTCTCAGCTCCCACAGAGCTCACACCGCTTACACTCGGGAGTGTTTCTTCTGTGGGGATGGGGGTCACAAGAGCGCCAACGAAAAGCTAGTGCTTCCTTCTATACAGCTCCCTCTTCCGTCTTATCTTATGCTCTCCTTCCCCCTGTGTTGGGATGGGATGCTAGGCCTCGGCTTGCACAGGTCAGCGTGCTGCTGCTAAGCTGTGTCTTTATTTTTGTCTTTGAACTGAAAATAAACATGTTTCTAGAAAACCACCCAACCAGTGTCCAGTGCCGAGTAAAACCGCTCTCCGGATGTCACTGTCCATGTGAGTCTGGCGGGATGTCACCTGGCAGATTTGGGGAGGAAATCGCAAGTGCATTCAATGCTTTATAGTGACAAGAAAACAATCACATGGAGAGAAACGTCTAAGCTCTGTTGACTGTGGAAGGTCAGCAGGTCTCTCGGAACAAGGTCTGTCTGTGCACAGTGACTTCCAGGTCCCAGGGAGGTGGCTTACCTAATACAAGCCTACCAGTTTCTTCTGCTGTGAATGACTGACTCTCAATGGTCATTCAACTTTCTGGGCCCACCCGGATCACAGGGTGCCTCTTAAAGGTCAGGTGATTGGCAAATGTTTTTCCTTTGGCCCAACTGAATGCAAAGTAGAGAATGTTCTTTGGCCTGTTCCCTACTTTCTGACCCTTCCTTGCCCCCCCACCCCCCACGCCTTTGCAATAATATGAAATTGTGTAAAAAATTAAAACAAAAGCAAGGATTCAGAAACAAACAATAAGTGATTGTCCTCTAAGCAGTATAAGTAAAATTGTCACCATAAATATCCTAAATAACCCGGGGCACATCCTGCAGGGTCCTTCCTGTATGCCCTTATGGTGCCCACTCCAGTGACCCGGCTTGGCCCATAATGCGTCTTTATGCACAATGTAGCTTGTTCCAAAACACCGTTTGAGGACTAAAAAGCCCACTCAGAGTGCCTTTCCCAAGTGTAATTTGACTTAACAATTCTAAGGTGCCCTTCCTGCTCTCTGCTCTTTCTTAGTTTCTTAGGGAATCCACCTCTCCCCATTCACACTTACCCTGTCTCCTTGGTACTTAAACCCATGTGGATGGGATGTTCTCACGGAAAACACTCAGAAAGCAATAGCTCATTGTGAGCTGATGTTCAAGGGGTTGCAGCCACAGGCCCCCCTCGAGATGCGGCACCTGCCGTCATGCCGTCTCCTCTATGTGGACTGTGTTCTTTTATACCATGAGCCAAAATAAATCCCTTTTTTTTTTTTTTTTTTTTTTTTTTTTTTTTGTTCCTTTGGTTCCTTGGCCAGGAATTTAGTCACAAGGACAAGAGAGGTTACTAACCCAATCTCCTATGTAGAGAATGGAGTCTGGAGTCTCATTCAAGAGCTAAGCAAAAAATGTCCCCAACTCACCAATTTCCTAGAGCAGATTTAGTGTCCACGGGCCTGGGAAACCAGCATGAGGCAGATGCAGAAGGATCAGGGATGTAAACTGTGCCTGTTCCTGAAGGGACAGATCCCACCTCTTGTCACCCATTTGTGGAGTACCATAACAGGCACTTCATGTTCTCAACAGAGGGCATGCATGTAAAACTGACATAGAGCTGGATTTTCCAAGGGGCTGGCCATCCGTGATGGCAGTAACGACTCAGTCAGGTACTTGCTTTCTGAAACAGAAGGGGGGGCGGGGAATGCTACAGAAAACGGCCACCGTTGAGGCTTCAAGATAAACACCCAGTCAAATGCTTAGCTCTGTTACCTACCTGTGATCTCAGCTTCCTCTGTGTTGCTTAAGCCCTAGGTAGGCAGCTCTGGCAGGTAGGCAGGTGGATCTCTGTAAGTTTGAGAGCAGCCTGGGCTGCAAGAGCTAGTTCCAGGACAGTCTCCAAAGCCACAGAGAAACCCTATCTCAAAAAACCAAAAATAAAAAAACAAAAAAGTCTAGCTTCGTTAGAATTACCTGAGACCTTTGCTACAAACGAAGCATTTGCTGGGGATGAGGCTCGGAGAGTAGCATGCCTGCCAACCACACAGGAAGCCCCAGATCCATCCTCAGCAGCTCCCAGGAGCTAGTGATAGCAAGATCAGAAAGTCAAGGTCACCTTCAGCTACGCAGCAAGTTTGAGGCTAGCCTGGGCTACGTGAAAAAAGGTGAAGCTTTTTCTTACGTTTTTGTAGTCCATCTGGTTCTGGGGTTGCCCCTGGGGATTTTAACACCTCTGCTAGATGATAGTTCTCCGAGCTAAAGATTAGGAATTAACCTCCACTTTTGTATCATCACCGGGACAGCACAATGCTAGACACTCAGGGGAATTAATAAATCATCCTTGGAAGGGTGTATAATCATTGGTGGCAGAAATCTCCCGCCCAGTGCCACCCCTCTGGTAAATGTCCCTATTTCAGCCCTGCCAATTCCTCCCCTCCCCTTCTGAGCCAAGCAACTCAGCTTCCTTTGGCTCTCGAGTCCCCCAGGGTTAATTTTCTCGTGCTTTTGACATAGGGTCTCCCTGTGTAGACGGGAACTCACTATGTACACCAGGCTCGCCTGTAGTAACTTGCCATTCTCCTGCCCCCGCCTTCCAGGTAGACACCCGGTTTACTTGTGTGACTTCTTAGGGTAGTTCATTTGACAGCAATGGAGAGGTGAGGTCATCGGTCCCTCCCATTCCTGCACTTTGTCTAACAAGCCACCAAGAGCTGAGTACCCACTCAGACAAGACATCATCACAGCTTGGAGGAGACAAGAAAAGGGGGCCGGGGAAGAGCCCACCCCAGGGGTGTGGGGGTAGCAGAGGCTGAATCTGTAGGCAAGGGGCTTCCCTCCACGCTTTGAGTCGACTTTCGTAAGAATTACACTCTGGTTAGGCTTTCCGAAAGTCTAGCTGAGTGGACAGCGTTAAGACCCAAACTTTCAGATGTGCTGTCGCATATTCATCTCCTGATTAGAATGAGACTAAAGGCACATTTGTTCCCAAAACGGCCCGCGCCCCGTCTCTGTGTCTGGGGACAGTCTAGCTCAGAGGAGCGCACTGTGGCTGCTCTGCGCTTGCCTGAGGTTACAGTGTTTATGTAACAAATCAGCTCAACTTAAATATTTCTCATTGCTCGGCCAGAGCTGCAGACCTCTGCCCAGTGTATCAACACGAATGTCATGTGTTTATGCAGCCCTGTGTGGGTACCTGTGTTTACGCAAAAGGACCCCAAGAGTTCAAAGCCAGTTAATATTTTCAATCATACATCATGTTGCTTACATGCCTTGCTATGAAGACGGTGAAGAGGCCATTTCTCAAAACCACCAGGCTGGTTCTGTTTGCGAGGACACTTAAGAGCAGAGCCGTTTAATGAATGTGTGTTTGGCAAAGTCTCACAATTAAGGAATTTTTCTTCCTCCATAATTGCATGAGTACTGATAATTCCCCTCCTGATGAGCCTCCTGCCTTGATAGAGACAATGTGTACCAGACAAAGAGCAGAGACAGGCACGGTTAGAGAACATGCAGGCTCTCCTGGGTTCAGGACAAGCCAACCAGACAAATGCTTTCCAATTTCAGCATGGAGTTTGGAGCCAGAGCGGTTCACAGGGACCAGGGCAGGAGCGTTCTGCATAACTTGCCCTCCTGCCGAGTTTCGGATGGTGCCTTTAGGATCTCCGTCTGAAAATTTGAATTCCCTGAATATCAAGTACCCTTTGACCTCAAAAAGGGCTTGCAGAGATTATTCCAAAGCTGGAAGTATTTTTTAAATTATTCATGCTACCTAGCTCATCATTACAACAGATAATTGAAGTAACTGTAAATATGTATAAACAGAAGTGACAGGAAGGGAATTATCCACAGCAAACTACAGATGGACAGAAAAACCCACCTCGGTGCTAAATAATCAGGGGAGGCTGGGAGCCAAGGATGGTGAGGCCTTGGGGGGTGGGGGCGTGCTGAGCTAGGACACAGCTGGAAGCAGCAGAGGATGCAAGTGGTCTGCAGGGGAGGGACCCCTGGAGCAAGAAGGTGCAGATGCATGCCAAGCAGCCAAGCCTGTGCTGGGAGAAAGCGGTTTGCAGAGGGCTCTGGTTTCTGACAATCTGAACACAGAGACGCAGACGTGACAGATAGGGCCTTGACAAAAAGCAAGTGCACACTGTAGGAGGCGTCTCAGCTGCCTAGCCTTGACTGGCTACAGCAACTGCGGAGCTGTACAGAGGGTCTCGGAGGAATGGCCGATGCCCTGAAGCTGGTACATGTTGACTTCACGTTCCCCATCACTAGTACAGAGCACTGACTATTCCAAACTCAAAAGGATGGAGTGTCGTGGATTTTTGTGTTCTTGTTTCTGTTTAATTTCACAGAGTTGGTGATTGATCCCAGAGCGTCATATGTGCCAGACAAGGACTGTACCACTAAGCTACGTGCCCAGCAACAACATCAAAACCAATTGTTAGGTTTGCCTAACACATTGATCTGGTCGTTGGGCGTTGAAATAGAGGGTCGGTACTGTACACAATAAATACGTATGGTGTTTGATTAAAAGTACAATTATGAGCAGGGTGGTGATGTCTATCACATGCCTTTAATCCCAGCACTCCGGAGGCAGAGGCAGGCAAGTTTCCGAGTTCGAGGACAGCCTGGTCTACAGAGCTAATTCCAGGTCAGCCAGGACTACACAAAGAAACCCTGTCTCAAAAAAAAAGAAAAGAAAAGGAAAGGAAAGGAAAGGAAAGGAAAGGAAAGGAAAGGAAAGGAAAGAAAAAAGAAAGAAAGAAAGAAAGAGAGAAAGAAAGAAAGAAAAGGAAAGAAAAAAGAAAAAGAAAAAGAAAAGGAAGAAAAAGAGAAATGAGAGAATGGAAAGCCCAAAGCCAAACTGAGCAATATAGCAAGACCCTGTCAGAAAGAAAGGACTGGGGTAGGGGGAGAAATCGCATAGTAGCCACTTAGTACACAAGTTTTAAGGGTAAAACACCACCGTGGCCCTCCAAATTCCCGGTCTTACCCAGGGAACCCCTTTGCCTGCCGGAGTGTGTCCCCACTTAACACACGAAAGTAACCAGCAAAAAGAAACCCCATTCTAACCCAGCATCACCAGCAAGCCACCAGAAAAATGAAAGGTGGAGATTAGCTGGTGTGATGGATCCACCCCAAAGAGCAAATCAAATATGAGAGGCCCAAGAAGCCTTTAAAGATCTGAAGTGTGAGCAGAGCCGCGGGCAGCTGTCCCTCACTGAGACAGGAGCAGCCAGCATGGAGAGCCTTCCAACACCGACAGGAAGCGGGAAGCCAGCTATGTGCAAAGGCAGCTATTTCCTTAATGACTTTAGTCATGTTAACACTGAGAGGTAACTATCTGCCAAGACCCGTTCCAGATATTTTCCTTAAATACATCCTTTGCATTTTAGGAAATAAATGCAAGGCTCATCTCCCCACCCCCCACCCCCATTTTATGAAGAAATTGAGGCTTGGACAGGTACAAGGACTTGCCCCCAAGACCCCACAAGGGACACTTGTGGAACTCAGCATAGTCTCTCTGACTCCAGAACCACGATCAACCCCACTGAGCACCTTGATGAGCATCTGTTGGCGAAGATGCTTGGAACAGGGCCAACCCAGCGGCTTCCGGTGAGGCTTGAAAAGCTAAGCAGAAGAAGCCAACTCTGGGTAGGTAACTTAGAGGCTTAACTATTACAACATGGAAGCCAGGTATGGTCACATATGCATGCCATCCCAGCGCTCAGGAGACAGAGGCAAGCCCATTGCTGTAAGCGTGTGTTACAGGGTTACACGGTAGCCAAAGAGGGCGTGTAAAACACCATAGCGGGAACAGCTACAAGACAGCCTCACAGGGCCCCCAGTCTGTGCCCACCCACAGAACTACAGGGTCTCAACCATGTACAGGCTCCATTCCCAGCACTGAAAAAGAAAAATCTTTAAAAAAAAAAAAATTTTTTTTTAAAGGACTAATCACTGGGTTATAATCAATTTGATTCAGTCTAATTAAGCTGAAATCCTAATAGAGTTTCACAATCAATTGTGTGCGTGCTCTTGAACCTGGCACAGAGTACAGTGGAGGTCAGAGGAGAGCCAGCATGAATTACTCCTCTTTCAACTTGCAGGTTCTATGCAGCCCTAGTCGGCCCTGGTACTTGCTACACAGCCCAGGCTGACCTTGATCGTCTTCTGTCCCACCTTGTTACTTGTAGAGGTTACAAGTATGTTGCTCTATACCTGGCATCTCTTTTTTTTCAGGGTGGAGGATACAAATAAATAAATAGCCTGTCGATGGTGCGCACACACCTTTAGAGCCAGCACTCAGGAGGCAGAGGCAGCCTGATCTACACAGTAAGTTCCAGGTCAGCCAGGGCTACACAGAGAAACCCTGGGAGGAGAGAGGGAGAGAGAGGGAGAGAGAGAGAGAGAGAGAGAGAGAGAGAGAGAGAGAGAGAGAGAGAGAGAGAGAGAGAGAGAGAGAGAGGAGAAAAAAGTGTGTGTGTGTAGCTCAATTTCAGGGGGCTTGTCTCAAAAAAATAATAAATTATCTAATTGTATTTAAATTTTGTTTTAATTTTTAAACGTGGGTTAGGGATTAGTTCACTTGGTAGAGTACTTGCCTAGCATACACAAAACCCTAAGTTCAGTCCCCAACACCATATTTACAAAGTCAGTGTTAGGCTAGAGACTTGGCATAGTGAGTAGGTAAAATAGTTGCTGTGCGAGCACGAAAACCAGGCCTTGATCCCCAGTACTCACACATAAAGTTGGGGGCAGCCGTGTGCATGTGTGATCCCAGGACTTGGGAGGCGGAGACTATGGACCACGTTTAGGGAGAAACCCTGTCTCAAAACATAAGGTGGAGTCGGCCACTGGCCTCCATATGAATCTCTCTGTAGCCCTGGCTAGCCCAGAATTTATTATGTAGACCAGGCTGACCTTGCAAACACAGAGGACCTCTGTTCCCAGAGTACTGAGACTCGGCTACTCCCGGCATCCAAAACTTTATGCATATTAATTACCAACACCTCCAAACTTTCTGACTCATCTGAAGCAAATGGGTCTCTTTGCTTAGCAGTGTTATTTCTGAGGTTTAAATAACCTTGGCTCTGTTTACAGGGTTCTACTCAAGCTAATGAAGACACCTTGAGTAAGTCACCTTGAGTAAGTCTGGTCTGCAGTTGCCTCTTTATGAAAGGAGAAATGTCGGGTATGGGTCCGGTGGCTCTGAGATTCTAGACTCAATAGCAACTGCCATTGGCTGGGCATCTAATTCATGCCAGGGTTTCTGTTGAGTGTAGCAGCAGCGGGATGTGACTAGCCTCCTCCGAGACACAGAGAGGCAGGCCCTGAGAAATGATTTTATCATGAGCAACAAGCAATCAGAAGGGGGGGGCTCTGGGCAAACCCCCAACCCCACAATCTCAGCTGTCGTTTGGTTGTACGATAGGAAGGAACACCAGAACCAAACCACTCATAGGCTTTTGGGTTGGAAAAGCAACCGACCTGATGTGGAAAAATCCAAAACAAACAGCCATCTATGCCATGCTTCATTTCCTACTGCTCAACAGATAATGAATTCCCTTCAGGGATGAGGGGTGACAGGCAGGGCAAGCCAGTGTGCCTGCGGCTCCTTCTGACTCAGATCTGGAGCACAGACTTCGTGATTTTGCTCTAAGCTACTTGAAACACTCCTCCCAGGATTAGGCCCTATGTTATTTCAATGTAATGACGCTGTATGTGAGGGAATGAGCTTGGTGTCTAGATCATGCTTGCTCCTGCTCCTACCATGCATGTAATCAAGGCACACCTCACAGCATCCCAGGCCTGAAGCAGACATCAGCTGATTCCCAGACATGCCACGAAGATCCATGGACCATCAATGCTATTTTAAACCTTTTTTTTTTTTTCTCCTTCAACCTCATTCTAAATCAGGGCTGTTAGGGAGAAGCGCAGGGGATATGTCAATGCTTTACCTTGTCATTGCCAGCAAAAAAACAAGGAAAGGCCACAAAAGAACCACAAGGCACAAAAACACCATGCAGCATCCACCTCTGTTGACTAGAACCGTTGCAACTCTACCTAGGAATTAGATAACAAAACAACAAATAAAGCATCCATATTGAGATATTGCGCGCCCACGAAGAATGAGTCAGCCCTTCATCGGATCATATCATAGCTCAAACCAATGAACTAAGGTTTGGAAAATGCAGTCAATTGAAAAGCAATCATCTGGATGTGACAGAGACAAACCTGAAGATGGTATTAATATGCTTAATGGAGCCAGGCATGGCGGGGAGGGGGCACAGCTGTCGTGCCAGCAACTGGAGAGGGAGTCGAGGCAGGAGGATCAAGGTTCAAGGTCGGCCCCAGCTACATAGTGAGTTCCGCGCCAGCCTGGCCTACATGAGACCTTATCACCAACACACAAGCCTCCTGCCTCAGCCTCCAGGTAGCTGGAATTACAGATATATGCCGCCAGGGCCAGCCTATAGTTTTTTTTTTTTTTTTAATATCCATAGTTTTGCATTCATGCAAATAAATATACCACTGATACAGCTTGCCTGAAAATTGTACTTACTTAACACGGGGCTATAAAGTTATGTAAAGCATTGATTTCACTCATAATTGCGTAATTTTCCTCCAACAGTTTATTGGATTAGTTTCTAATGTTTCACTCAAACATATGACGTTGGTCCTTCTGTCCTTTGCTGACTTAACTTGACCTTTAGCATAAGTCAAATATCAATGAGCAAATTGCATCCTTGGCTCTCTGGGAAACATGACTGATGGCTGAGCTGCACTTCAGAAGTCTGAGAAAACCATGGGAGACGGGGAGATCATCACAGACATCACTAAGAATATGATAGAAATTCACATGGGAGTGTGTTTTCTCTGGAAATGAGAAATAGCTCTGGGGTAGTGATCTGCATCCATGGGGTATATGACTCAGCTTTAATGATTACCTGTGTTGAGTTAGAGTGCCCATGGCCGAGCCTAGCCCCCAGAAGGAGGGTTCTGTCTGACCTGAGGCCCTCGCTCATCTCAGAGCAAGATGGGCAGTAAGCAGACACACCCCGGATGCAATGCACTGAGGTGCTGGCCGGCTGCCTGGTCACAGCAAGACAAGGGAGACTGTCCTTCCACCCTTTTGAAGGTGCTGTGGCAATGGTGACTTGCTGCTTAGCTTGCTCCAATAATGCTTTACTTGAATGCTAAACTAGTTGAATAAACACACTTTGGCTTCACGGGTTTGCCATTCTTTCTAAAAGAGTGGCTCCTCCTTTTTCCCCCCTTCCTCCTCCTCGCCCTCTTCTTCCCCACCTCCTTGAAACAAACTTTTGAGTCTAGACTTTGTCAGGTTGATACATGAGTTTGGGGACTGTTTATACTGAAACCATATACACATTCCAGAGGCCTGCCTGTTACTAACCTGAAATCACGGCCACGAGCCCCGGACTCATTCCGAAACACCCGAGGGACCTTGAAACCCCTGCTTGACTGCTAAAACGTGCATGAGAGATAGCTCAAAACTGACATTGTCACCGTAAAGAAGACTTGGGATTTAAAGAGATCAAGTGCAAGTCAGCGTGGTAGACAACGTGTCATGATAGAAACCTCTCCATAGTGAACAGGCTGGGCAATCTCCAAACACCGGCTCCCCTCTCTAGGGAAGGACAAAACTGATGGACCATCTTCAAGAAAAGGGTATAGGGGGGAAGAACAGGGACGTCCATCAACTGGGAGAGTGTTTGCCTTGCACACGGGAAGCCTTAGGCTAGAGTCCCAGCACATCATGTGTATGAATGCATTCCCTCAGAGTCCAGAAGACTCTGCATCAGATCCCCTGCAGATGAAGCTACCCCCCACTGTGGGTGCTGGAAACTGAACTTGGATCCTCTACATGAACAATACTTGCTCTCCACTGCTGAGCCATCCCTCCAGTCCCCAAAGGACTCGTCTCTAAATTTTGAAACAGACAAATCGCACTCCCTGAATCAGGGTTGAGTGGCTGTCCCTTTGCAGTGCAGAAAGGAACCTAGGGGTGGCGATGGTTTGCTCTGCCAAGCTGCCACAGAGCACAGCTATTGGGAGACGGTCCCCACGAGTTCAGCAGATGCAATTATGACGCCTGGTATTATTATTATGGAAGAGATGGATAGGCACATGAGAACCCCACCAATCCTAAAGCATAATGGTGCCTACACATCCCAAGAGAGCCTGACTATTCATGACCTCATAAGGAAGCTAGTGAGGTGGTGTATGACTAGTCAGAGCATCCCAGAGGCCAGGGAGGAGAAATGCAAGTTCAAGGCTAGCCAGGGCCTCATCAAACAAACACACACCTCATAGAGACTAGGACCCAGCTAGCTTCAGAAGCTGTGCCTTCTACAAAAAACAAAGTATGGCATACAGCGTAGGGGACAATCCTTACACGTTGCTCCTTGGAGAAGGCAGATAAGAGTGCAATGGCTAGGGTTGCCTTGACATGTGATTAAGACTCTGTGTCACCAGGACTATAAATCTTGATTGCTATTAGCTGATTTTTTTTCTGTGAAAAGAGAAAAGAGCCGGGTGTTTGGTGGTGCACGCCTTTAGTCCCAGCACTCAGGAGGCAGAGGCAGGAGGATCTCTGTGAGTTTGAGACCAGCGTGGTCTACAAGAGCTAGTTCCAGGACAGGCTCCAAAGCTACACAGACAAACCCTGTCTCAAAAAAAAAAAAAAAAAAAAAAAAAAAGGAGAGAAAAGAAATGTGTGTGTATGAAATTGTATATGCATATATACATATGCACATATCTTATTTGCATCAATGAATTTCATCAAGTCCCTTTGGACTGCCAAATAGTAAAATTACAGACAGTGCTTTTCTGTTTGTTTGCTGCTGTTATTGTTGTTTTGCTTATTGCCAACTCATATTCTTGTGTATTGGGATTCTGCCCACCCAGCATCCAGTCCTGTTTTTCTAGAAACCATTACCATAGTTATCTATTGGGAAACCACATGTCTGCCCTGGAGCGATTCCGATAGGGCAAGCCCGTCGCTGGATCCAAACGTAAGCTGACTCTGCCAGTAACTAGGGCAGAAATGTCACCCAAACTGGACTGGTATACACCAATCTTAAAACCTCGGTGGTGGCAAGGCTTGGGAATGAAGGACAGTGGGCACTTCATATCTGATCCAGAGAAATGATTGCGCCTGACCTGAACATGCTATCATTCCGGGAACAACCCAGTAGAACTGCTATTCGCATAGCATTTACAAGCTCTGCGTCGTGATCTGAACGGTTAAAGTACTGGAGAGGACGGCATAGGTTATATATAAATGGGATGCCTTTGAAATAAGGATCGGGAGTGCCTTCAGGTCTGGCCATCCAGGAATCCATCCCCATGGAGACCAAGGACAGGTGTTTTGTCTCTGAGGCTGCTGGGTTAGTGAGGAATAGACTTCCCTTGCTAGGTACCACCTGGTGAGAGACATCTTGAGAACAGAGCCAGCAGAAGAAAAGGGAACGCAAGAGATGGAGAATGTAGCCATGCCCTGATGGCATTTCTTTAAACCCCTGGACTCAAGCAGGACTAAAGTAATCCATTTCCTAAGCTTTTTGACTCCTAAGCCAATACACACTATTGCCAGACATTTCTGTCCCTTGATATCTCAAGAGACCTAAAATTAGAATAGAAGCCAGGCTGGCATGGCACATTAAAAAAGAATCCATCCTGGAGGGGTGGGGAGGGGGGGGCATGATGCCAGGGGTCTGGCTGAGTTGTCTTAGACAAGCCTAACGAGAAAGAATCAGCTTGATGATAACTTTGTTTGGGGGTTTTGGCTTTTGGTTGTGGTTGTGGTTTTGCAAGGCTGGGTATTAATCTCAGAGCTTCATATGTGTATACCAGGCATGTGAACTATGTGAACCCAGCCAAGCTTGAGCCTTTCAGGTTTGTGTCTTAATTATCGTCTTGACAACTGGATTCTTGAAAACATGATTTACTAGGCCTAGGGATGTAAGTCAGTTGGTAGAGTACCTGCTGAGCACAGGTGACACCGAATGGTCCACTTTATTACTGTATCTTCCCTAAGTACTGTCCCTTCTGATTTGACTTTGTGAATGTGCATTAGTAAAGCACGTACCATCCGGAGTGAATTGGAGCTGGGTCCAGACTGCCCCAATTCTTGTGTTAGCTCGTGCATAGTGAGAATCCTGCATTCCCCATCTGAGACTGAGTGTCAGGAACGTACGGATATCATTTCATACCGGGCTCTAAGGGAGCCAGTACACAGTATCAAACATCTGGAAGCTCGCTTCCTGTGAGGGACTGCGGAGTTGCCAAATCCTAAGAAAGTGTGCATATTTAACTTGCATCCGGTTAGAACAATGATGTTGTGGGTCGAGACCCCTGTAGGGCCAAACAACCCTTTCATGGGGGTCACATATCAGATAATTTACATTATGATTCATGACAGTAGCAAAATTACAGTTACAAAGTAGCAACGAAGCTAAGTTCATGGTTGAGGGGCACTGCAACATGAGGAATTGTATTAAAGGGTCACAGCACTAGGAAGGTGGAGAAGCACTGAGTTAAATAAATCCAGGTAGAGCCTAGAGTCCTGACACAGCCATTCACTAATTTAAGCGTCCGAGTAGAGGGGTACGTGCAACGGACCTGGCTCAGATGAATGCATTTTGATCGCTCTACTCTATAAACCAGAGCACACTCTCTACAGCTTAACGAGGGCAGGTTTCCATTGCTATGCAGTGGCAGAGTGATGTGGTCGGTTTCACATCGTGGAAAGATCATTTTTGATGCTGCCCGGGGGATGAAGTAGGAGAGAGAAGATGGGCCAAGAAGACAAGATTTAGGACAAGCCATTTGATAAGTGACAAGGGCAGAGGATGTTGGATCACGGCAGAGGGTCCCTGGGGGAACACATGATCGATTGAGTGCCTAGAGTGGATTGAGTATTGGTACCTCAAGAGATATGCCTACTCGGAATCAGATGAATATGACCTTACATGGAACAAAGATCTCTGCAGATGCAATCAGGGTGTGGGTTTTGATTTGAAGTCGTCCTGCATTAACAAGAGGTGGGAGGAAGATTGGAGGCTCGGGCAGAGGAAGGGGGAGAGGCAGAGGCCACTGGTCACAAGGCCGGGAATTCTTGGAAGCAAAGAACAGGGATGTGGATGGGGTCTCTGCCACCCATGGAGGGCTCAAGGCCCTGCTGACAGTTCACATCCAGACTCAGGGTGCAAATGAGATTTTCCTAAAAAGAAAAGGGCTAAGATCACAGACAACCCCCGGTAGAAAGGTGTAATGATTATCTAAATTATTCTATCCTTAATAAATCTCTGGAGTAATATGTGGGGTTAAAGCCTGATTGATCAGAGAAGCAGTTAAATGACCAGAGGCCTCCTCTCTGTCTCCTTCCTCCATCCATACGGCTGTGCATCTTTCCGAGGCCCCTCCCTACTACTTCCGGCAAGTCCTCAGTCCTCCAAAACCTCTATGGCTAATTTTGGCTGGCTAGTCGATAGCTCCGCCCTCTTACTCAAGGTAAACTTTATTGGCACAATGGAATGGCCGTACAAACCATTCTCCCACAACAGAAGGAAGTGGGTGGGCGTGTAAGAGTCCCCCTAATGGACTTGCCTACGTCCCAAACTGAGAGAGGCAATTCCTCAGTCTGACGTTCTCTCTTCCCAAATGACGCTAGCTTGTTATCAGGAAAATCTGACCAGCGCAGGGCACATGGAAGAAGCCACAAAGACAAGGCATCGATGAACTGACGAATAGCTTGAAGAGGGGTGGACCGAGAGAGAAGGAAGGACCACTTGAGGATGTGAGTGGAGATTCAACCTTGAACACTAAGTAAAACAACTCTTCTGAGTCACAGAGTGGAGAGGCATTGTACGGACTTGTGTGGAAGTAGACAAGTTGGGGTGGTATAGGTTGGAATCATCAGAGGAGGGTGCTGGAAGGTGAGAGCATACACAAAGAATGGCCTTTGTTTTCACAAAGGGAGCAAGAATGTGTTTTCTAAGGCTACTGTAAGAAAGCATCACAAACTGTGTGGCTGACAGCGACAGGAATATATTCTGTCACACAGAGAGGTTCAAGCCAGACCACACGTCCTCAGAACCCTCATGGGAAAGTCCTTTTTCTCTTCCAGCTTCTAGAGGCCCCTCGACTTGCAGCCCCACCACCCCAACCTTTGTCTCTGCTCATTTTTCCCCCTTCTGCATCTCTGTACTTTCTTATAAAAGCTCTAGCCCTGTTAGATTAGAGCCTGCCTGAAATCTCTTCTGGCCTTGCCTATTATGCGATCGCCAAGCACATGCAGGCAGCCTGTGTTTTCTAACATGCCCTAGGTCTGTGGTATCTGTACATGTGAATCAAGATGAGCTCGTTGGGATGGCCCCAAATCCAATAAGCTCAGCATCCCGTTAGCAAAGGCATATTTGCCCACAGGCACGCGTACGGATAACATGGAACAATGCAAGCTGAATGAGGGCCACGAAGAATCTCGGGAGAGACCCAAGACCTGACCCTTCTTCCCCAGAAGAGGAGCTGCCTCTGCTGACACCATGATGTCAACCTCTCAGCTGCTAGAAGCATAAGACAAGGCATATCTGTCATTTAAGTCATCTGGGGTGTGAAAATATATTAAGGCAGCCCTAGCAAATGAACGCAGTTGTTCCTCCGTAGCCAAAGGGGAATTGGGTTCAGGGTACCAGATCTCAAACTCCTTGGATGCTCAAGTGTGTCATATAAATGGTGAAGAATTTGCATATAACCTATATATGTTGAATCTTGAAGCATCTCTGGAATACTTGGAAGACAACACAATGTAAATGGTATGTAAATAACTGCTGTATTGTGTAAGAATTAATAAGAACAAAGCCTGCTCATGTTCAAAAAAAAAATTTTTTTTTTTAATATTTTGACCCAGGTTGGTGGAAAACACAGATGTAAAACTTGAAGACTCATGCATTCTCTGCACAGAGGATCCACTGAGTAAGCATGTACAGTGTAGAATCTATAGGTCTCTGGAACTCTCTCAGTATCCCTGATGCTTCACTCAACTAGTTATAATTAGCCCGAGGCAAGTTGGCAAGTCACTGACCTGGTTCTTATGCTCCTTCCTATTCCTATTCCTTTTCCTTTTCCCTCCTGGCAAATGAAGACTCCTCCGCTGCCAAAAAGCATGCAATCATAGACAGGGCGGGACCCGGAGATGAGGCAGTCACCACAGACAGGACGCTGGAGCACACTCAGAAATCATCTCTACCCTCCCCGAGACTGGGAGGAGCAGGTGGCCCACAGTCTTCCCTGGGGAGTTGGTAGTAAGTATCTCGTGTGCTATTTTAGGGAAAACACGATGCCTTTGCCCCTACAAGCTTGGCTAGGGACCAACTGTCTACTGGGTTGTCAACTGCCATTCTTTACCCTCTCACCCACTTTCTTCTGCTCAAGGAAGCCAGACATGGAAGGGTCTTGACCCAAGGCAGCATAGAGACCCAGAGTCAGGCTCCTCCTCCTCCTATCAACCTCTACCCGGCTCTTCCAACCTCCCTGTCCTTCTTTGAGGTGGCCTAAGAACCTAAAGGTCACACTCAAATCTCACATCACAATAATAGCAATGGCCATTAGAAGGGTTACATCAATTTCCTCCAAGAGAGACAAGCAGGTTTACAGCCTATGTGAGATCAGAATGGGAACAGAGGACTCACAGGCCACTGCCAACTAAGCACATCACATACTAAGACTGTAGTTACTTTTCACTGATAATTCACACAGACCATGGGGAGTTAGTTACCCGGAAGTTGGTAAAAAAGGATGTTGAAAGACCTGTAGAGTGGTGTGCAACCATAATCCCAGTATTGAGGAACGAAAAGCTGGAGAATTTAAAACTTCAAACTCCAGGCTATCCTGGGCTGTACATCTACCTCAGAAAATCGATATTGAGGGCTATAGGTCAGAAATAAAGTGCTTGCCTACGATGTGCAAGTCGCTGGGTCTATGGTAGTGTGATTGAGAAACGTCCCTCGTGGGACTGTGTCTCCAAACGCTTGGTCTCTTGTCAGTGGCACTATTAAAGGGAGGTACCGGAACCTTTTAAAGATGCAGGCTTGCTGGAGAAATACATTACTAGGGGTGAGCTTTGAGAGTTTACAGCCTCACCCTGCTTCTGGTTAGTTCACTCCCTCTGTTTTCTGTGTGTGGTTGAAGAAGTCACCTTTGTGCTCTGGCTGCCGCTGCCACGCCTCCCTGGCCGTTATAAACTCTCCCTCTGAAACCATAAGCCCAAATAAACTCTTTCTTTCGTAAGTGCTGTTGGTCATGGTGTTATAGCGCAACAACGGGAAAAATAACTGATGTGCTCCCCGGCTCCCCAAAAAGACAGGGAAAAGAGGAAGGGACAAACTATACTTGTCATAATCACCTTCCTAGCTGTCACCGGCCTCCTCTACACCAGCCCTTTTCCTCTGTGGCTTGCTTGTCTCACTACCTTTTATTGAATAATGTATCTCACCAAGACCTTGGATGGGTAATTTGATGGACACATCATGCCCGTTTAGCAGAACAGCATCAAAAACTTACCCACTAGGACTTGCAACCTCCTGAGGCATGAACTTTTGATTGCGTTTATGGTGGTAGGTGTGAATCCCTGCCCCCACACCCCACGGAGCAGACAACAGCTCCGCTAAGAGGTTGGTTACGCCCATAACAGACGTGCCTCTGCTGTACTCATGCCCACATCTTGCAGGCCAGTGAGCATTGTGGCTCACAGAGTCCCCAGCTGAATAAGATTATTTATGACAGTTCCGGACCTGCAGGCACTGAGAGGGCTGGCTGGCACACAGGAAGCTTCCAGTTTGGCCTCTCAATGTCCTGTGACCAAGGCATATGGCATCGTCAGCAATAGAGTTTTACCGTCTTGTTTTTGTGTGCAGCTAACACAGTGGCAATTGCCTGTGTTGTTAGGGAACTTCAGGTTTCTCAACTCATAGATAGGGAGGTAGCCCACCCATAGCATTGGGATTTTCATTTAACCCATTCAACCATAGATTCATTCGGTGAGCAGCTTTATCTACCCATGCGGCGTACCTCAGCTCAGCTCCGTTTTCGTTTGCTTATTGTGTTTCCTAATTAGCTTACCAAGTATCCTTATGGCTTTTCACGCGTCCTTTGTTTTGGCTGGCCCTTGCCATCCATCACCACCAGCTCCTCTTCTGCTCGGTTACCCCACCTCCTGTCTTAAACCTTCCTGCCTGGAGTAGTTCTCTCTCCTCGCATAAGCACACCACTTCACTCTAGTGTAAGAAGTGGCCTGAAGCGTTGTGCCTGGAGAGCGGCCATCATAGGAAGGCATGATTACAGAAACAGTGTGTGTGCAGAGCGGCTTGCATAAAAAAAAAAAAGTGCCCTTAATTCTGTGCTTTAAATGTAAACGTTTTTATAGTTTATTTTGGCAAGCATCTTTACAGCGTTTTATAAACGTTATTTAATTTGAACTTTACCACAAGTCTATAATTAGCCTCATCTTAAAGATGAAAGAAAGAAGCTGCAGAAACCGTATATGAAATTGCCCCAAGTCAAAGAGAAAAACCAATGGAGAGATTGAGAAAAAAGGCGCCAAGGTCTCCCAGCCCAATACTGGACTGAAAGAGCCGGTTGCAGAGGAGTGATCATGGAGTCCCTACCTCCATCTTTTATCTTTAGCCATTGCTTCCTTCTTGGCTTCCTCTTCGTCCTCCTTCTGCTTTTCTTCCTCCTCTTGTTTTTCCTCTCCCTGCTTCTTTTTCTTTGCGATCTATAACACATGCAATAGCCAGCATAGGCTGGCCTCAAACCCAATCCTCCTGCCTCAGTCTCCCTACTACTGGAGTCCCAGGTATGTATCCATCCTCCATCTTTTCACGGAGCCGATGTATACAGAGCTAGCTGTCACGTACCAGGCACTGGGGTAAGATGAATTTTGGGTGGAACGTCACAGACACTTCACGACCTGCCTAATGACACTCAAGGAGCTGGCAGATCAGCAGGAAACTAGTAATTAGAGCACTGTGTGTTCAGGAAAGTGACAGGGTGGTGAGGAGACCAAAGGGCACCAGGCCATGCAGCTAGCTCAGACTTTGCTGGCCAGGAAAGGCTTCCACAAGAAGTGACAACCAGGCTTGATTAAGGATTATCAGCCAGGGCACGGACGTTGGAAGAGGTACAGACTTCTAGACATCCTTCAGGGTCCCACTGCCTTCCAGGTCAGCAAGCCAGGAATTATGTCACCAGCCTCTTTTGCAGGCAGTAATGTTCTGGACATAGCCTCAAAACCAAGTCTTAAAGGAGAGGAAGTCAAGTGGCCCATATCTGCCATGTCAGTGTGGACGCTTGCCAAAAACCCGTCTCTTCCCGGTGACATGGTACCAACGGCAGAACCCAGAGAGTGTCTGATTCTCCACAGCTCTGGGCCTAGCAGAGACAGCCTTCCAGTGTCGCAGAGAAAAGGACTTAGCTGGCACACATCCTTTAACACTGGTCATTCCTACTCAAGCCAGGGAGCAGCCCTGGGCTTGGGAAGTTCCCATACCTAAAGCGGCTTTACAAGTCACAGAGTCACTCCAAAGATGCCCGTGGTCCCTTACCTGTCTTTCACCACCAGCCCCCAGAACTTACATGGTAAATACGCTGCCTCCCAAGGTTCCTCTCTCAGGGAGGAGAAGTTTGGTTAAAGTTAAAAAATAAGAAAAGGGGGTGTTGCGGCCAATCCAGCTGAAGCGATGGCTCTCTACTGCTTACCCACTAACCGGGATTTCTGCTGTTAGTCATGCTTGCTGCCCAGTGGAAGAAAAAATATGCACAGCACCAGGCAGTCAGTGACTAGTGATGGCCGAAGACCTGTGTGGGACATCGGAGCCCCTAAGGGAAAGAAAGCTTAAAGCCAGAGCGCTTGCCTCTGAAAACTCCTACATGACAAGAGAGGTCTTCATTTTCTGCATCGGCCTTCTCACCAGATAACGCCTACCACGGTTTATCTTTTATTTTGTCCCCAAGTTGAAGGCCAGGATTGCTCTAGTTGGGACGATACGTGAATATGGCCATTGTCCAAACCTAACCCTGCCTCCAGCTGCTCTGGCTGCTCCAGATGTTCCCTGCAGCAAACCAAATCCCAGAGGCACAGGTCAACCCACACATGGTACCTCAGAGGCTCCTGATAGGCTGGGCCGAGTGGAATCTCATCTTCACGTATGTGACCCATCCATGAAGGTCCCCAGTGACAGATGTAAGGCGGGGGCCATAGCATCCATTGCCAGGAACATATTTTTGAGCGCTGTCCAATTCGCTTCTTATTGCTGTGAGAAACACCATAACCAATAGCAGCCTGGAGGTGAAAGGGTTTATTTGGCTTGCACATAGTTCCCAGTCCTTCACTGAGGGAAGACGACAGAGCTCAAACAGGGCAGAGGCTTGGAAGTCGGAACTAAGCAAACACGGCAGGAGAACTCTGCTCACTTATGGCTTGCTCGGCCTGCTTTCTTACACCACCCAGGACCATCAGCCCAGGGAGGCTCCACCCACAGTAGGCTGAGCCCTCCCACACCAATCAAGAAAATGGTCCACAGGTCTGCCTGTGATGGAGTCAGTTCCTCACTAGACGTCCCTAGTGCACCAACCAAGCATTTACTATGTCCCTGGCATGGTCACTCACTTAATATACAACCCCTAATAAATAAATAAGTTATTGTCAGCTGGGCGTTGGTGGTGCACGCCTTTAGTCCCAGCACTCGGGAGGCAGAGGCAGGCGGATCTCTGTGAGTTGGAGGCCAGCCTGGTCTGCAGAGATAGTTCCAGGACAGGCTCCAAAGCAATACAGAGAAACCCTGTCTCAAAACACCACACAATAATAATAATAATAATAATAATAATAATAATAATAATAATAATAATAAAGATAAGTTATGGTCAGTGTCTTCTCTGAACATGTGTGGGACTGATGAGTGGGAATGTGTCCAGAATGTGGCCGAGTCCTGACTTGGGTCCAGACTGTCAGAGGAGCAGAGCTGACGCCTGAATCTATGATGTCATGGTGCTCTTGGCCAACTGTGGCCTAATTCCTTCTGTTCGTCAGCTTTCTCTAACTGTAACAAGGTACCTGAAGCAATGAGCTTACAGAAAGAAAAATAATTTTTTTGAGCTCAGCATTTCAATGGTTGCTTTGGGCCTATGGCAACCCAGGATGATGGCAGTGTGTGAGCCAGGAAACAAAGACGAAAAGGAAGGCCGAGCACCCCACAAACCCATTCGGGGCACACGGCAATGACTGAAGGACCTCCACTGAGCCCCATCTTTTCAAAGCCCCACCACCTCCCACCAAGCTGCAAACCACGGCCGCAGAGGACAGTGGCATTGCGGTGACCGTTGTTTTGCCAACACATGAAAAGATCAGTCCTGAAAGACCACCTCAAGTCACTAAAGACGGAGGGAATCCCAGTCAAGGCAGCCACTGCACGTAGATGCTCCATGTCTTGTCACTGTGACAAAAGCGCCGTTAGGAAGAAAGGGACAGTTTTTTTCTTCACTCACAGCTCCATGGCACAGGCCGCCATGGAGGTGAAGGCCGGACAGCACAGTGTGAGGCGGCACAGTGTGAGGTCACATCACAGGAAGCAGAGCTGAGTGCTGGTGCTCGGTCTGCTTTCTCCTTTTATTGTTATGATTTCTCAGTCTGAGGCCCACACCCATGGAATGCTACAGCCACATTTAGGGTGCACGGGAATGAACCTCATCTAGGAAAGCCCTCACAGAAGACATGCCCAAGGGTTTACTTCCTCACACACGCGAGGCATAAACTTCAGACAAAGAAGGCCAACTTTGCCCAACGAGTTACACTGGGAATAAAGAGCAAAGGCTGCGTGTGGGATGGGAAGGCCATAAAATGACTTGGACTGGGCCAGGGGACAGAGGAAGGTATCAGAGCTGGCTTGTGCCATAGGAAGTTGATGTCTACTCTGCCTCGGGATCACCCACCCAGGTTGCAAACAATGCAAATGTCTGTGTTGGGGAGAGAGGCAGGAGACCAGCTTTCCTGGGAAACTAGCTGCACTGTGTGAGCTGTGGTTGAAGTTAGCATCCAAAGGTTTCATTCTGGCCTTCCCACATGTACTTTTCCTCTCCCCGGTCTTCTCTCTGACTGTCCTCCCCTTCCCTGCCGCCCCTCTCCTGCTGCCCACCCCCCTCACACCCAGTCTAGAATACGGAGATCAAAGAGGAAGGAACTTGAGGGACCAAGGTGTCTGGAAGCAGTGTCCCACTGTGTCTCAGACTTCAGAGGGACAGGCCTAGCCCCTCGGGCTGCTGGGGTCTGTCTGGGGCCAGGAGGACACCTGCTGTGGAGTGAGGAGACAGCGAGAGGCAGAGAAAACGATCCATCTCCTTTGCAAAGGGACCGAGGGCTGTCCTTCCTACTAACGGTCCCTGGGCCTGTAGAGACAGGAAGGACAGCAAGGAGAAGAAGGGACAACAGGAAGCAGGAGGCAGCAGAGGCCAGGACTCCGGCCAGAAGCAGCGGGTGTTTGACCATGGGGCAGGAAGCGGAAATACAGGCGTTTCCTATCAGGGCAGGATGTCCCTGATATTCCTTTCAGGAAAGGCCTCCTGTGTCCTATACAGCGTGAGAAATAGCGTCCAGCCTCTGTGTGTGTGTGTGTGTGTGTGTGTGTGTGTGTGTGTGTGTGTGTGTGGCCTGATTCCTGAAGCGCAAAAGAGGAGGGGGGAAGGGTCCCTATACATACATTCTCAACTGTTGTATACTCAACTGTATGTATGGTTTTTGTTTTTGTTTTTGTTTTTTTGAGACAGGGTTTGTGTCACCCAGACTGGCCTTAAACTCACAATGATGACTAAAGGTGACCCTGAACTCCTCCCAATCTGCTTCATGCAAGTTTGGGAGTTTCCTCTTCGCTACTATGGTCAGTTTGAGCAGGAAAGAGGAAACTGGATCCGCCCCCTGATAAGGAAGCAGAGGGTGACCCGGGAGGCTCTCCTGAATGGAGGAATGTCACCAGGAAGTGGTGGTGAGCACTGTGTGTGACTGTGAATGAAACCCAGGACCTTACACACACCGGGCAAGCACTGTAACCCCTGAACTTCACCCTCCCCCTCCCCAGAGGGCTTTCTCTCCCTTACTCCAGCTTTTGGACAGAGGTCTTGATCAAATGTCTGGGGACATTACACCCACTGGGTGCCCCCTGTTCTCTCTATAGCCTCATGTAACGTTTATTACCACTTGGAGCCCCTTTAACACGTCTACAATCTTCTAAAACCCAGCTCCCAAACATTGCGATCGGGATCCTTGCCTATGCTGGCACACTGGCACTCTTGTTTGCTCATGCCCAGATAGAGAGAGCATTGAGTCCTCCTCACCAATATATGCACTGAAAACAGGTGTCCCCCGGTCACATCCGGGTAGTTTTTCCCCTTTGCTCTCTTGAATTGCTTTTGTTAAATAGTATTCCCAGTGTCAGTACAAAAGTGTATGTGACCAAATAAGATGAAAGGAATGTTATCAGACTCTAAGAGATTCACAACGATGTCCGTAGGCACAGGGCTCTGGGAAGTCCTGCGGGTTCTAATTCAGCATCCCTCCCCCTGTTTTCTAGACACTTCACTCCAGTCCCTGGTGAGTCCTTGTGACATCCCAGGAACCAGTGCTGCATCACTCTGTGTCCCTAAATCCCCCCTGCACCCTGCGTGTGACAACAATATCCCCCTGCATTCTGCCCCCAAAATGGGAGGCCTTCTTTTTACTTTTTCTCATCATTACAAATACTTTTTATGGGGCTGGAGAGATGGCTCAGCAGTTAAGAACACTGACAGCTCTTCCAGAGGATCCAGGTTCCCAGTGAGCAGAAACACACAGAGGGTCAAGGATTCATGGGACTGGAAGGGATTCAGCATTCAGTCGGGTCCCAGGGGGTCTTTTTAAAGAGGTCAGAGGAAGGATCCAGTTGCCTTCACTGTCCGTGGAGATAACATCCCTTGCATCTCCTCCCTCTCTAGCATAGGCCCTCAACCCAAAGGGGCTGGCCATCTGCAGCAAGGAGGGGCACCCAGAGGAGTCTCAACATAGCAGCAGCAGGCTTGGGTGCAATCACAGGACACACTGATTGACAGGTTCTGGAAAGGCAACTATGCCATTCTCCTACCTCAGCGAGAGTCCTCACAAGACATCCCTGAGTTTCAGTGGAAAGGAAACATGATGGATTTATGAAGGCATCCTCATCTTTCCGGCCTGACTGCTTCGGATGGCCACAGTATCACAGCCTTATCTACGCACTGGACTTCAACGCCAAGTCACTGGATTTGGACGCTCAGAAAGCCTTCCTATACTAGCTTGGGGATCCTTGCATAGGGGTTGGGGCTTGGAGATTTAGTTACCAGAGCTCCCTGGCCTAGATCCCCCAGGTCCCCCAGGCTCTGTACTCCGGCCACGTGGGTATGGAAGGAGGAACCAGTAAAATGAAGAAAAGCCAAGTATGTCAGGGGCTCAGTGGCAGGGCTATTTCTGAGGAGGGGTATGGGGTCAGAAGTATCTGGGATGGAGACAGTCACCAAGCAGATGGTGGTAAAGGGTCAACAATTGAAATATGTATGTATGTGTGTCAAGGTGCCATTGTAAGGCAAGCCTGTCTTTCCAGTTGCCATCCAACTAATAAGGACTCGGAACCTGGGTAAGGATCTTGGTAGAATCATGGCTTAGGGCTACTGGAACTAAGTTCTACCAACTAAAACAATTGCTTTGTCAGTGCTGGAGTTCCCATAGTTCCTGTGTCTGGAAATTGGAAATCAAGCTGTCATCAGTGTGTGGCTCCCTCCCCTTGCATTTCTTGGCTGGCAGCTACTCTGTTCTCTGCCACCATCCAGGAGGGCACAGGCTACCTTCACTGTCATAGCAGTGACTTTCATGGCAATCTGTCTTTATAAAGACACCCATCATCGGGGATTCGAACCCACCCTCATCACCTCGTAATCCAAGGCCGTCTGCAAAGATTTGACTTTCAAACAAGGGGCACAGACTTAAGATGTCAGCATATCTTTCCGGAGGACAATTCAGTTCATAACTGTCCTAATTTTATTTCTGTTGCTATAATTAAAAAAGAATGAGTCGGCAAAAAAAAAAAAAAAAAAAAGCAACCAAGGGTAAAAAGAGTTTACCTTAACTTGCAGAGTGTGGGAGACACGATATCAGAGACTTAAAGCTTCATTCCACATCAAGAAAAGAAATAAATGGATACACGCTTAGTGATTAACTAGCCCCAAACCAGGGAACGGAACGGTACCACCCACTTTGAGACTGGGTCTTCCCACATTAATTGAGATAATCAAAACAACGCTCACAGACACACCCACGGGCCACCCTGATCTAGACAATCCCCTCACCGAGACTCTCTTCCCAGGTTGCATCAAATTGATGTTTAAAACCGACCATCTGCCCCAAATAAATAAACAATTCTGATAGCTCTTGGAAAAGCCTTTCAAATATGTGAAGCCCTTCCAGTATCTTCTTAAGAGTCTCACTCCTTGGAGATAATGCCACCACCACCCCCAGACTGATAGCTGGGAATCCAGCATGGGACTGACTCAGACCCTCTGAATATGGGTCTCAACTAGAAGGACTAAGCAGTCTGGGGGACCTCAGACAGTAGAAACAGGATCTATTCCTGGTGCACAAAAGGACCTTGTGGACACATCCCCCATGGAGAGATACCCCCTTAACCTAGAGACAGGAGAGAAGTCCTAGTCCCTACTTCAAATGACTTGACAGATTTACATGTCCCAACATGGATAGCATAGCCCTACAAGTGGAATGAGGGTGGAGGATGGGAGGGGAGGGTGGCCAGGGTGCATGTCACAGGGGAAAGAGGGTAAGAGGAAGGGAGGGTTGGATGGAAGAAGAGAGAGGAAACTGGGATCCACATGTAAAAATTTTAAATTATATTATTAATAAAAAAATCATTAAAAAAAGAGTCTCACTCCTTAGCCTTAGGCCAGTGGTTCTCAACCCACGGGGGTTCCATGATATGTATCTTGTATATCAAATATTTATACTACAATTCATAACAGTAGCAAAATTACAGGTGTGAAACAGAAAGTAAGTCATGGTTGGAGATCAGTGCACCTTGAGGAACCGTAGTGCAGCATTAGGAAGGTTCAGAACCCCTGTCTTAGGCTGACCTGGAACTCAATACGTAGCCCAAACTGGCCTCAAACTCTATTGGTTTTTCGAGACAGGATTTCTCTGTGCAGCCTTGGCTGCTCTGGAACTCACTCTGTAGACCAGCCTGGCCTAGAACTCACAGAGATCCACCTGCCTCTGCCTCCTGAGGGCTGGGATCAAAGGTGTGCGCCACCACTGCTCAGCACAGATGTAATTTTTAAGACGAGAAGGGATGAGCTGTGTTAGAATGGCCTAGGGTTTGGTGGTAGAGGAGATAGGGGATGGGGATAAAGGTTAGGGGACAAGAGAAAGGATGGGTACTTGTCCCAAAGGGACAAAGGACAGCCTCTGGATAGAGAGGAGACAGAAGGGCCCCATAGTCAAATGGCAGTTTATAAAGGTAAAGGGGGGAACCCGTGATAAGATGAGCTATTTTTAATTGGGTGGATTAATTACGTGAGCCAAAGGGAGCTTTTGATTGCTGGACTTTGGTAGTCAGCCTCAGGAGGAGGAAGTGGACAAATAAGCGAATAGACCTTGGTGGCTAGCTTTAGGAATGTTTTTAACAGGGCACGTGGAATGGCGGAGAAGGCCAAGGCCTGCCAGAGCCACATGCGGGAGCGGGCTACTGTCCCTTTACCTACCCTCCTCGCCAGCTTCAGCAGCACAGCAGCTGTGGTCTACGGTGGCTTTTGAGAAACTCTCCAGGCTTCAGTACCAGATTGGGTCAGCTGAGGTGTCCCGTTTCATGAACTGAGCAGCCTGGTTCGATTCCCAGCCCCTCTGGCATGGAGTCACTCTTGGGTTAACTGTCCAGTTCCTGTCATATAGGCCAACCTAATAAATCCCGTTTCATAATATTTGCCCATTGTTCTGGTTCATCCTAGAGAACACTGACTAGTTCATCCTCAAAGGGATGCCTGATCAAGACCGCAAGGGTTGAACAAGAAGCAGACTTGAACCCAGAGACGTTGAATGGAGATACTGGGCACGGACCAGGATGATGACACTTTTAGGACAGTGGCTTCTCAATCCTGGTAGTCCTCAAATTGCCTATGAGAAGACCTCTGGACTTGTAAAACACACTCGGCCTGTTTCCAGATGTGCTGACTCAGCGTCTCAGGGAGAGTCAGAAGTCGGCTATTTAGAAGTCCCTAAGGTAGTTAGCTCTGATGCTTGTACTTGGCAAGGACTGCCGCCTGTAGTGATGTGGATGAGTGCCAGAAGGCCGGACCAAATGGGATAAAGAATCTGAGGCTTGTGCTTCATCAGTGAGGACCGTGGCAATGGCATTGTCTGAGGGAGGGAGGGAGGGAGGGAGGCAGGGAGGCAGGGAGGGAGGGAGGGAGGCAGGGAGGCAGGGAGGCAGGGAGGCAGGGAGGCAGGGAGGCGAGGCAGGGAGGGAGGCAGGGAGGCAGGGAGCAGGGAGGCAGGGAGGCAGGGAGGGGAGGCAGGGAGGCAGGGAGGGAGGGAGGCAGGGAGGCAGGGAGGGAGGGAGGGAGGGAGGGAGGGAGGGAGGGAGGGAATCAGGGAGGGAGGGAATCAGGGAGGCAGGGGATCAGGGAATCAGGGAATCAGGGAGGGAGGGAATCAGGGAGGGAGGGAATCAGGGAGGGAGGGGAGGGAGGGAGGCAGGTTGTAGCTGCTTTGGCTTGGCAGGCAGAGGGGGCAGGGAGGTGACATGTAGACCCTCTGGCAGATGAACATGACCTTGGGACAGCTGGGAAGCAGCTGGAGCTGAGGAGAATCTAATCACTCCTGACCTCTAGACTTTGACATCTAGGAAGGAAACAGAGAAGTCCCCTACATCACCCCATGCTGTGTCCTTCAGCTGCAGGGCATGAAAATTGCCATCAGTGTCTCTAATTGATTTAGCCAGGCGATCAGCAATGACCATCTGAAACAGATAAGTCTGCAGAGTCAAACAAACCCCGAGAGAAACGCTTTGAAAGGTATCTTCTATCAACCCTGCCCTTTGCCGGTGGTCGCCCTTAGACTCTGGTGACTGTTACTCACCGGCCAGAAAGCCTGTTTTTACAAACACATCCTGGATCCATAAAAGGATCCCGCCCGTACCCCCATACTCCCAAAAGGCAAAGTCATGTCTGAAAAGGCCTGACACAATCAATTTCCAAATTAACCTGGAATTGCTAATTGAGTGCAGATGGAGTAACGGCCAGGAGTCATGACTCTGGAACGCAGACAGGAGCCTGACCTGCTGAACGGCACAAAGTAGAGAATGGAGTGATTTCTCCAGTGGACATGGACCAGCCCGGGGCCCATCTGGATGATGTTCATGAGGATTGTCTTCCCTCCACCCCCCTGCTCGTCCATCATCTCCTGTCTATGGCAGGACACCATAGACACTGCCTGTTTCTCAGTGTTCAGGCATCCTGTGCTGGGGGCCCTCTCCCACCCAGAGCATCTGCCCTTAGGGTCTGGCATGGAAGGCCATCCTTTTCTGTTTTCTGTTTATATGAGTGCTTATTTATTATTAAGTAGTGCAGAATGTGGCATACCTGGAATGTGGCATACCTGGAATGGGATTGGCTGAGATCCCACTGGCACAGAAAGGACCCTTAATACAATCTGAGAGAAGACTCGGAGAGGAACAGAGGGAGAAGACCGTTATGTGATAAAGCAGAGTGTGGGGAGGAATCTTTGAGATACAACCCCCCACCCTCTTACCCCACCCCTACACACACACACACACACACACACACACACACACACACACACACACACACACAACCTTCCCAGGTTTCCTGGGGCATGGGAGTGCTGTCAAATTCAAATTTCTGGTCTCGGAGCAGTCAGACTGCTGAGCTCTGCAAGGCTTCAAGGACCAGTGTGACTCGGGTCATGCTGAAATGAAGAAAGGACAGACAGACACGTGCACAGAAAAGCTGGGACCGGGTAGGCTGTGCTCTGTCTGAGAAACGGCACGAACGTTTATTCTGCTTTCTGCACCTGAATAGAAGAGGCAGCTTTGTTGTGTACAGCTGAACAAGGAAGGAGGCAGATTTGTAGCATGAACAAGGAGGCTAGGTCTCTTTAGGGAGTAGTCTCAGGCTGCGGTCACCCAGGAGGAAAAGCTGGGATTAACAGTTCCTGTACACACTGTCAACATTCACCTTCATCCGGGGAAGGCTTTGCCACTCCGTGGGTCTGAGCCACTGGCGTTCTTAACACGGCTGTGCGTGGCAGTGGCAGTGATAACAGTCCACTCAGGACTGTATCCACAACTTACACTGCCCCCGCAGCAGACAGGCGACATCAGACAGTTAGCATCCCTGCAGTCAGTGGGGCATGGTTTCTCGACACTCTGCATTAACAGACTCGGGGTACAGCCTACCTCTGTGCTGTACAGGTTTGCTTGCTGCTCTTCGAAGGCTGCAAAAGGGAGACAAATTCGAAGGCCTGTATTTCCCTTGCTCTGTTTAGGAAATGGATGTTTACATGAAGGGGACTTAAAGAATCAGGGCAGGGGGCCGAGCTAGGAGTTTGAGGCGGTTCGTGAAGGAGTTTGGAGCCAGCAGTTATCACCCACGGGGTATAGGGTGAGTGGGATGTGGGAGGGCTTCAGACAGCAGGGTTAGCCCTCCACCCACGTTTATGGATTCTAGCAAACACAAATAGAAAACACTTGGAGGGAGGTGTGTTAGTCTGTACCAAACAGCTTTTTTTTTTTAACCATGATTTTCTAAACAATAAAGCCAACCATTGTTTATATGTCATTTATGCTGTATTGTGTGTCCTTACTAATTTACAGATGATGCAGGGTTAATAGCAGGAAATGCCCAGGTTACCCACAAAGACCACACCATTTTCCATGAAACTGGGGTACACACAGAGTAGGTTATATGCCTGGGGTCCTGGAATCGACACCTCCCTCTCTGGATATCAAGGAACAGTAACAACTAACACAAAACAGATCCTCAGAGGCTGCTTTCCTCCGCACACAGCAGAGAGAAGAGCTGGGGAATAGCTTGAAGGAGGCTGGCTGTGACCTCACCCCCAGCAGCCGCAGCCCAGCCCCACAGGGCTAGCTCACGCTGGCGAAGATCTTTTGCTCAAGTGAAAAGATTGTAAAAGACCTCCTTTCCCCAAAACATGCATTCAGAATGCCTTGCTTTATCCAAAACGCAGATCCCTCTTGATTTGTGCTGTGTTATCTCAAACACAGAAAAACCCAGTTGGCAAAAGAAGAAAACTCCACAGCTGCCGCCCATTGCCCAAGAGGGCAACTTCTCATGCCTTCTCTAGTGACTGGAGTGTGATCGCTCCCAGCTTTGCACAGATGGGGGGGGGGGGTGTGCATGGGCTGAGGGGTGCCCATCCTGTGGCTCACACTTCAGAAAACCCGTGCCTTTTCATTCGCTGTAACACAGGAAGCTAACTGGCTGTATTTGCAAGAGGTGATGTGATTTCCAACAAGTCATATGTTGTCTGCACTGGTCAGGAGGAAGCTTGCTGGAAATACAGGAACTTTCCAAAAATAAGGGGGGGGGGAGAAGGGGAGGATACCTTGGTGCAAGTATTGACTGCTTTGTCTTTTTATATAGTTGTATTTTAGTAAGAAAACAAGATAATGAAATTCATTATGACCCTTTCATAAATTATATATTTATACAGATAGATAGATGAGCTCTGCCACGTGCTTATTTGCCTCTTCCTAAACGATCCTGCTTCCTTCCTTCCTCTTTGACACTGAGTGGTCTTTCTCCCAGGGTTCCTTTTTGCCTTCACTCTATATGTACGTAGGTAGACTAGAGTTAAGTCTAGATTGAGTATATGCAAGAACACACGTGATATTTGCCTCCTCTCCTATTTCCCATTCCCCATTTTAGACCTCACTGTTCCCCTCCCCCCAAGAAGCATCCTTCTACTTTCATATATAAATATAAACGTACACTTCTCCTGTGAGAGAAAACCATGCAGTATTTATCCGAGCCTGGGTTATTTCACTAGTAACATCTTTTCTCCTCAAATGACGTAGTTTTGTTCTTCCCGGGGCCTAGATAAATCTCTGCTGAATATAAGTACATCCTATTCTCATTATCCACTCACTTGCTGATGGATATAGCAAGGCTGTTGTCACAGCCTGGCCCACTGGAGTAGCACAGAAAGACCACATTTAGGGCCGGGGTCTCTTGCCTAAATGGGAAGCCCCTCATGAATACACTCAGAGGTGTGTTTCCATTCTAACAGCAGTCAAGCGACAATGAGGATTAACAGTGCAAAGTCACTTTGAAGAGAAAGGCATGCTCAAAGTGAACGTTACAAGGGACCAGTTTTCCTGAGACCAAGGGAATCCCGTCAACCTGAGTCAACGTAGTTAGGGAGTTACCCTGTCGTGATCCGTACATGGAAACTGCCTCTGGTGGCCTGAGTTATGCACAGAGACCCACCGGCCTCTGCCTCCCGAGTGCTGTATTTCAGGTGTGTGCCAACAAGCCTAACGTTGCTCTTATTTCTAGGAGAATTGACTGAGTGGAGAAAGGTCACACTCTTGTGTGGAGAACTTCCTACTGTGATTCATAGCCTTGGTGTAATCCCACCTCAGGTCCCCAAGGAAGTTAGATAGAACTTAATATTTTCCCAGAAAGAGCAGCCACAGGGCTGGGCATGCAGCTCAGTTGGTGAAGAAATCGTCCATCATGCATGCAGCCCTCAGGCAAAGCCTCAGCACTTCATCAGCTGGGTATGGTAATACCACTGCGACCCCGTCACTCAGGATGCAGAAGTAAGAGAAGCAGACTCATCCTAGAGCAAGTTCAAGACCAGCCTGGGCCACAGGGGACCCTGTCTCAAAAAAGAATGGAAGAAGCTGTGTATGAGAGTCCACAGCTTTAATCCCAGCATGCAGAAGGCAGAGGCAGAGTTCTGTGAATTTGGGCCTGGTCTACACAGTGTAACCAGAACAACATAGTAAAACCCTGATTAAAAAAAAAAAAAAAAAAAGCATCTAGAATTAGGGGATTAGGTAAGTAACTGTAACATTTAAAATGTTATAAAGCTAGAATAATTTATAACATACACAGTATATAATGCTCTAACATTTTTCTAATACCACACATTGTATAAACATAAAATAGTGTGATGATAGTGTTCAACTAGACACATCAAAAGAATGTAAGTCTGGTGACAAACATATTAAAAATTAAATGCATGATAAACAGTCATCATAAAAATCAAAAGGAAAGAAAGAAAAACAGAATGTTCCTTGAAAATAACAAATAAGTCATCTGGAGAGATAAATCTTATCAGCTATTCACTACAAACCTGCAACTCAATAAATTCCAGATGATCTCTATTTTTAAATATAACAAAGGATAAAATAGAATCTAATGCATAGTAAACATTTGGATAGAAAGATGATGTTTTTACTAAGAAACAGCTGAAGAGGTTTTAATAGCTATGATGTCAATTTGCTCTAGTAAAAAAACAAAAATAAAACAGAAACATTAAAAAAGAAGCTAAGAGCAATATGGCACCAAGCTGGTCTCGCCCTTTCCATGTTTTTATTTGGTTTTGGCATGTTTGTGGTGTGGTGTATGTGCAGGTGCGTGGGTGGGACCGTGCATCTGTGTGTACACATACAGAGGCCACAGGCGGATGTCCAGAATCTCCCTCCATCACAAGTATGGTGTACTTAAAGACAGGATCTTTCACTGAACCCCAAGCTCTCTGTTTCAACAAGGCTGGCCTGTCAGCAAACTCCTGAAATCTCCCTGTCTATATGCCTCCCCTCCCCTAACACTGGGGTTATAGACGAGCACAGCCACAAAGCTACTTTTATGTAGGTTCTGGGATTTGAACTCAGGACATTTGGAAGAACAGCAAGTGCTCTTAACTGCTGAGCTGCCTCTCCAGAATTCCCTGGTTCTGTTTTTTGGGCTCCAAGTGTGCTTTGTGGCTGAGGATGACTTTGAACTCCTGATCTTCCTGCCTTTGCTTCCCAAATTCTGAGATTAAACGTGTGTGCCACCAGACCTCAATTAAATTTAAGTTCATTAAGAAGATTAGAATAGCTGGGTGGTGGTGGCACGTGCCTTTAATCTCAGCACTCGGGAGGCAGAGGCAGGTGGATCTCTGTGAGTTTGAGACCAGCTGATCTACAAGAGCTAGTTCCAGGCCAGCCTCCAAAGCCACAGAGAAACCCTGTCTCAAAACAAAAAACCAAACCAACCAACCAACCAACCAAACAACCAACCAAACAACCAACCAAACAAACAAACAAAAAGATTAAAAAAGTTCATCCCCCTAAAAATACACACGTAATCTGACAAATAAAATTAGTGAACACACACAAAAGCAGGCAAAGAGATAAAAACATAAACACTCTGTCATTCCAGTAAATTAATCCTTCTCAAAACAAATTTTCACACAATTCCAACTAGCCTAAAAATAAAATAATATCATTAGATATCTATCCTAAAAATAAAATAACGCTTAGCTGTGAAAAGTCTTGACTTACTAAGGCCTTTAGCTTAGCAAAAAAAAAAAAAAAAAAAAAAAAAAAAAAATCTAAACAGTAAATGGATAAGCAAATTAATCCACAATGAAATTTGGTTAAATAAAATGAAAAATGTCAACTCAATGGCAAATTGTGATTTCCTTTTTTATTTGTTCAAGTGTGCGTGTGTGTGCGTGCGCCATGTGCACGGCTGGTACCCTCAGAGACCAGAAGGGGGCTGCAGATCCCCCAAAACTGGAATTACAGGCACTTGTGAGCCTCTGGGTGGGTGCTGGGATCAAACCCGGGTCCCTCAAAAAATCAGGTGGTGTTCACCACAGAGCTCAGTCAACCTTTTATAGAAAATTACTGAGCAGGGACCCAGCCAGATATATTCCCATGCTGGAGATGTTGTTATTGAGCACATAACTAACATGTTCAAGGCCTGGGTTCCACATGTAGAATCTCAAAACTAAAATCAAAAGGAACACACGAAGCCAGAGGATTACCTCTGACATATTTGGAATACTTGGCTCCATACACGTTCCCTGGGAAGAAACACGCACACCGCACAGCTTTTAGGCATCGGAAGCAAAACCTACATAGAGAGAAAAGAGTGGAACGTGCACATGGATACGTTGGACCTGGTGGTGCAGGCGTATAATCTCACCACTGGGATGAAGGAGGAGTGACACTTATTCAAAGCTCACCTGGACTGCAGGAAGCGTTCAGGAACAACCTGGGCACCTTAGCACCTCAAAGCAAAAAGTTAAGAAAGGACCGGCGCATAGCCCATATTGGACTGCTTCCCTATCATGTACAACGCTTGGGTTCCATCCTCAGGACTGAAAAAAAAAATAACCATATATGTGGTATGTGTGTATCTACACGGATATGAATGTACATGCACATATCTGTAGTTTAGAAACTATATTTTCCATCTTTGAAAAAAAAAAATGAAGAGACCGTGTCCCAGATATCTCATGGAAACATACTGACACTGTTTATCAAGCTTTATATTTAACCGAATATCTTCTATTTTTATCTGCTGACTCTAGAAACCCTACTCAGTATCAGATTTGATAGCCTTATAATTAATGTTTTCTACTTCTCAACAGACCACTTTCCTTGGGGAATGCTAAACTGCAAATATATGGTTCTTTTTTTTTTTTTCATTCTGAAATATATTGGTGGGATTTTTCTATGAAGAGAAAAGTCACCCCGAATCTCATTACCATAAAAATCTGTCATTTCCATTTTATGTAGGACACCCTATGCATACATATGCAGTTATATGTTTATATAATATTTTGTGTGCACTTGTAATCACACCATATATTCTTTCCTATAACCTTCATTCTTGTTTTCCTTTTTAAAACATTCTTATTTTGGTGTGTGTGTGTGTGTGTGTGTGTGTGTGTGTGTGTGTGTGTGTGTGTGTGTGCTGACAGAGGCCAGGTGAGGGCTTTGGGTGTCCTGGAGTTGGAGTCACACAGGCAATCGTGAACCATTGATGTGGTCTGACCTGAATTCAGGTCCTCCAGGAAAGCAGCAAACACTGTTACCACTAAGCCATCTCTCCAGAGAGATTGGTTACTTTTTTTTTCAAACGATGTGTTTATTTACATTTTATGTGTGCAGGTGTGTGTTTGCATGAATGTCAATGTATATGTACCATGTGAGCGTGATGCCCGCTGAGACCAGAAGAGGGGATTGGATCCCTTGGAAATGAAGTTACAGATAGCTTGTTACCATCCATGTAGGGTCTGAGAATTGAATCTGGGTCCTCCAAAAGATGTCCAGTGCTCTCAACCACTAAGCCAGACCCTGTTTGTTTTTCTCGACTGACAATTTCACTGCCCGTTCAAAGATCTGACTTTAATTAAAAAAAAAAAAAAAAAAAAAAAATCTCATTTACTTATGGTTCCTAAGTATACCAGTACTTGGGCTACATACAGAGACAATTAACTACTAGTTTGCTAGTTTTATTTATTTATTCATTCATTCATTTATTCATTCATTCACTTACTTATTTATCACATAATGCAGACTTACAAAGGGGCCTTGCTTAACAGGGCAAGTCCAGAGGTATGATCTGAGCCTTTGAGGAATCTTGCAAAAATGGTACCCAGTTTTAAGAAAACGCCCCATGCTGACTGTCATTTACTATGCTGAAGTTACTTTATCTCCGTTTCCTTTGCTCAAGAAACTCACTAGGGGCTGGAGAGAGATGGCTCAGGGTGTGAGCGAACTTCTTGTTCTCAAATCTCACGAGGGTTTGATTCCCAGGGGCTTCACCATTGGAACTCAGTTCCAGAGGGGTCTGATTCCCCTTCTGACCTCTGTGGGCTGTAGGCATGCATGTGTACAAGACATTCTTATGCATATAACACATAATCTAAATAAAGAAGAAACTTACTAAATGGGTGTGAGAAGGGGATTTGGGAGGACATCCGACCACCCAGTGTAATCTTTCCAGCAGACCTCCACCTTCATGGAGCAGCTACTGTGTCTTAGTCACCTTCCCATTGTTGTGATAAAACACCATGACCAAAATCAACGCGGGAAGAGCGGAGTTCGTTTCACCTTACAGCTGGTAGTCTACTGTCCAGGCGGTCGGGGCAGGACCTCGGGGCAGGAACCTAGAGGCAGGAGTTGACATAGAGACCCTGGAGGAATGTTGCTCACTGGCTTGCTCCCCATGGCGCTCAAAAGCCTCCGAGACCACCAGCCCAGGCGTGACACTGCTCACCGTGGGTGGGGGCGGAGCCCTCACACGTCAATCACTGAATCAAGAAAATGCACCACATTCTTGCTTACGGACCACTCTCTCTGGTGGAGGTTTTTTTCAGTCGAGGTTCCCTCTTCCCAGATCACTCGGGCTTGGTCACGTTGGCATAAAACTAGTCAGCGCGTATTATGAGCTAGACACGGGTTCACGCAGCTCAAGCTGGCTTCAAAGGCACAATGTAGGTGAGGATTTGAACTTCTGACCCTCAAGCTTCCAGCTCGTGGGGCTTGGGAAGTAGGTTTTGAAACCATCTCTAGAGGTTATTGTGTGCTTGTCTCTGTTCTCTCCCACGTATTTGGACTAACTTTATCCGTCAAGCCAGCTGGTACTATTTCAACTTGATAATTAGCGACCCCCAACTGATTGTAAAGACCTTGACAATGGGTGGGGGACAATGCCAAGGAAACCCATATTGTCCTCTGTTTTATAACCGCTGGCGATAACCGAATTCTGCCTCACCTGAAAATCAACAAGGCTTCTCTGCAGCTTTTCAAGTCCGCTTTCCCACCTCCGATTTTGTGGTCCTGCTCAAATGAATTTATCTCTGGCTCTATCTCTGGGAAGGTTCGGGCATGACTGATGTATGTCCGCGAGCAGGTGAGCAACAGCCCCAGCGTCTTAGATGTATAATTGCCTCCATCGACATGAAAAATGTGAACAATTTGGCTTCAAGCAATGAGGCGGTTTGACGTGAGCAGATTCAAAAGCAGCAAGAGGGAACCTTTCGAAACAGGATTGCAGAGCCGAGGAGAAATGCGCATGCTCACTAGTATGCCCTGGCGTGTGCTTCAGGCCCCGGGAATCCAGATGCTCTAACTGCATTGTACTGAGGCTTCGTAGAGGTGTGGGTGCCCGGGCACAACCTAATCTCCTCTCATTCTTTCCTCCCTCTGAACAAAATGATTCATAAAGTATTTTATTCACAGTTCCTAGATACATTTAAAATAGATAGTATAAAGTCCCAGGTGTCATGAAATCAAGATGCCGGAACCATAGTAACTGCGCAGACTCGCTGCCCTGCCCCTGAGTTGGATTCAGCCTTTTAGCTGGATCAATAGGAACAGACATCAGACGCCAGGGAAGCTAGCAAGCTAGCAGTGTTTCAAAAGACCGCTCTGGTCCCAGTACTGATGTTCCTGGTGCATTTCTTTGCGCACTGAGGGGATGTGTCCAGGTTGTCACAGCACAGGGGACACTAGAACTTCATGGACGCCTTTGGGCTGGCGCTGTGCTTGTGGCTGGTGAATGATCAAGTGCGGGGCCACGCTGGCACTTCTGTGGCAGAGCGCTCCTACAAGGGCCGCTTCAAGGCTGGCACAGGGGAGGGCCTGGGGAGGTCTTACTACTCCCACTGAAGAATAAGAGGTGGACCCCTCCCCTAAGAGGCCCCGCATACAAAAGGGCTTTTTCATCTTGACACCTGTATTTCTGAAATCCACACCTTGGAGTCGCTTCCACTAACCAAATGGGACAACAGCTCAGTGTGAAACCCAGCCCAGTCAGCAGTACCTACTTCACAGTTTGGGCAGGGAGGGCATAGGGGTATATGTCTCAGTGGTGGAACATTTGCTTAGCGTGCTTGAGGTCCTAGGTTCTATCCACAGCACTGTATCTTAAAAAAAACAAAATAATAAATCTTGTAAGGTGCAGGGAATGGTGGTGCATCCACGGAACCCGGCATGAGGGGGAAAGATAAAGGAGAATCAGATCAGGTGTTGCTCTTTTGCTGCAGCTATTGCCTAAGAAACACAAACACGAGACTCAGCGCCCACGTGGAGTTAATGAGAGAGAGAGAGGAGAGAAAGGGGGGTAAGCCGCTGGCCAACAGAAAGCGGGGAGAGAGAGAGCGGGTGTGGGGCGCTTGCTTTAAAAGGGGGGCTTGCGCATGCGTAATTGGTCCCCTGTGCAGCCAGGTAAAGGCTTAAACAGCCAGGTAAAGCCTGACTTAATGATGACATGGCTATGAGCTTCCCGCCCATCCTCAGGGGCGGGGTCAGCAGACTGCTGAGTCCCAACATCAGGGCCTGTGCCAACACTGTGTTTTGAGGCCAGGCTAGGGAATAATAGAACCTGTCTCAAAAAAGGAAAACTTAGCCAGGCAGTGGTGGCACATGCCTTTAGTCCCAGCACTTGAGAGGCAGAGGCAGGTGGATCTCTGTGAGTTCGAAGCCAGCCTGGTCTACAAAATGAGTTCCAGGACAGCCAGGGCTGCACAGAGAAACCCTGTCTTTAAAAAAAAAAAAAAAAAAAAAAAAGCTAGGATAAAATAAAATAATTTAAAAAAAATAAAAAAATCTTACAAAGGAGCTGGCATCGTAGTGCATTCTTGTAAACCCTTGGGAGGCTGAGACAGGTGAGCTACATTATAAGACCCTATCTCAAACAAAAACAGGCAAAAAAAAAAAAAAAAAAAGTACAAGAGTACTGCCAAGCCTGTTAAGCCTTACACCTGTTATCCCGACACTAGGAAGGCTGAGGCTAAATGATCGTCAGGAATTCCAAAGCCAGCCTGAGCTACAGAGTGAGACCCCCCTCCCACCTCAAAAAACAGAAGAAGGAGGACGAGGAGGAGGAGGAGAAAAGATATGGGGCCAGGAGACTTCTGTAGCTTTTTCTTGCCTGCAGACCAGTCTGTTCCTGCACGGCCAGGACACGTGGTTTCTGCTCTGAACACCGACACGTAAGGAACTCTTGCGCCTTGTAACTTTAGAAGAGTTTTCAAAACAGAATCTACCCGAGCTGCCAGGCCAGCAGCAGGAGGTGGGCTGTCTTCTAAGCAGATGGAACGACAGATAGGGTTCCCAAGTTCCTACCGTCAGACAAAAGGGCAAGATGTCATCCCGGGACCACCCAGGGAAAATTAAATACAGACCAACCCTTGATGGCTTATGTTAACAGAGAGAGATGAGAGTTTTGATCTCGAGGAAAACAAACATCGCAAACTTTCCCCCATAAACCACTGTTTCTCACACCCTACCCGCGGGTAGTGCGAGCTGCTAAGGGCTCACAGATACACAAAATGGGAAAGAACTTCTGTTCTTCCCATCCCTGGGTCTGTCCTCCTGGACTGGAGAGCAGGATGCGCTGCCAAGAGAGCAGCCTCAGGGGTTCCCAGTCATTTAGCATAGATGAGGACGGGGTCTTCCATGGGTCAGCTCCCTTTCCCAACTCCCGAGCCCAGATCAGAGGCCACCCTGGTGGAGCCAGGATCGGGGGCAGCCCACCCACCTCCACCACCCACACCGCCACAGAGAGGTCACCTCCAGGCTCTTACTCACCTGAGGATTACAGGTAGAGTGCACCATCCGCTGTTAACGTTTTCAATGTTTTATGGGAAAACTTTCATCCAATCTCACCAGTAGAGACTGTATTGGAGCAGACCGCACAGTCAACAAGAGTCCCTCATTTCTCTGTTTTCTTCTCTTCCTTTAGCTAATTTCCTACATGGTGTAACCTCATCTCTTCATATTCCAGGATGTTTCTCTAAAACCACAGGCATTTCCCCCATAATCGTGATGCCATTAAACCCCGCCTTCACCATGCTTAAAACACCCCAGCCGGAGATAAGGTTCCTCTGTGTAACAGCTCTGGCTGTCCTAGAACTCACTTTGTAGACTGGGCTGGCCTCAAACTCAGAGAGATCCGCTTGCCTCCTGACTGCTGAGATTAGAGTCATGTGCCACCACCACCCGGCTACTTTGCACTTTTAACATCCAGTGAGCAAATCCAGTCAAGGAAGACGGCACAGTTGGTAAACTGACTGCTTTACAAGCAGGGGGATGGACTCAGGTCCGGTTGCCAGAACCTATGAAAACTAAAGCTGAGTGTGGAGTACGCACCGTGGAAACCAGAGGCTGAGATGCAGTAGTCAGGGCTCTTCCTCCACTGGGCATGACAGTTTGAATGTGATCAGCCCCCATACTCTCATGGGGAGTGGAACTATAAGGAGGTGTGGCTTTGCTGGAGTAGGTATGACCTTGTTGAAGGAAGTGTGTCGCTGTAGGGTGGGCTTTGAGGTCTCCTATATGCTCAAGTCACACTCAGTGTCTCAGACCTGTTACCTTCGGGGTCAAGATGCAGGATTCTAAGTACCTTCTCCAGCACCACGCCTGCCTGCAGGCCACCGAGTCCCACCGTGATGATAATGGACCGATCCTCCAAACTGCAAGCCACCCAATTAAATGTTTTCCTTCGTGAGAGTTGACCTGGTCCAGCTAAACCCTGAGCCGAACTCCTGGAATCCAGTTGCAGAGAGGGAGGAGTGATGATGAGCAAAGGGGTCAAGACCAGGCTACAGAAACCCACAGAGACAGCTGACCTGGACAGATTGAAAGCTGGGAAAACAGCATTGGACCAACTCAGACCCCCTGAACGTGGGTCTCAGAAGGCCTGGGCAGTCTATGGGTTTTGATAATCCCTCCTGGAAGGCCTCACCCTCCCTGTGGAGGGGGTGGGGAATAGGATGGGAGGGGAGTCAGGAGGCATGGGAGGATGGGAGGGAGAGGGAACTGAGATCAATATGTAAAATAAGTTTAAAAAAAAAAAAGAGTTGGCATGGCCGTGGTATCTCTTCACAGCAATAGAAGCCCTAACTAAAATAGTATGGAAGGAGTCTTTCCCTGCTGATGGTGTTAGGATGGAAAAATTCAGCCTAATTCCCCAGAAAACCCAGGAAGCTGGTAGTCTTAAATCCCAAGCTGATGGTCACCTACTTTAATGTTTACGGTAGTGAACGAACACCCAGAAGCCTGTGCAAAAGCAGACTTCCTGGGCTAAGGGCAGGGTTGGATACTTTAAAGTAATTGGTCTGCACTGGATGCTACGAGGTGATTGGTTCATGATGCACGGGCTTTGCTGTAACCCTATAAAAGCTGTCTCAATTCTGTGCTAGAGGTTCTCAGCCCTCTACCCTGCATGGCATATGGCTGACGGCCCCAGTATACTGGAATATAAAGGACCTTATGCGTTTGCATCAAGACCGCTTCTCGTGAGTGATTTGGAGGGGGTGCCTTTCCTGAGTGGGAGCGCTAGGGACCACGCTCTCGTGGGTCTTACAATGGGAGTTGTCATTCTGAAAATATGTTTCTCTTATTGGTTAATGAATAAAGCACTGATGGCCAATAGGTAAGCAAGATAGGCAGGACTAGGAGACGAGGAGGATTCTGGGAGATGTAGTAGAGAGGAATCAAGATGTAGGGCGTCAGAGAAGATGTCTGGACTCTCTCTCCAGTAAGATAAGACCACGTGGAAACACTTAGATAGAAATGGGTTAATACTTAAGACAGAGCTAACCAATAAGAAACGCTAGTAACTGGCCAACAGCTTTATATATAACACAGCATCTCTGTGTGTTATTTGGGGCTGACTCAGCTGTGGGACAAGGCTGGCAGGAAAACTGCTTGTAACACAATGGCGCCTACAACGTGGGTACTAAAAACTTCCACTTAAACTACACCCTGCTGCTTCATCTCAGTGGCCTGTCCGTGAAGATTGCAGTCCTTCAACCTTAATCTTTTCCTCTACCTCAGAGATCCCCATCTTTACCTCCTGTTCTCTGACAGGAAGTTGAAGACACCAACTCCAGAATTCCCAGTCCAGGAGAGAAACAGTATGACACTGTCCCAATTTACCCTTTCCCAAATAGGACCCACAATAATTCACCCATAGACTTCTACTGTAGCCAAACATAGAACTCGTTATGTAGAAGAGGGTAGACTCCATCTCTCAGAGACCTCCCTGCCTCTGTCACTCAAGTGCTGGGACTGAGAGCATGTATCGCCATGCCTGGCCTTAACATAGATCTTAAGCACAGAGTTGGATACAAAGGTCACCATGGGTATCGGAGAATCAAACCTTAACTATACAATGGCTCCATCTAGGATCTTGTGCTTCCTACATCTTTTCACCCAGAGCATGTAATTTGCAAGGTCGAAAGGTTAAAGAATGTTCTTTTGTAAACAAAACTGAAAGACAGATTTATGAGGTCTTGTCCAGACTTAGGAGTGAGAGGGGAGTGCTAGAAACTAGAGGTTACAGGTCTAATTTTTGAGCTCAATGTAAGCACGGTTGATTTATTATTTTTGACGTCTTTGTTTGAGGTGTCTTTAGAAAAACATACATTGTCTCTAAGAGGCAATTTGTCCATTTATCAGTAATGTCTAAAGCTTCCAGCCTCTAACAACGGGAAAAGTAGACCAGATCCTGGGATGAGGGTTTCTTTCCTATAATTTCCTTCCCATGGCATCGTAATTTTCTTGCCTCATCCCCAATTGCAATTAATGCATGTCTTCAAAGCCAGATGTAACGGTGTAATCCTGTAACGTCAGGGCTCAAAAGGGGAAGGATGAAGAGTTCCAAGTTCAAGGCTGGCCTAGGCTGCAGAAAGAATCCAAGTCTTAAAAATGTAAGGGCTGGGGATGTAACTGTGCAGCAAAATGCTTGCGTGTGAAAGGCCTTGAACTCTATCACCAATAGTGGAATGAAAAGTAATCTGGGGATTAAGGTGCCAACACCAACTTATATAGACAAACATTCAAACCGCAGAGCTCCCCTTCTGCTAATGCCAAAGGTGATTTGGAGTGCTTACAGAAAGCCTAGATGGTGTCACGTGCCTGTAATCCCAACACTCAGGAGACAGCAGCAGGAGGATGAGGGACTCAAGACCAGTCTTTGCTACGAAGTAAGTTCAAGGCCAGCCGGAACTACATGAGACCCTGTCTCAAACAAACAAGCAAGCAAGAGGGGCTGGGGAGATGGCTCAGCAGTTAAGAGCACTGTCTGCTCTTCCAGAGAACTTGGGTTTGATTCCCAGTACCTGAATGGTGGCTCACAACAATATGTAATTCTAGTTCAAGTGGATCTGACACTCTCTTCTGGCCTCCTTGGGCACTGTACATACCGGCTGCATAGACACATATGCAGGCAAAACATCCACACGCATAAAATAAAATGAAAACAGCTGGGTGACGGTGGCACGAGAGGCAGACTTGTCTCTGTGAATTTGAGGCCAGCCTGGTCTACAGAGCAAGCTTCAGGACAGCCAAGGTTACACAGAGAAACCCTGTCTTGAAAAACCAAATAATACTATCATGGAAAAATAAGGATCGGGGAAAACAGATAGGCTGAATAGATGTTTATTCAGGGAGAAATAACTCACAACAGAAACAGATGAACGCCAGCAGGTTCCAGTCCCAAGGATGCCTCCGGATGCTCTCCATCTCGGTCCAGGAAGCAAGAGAAAGCTTCGAGGTTCCTGACCCCAGACCTAATTCTTCCACATCACGCCTGCCCCTCTCCTCACCCCCAATGGGCTTGGTCATCGCGACATTTGGATTGTGCTTTGGATTCTTACGACTATTGCGGCTCAAACACCTGTTTGAATTACTGTCTTCAGAAAATGTGATGCCATTGATAAGATAGGTTGATTAAATGACTGATCAATTGATTGATTGGTTGATTGTTACACGAGGTCTTGCAATGAAGCCTAGGCTTTGAACTCAGGGTCCTCCTGCCGGTACCTTCTGAGCACTGGAATTACAGGCAGGATCGACCCTTCCCAGTAGAAAGCCTTTAGTTTTGGTTTGACATAGCATCCCACACACAGTCTTCAGGCCAGGTCTTGTGCCCTCACCTTTTCTCTCCGTGTGGATTTGTGTGCAGACAGCTTTGCTGTCGTTTGGGTTGAATTTCCACATTAGCCCATCATCGATAGCTCCAGGCCTTCCTACTTGAGTTCCCGTACAATGGACTCCATTGCAGGGGCTGGTGGAAAATTGTGCTGTTCCCCTCCTAGTCCTCAGGCTGCATTCAATGTAATGCTTGTTAGATGCCTGTATGGAAACTTTATTTTATTTTATTTTATTTTTTTTTAAGACGGGGTCTTAATGTCACTCAGATAGTCCTCGAACTTGCTAACTTGCTAGGTAGACAAACATAGTATTAGTTTAGGGTTTTTTTTTTTTTTTTTTAATTTTGTTTTTGAGACGGGATTTCAGTGTGTAACCCTGCCTCGCCCAGAACTCGCTTGCTTTATAACCAGACTAGTCTCAAATTCAGAGAACCATAGACCTCTGCCCCTGAGTGCTGGGATCAGAGATGTGAGCCACCACACTTGGCTGACAACCAGTCTTGAACTAGAAGCTATCCTCCTGCCTCGGCCTCCTGAATGTCCCGAGCTGTCACACTGAGCTTTATGAGTGGACTTTTTGCCCTGTTAGTCATTTCTATCTGACTTGGAGCTGAGGTTTGGCCCTGGTAGCTGGACCCCCTGAGAAAGCTCTAGTCCCGTAGGTTCCCAGGTCAAAACAAGTCACCTGGCAGCCATGCCCACCGCATGAAGTCGGGCTGTTTTGCTTTGAGGGTGGTTGTTCGGATAGCTTGATAAACACGTGGAGCTAGGGAATTGTTTTTAGGAAACAAGTGAAAACAATGAATTGAAACAATGTTTCAGTAAGTCGAATTACCTCTTGATCCCCCAAATAGCTGATCTTAGCATTGTTTGCATAAAGCTTGCCTTAAAATAGAATTTCCCTGTCCTTGTAAAATGTTGCCCTGCATGATTCTTTGGGATTTACTTCTATTTACAATGCTCATCTTAGAAACAAGGGCAACTAACGACTCTTGGGGGGGGGGGTGTTAAGTTCAAAACAAATAATAAACTAATTAAAAAATAAATAAAGGGGCTAGAGTGATGACGGCTCAGCCGTTAAGAGTCCTTCGTTGCTCTTCCAGAGGATCTGAATTTGGTTCCCAGCACCCATAGTAGGTGGCTCACAAACACCTGGAACTCTCAACGCAGAGGACCTGGCTTCTCTGGGCACTTGGACTCACATGGCCTCTCCCACAGACAAACACACATATACATGAGTTAAAATAAAATAAAACTTAATATTAATCTGAAGTAAACTCACTCCTCTCCACCACACCTGGGAAAAGGCCTGGTACAGTCCAGCATGGCAGGAAGGACACTGAGAAACGTTACATCAGTCACCGAGGCAGCAAAAGTCACATCGTATCCGCAGACAGGAGGCAGAGAGAGGTAAGTGCTGTGCTCAAATCACTTTCTCCTTTATGTTCCGTCCAGACCTCTGGACGTCAAACACCTCTGGTAATACTACAGTCATGTGCAGATAGATACCCAAACATGTATACTCATATGATTTTTAAAAAATTGAGGCAGGGTTTCTCTGTGTAGCCCTGGCTGTCCTGGAACTCACTCTGTAGACCAAGCTGGCCCGGAACTAAGAGATCCACGTGCCTCTGCCTCTGCCTCTTGAGTGCTGGGGTTAAAGGCATGAACCACCACACCCAGCCTCCCATAAATTTTAAATATTTTTAATGCAGATACAAATAACAACAACAACAACAATAAAGCCAATTTTCTCTAACCAGAACCTTTTGTTTAAAATGGACAATTTGGCTTATTGGCATAGTTTTCTACATATGTGTGTATATGTGTATACACCATACATGCATAAATACCCCATATCTTTCTATCCCTGCCATGAACTTCAGATGAACTTACAAGGGGCCTCATTTCCCCTGTGGCCTCATCTGCAAACCGGTTGCTGCTCATAGCACTAGGATAACTAGACATTCTGTCCCTCTTTTGTTATTATTTTCAAATTAATCCGCCCCAACACCCTTTGGTTTTTGGAATCGATCTTCGGAACATAACTCGTTTGCTTCATTACTCTGCGCTACATTCAGGCCATCTTCGTACAAGTAAATAATGTGTTTTGAGCACATTTTCCCCATCTTACTCCCCACTACTCACCCTTTCACAATCCTCTCTCCTCTTGTTAGTTCCCTCTGATTGGACAATTTTATTTCCATTTATATGCATGTGTGTGTGTACATATATGATTTTATGACACTGTATAAAATGTAAGATCTGAAAACAAGAGAAAACATATGATACTTGGTTCTTGGTGACTTAATTCACTTAATCTGATTATTTCCAGTTGCATCCATTTTCAGGCAAACTACATAACTTTATTCTTGAAGGCTGAGAAAAGTTTTGTCCCTACTGCGAGACTGTGATGAAGAGAGAGTGTTTTCCCTGAAGCAGAGAGAGAGGACATTAAACCTGATCCTAATTCTAGGACTTAAAAATCCACAAAAAATGGTAAAAACTCATTCGGCTGTAAACCTTGATCTGAAAGACTCTGAGGCTCGTCTACCTTTAACCACCACCCCCCCAAGTTTTAGTTAGGTTTTTACTGTTGTGATCAACACCACAACTGAAAGCAACTTGCAGAGGAAAAGACATGCTTGACCCACGTGTCACTGTCACAGTTCACCATGAAGAGAAGATGGAGCAAGAACTCAAAGCAGGACCTTGAAGGCAGAAGCAGAAGCAGATGCCATGGGGAAATGCTATCTCCAGAACTGCTCCTCTTGCTTAACTTGCTTTTCTCATACCACCCAGCTGCCTAGGGGATGGTACCACCCACAATGGGCTGGGTCCACCAGCATCAAACAGGAATGAAGAAATTGTCCCAGATTTGCCTGTAGGCCTGTCTGATGCAGATCCCATTTCCCTGATAACTCCACCTTGTATCAAGTTAACAAAAAACTATCCAGAACACATGTTATAAGACAACCCCCTACCATGTTTTACCACAGGAAGCTTCTAGAGGCCACCCTGCTTCTGTTGGTGGCTTTCTGTGTGGTGTTGGGTGTGGAACCTGGGTGCTAAGCAAGCTGACACAGCCCTCTCCTGGATAGGTTTATAGTCTGTGTGGCCTTGTAAAAAAAAAAATCTCACATACTCTGAATTGTGAAACACAAAAAGACACAGAATTTTGGCTGTGGAATTATATATCTTCAACACCACCCCCCCACACACACACGGGAGGGGTGGAAATGATAGGAATATACATACTACATACTACAATCCTGAACCTCTGGGGAAAATGGCCAAAATGAAGCTGACTGGGGATATGTAAGGAAATACTTGAAATCTTTCGATCCAACTTTTTAATAGACATGTCATCTTGGTCTTAGAATGAACAGTGCCAGCTCCCAAATCCTACAGGATTCTACGAGATGAAGAGACCCCTGACCAATAATGCAGAAGATATGTGAATGACTCGGAGAGAAAGAGTCTCTCTAGTCTGTTTATTAGCCTCTCCTGATTACAGGCATCGGGAACTGCACACTTAGCTAGAGCCTCTTGGCCCCAGTTAGAAGGACCGGGCTTGGCTGAAACTCTCTAGTGCTGTTCTCACCACTCAAAGCCCAGAATCTTTGTGCGTTTCTTTCTCAGGCAGGCTCTTTCTGCAGAAGGCCACTGGCAGTACTCCGGATTTGCTCTTGGGGGCTGCGGTGACATGCTGGAACACAGTATCAGCAAACTTTCCACTCCCGTCTCAGGCTCTAAAGGTGACCCAGCCTGGCTACACTGGAACTGTAGCCCTGGGCTACGACCGTTGCGTGGATCTTGGAAGTGATTGATCAGCACAGTCCACAGCTTGGTGAAGAGGATACAAGGTTTTATGATTGTCAGTCAGCATCTCAGTCACATGGGACAGAAGAGGAATTCCAAACTCAAAGGGCAGTGGGGCGGATTGATTTTAACAAGGAGCAGATGTCTTTAATGTCCCTCTAATATCTTCCACTTAAGAGGGGCCACTTTTCTAGAAATGGTCACAGGGCAAAAGCAGAGGCTGTAGGAAATCTGAAGAAATTGTCACCCTGAATTTACAGTGATGAAGTTTCTGCACGTGAGATAGATAATGTGACCCACGGGTAGAATCGAGAGAGAGAGAGGCATAGGGAGTGGATCACTCCGGAAGCACCTCTGCTAAATGAGAGTGGTCTTAAGATGCTTAAGGGCTGCCTGGGCATGCAGCTCGGTAGTAGGATGCTTGCCTAGCGCTAGGATCAATCTCCAGCAGAACGAAAGAGGAAATGAAGACCCGTGGAGGAGAGGATTGTAGGCAAAGGATGTGCTAGGTTGGAACCTCCAGCTCACTCCTGCTTGATCCAGGAATCCCCATTCCTTCCTCCCTCCATCCTTCCCTCCCTCCTCCCTTCCTTCCCTCCCTCCCTCCCTTCCTCATGTACTCCCTCCCTCCCTGCCCCCTCTCCAAATCCCACCCTTTTAAAGACTCCCCAACAAAGAAAAGGCACCAAAAAGCCCAGTTCTGCATCCTTGGCAACTATTGCAACCTCCTTCCCTGTTGCCACCAGCAACCTAAGCATTCAGCTCCTGACCCTACTTGGGCACAAACCCAGCTTGTGGTAGACACACCATCACCTCTTATCTACAACATATATAATCTCCCTGCTTTAGTTCAGGCACACAGCTTCTCTGGCCTCTATCTCTAGGACTGGAGAACGCTCCCAGGAGGGTCAGCAGAGAAACCTATTATGGGACAGGTCAAAGGGGGGATGCAGAAAACCTATTAAGGTGTTTAAGTAAGTCTTCCCTTGGCTAAATCGGCGCAAATAGTCTTGGGAGTAGCTCCTGCTTCTAAGCGACTTCTGGCTCTCTTTTGAATTGTGATGAGCTTTTGACAGACACTTTCTGGATACAGCCCTGACTGACCTAAAAATATAAAAGAACCCTTTGACAAGCGTGTTAGTTTGAACGAAAATGGTCCCAAAGGGAGAGGCACTATTGATCAGTGTGGCCTTGTTGGAGTAGGTGTGGCCTTGTTGGAGGAAGTGTGCCACCGTGGGGGTGGGCTTTGAGGTCTCTTGTGCTCACATTACGCCAGTGTCACAATACACTTCCTCTTGCATGCAAATCAAGACGTAGAGCTCTCAATTACTTTTCCAGCGCCATGTCTGCTTGCTAGCCGCCTTGTTTCCTGCCATGATGATAATGGACTAAACCTCTGAAACTGTAAACCAGCCCCCCCAACTAAATGTGTCCCTTTATAAGAATTTCCACGGTCATGGTGTTTCTTCACAGCAGTTAGAAACCCTAACTAAAGAGGGGTGGGGACGATAATCTATACTCCCGGTGTGTTAGACTTTTCTGGATGCCTCAACCTGACAATAATATCTTTTTTTCTTTAAAAAAATCATCTATTATTGGCCAGTTGTATGGTGCATGCCTATGTTCTCAGCACTTGAGAAGCAGAGGACAGAAGCCTTGGAATTCAAGGTCATCTTCAGCTACACAGTGAATCTGGGGCCCGACTAAGACGTATGAGCTCTGACTCAAAATGATAATAACAAGGATGGAGAGGTGGCTTAGGGTTAAGAGCACTTGCAGCTGTTGGAGAAGACCATGCTCAGTTCCCAGCACCATGTGGTGGCTCAAAACCATCTATAACTTCAGTTGCAAGAGATCTGATAGCCTCTTCTGACTTCCAAGGGCGCTATCATGCAACCAACATACATGCAAGCAAAACACTCATAAGATTAAATAAATGAATCTTAAAATAACAGTAGTCCACTCTCTGAAAGAAACGGTAAAAGAGGCCAGGTGGTAGAGGTAGCACACGCCTTCAATCCCAGCCCTTGAGAGGCAGAGGCAGGCAGATTCTCTGTGAGTTTGAAGCTCTGGTCTTCAGAGCGAGTTCCAGGACAGGTTCCAAAGCTGCAGAGAAACCCTGTCTAAAAAGCAAAACAAATCTGAGTTTCTCCCATTGCAGTTGCGATGTCTTGGAGTTACAGCCTTCTGTCCTCACACTGTAATAACCCTCTAAATAACTTCTTGAAAGTCTCTGAGAAAATGACCTATGATGTTCCAGCAAAGGGAGGTGCAAAGGCACAGAAACTGCTCCTGGAATGTTCCTGAATAATTCAGCTATAACTGCTGTTTGCAAGTCACTGTGGAAGGAACATTTCCAATAGATGCAGCATCCCCGGGTCCCCTGAGTGAAGCAAGCCACATTGTGGCTCTATTTGGAATCATCCTTTGTTTTCCTTTTGAAGGACAAAGACTGAGTCTTAAAGGCCAAAGTCACATTTTTCATTGTCCTGAAGTAACATTAATCTGGTGACTTAGATACTCGCAAGGCTATGTAGTTCCTGCTGTGTTCCTGCTCCCATGTGCCATCACATGCAAAGGACTAAGGATGTGGAGATGAAGATGGCTCAACAGTTAAGAGCACTTGTTCTTACAGAGGACCCAGGTTCAAGTCCCAGCACCCACATAATGGCTCACACCCATCTATGACTCCAGATCCAGGAAATCTGATACCCTCTTCTGACCTCACACCCATCTATGACTCCAGATCCAGGAAATCTGATACCCTCTTCTGACCTCTGCAGACTCCAGAAGTGCATGTGGTACACATACATATATGTTGGCAAAATACACACCCTCCAGGACTGTAGAGATGGCTCAGCAGTTAAAAGTACTGGCTACTCTTCCAGAAGACCTGGGCTCAAGCCTTAGCATCTTTGTCGTGGCTCACAACTGTTGGTAACTCCAGTTCCAGAGGAACTTCTGCCCTCTTCTGGTCTCTGGGGGCACTGCACATACATGGTACATATGCTTATATGTAGACAAACTAGCCATACACATAAAAGTGTGTCTGTGTGTGTGTGTGTGTGTGTGTGTGTGTGTGTGTGTGTGTGTGTGTTTAAGAATAGAGACTCCAAAAGCTGAGACTCAGTTTCCCATGTCCATCAACTTCTGAAAGGTAAAGTCAGAATTCTGGAACTGCATTAACTTGTAAGCCTGAGTGAGATTATAGCCACGGTACCCACATCACATTAGCACCTAGTGAGGGCCTGCCTCAGAGCATGGTGTAACGGCTAGAAGTATAATTCAGAGGCAGACTGAGCATTAGCATTTACAGGGTCTTGGATTTGATCCCCCAACACCCAAAAGCATATAAGAATAAACGAAAGTAGGGGTCTATAAAAATAGCTCAGAGGATAAGAGCACGTGCTGCTTTTACAGAAGGCCCACGTTTGGTTCCCATGTGAGGCATGTCAGGTGACTCACAACCACCTGTAACTCCAGCTGCACGGGACCCAATGCCCCAACCTCTGTCTGAGAGCCGCTGAGAGCACACACACATAATTAGAAATAAAATAATAACAAGGTAGTAATAAATAAAGTCCACAGCAGAAGGTATCACAGGGTGAGACAGAGAAAGCAGGGCTATGTCAGATTTCTTTTCCTATAAAGCCACCAAAGGCATCACCCGAGCTCTGTCCTCATGACCTAAGAATGGTCCCCAGCAACAAATAAAGTCAGAGCGGGGAGTTGAAGGATTCAAACCTCTGACAGTGATTCCCATAGGGAAAAAAAAAAAACCATTTTTCTTCCCTCCCTTCTGCCTGCTCTGTGTGAGGTACATTTGGCAATGACTCTGCCATCTGCGTGGAGTTCCAAGAAGGGAGAAGCTCAGAGACTAATTCCGGGTTTCCAGGTGGCACACTCTCTACCCGGCTTCCATTTCAGATGGAAGAAAATTAACTCCCCCGAGGTAAGGCCTTTGTGCCTTGGGGGTTTCGTCACTGGGGGACGGTTTAATGCTGCTACTGGAATGTGTGGTTTTACTTCTTTGTGAGTGTACTTGTAGACCAGAGACCAACTTTTGGAAGTCGATTCTTGCTCCTCACCTTACCAAGGTGGGGTTTCTTCTTTTTGCCATGTCATGGCGTACTGCATGGCTTCCAACCCAATCTCACATCTCTACTCCTGGGTCACTGCAGATGTGTGGAGATTACAGATGTGTTCCCAGCATCTGGCTTTTACCTAGGATCCTGAGGTTAAGCTGGGTGGTGGAACTTTCTAGGTGAAGGCTTAGTACCCCCACTGAGCTAGCCTCCTAGTCCAAGGCCCAGATGTAGAAGCTGTTTCCCTCCCGATCCAGCCCTGTGACCTTCAACAAGTAACTTTTACTGCTTCCCAGACTGGCAGATAGAACCTTGTGCGATAAGCCAACGAGAGACCAAGATAAAGCCTGTGAAACTCTTGGCCGGTGATAGCATAACATTGCCGTGAAGATAAAAGCTGATGCAGGGGAGTGAGTTCCTGTGGGCCTCACAGTGTAGCATTAGTGGGGAACAACTAAAACCGTGTGTCCTGGATAATCAGTGCTCTGAGGATTCAGAGGCCAGAAAGTCTCCTTCTGAAATCAGTGATCAAGGACACAGGGACATGGCGTACATTCAAGGCCTGGAGGAATGAACCTAATCAAGTCTTTAAGTCGCCATCTTTTAGCTGCAGGTTATGGGTTACCGTAAACTTAGCCCAACTTTGTTCTAGAAAGGAAGAAAAATAGAACAGAAGAATGGGTGGAGAGGGGGCTGTTGGTTGGATGGTGAGCCCAAAAGAGCTCAAAGTAGCTAGCTGGGTGATGGTGGCTCACGCCTTTAAGCCCAGTGCTCGGGAGGCAGAGGCAGGCAGATCTCTGTGAGTTCAAGGCTAGCCTGGTCTACAAAGTGAGTTCCAGGACAGCCAGGGCTACACAGAGAAACCCTGTCTCAAAAAAAAAAAAAGCTCAGGGTAAAAGGTAAAATCCGGGAAAATGGCCAGGCCAGAGACAAATGATGGAGTACAATTGGTCATTGGGATATTAGGATGTAGCCTTGGCTCTGCTTTCTGGAACTCCAGACATTTCATGGGGTTAGAATAGCAGCTGGCACTGTGGATATGAATCCCATCAGCTTGGCCACCCAGCAGGGATACAGGATGCTTCAGTGCATGAGATTGGGTGTGGCCATTTTGCTCAGATAATTGCAGCAGCATCTCGAAGGATCGCCTTTAATGGTTTCTCCACTCTCTTCACCATGCTAATAGTATCATGAGCTCCTAAGTGCTGAACCAAACTTCTGGCCAGTGTATCCATTAACCATGACTTTCATTTCATTTGCTCTGATGCTTGGAGACACAGACAAGTCTTGTCTGCCCACTGCTCTTCCTAGAGATAATGACTCATCAGTGAGTGAAGTTTTCAGTTACAAATGAACCAGCCTAGGGTTGACATTTCAACCTCTTCCTTCATTCCAGCACACACACACCCTCCAGCCACTATTAACGTACCTATGTTATCCCAGCTCAGGTACAGAGAACCAGTGACCTACCTTGGTTCCCCAAACCTGCTGAAGCCATTGAGACACACTGATTCTAAACCACTTATGTGGCATCATGTGTTTCTTCCCACGGAAACCACATGATCAGAGCCCATAGCTCCCCCTCCGCCTCTGCCTCCAACTAGCTTGGGTGATATCTGCTCCTAACCCCACCATGGTATGAAATGACCTGCCACTTGGAACTGTGGGGACCATTTGAATGGCAGACACATTCTGATCGGTTCCCCTTCATGTAGCTTGAACTTTGCAGCCATACACTACACACACGCACAAGTGCATACATACACAAGTGCACACACACACATATGCACACACACAAGTGCTCACACACACACACACACACTCATATGTGCACTCATGCAAAATCACAGGGTTCTCGTACACTTTGTGCTCTCTTTCTAGCCTACATAGCAACTCCCAGAAGGCCTTTCTCTATCAGGAGACAGTTTGTTGGACATTCTATAGTGTGTGTCATATCTATCACCAAACAGAAGAAAAACTGTCGAGCTCACAGTATGCTGATTAGACCAAGCACAATTATTTTTAACAAATGGATTTTACATGGAGTTCTGCTTTTGTTGGAGGTGACATATGCTGTGACAATAGGGCTAGCAAAAAAAACATTTCATCATTACTTCTCACAGAGGCAATATGAAATTGAGTCTGGTACATATCTGTGACCCCAGCTCTTGGGAGATAGAGACAGAAAGATTGGGAGTTCAAGGCTTAGCCTTGTCTACATGGCAAGTTTGAGGTCTTGCGTGTGTGTGTGTGTGTGTGTGTGTGTGTGTGTGTGTGTGTGTGTGTTGAGACACTGTGTTGCCAAGACTAGTCTTGCACTCCTGGGCTCAACCAATTCTCCTGCCCCGATTCAGAGTAGCTAGGAAAGGCAGGTCTCCAATCACATGCTTAAAACAATATATTGATAAGAGACATCCCATATTTAAGTAACAGAAAACCCAGTTTCTATCACTTTCCACGGAAAAGGAGGTATGCTGAGAGCTGACAGTCAGGGTAGGCCTTGTGACATCTGGGCCTCACTTCTGCTCTCTGACTCATGGCTCACACAGCACACACGCTTCCTATCCACACACAGGAAAGAGACCAGGGCTCAACTGGAGGCTGCATGGAAGAACAGGCAGTCTCCTTCGGAGAGCCCGAGCAGATCTCGCTACAGGACTGCAGCACGCGGCCATCCTCGATCAAGAAAAATGTTATGTCGATGACTCTGGATCCAAGCCAAACGTCTTTCTTCTCTGGATCCACAAGGCAGCCGGCTTCCCAGAAAACACGTGGGCAGCGAGGGGCAGGTGTGGGTGTCGGGGTGCATCCTCGAGGTAGCTAAGACGGGAGGGGTGGGGGTGGGGCTGTGGAGCGGCACAGTGATTCCGATGCATGGCAATGGATGTATGAAAAAGAAAGAACAAGAGGAGGCAGGACTGACTGAGGTGAGTGCTGATAATGACTTTAAAAGAAAGAAGGCTGGAGAGATGGGTCAGCCGTTCAAAGCACTGGCTGCTATTTCAGGTCCCTCGGGTTCTGTTCCAGCACCCACGGGAATGCTCACACCTGCCTGTAACTCCAGTCCCAGGGGATTCCTGTCTCTTCTGGTTCAGGCACGGACATGGTGCACAGACACGCATACAGCCAAAGCACACACATGCATAAAATTTTTTAAATGCATAAAATTTTTAAAATTATTACAAGAGGGGGAAGCATACTTAGGGAACTGGGACAAGAGGATTACCACAAGTTCCAGGCCAGCCTGGGTGGCCAAAAACAACAACAAAAAGGGTGGAAGGAAAGAGGGGGACAATCCGTATTGCTGCTATGCTGAGATGCATCTTTGCAAGTAAAATCGTCCGGCTTGGAGGGTTTGAACTATACAACTCTAATTTTGATATGACCCCATAAAGGGAAAAGTCATTGCGTTTAAACTTTTTCCTTTCTCCCTTACATTGGCCTGTCTTGTCCTGGAAGGCCGTAAAATTAATGAGCGAAGAGGTCCTATGCTTTTACGGCATAACGGTATTTAAAATGTCAAGAAGACAAGGTGGGGGAGGGGAGGACTATCTAGCCTGAGATTTTGAGCTTGCGGTCTTTTTCTCTTCGGCTCTCATTTCAGGCCTGCACGCGGCTACTTTTCACAGACGCGTGCAGTTTGGTCCAACATTAAACAAGACGATCCACGAGTGGGGAAAAGGGGAATTTAATCCGTGTCCAGTCTGGAAGCAATGAAGACAGAGAAGTCATTCCTTCCTGAACAGAAGAATGCTCACGATGTATGTGTCCCCATGCTCTCTGTGCCATCACTGGGCTGTTGTACGTCTCACACTTGCTTCCCAACCTGTACAGTAATGTGCCCTTCCCCAACAAGGGACAGTTTGCTGGACATTCTAGTACCACATTTATCACTAGACTAGAGGTAATGGTGAACACAGAAGAAAATTTACCAAATTCACAAAGTATGCTGAGTAGCCCAAGCACAATTATCTTCAACATATGGATTTGCCTGGACCTTTTCATTTGTTGGCACTGGTTTGCCATGACAAGAGAGCTAGCAAATGCCATTTCATCATTACTTCTCACGGAGGCAGAATGAGGTTGGGTATGGTACGTATCTGTGACCCTAGCTCTTGAGAGGTGCAGACAGGAAGATGGGAGATTCTAGATCGAGCCTTGGTTATGCAGCAAGTTTGAAGCCTGCTTGAAACATGAGATTCTGACTCAAACAAAATAAAAGGAATACAATGAGAGCATGGATCTGACAGCACATCCGAAATCCTAAAACACTATTTATGCACGTTCCTTCCAGATGTCATTGTTTGAATGTTATTTAAGAGATAAAAAGGATCTGAGCATGACGGGGCACACCTGTAACCCCAGCATTCATAGAGCCAGGAGTTCAAAGCTGACCTTGGCCATTCTGAATTCAAAACCACACTGGGCTACATGGACCCTGATTCAAAATTCAGATAGAAAGTAAAAGAAGAAAAGGATGCTAAGGAATACCTATTATGGCATCATAAGGTTGGAATTGTCTTTTTTGCTTCGAAGTATTTTAACAAGTTCAGATGGAAAAGCTAAAACAAGCCAGTCCACCTTCAACTCAGTTTTTAAATACAATTTCATCAGTGTGTGTGTATGTGTGTGTGTACCTGCACATGTACACTTGTCCTTGGAAGCATAGAGAGCTCCATACTAACCAAGGATACCCAATGAGGCGCTCACTTCAATTTCCATGGTGTACCACAGCTGTCAATTTGAATATGTGAACCAAACTTGCATCTTTGGGATAAAGTTAACTTGGTTGGTTTTTATGTTCTTTTTAATGTGTTCTTGAATTCAGCTTGCTAGTATCTCTTAGTTTTGTTTTTTTTAAACAGGATCTTTCTACATAGCCCTAGACGTCCTGAAACTTACTATGTAGACCAGGCTGGCCTCAAACTCACAGAGATCCACCTGCATCTGCCTCCTGAGTGCTTGGATTAAAGGCGTGCACCACCCCTACCTGATACAATGGTTTCAGTCTTAACTGTCACCAGCAGGCTCATGCTTTGAATGCTCTGTCCTGAGCATGTGACACTATTTTTTTTTTTTTTTTTACTTGACTAGATGGCTACAGTGCAGTTACTATTCCAAAACTTATACCTGGTAATCTCCCAAAATTGCTTTTAAATAAAGTCCTTAATCGTAGCAATAACCAAAAGACAAGATGCAAGTGAACAATACTGCAGTTAATAAAAAAAAAAAAAAAAACACATAAGAAATTTCAATGCTTATTCTTTGAGTTACAAAAATGAAGGTTTGGCTAAGTTGTAGACATGCTTTCCTGGTAATTAATTATTAACATAACTCTAAAGGCTCAGTGGCGATAAGATCAGAACTGGGTCTTAAAAAACACTGAAAACATAAAACTACTTAGCTCTGTATTAACCTGCAGAATATGTTCATTTAAGCTTACATCCCAGGATCATCTATCTATCTATCCTATCTATCTATCTATCTATCTATCTATCTATCTATCTATCTATCTATCTATCTATCTATCTATCTATCTATCTATCTATCTATCTATCTATCTATCTACCTACCTACCTATCAATGTATCTATCTATCTATCTATCTATCTATCTATCTATCTATCTATCTATCTATCTATCAATGTATCTATCTATCTATCTATCTATCTATCTATCTATCTATCTATCTATCAATGTATCTATCTATCTATCTATCTATCTATCTACCTACCTACCTACCTATCAATGTATCTATCTATCTATCTATCTACCTACCTACCTATCAATGTATCTATCTATCTATCTACCTACCTACCTACCTATCACATGGATCTATCTATCTATCTATCTATCTATCTATCTATCTACCTATCTATCAATGTATCTATCTATCTATCTATCTATCTACCTACCTACCTATCAATGTATCTATCTATCTATCTATCTATCTACCTACCTACCTATCAATGTATCTATCTATCTATCTACCTACCTACCTACCTACCTATCCAAGGATTATCTATCTATCTATCTATCTATCTATCTATCTATCTATCTACTCTACTCCTATCAATGTATCTATCTATCTATCTATCTATCTATCTATCTATCTATCTATCTATCAATGTATCTATCTATCTATCTATCTATCTATCTATCTACCTACCTACCTACCTATCAATGTATCTATCTATCTATCTATCTATCTACCTACCTACCTATCAATGTATCTATCTATCTATCTATCTATCTATCTACCTACCTACCTACCTATCCCAGGATTATCTATCTATCTATCTATCTATCTATCTATCTATCTATCTATCTACCTACCTACCTATCAATGTATCTATCTATCTATCTATCTATCTATCTATCTATCTATCTACCTACCTACCTATCAATGTATCTATCTATCTATCTATCTATCTACCTACCTACCTACCTATCAATGTATCTATCTATCTATCTATCTATCTACCTACCTACCTATCAATGTATCTATCTATCTATCTATCTATCTATCTATCTACCTACCTACCTATCAATGTATCTATCTATCTATCTATCTATCTATCTATCTATCTACCTATCTATCTACCTACCTACCTATCAGTGTATCTATCTATCTATTTGGTTTTTGGTTTTTCAAGACAGGGTTTCTCTGTAGCTTTGGAGCCTGTCCTGGAACTTGCTCTGTAGACCAGGTTAACCTTGAACTCAGAGATCCACCAGCCTCTGTGAGATGATAGCTGTATCATTATGGTTGCTACACAGTGTATAGCATTCAATTGTACATCCTAATATATCTTTCTTTCTTTGCTTTTTTCTTCCTTTTTGAGATAGGGTTTCTACTACATAGCCCTGACTAACCCAAAACTCACTGTGTAGCCAAGGCTGGCCTCGAACTCACAGAGATCTTCCTTGATCTTCCTCCTGAGTGTGAGGTTAAAGGCGTTTGCCATCACACACCCAGCTGCATGTAGCGTTTCCACAGATTAATTATATCCCGGTCAAGATGAGAGAAAAAGAATGTCACTGGTTTAATGTTGACTCAGTCAGGACTGTAACAGGGAGAGGGGCATGAAGTGAACTTGAACTAACTAAGGCCAAACATGGAATTTGTTTGCTTCCTGATAGCACAGCAGGGTTGAGCAATAAATCTAGAGAGGAGCAAGCATACAGCTGGGCCTGTGTGATGAGAGCAAGTTTCAACATCTGAGGGGTCCCTTCCCACCCTTCTCTCAGGCCTGGCCACTGCAATGGGCTTTGTCTGCAGGAATAAAGCAGGGCCTCTTCAAGTCACCCTACCCAAAGTCTGCTTCTGAAAAGGGGGTCCCTAAATCTCTCTTCCCAATCAAGGGTGGTGGGCTAATTGATGTGGCTCCCTGCTTGAATCTCTTCCTGGGATGATGCTTCTGGGAATGAGACTCTTGGCATGGTGTGCCTTGAATCGGCCTCACACAGTCATGTCACATGGAGGACAGCAAAGCAGCTCTTCAGAGTGGTCAGCTTAAAGCGCCCAGAGAGCCTCCTGACAGGCTGGTGCCCAATGCCCAAGTGTACTCTGAGTATGTTGAGGAATTTACTGTCCAAAGTTTGGTTTTTCGAGACAGGGTTTCTCCATAGTTTTGGAGCTGTCCTGGAACTCACTCTGTAGACCAGGCTGGCCTAGAACTCAGAGATCAACCTGCCTCTGCCTCCCAAGTGCTGGGATTAAAGACATGCACCACTACCACCCAGCTTACTGTCCAAAGTTTTGAACATTGCTGGCTATTGTGGGTCATGCAGACATCAATTGGGAACTAAGGGAGGAAGACTGTTTGGAGTTCAAAGCCAGCCTGGGCTACATAGAAAGACGCTATGTCAAAGAGGCTTTTAAAAAAAATGTAAGGCCTGGAGAGATGACGCAGTGGTTAGGAGCACTCATTGCTTGTGCAGAAGACCTGTGTGGTGGCACAAACATGTCACTCCAGATCCATGAGACCCAATGCTTTCACTGGCCTCTGAGGGCACCAGGCATGCTTGTGGTGTACATACATACATGCAAGCCAAATAGTCACACACATAAAATAACACAGAGCTAAAAAAATTCAGAATATAATTTTTTTTTTTTTTTTTTGGTTTTTCAAGACAGGGTTTCTCTGTGTTTTTGGAGCCTGTCCTAGAACTAGCTCTTGTAGACCAGGCTGGTCTCAAACAGAATATAATATTTAAAAGAAATCTTTTCTTCTACAAAATGAATCTTTTTTTTCTTTTTTATCTACTTCTACTCTTACTAAGAGAGCAGCATTTCTGTCTGACTGGAGGCTGAACGTGGCCACCCTTGTACTGGAAGTCCCAGAAAAAGGCAATTGAACATGGGTAGACCCACCCATGTGAGATCCCACTACTTGGGAGGCTGAAGCAGGGGGACTGCCAAGAGTTCAAGGCCAACCTGGATTATGCACAGTGTCAGACCCTGCCTCAAAAGGTGTAAAAAAATAAAAATGAAACATGGGAGGCTGAGCAGCTCGCAACTGTCTAGGTATAGCCTCAGCATCTTCTGACAACACTGGCCCTTGAAGGCACAAGCAAGAGCCTCCACATAGACACACACTCAGAATTAAAAATAAATCATAAAATGAGCAAACAAAACACAGGCTCTTAGGAGGTAACTCAGCCATTAGACTGCTTCCTGTGCAAGCATGGGGACCTGAGTTCAAGCCCCCACATAAAAACTGTGCATGCTACAGAGGAGTACCCCCAAAACTGAGGTGGTTAAGACAAATCCCTGGGGCTTGCTGGGTACTCTAACTGAATTCCAGGCCAGTGAGAGACACGTGGTGGACAGCTCCTCAAGAAAATCCTGGCCTCGACATACACACACATGTATGTGCACCTGCAAACACACTCATTCACACACATACTCACACATGCACACACCCACACACGCAGAATGAGAGAGAACAAGGAGCCTGATTTACCTTTAGCCCATACCGTTTAAGCAGTAGAATTATTCATTCATTTTATGTAAGAACAGGTTTGTGTTAAGTTTTTTTTTTTCTTTGTATTTTCTATATCCAATTTCTTGCAGATTTTTCAGCATTTGAGTTAATTTCAGAGTTCCTTTAGGCACTAACCAGAAAGAAAAAAAAAAAAAAAAAGATTCATTTTCATTTTCATCACAGTCCTACCTAGAATCCTCATCTTTTCCCTCTGAGAATGTGAAGATTTTTTTTGCATCAATTTGCATATAAATGCAAATAATCTTCCTCCAGGTTTTTCGTGCAGCTGTTAGAAAAGAGCTTGGAAATTTTTCGTGGCACATACCTGCAATCCTAGCAGAGAGGTAGAGACAAGAGAACCAGAGTTCAAAGTCATCACTATGCATAATCTCCTGGAGGCCACCCTGAATTCCAGAAACTCCCCACCCCCAATCAAATTCTCCAGTGAGGAGGATAGCTCCGTGATAAAGTACCTGCCTAACATGAACACGCCCCCCAAAGGGAGTGGCACTATTAGGAAGTGTGCCCTTATTGGAGGAAATGTGTCTCTGTGGGGGCGGGCTTTGAGGTTTCCTATGCCCAATGCGTCAGTCAACTTCCTGTTCCTGAAGGATGTAGGACTCTCAGCTACTCCTTCAGCATCATGTCAGCCTGCATGCTGCCATGCTACTCTTCATGATCATAAGACTCTGAAACTGTGAGTCACCTCCAATTAAATGATTCCCTATGAGAGTTGTCTTGGTCATGGTGTCTCTTCACAGCAATAAAAACCCAAACTAAGATAGTACCACGTTAAACTGGGCACGGTGAGAAACGCATGCCTGTAATCCTAGCCCTCAGGACACCAAGGAAAGAGGCTTGCCCAAGTTCAAGGCCAGCTAGGACTACAGAATGTGACTGCCACAAACAACAAGTAAATAAACAAGATGCTTTTTTGTTTGGTTGGTTGGTTTTGGGTTTTTTTTGAGACAGGGTTTCTCTATATAGACATGGCTGTCCTGGAACTCACTCTGTAGACCAGGCTGGCCTCAAACTCACAAAGATCCACCTGCCTCTCCCAACCAAGTGCTGGGATTAAAGGCGTGTGCCACCATCGCCCCACACGCCCCCCCACCCACACCCACACACCTACTTCTGGGTTCATGGCTGTTTCTACAATGCTTGCTTTCCACTCCGCTCGAGGAACAGTGGTAAATGAAAGTGCAGCCCAGACCTCCCGAGGACCAACCCACACCTCCCCCCATAGCTCCGCCCTCCTCCACAGTTGCTCTGAGTTGGCAATTAAAGTCACTCATCAATTTTGTCTCCTCTCCTCTCTTGCTCTTTCTCTCTCTCTCATCACACAGTCTTACTGGCATGGTGATTAGCCACTCAAGCCAAACAAATAAAAACAAAACATTTCTACTCCAGCTGCAGATCAAGAAGCAGCAGGAACAGCTGGGGAGGCCTGGCCTCTTCGCCTTCCTTTTAGCTGCCAAAACAAGTTCCCTTTTAGACCTGGGTTCCCACCCAGCTTTAGGCCCTCTATGTTTACCTCCTCCCTTTTTCTGTCCCTGTCCTTCCATTCTTAAACATTGTTCCTCTGCCTTTGCAGGGTATCCCCTCTCTTTTCTCATTCATTTAACAAATATTCAATGCATGCCTAGAACAGGTGGGGTACTGTAGAAGCCACTGAGGGGCTATGGAAAAAATAATAATAATAACAATAGTAATAGTAACCCCAGCAAATGAGGCAGGAGGATTGCATGAGTTCTAGGCCAGCCTGGGCTACACTGTCAGACCCTGCCTCAAAAATCCCAACAGTGATGACTCAGCAGTGAGGAGCTCTCATTACCCCAACAAAGAACCCAAGTTCAGTTACCAGCATCCACATGGTGACTCACAATCCATAATTCCAGTGCCAAGGGATCTAATGCCTTCTCCTGGCTTTCTTGGGCAAAGGCATTCACATGGTGCAGACACAGGTATGAGCAAGCAAAACACTCATACATATAAACAAATAAATCTTTAGTCTTTCTTGTTTAATTTTTTAAAAAAAATCCAAAGAGGACAAACAGTTCAGATGTTGTGCCCTCTGGCCTTCAGTTGCTCTGGGACCTGTGGTTCACCCCGAAGAAGCAGGAAGGACCAGCACCTAATGGGAACAGCAGCCTCTGGGTGGTCTCGAACAGCCAAAAGAGGTGCTTGGGTCCTCAGGCTCAAGTAGACCGGCTGAGTAATTCCTGAGTTTTCCAACTCTCCATCAGGGCAATGGGAGTCCTGGATGAGGCCAGGGTGAGGAGGAGGTACCAGATGCTGATGCTGAGTGAGGACATAGCCTCCCAGAGAGACCCAGCCTCCTCCCAAGCTCACAGGCAGGAGGGAAGAAGGTGAGGGCAGGGTAGTCAGACTATGGGGCACAGTGGGTGACCCGCATGGCAGGGAGGTAAGCCTGGGAAGGCTTCTAGAGAGAGTCCACAAAGAGCCAGGGTGAAATAAGGGGCAGGTAGCCCAGGGCTAGCTAGCTCTCCTCACTCACCCCTCCCCTTGTCTCCTTCCTTGGATTCATCCTGTGACATCCAGATGGACTGATGGAGGACAGCCAGTTAGAGGCTCCTGGGGTGTAGAGTGGGGCTGGATTCCTGCCTGTAAGGATTTACTCCGGGGCTGCCAGGAAAATAAACAGAAATGATGACATTTAAAAAAAAAAAAAAAAAAAAACCTTCTTGTCCTAGTTGTGCATAAGCATGGTGGTATGCTCACAGAGATCCACCCGCCTCCTGAGTTCTCGGGACTAAAGATGTACACTACCACACCCAGACTTGTGGAAACATTTTTAAAAGCAGAGTCTCAAGGAGATGTTGCATTTTATATCCACAGAGGCACTGTTCCAAATAGCAAAGAGATGAAGCATCTCAAATGTCCACCGGTGTACCAACAGATAAGGAAAATGTAGTGGAAAATCCATCACACAACACAACATGGATCATCACTGAGAATTATGGCGATCTGAATAAAAATGGTCCCCATAGGGTCACATATTTAAATGCCTAGACATCAAGGAGTAGCACTATTTGAGAAGGATTAAAAGGCATGATTTGTTGGAGTAGGCGTGGCCTCCTTGAAGGAAGTGTGTCACTGGGGTAAGGGGGAGCTCAGGCAGAGCCAAGGATTAGAGATTCAGGCTTCTGTGGGGAAGAGAATGGGAGATTCAGTGTGAGTGAGAGGTTATTCATTAAAGCAGATGACATTCTGGGGATAACGGCCAACGGTGTGTGTAGAGTAATGTAGGTTTGTCAGGTACCGAGTCCTCCTCATCTCTTCTTCTGATGGAGATTAAATCTAGCAGCCTATTCCATCTATATCCCTGCTGCCTATTTACCTCACTAGTACAGTCCTAGATTGGTTTATTTACTTACTCACTTATTTATTTTTCCTGAGACAGGGTCTCATGAGACGGGCCTCAAACCATGAAGCCAAAGATGATCCTGGGCTCTGGTCCTCCTCCCCCTCCTAAGTCTTGGGATTACAGCCTGAATTATGAAGGGGCATGGATGGAAAGGGGCTCCTGAGACTGGCAGGCCATATGCCGAGAGAGGCAAAATAAGTCCACGGTGCTCCACGCTTCCATTGCCATAGCAACCCTGCCCTGTAAGGCCAGCAACCCGGGTACCAGTGCAAACCATGGCTTCAGCGGCTCGCCCAATGTCGCCACCGCCTCGACCAGCAAGGAAGAGGCAACTCTTGGACTCTTCTTTAAGCAGCTTTACTCAGGAAACTTGAAACAACCTTCTGACCCCAAGGAAAGCCAGCCCACAGCTTATAAGGCCTTGGGGTAGCCAATCCCGGCACGCCACATGGCGAATGCTGATAGGTCCGCATACGCGGAAGCAAGCCTAGATCTCAGCCTTAGCCAAATAAGGACTTGTTTATCACTGAGAGCACTCACCATCGGGAAGGTGGAAGGCCGAAGCCAGCACCATCTTTAAGGCGTGGCACTTCCCAGTTCTCTACAGCCCAACCCCTTGCCTGCCCTCCCCAACCCTCTCCTTCCTCCCTAGCTATATTAGTAGAGCTATTACATTATCCGAATAGACATAGTTAACATTTGTCCAGTGGACTTAATGGCTTATATCCATGAACTTACAAGAATTCTTTTAACAGTGCAGTACAAATTACCTTTAAAAAAAATCTTTTTAAACTTTTTTCAGTAAGCTGGGCAGTGGTGATGCATACCTGTAATCCCAACCAACATTCAGGATGTAGTAGCAGGTGGATCTCTGAGTTTGAGGCCAGCTTGATCTACAGAGTGAGTTCAAGGACAGCCAGGGCTACACAAAGAAACCCTGTCTCAAAAGCATGTTTAAAAAAAAAATAAAAAACTGTTTGCAGCTGTTTGCAGGCTGGAGAGATAGCTAAGAGGTTAAGAGCTCTGGCTGCTCTCCTAGAGGTCCTGAGTTCAATTCTCAGCAACCACATGGTGGCTCCCAGCCATCTATAATGAGATCTGGTGTTCTCTTCTGGTGTGTGGGTATACATGCCAGCAGAACACTGTATACATAATAAATGAATAAATTTTTTAAAAATCTGTTTGCTTAAGCACACACACACTCGTATGGGTGTGTGTGTGTGTGTGTGTGTGTGTCTCTCTATATGTGACCACTGAGTCTAGAAGCTGAGGTTCAACTGCTTGCCACAACCAATATTGGGCTGGGCTCTTAAATGCTGAGTCATCTTTCCAATCCCTGGCTGCTATTATTATTATCAATCTTATTATTATTATTACGTGTGTGTGTGTGTGTGTGTGTGTGTGTGTGTGTGTGTGTGTGATGCAAACACTTCTGTATGGTATGACACACATGTTGAGGTCACAGGACAAGTTTCTGGATTGGATTCTCTCCTTCCACCATCCTGGAGCCCTTCTACCGATGGAACCATCTTACTGACCTGCAAATTGGCTTTTATTCCTGATATACAAGTGTAAGGCCAGTAAATGACGGCTTGGGGACATGAACTAACACGCCCAAGATCACAGCGGTGGAGGCTGCCTGAAAGTGGAGGCTGGTTCTTTGTGACAGCGCAATACCCGCTCATCTCTCCTCTGCAAAACCACTCACTGGACACACACAACTTCGCCGTTATTGTCCTGGCCAACAATTCCACTCAATCCACTACAACCCATAAAACACTGAAGACCTGAGGAGGGGATCTAAGAAAATCCCACTAAATCACATTGTGTGTGGGGGTAGCTTGAACCTCCATAACCCAGCCCGTGGTGGGGGAAGGGGGTGGGGTGGGAGCAGGGGAAAGCAGAGCAGCAGCTGTGGCTCATACCTGCATAACCCTGCCCGTGTGTGTGTGTGTGTGTGTGTGTGTGTGTGTGTGTGTGTGTGTGTGTAGGGGGCAGGGCAGTGGCTTGTAGCTTCATAACCCAGCAGTGCTCCTGGAGAAGAAAGTGTCCCTTCCACAAACAAGAGCCTAAGCCAGGCTGCTGAAGCTGTCATGTTTTATTGAAGAATGAGCATTCTTGTGGGGCTCCGTACATTTTGATTTAGCAGTGCCATAGATATAAAAGGAGCCCCTGTACTCACTGAAATTGCATGGTGAATCCTAGTTAAAGAGCACATTTGGAAGAAATACTGCTTTACCCAGCTTTAACTCAAGAAGATTTAAAAAAAAAATGCATAGTTAAGATAATTGGCTTTTTTAAAAAAAAAATGGAGCTACAATGTTCTGAAGCCAGAAAAGCCCATTTCAACCTCTTATTCACCTCCCCTTGTTAATCATGATAATGCGCCCAAGCCCCACCCACCACAAGCTTGTGAACTAATTGGCCATATTTTATTATATCCAGAACACACACCCACAGAGTCTGCAGGACAAAAGATAAAGACGAGAGACAAGGGCATGCAGCTGGGTGTGGTGGCCTTGCCTGTGGGAGACCCCAGACAGAATTATTGTGAGTTTAAGGCCAGCCTAAGCTACCCTAGTAAGTCCCAGGCCAGCCTGGAAAAAACGACCAAAAGTGAGGAGGGGGCAGATGAGACGGACACGCCTGTGACCCCATGGGGTTCAAACTCTGAAGGTGGAGCCGAGGGCTGAGGCTAGCCTGGGTTACTCAGGAAAACAGTGAGAATTTTCTGGACAGAAAAAGAGGAAAGAGGTGAAGGAAGGGACAGAGGGAGGGAGGGAACAGGGAGAGGGAGGGGAGGGAAGCAGGCTGGCTCTGTCTGTGGGTCCTCCGCAAGAGCAGCAAATGTTCTCGTTTTGTTTTGGTTTGGTTTTTTTTTTCCGTGTGTGTGTTTGTGTGTGTGTGTTTGTGTTTTGGTTTTTTGAGACAGGGTTTCTCTGTGGTTTTGCCAACTGTCCCGGAACTAGCTCTTGTAGACCAGGCTGGTCTCAAACTCACAGAGATCCGCCTGCCTCTGCCTCCCGGGTTAAAGGCAAGCGCCACCTGACAGACAAGTGTTCTTAGCCTCTAGATCATCTCTCTTACCCTCAGGGAGATGCTCTTAACAAGCTTTTCAACTTTTGAAGTCTTGTCTTAATGACCAACGGGATGAAAAACAAATCAAGTTACCTAATTTGACGTTAAGATATCAGACTTCAAAACATGGAGGGGATGGGGCTGCCCCAAGGCCAGCCGGGAAGAGCTTGGGGAAAGTCACAGGCTTGGCTCCCGTCAGACCACCAGCCATTGTCCTAATGACAGGGGACAGGCTTGGCTTTGGCTCCAGAACAGATTCTGGAAATCTGGCAGCCTGGTCAAAGTTCAACTGACTACAGGAAGACTTTCCAGCGGCCCCTGCATCCTTCTAAGAAGAAAAAGGAGCCTGGAGCTGGGGTATTTGAGGAACAAATGCCTGCCCTCTGGGCTTCTTTTTCCCTCTGGAAGCGGCTTGTCTCTCTGGCTTTCCCTGTGTCTAAGTGTCCTTCGTTCTACACCAAACGGATGGACGCCTTTCATGGTGCTCAAAGCAGTGTTCACCAGACGATGGGATTCCAGGCAAATGCTCTCTTGCTAGGAAAGGACTGGCATCCCTGCCCCCTAAGGGGAAATTGGAGTGTCAGAGGAGGAGATGAGGAGCTGGGAAGGGCCGGCGTAGGTCCCAAGGTTGTCATGTTGGCTCTGAATTTCTGTTCAGAGGGCTCCATTGCAAAGGTGGGGCAGGATAGCAGAGAGAGGACACAAGAAGGCAAATGCCAATGGCTTGGCTGCCCAGCTAAGGTCAGGACCGTTAAGTACTCTGAGAATAAAGCATACTAAAGAATTTCAGCGGAGAAGCTGGCATGACCAGATATGTGTTGCAGAAGATGGCTGAAGACACTCTAGAAATCCAGGAATGAGGGTAGCAAGAGCATTAGGTCCCATCCTGCCCCATCCTGTCCAATCCTGTTCTTCCCTGCCCACAAGGTGTCTGTGTGGCCCTGCCTGTCCTGAAACTTTCTTTGAAGACAAGGCTGGTCTTGAACTCAGAGATCTGCCGGCTGGGATGAAAGGGGTGTGCCAACACACCTCGCTGAGCATTAAATCATAACAGGCCCCCAGCCTGCTACAAAGGCTCCAGGGAAGCCACGCCCATTCAGGCATTGCTGTATCTGTTCCTGAGATAATCACAACAGGAGCTAAGCAGCAGAGTCTGTGTGGCCACACCCCCCTGAGGGAAGTCGTTTCTTTTTTGGTTTTTCGAGACAGGGTTTCTCTGTATTGCTTGGGAGCCTGGCCTCGAACTCAGAGTTCTGCCTGCCTTTATTGTTTTGTGTTTTAAGACAGGGTCTCAGATAGCCGATAGTGGCGTCAATGACACTACATAGCCAAGGCTGACCTTAAACCTCCGACCCCCAGTGCTACACCTCCCAAGGGCTGGGATTACAGGGAGGCAGCACTGTGTCTATACAGTCCACGATTTCAAGTGCTTGAAACCTCACCTTGCAGATCTCAAATCTGCATATCAACCCGCCACCCTAAACTTCTCCAGCGCAGGGGTTGGGCTGCCCTTCCCGCAGCTGCGCATCCCTGTATAACCCAGTCATTTTGGATACTTGGCCCAGGCTCCCCCTCTTGGTCGTGGCTCCTCCCCCTACCTCCCCGCCCCCCCTCCTCACTCGGTCCGGCTCAGTCTGGTCTTGATCACCCAGATGTCCCTGTCTCTGGGTGTTGGTATTCAGGCATTATGCTGGCCTGTCCCCGTCACCGGGCAGAATGCACCCAGGGTTCATGAGGACTGGTCTGCACGCAGGTGCAGAGGACCCTTTAAAAGACAGGCCCCGCCCACTCATGCTCTCTTCACTCTCTTTCCTCTTTTCCAGTTCTCTTTCCCAGCTCTCTTTCTGCTGTTTCCCTGGCGCAGACAGGACTTTTCCTGTCTCCCTCTTCTCTTCTGTCCTCTCTCTTCTTGTCTCTCTCTGTGTCTCTTTCTCTCTTTTCTCTTTCCTCCCCCTCCCCTACCTTCTAATAAAACTTCTCACTTAAACTCTGCCTGGAGTGTTAGTCCCTCTGCCTCAGTCACCCTCGCCTGCCATGGAATTTGCCAAGGTCCCCCACGCAAGGTCCCCCCTCAAACTTTATCCTAATACTGGGTATGCACTCCCTCAAATCTGTAGTTACACTTTCTCCTCCACCATACCCAGGAGCAGCCATGTACCTTTCCTTTTTTAATTACGTTTTTCGTTTTGTTCTGTTTTTTCACTCTGAGTTCACACTGGGCACACAAACACACGGCATTTAAAGAGAAGCTACAACAAGAGACTGTGTTTCACAGTTTCAGGGGCTCAGGAACCAGGAAATGGTTTGTGTGGGCTGTCTCTGCTCAGGGTCCCTGGAGGTTTCATTCAAGCTGTGAGGTTATAGAAACACTGGGAATGTCTCCATGTCAGAATGCCTGTGTTAGCGGGAAATTATGGCAAGCCCAGAGTCGTGGAAGAAGAAATAACCACATGTAAAGATCACTCTGGAGATAAATGTTTTTCCTGGGAGTAGTGGCTCATAACTTTACTTCCCAAACTTGGAAAGCAGAGGCAGGGGCATCTCTGAGTCAGTGCTACAAAGTAAGGCCTGGACTCAGAAGGAGGAGGAAGATGGGGGGGGGAAGGGGGGGCGCTGTAAGGCCTGGGGTTGTAGTCCCGCATTTAAAAAGTAATAATAATAATAATAAAATATAAAATAAAAGAAGAAAACAAAAAGGAAGAAGAGATAACAAAACACCACCCCACATAATCTCATAATTTTCTAGATTGTAAGAATAAAGTAAATAGCTTGGATTTCCGTTTTGTGAGGTTTTTTTGTTTGTTTTGTTTTGTTTTGTTTTGTTTTGAGCAATGCTGTCTCTAGAAGTTAAGGTACCCACAGGGCATGCTGGCATTGACCCTAATCTCAGCACTCCAGAGACGGAAGTATTGCAGCTATAAATCTGAGGCCAGCCCGGGCTATATAATTCTGGTCTAGCCTGATCTACAGAGTGAGATAGATGAGTCTTAAAACCCATCAAATGTCTTCCTTGAGCTCTCACATTATTTTCTGTTGAAGGGGCCAGACCCTCATGCAGCCCCCTGCTTTAGCAGCCATGACAAGCTGCTAAAGATATGTAGGCCTCTCACTCGGCAAGTGTCTGACCTTGCTGTGTCTGTCCTAGTCACTAGGAGGTCAGTGGCAAGGAGCCAGTCAGAAGTTAGCTAGTGGGACTCTGGATGTGCTTTATGGCTGTGGGCGTGCGTTAAGGTAAAAGTGGCATTAACAGTAGAGCATAGCAACTGCCCTGGGAGGGCCTATAGGCATTAGCAACCAGTTAACCAACACAGAACAGGAAACCCAAGCCCAGAAACGCACCAATCCTGAGACTGTTGCAAACCCCTAGACAATGCCCAATCAGCCCCACCCCCAGGTTCCTCTGGGTCCTTCTCATGGCAGCTGCTCTGTTGGAAGGATGAAGTTATAGACAGAGTTATAGACAGTTAACTCGTTAATAGTAAAAGACTCTTTGCTTTTGCTTTGGAATGGGTCTCCTGGCGATTTCGAGGTTCAGAATTTGGGCACAACACTGAGGCAGGGTCTCATACTGGGACATGCGGTAGGCAATTAGGCCAGGCTGGTTGACAATGGAGGTCTAGGTTGTCATGCTCACATAGCAAGCATTTTACCCGAGGAGATTCCGTCCGCCCCATTTCTGTTGTTTCGGGCAGGCTGGCCTTGAACTAACAGTGTGGTCCAGGGCAACCTGGAATTCCTAATCCTCCTGCCTCTACTTCCCAAATGCTGAAATTACAGGTGTGAAACATTGGGCCAGCTCATCTCTTAGTTACCATTTTATAGGGTTTCTCTTTGTAGCCCTGGCTGTCCTGGAAATCGCTCTGTGGCTGGCCTTGAACTCAGAGAGAACCTCCTGCCTCTGCCTTTCAAGCACTGGGACCAAACTATTGCCACAGTGCCCGGCTGAAGGCACTGTTTTTAATTGCATTTTTATTTGTTTATTCTGAAATGGGCCATGAGCATGGTGTGGCACGGGGTTCTGAAGAAAGAGGTCAGAGGACAACTTATGTAGGTTGATGATCTCAACCTTCCTAATGCCTTAATGCATTTCCTCATGCTGTGGTGACCCCCAACCATAAAATGATTTCATTGCTACTTTATAACTGCTATTATGGATTGCAATGTAATATCTGATATGCAGGATACCTGATAAACAATCCTCTAACGGGGTCACAACCCACAGGTTGAGAACTGCGGGGAACCTGTGGGGCCAGTGATTTAGTTCAGGACCTCAGGCTTGGTGCAGGGACCTTTATTTGCTGAGCCTTCTGGCTCGACACATATACATATATATTACAAGTATATATGTATATGTATATTACAAATGTATATGCAGGTATATTTATATATATATATATATATATATATATATATATATACATACACATACACATTTAAGACAGGGTCTCACTTTTAAAAATAAGAGTCTCCTTTAATACCAGCACTCGGGAGGCAGAGACAGGTGGATCTCTGTGAGTTCGAGTCCAGTCTGGTCTACAGAGCGAGTTCCAGGACAGGCTCCAAAGCAATACAGAGAAACCCTGTCTTGAAAAACAAACACAAACAAACAAAAGAAAACCGTTAAGGGTCTCACTAGGCAGCCCTAGCTTCATACCTAATTATTTTTGAGTCCCAATAACCAGTAAATTCAGAGTGTTTTGTTTTTCTATTTCGTAGCAAAAAAACACAAAAAAAAAACCCAAAAAACAAAAAACAAAAAACAAAAACAAAAAACCAAAAGAGGCTTGTGTCCATCTAACATCTAACATGTGGTCTGGAGTAGGCTCCCTTCCTTATGCTTTTTGAACTTAAAGTCCCCTGGAAAGAGGGACCCTCAGTTAAAGTCTTGACCACGTCAGTCTGGCTTGTAAGCATGTCTGTGAAGCATTTTCTTAATTGTTAGTAGATGTGGGAGGGCCCAGCTCACTGTAGGAAGGAGGAGGCATACCCTGAAGACGGGCCTGAGCTGAATAAGAAGGTAGCTGAGCAAGCCAGGGTGGGCATGAGCCAGTAAGCAATATTCTTCCCTGGTCTCTGCTTCAGTTACTGTCTCAGCATCCTTCAGTGATGGAGTGGAGAAGCAGTTGGCTGGATAAACCTTTTCCTCTTCCGAGTTGGCTTGGCTCAACGTTTTATCACAGCGAAAGAAAGCAAACTTGGACAGCTGGCACGAGCTAGCCCTGATGTCAATCCTCAGTATCCCCCAGTACCATTCACAGGGTAGGTGGGGTCCAGGACCCAGAGAGGTCAAGAATGGTCTGAGTTCTGAGAAGATGCTGCTTTCTCGGGTCAATTCCCAAGGCCCCAGAAGAACCTAGAGGGAAAGGAAAGGAAGCCCAAGGCCAGCACAGGGCGGGGATGGATAAAACCCTTCATAGTGGAACATCATTGTTCATGGTGTAAGATATGAGCCGGGGAGGGGGGATTGTAAACTGAAATGTTACAACTTCAGAAAGAACCGACATGCTTCATTAGCACAATAGATGGGATGTTGGCCTCATACAAAGAACTAGAAGAAACTGTTCTGGGTGTGGAGCTCAGCTGATTGGAAAGAGGCAGCTCATGACTTCTTTACTTGACTTCCAAAATTTATTATTTATTTATTTTTAAGGTTCACAGCACAGTCTAGGCTGGCCAGGAACTCCCCTATCTATATAGGCTGGCCTCGAACTTGTAGTGGTCCTCCTGCCTCAGCCACCCCCGAGCTGGGATCACAGACACTAGCATGGTCACATCCAACTTCTTTTGGTTTTTATCTCATCCCTTTGAGGCCTCTCCAGGCAGAAGAACATGGAAATGATAAGGAGATTGCAAGTGTGTCTGTTGGTGGCCATAGTGACACCAAGACCGAGAGTGACAGACAGGATTGTGCAGTCAGTCAGGCAGGAAAACGATTGTGTTTGTGTTGGATGGAATCTGATCTGCCTCTGCCTCCCGAGTGCCACCGATGCCCGGCCCCAGTAGTATTTGTTAAAAGGCTGCCTTTTATCCTGTACAGAACAGTTTTTTCCCTGTCAAAAATCACTTGGGCACACTGTAAGGGTTTATTGTTCCTGGAACAAATTACAGTTACTTTTTAAACATTTAGTAATTTAAAGACACACCAAAGACATGTGTCTTTGGGGCTCAATAATGTAGCTGTCATCCCAGCACTTAGGAGGTGGATTCAAGAGGGTCAAAGTTCAGCGAGATATTTAGCTACATGGTGAGTTTCAGTCCACCTTGAGACCCTGACCCAAAACAAAATGGCCCAGTTAAGATTCATGCAGAGGGGCTGGAGAGATGGTTCAGTAGTTAAGAGCATTGACTGCTTTTCCAGAGGACACAGGTACTGTGGTTTAATAAGGATCAGGAGAAACAAATAGGCGGAATAGATGTTTATCAGGGAGAAATAACTCACAACATAGATGAACACCAGCAGGTTCCTGGACCCATGGATGCCTCCAGATGTTCTCCTGTCCCCGTCTTGGTCCTGCAAGCAAGAGAGCTCCAGGAGACTCTTCCTCAGACTTAGTTACCCCAGGTAACTTTTGCCTCTGTCTCCACCCCCCAATGGGCGTGGTCTGTGCCACAGGTGCGGACAAAGTGAGTCTCTCAGTACCCACATGGCAGCTCACAGCTGTCTGTAATTCCAGTTCCCGTGGATCCAACCAACACCAATTCACATAAAATAAAAATAAATACATTTTAAAAATAGTTGCACAGAGCCAGGTGTGGGGCATAGTCCTTTAATCGTACCACTTGTGAGGCAGAGGCAGATGGATCTCTGAGTTTGAGACCCTATTTAAAAAAAAAAAAGTTGGCTACATCATAGACTAATTACATCTGTTGAAGGCAAATGGATTTGAATTAATCAAATTTCTTTTTTTTTAAAAATATTTTTACCACGTTTATTTTGTATATGTATGTGTGCATGGTCAGAGAACACCTTTGAGAGCTGGCTTTTTCCCATTGTGTGGGTGTCAGGATGGAACTCACCTTTACCCCCACTGAGCCATTCTACGGTTCTCTCCTGTTCTTGATAATTATTAAATTCCACATGTAAGAGCAAATACTCAGTTGGGCACTTGGAAGGCAAAGGCTGGTGGGTCTCTGAGTTCAAGGCCAGTGTGTTCTCCATAGTGAGACACTGTCTCTAAAACAAACAAAACAAAAGGATACATACCCCCAAAATGAAACAACCCCCACAACACACACACACAAATATTCATTGTTTCACAGTTATATTTTCTTCACTATTGGGGATTGAACCTATGACCCTGAGCATCCTATGCAAGCATCCTACTGATGAATGACACTGCATGATTATCAAGGCCGACAGAAAGTGAGTCAGCAATTTCCTGGAAGGTAGGTGAGGTTTCAGGGAGCAAAGACTGAAGAGAGATTTGGTTGGGGTGGGGGTGGGTGGGAGGGTTGATGGTTAGGATCGCTATTTTCTGTTTATTTTCAGATAAGGTCTTGCTATGTAGCCCAGCTTGAACTCAATGATACTCTGGGATACTGAAATTGCAGGCATGCACCACCACACCTTTGTATATTTTGGTGTTTTGTTTTTGTTTTTGTTACATTTTAAGACAAGGTCTCACGCTTGCAGCCCTAGCTGGCCTAGAATATACGTGTAGATCAGGTTGGCCTTGAACTCAGAGACCCTCTTGAGTGCTAGAATGACAGGGGGCAGCATGCCAGCCATGTGTGCAGTTCCTCCTGTGTTAACTCTGCCTCTCCAGTGCAGGACAAACACACCATTGAGGAACTGACAGCCGCCACTCAAGGAATTTAGTCAGCACTGTGGCTATTATGATCCCATGCTAGAGTCTGTTTTCAATAATGACATGTTTTTACTCGGAAAGAAACCCATGAATTCCCCAAGATAAAACAATTGGTGTTTCATGTTCTTCTAAGCGGAGTAAAATTCAAACTGGTTATGGAGGTTCTCGCCTATAACCCTAGCATATGAGAGGCTGAGGCAGGAGAATCACTGGGAGTTTGAGGTCAGCCTTGCCCTGAGCCAGACCTCATTTCAAAACAAACAAGCAAAAACCTGAAGAACAGGACCAGCAGCCTGGATCTCCAGGCAGCAGGGGATGCTGGCTACTGAAGCCCAGCGACCCACGGTTAATTCCCGGGTTCCACATTAAAGCAGAAGGGCAGAATGGAATGCGTGAAGTTATTTCACCATGCACAGGTGGCAAGCCCGCTGACAAATGGGAATAGTAAAATGACACAGAACAAAAAAAAAAAAAAGGGAGAGAATACAATTAGAAGTCTGAGGGTTTACGTACAGCAGGCGCAGAGTTCTTGCCTCTTAAGTGTCAAGTCCTGGATTCATTCCCCAGCACCAAAACAATAAAAATAAAGGAAGTAAAATTCAAATAAATTCTTTCACCCACACTCAGGAATACAGTAGCACTGAAAAGATACGTATTTCGGAGGCTTTTTTTTTTTTTTTTTTGATGGAGGCACATGTTTTTATTTATTTTAATGTTTATTCTTTACATATGTTACATTCTACTTTGGACTCTTGGTGGTTTTTTTGTTTGTTTCTTTGTATGTAATTGAGCTCCCAGGCTTGTAGTGACGTCATCAGATATTGAGAGAAAGCAGGCAAGGGAACAGTCTGGATTATTATTGATTTGTTTTGTTTTGTTTTGTTTTTAGATGGTTTCACTACCCTTGGCTGTCTTGGAACTCACTATGTAGGCCAGGCTAGTCTTGAACTCATAGAGACCCCTTTGCCTCTCTCTGGGATTAAAAGTGTGTGCCACCACGAATAGTCGATTTTTTAAAAAAATTATTTTATTTATTTGTAAAAGACTGGGACTCTTGTCATCCAAGCTAACCTTGAACTTGACTTGTAGCTGATGGTTTTGCGAGTCTGCTGGCCCCAATTATGGTTCTCCAGTGCCAGGATTAGAGGGGAGACCAGCATACCTGAGTTACTTGGTGTTCCAGATGAAATCCAAGTCTTTGATTATGCTAAGCAAACACGACTTGCCACACAGTTATTTTTTAGTTCAGTATAGTTATAATTTAAAAAAAAATTTTTTTTTTAAATTATGTACGCTGAGTGTAGTGGATATACACTGAGTGGCAGGTGGATCTCTATAAACTCAAGGCCAGCCTGGCCTATGTAGTGAGTTCTAGGCCAGCCCGACCTGTCTGGAAAAAAACTTGACTATGAGTATATGTCTCTGTGTGTGTTTGTACACGTGTGTGCAGGTACCAGAAGCATTGGTTCCCCTGGAACAGGAGTTCTGAGTGGCTCAGCAGCCCAGGTGGAGCTGGGAACTGAACTCTGGTCTTCTGGAGGGGCAGGAAGTGCTCTTCACCACCTAACTACCACACCTTTTCTCCAGCCCCCGCCTCCCTGCTTCAGTATTTTGAGACAAAGATCCGGCTTTGCTGGCCTGAAGCCATGACCTTCCTCCTGCTCCATCCTCACCAATGCTATGGCTGTGAGAGTGACAAGAAGTCATTGGGGAGAAACAATAACAATAACAGACACAAAACTAGTTGGTAAAAATGAGATCAGTCCCCAGGAATGAGCATCCTTCTCAGGACACAGATTGGTAAGAGAGCAAACCAGGAGAACAGAACTGTCACGGGGTCTTCGATCCCATTCCTAATAGTTATTCAGTAGTAGCGTGGATACCAACCTGGTTTGTTTCATTTTTAATATTTATTACTCTTGGTTTTCAGTATGTGTGTGTCCACTTGTGCATATGCCTACATGTGCATTGTAGACAGTCGGGAGTCACTGTGTGCGTTCAGGAAACTCCACTCGGGTTCTCTGCAAAAGTAGTTCCCACTCTTAAGCAGCCCAGCCATCTCTCCAGCTCCTCCTTTCTGTCTCTGAGACACTCTTGCATATTGTAGCCTTGAACTACGACTCTGGTTATCTTCCGGCCTTAGCGTGCTGGGCGCTGGGATTACAGGCATGAGATCCCACGGCCGATTCGTTTCATTTATCTTTACTTAGACTCACCTTGAATGACGTATTGGCAGTTACTGGAATTAGTTCTCTGGAAATAGTTGATCCTATGGAGACTGGAAACCACTGTGAGTGGGAAAAACATTCCTATTTTCATACATATATGCTGTTCACATATTTGTGAAATAGAATGTGATATTTTGATTTATGACTCCCTGTCCAAGTAACAAACTCAGGGTAATTTGCATACCGTTCACCTTAAACTTAAACTGGGGATGCTTGTTGAGTGTGCTGGAACCCACGGGCTTTGGCCCAGCACTACATAAAACCCGGTGTGATGGTGGTGTCTGTGATTCAAGCATTGGGGGGAGAAGCAGGAAGATGAGTCCAGGGCCAGCCTTAGGTACATAGCAAGTTAGACTTAGACGACTTAGACTCATAGCCAGCCTAGGCTACATGATGCCTCCTCTCTCTCTCTCTCTCTCTCTCTCTCTCTCTCTCTCTCTCTCTCTCTCTCTCTCTTTTCCTCACCCCCTGTTTATCTCTGTCTCTGTCTGTGTCTCTCTGTCTCTTGGGGGAGGCAGTTCTGGAGAATTGAATTCTCCATGTATACAGGCAAGTACAGTTCTACTGAGCCACGGTCCTGGTCCTGAGACCATATCTAAATACTAAAATACAATAGCTCTTATCATTTCTTTATGATGAGTCCATTCAACTTTAGCCTATTTTGAGCTTATTCACGGTATTCAGCCTGTGTCCTATTGGATAACGCCACGGTACTGAGTTGATCAAGCTTTTTCTGCAGCATTCTTTATGTGACTGGTTTTTCTGGAGAAGCAAACTTAAGAAGTACAAGCTCGGCCTGCCTCACAGGCAATGCCTGTTTGTTTTTGAGAAATCTCAAATTGTTTTGTATGAGAGAATTAACCCTCTCGGGGAAACATCTCAAGTCACTGTCCCATGGGAGCTTGTGGGGGGAAGGACACCTGCACCCTGTGGTGAGCATGTGTGTGTGTGTGTGTGTGTGTGTGTGTGTGTGTGTTGAGTGTGTGAGTGTGTGAGTGAGTGTGTGAGTGTGTATGTGTGTGTGAGTGAGTGTGTATGAGTGTGTCTGAGTGTGAGTGTGTGAGTGTGTGAGTGTGTGTGTGTGTGTGTGTGTGTGTGTGTGTTGCTAGACAGAGTCTGTGTAACAGACGCCTCTAAGGGAGGGGTGGAAAGCAGGGCAGCTGTCTTCAGTTTCTCAGAGGCCAGGAAGGCAGTTCTTCAGATATTACCAGAACCCAACAGAAGAAACCTCCAAGACTTGCATGGGAGCCTTGGCTGGAAAGCAGGGCAGCAACGGTGTTTGGATAGGTGCTTGATAATGTGTGTGTAAGGGATGGAGATGTCACTCAGTTATTACTGCCCTTCCCAGCATGCCTAGAGCCCTCAAATGCAAGAGTATCCTATTTGCTGGCCAGTGGCGGCTCTTTAATCCCAGCACTGGCCAGCCTGGTCTACAGAGAGCAGCCAGGGCTACACAGAGAAGCCATGCGTTGAAAAACAAACAAGCAAAGAAGACGAACTCTAAGGTTTGTTATGTAGCCCAAGCTACTCCAAATTGACTATGTGGCCCAGGCCAGCCTCAGGTTCATGGGAATCCTTCTGTATCAGCCTGCTCAGTGCTGAGATTGTAGGTTTGTGCTCCAGGCCTGGACGAGCCATTATAACTACTATACCAGTAACCTAGAGGTGTTTTAGGCAGAATAGGGAATATTATGTGTGCATCCCTTAGGTTTTTTTTTCCTTATTGAGAATTAAACTCAAGACTTCATGCAGGTAAGGGCGCGCTCTACTACTGACTATTATAACTCTAGGCCCTTAAAAGACAGCTTTTTTTCGCTCTCTCTCTCTCTCTCTCTCTCTCTCTCTCTCTCTCTCTCTCTCTCTCTCTCTTGTTTTTTCTTTTTCTTTCCTTTTTTTTAAGACAGGGACTCACTGTGTAGTTGTATTGGCCTGGAACTCACAAACTTCCTGTCTCGGCCTCACAGGTGCTTGGATTACAAGAGTGTGCCATTTCATCTAGCTGCTTTGTGTTTTGTTTATTTGTGTGTGTGTGTGTGTGTGTGTGTGTGTGTGTGTGTGTGTGTGTGTGTGTGTGTGCGCGAGCATCTGGGGCCCAGTGGGGCAGAGGTCAATGCAGGTGTCTTCCTTAGCTGCTCTCCAGATGTCTGGTTGGTTTTGTTTTTGAGACAGGGTCTCACTGTGTGACCCTGGCTGGCCTGGAACTTCCCTTAAAAAGGTTCCCAAAGCTCTGCCTGCCTCTGCCTCCCACGTACTGGGATTAAAGATATGCACCACAAAAACTCAAGGTTTGGGGGTTATCTTTTTATGACCGGATCTCTCACTGACTGTCTAGGCTGGCCAAGGATCTCCGGGAACCCTGTTGTAAATAGTCCCCCCCCCCTTGCCTGGACCTCCCGAGACTGTGCTGATGCGGGGTGGGGGCGGGGGGTGGGGGGTTGGTCTAAACTCAGGTCCTCCTCAAGTCTGCAGCATCTGACCAGCCATCTCCCCATCCCCCTAGTTTCGCTTTTCGCTTTTCAGAAATAAGAAAAGGCACGGTTTTACAGCCTGTTTAATAATCATAAAGGCAACAACTCGTGCTGTAAGCGGGCACAGGCAATGTATTCCTCAGCGTTGACCTATCTACGCTAGCTGGAGATCTCTGGCCTTTTAATCTTTTCTGAACATTTCAAGGCTAGTGGATGTGAAAAGCTTTGTCAACAACTTCCCACCAACTCCCATAATACAATCTCGCAGAATGGGGGAACGCTGATAGCATTTGTATCAAAGCAGGCAGTACAAATAGTACCTCCTGCTCCGAGTTCAAGTGCGCCAACTTCGTTGTTCTTAAAGAAGCCCCTCCCCCCACGTCGGGGTCAGGATAGAACCCAAAGCACGTGATCCAAGGCTCTACGTTGGAGCCACTCCCTGCTTCTCAAACTGCTTCAACCACATTTTCAAGTTCCTGCGATCAAAATGTCTCTTTTCACCAACCTGCTTCAGAGAAAGGGGTCGAATAATGCAAGTGTCTTGCAGAAGGGTATGGAGTGTGGTGGTTGAGCGTGGGCCTTGAAGTCCCGTGCCCATTGGATTGCCTTGCTCATCCGTCTACCCACTGTGAAACCTTGGGTGTACAAAATTTGGTTTCTTTGCTTAATCCCTGCCATTTTCTGCTTTGGTAAAATGAGGACAAATAGGACCATCAGGCTGTTGTGACGAGTGTATGTGATCATATGGGCAATGTTTTTGTGAACAGTACCTGATACAAAATGAGAATGCTTATGTTTGGGTTCGGTGCTAGATCACAGAGGCCTCAGATTCCACTCCCCAGCACTCTATGAGGTGGGGGAGGGGAGATGCTAATGTTTCCAAACAGTCAAAATTTACATCGAAGCAGGGTGTGGTCTCTCAAGCCTATATTGTTTTTCTCTCCAGAGACTGGACCTAGCTAGAGAGTTCAAGGCTACCCTAGACTATACTGTGAGAGATTCTGTTTCAACACACAAAACACCATAACACAAAACAAGTTGAGACAGGTGATATTCTTCCAGATAACTAAAAACAAACAGCTTGAAAATCTGTTTCTAAATGGATAAACTCCAGAGAAATTGGCCTCTGTGTATATTCACAAAAGTGAAATAATTTATGTATTTTTATTCTGCATGTTTTGCCTCCGTGTATGTCTGTTGTGAGGGCATCCTATCCCTCGGAAATGGAGTTACAGACGGTTTTCAACTGCTAGGAACTGAACTGGACCCTTTGGAAGAGCAGCCAGTGCTCTTAACTACTGAGCAATCTCCAGTTTCAAGAAAACAATTCTGAAAAGCTAATGAGTGGCTCCCAATATGTTCTTATATGACAACGAATAAGGACCAGATGTTTCCATTGAAACTCAACTAACTTGTATTAAATCTGAGGATGAGATACTAGGCTCAAAAGTCCCTAATTCCTTAATTCTTTCAGCACAGTATCACTCTGTGGCACCCAGGCTGGGCTGGAGCTCACTGTCCAACCCGAGGGGGGGCGTCAGGCTCAAGCTGACCGACCGTCTTGCCTCTGCCACTCAGGTGTCAGGATTACACACATAAACACAACCCCTGGCTCACCTGAGATTATGTTATGTTCTCCTCCCTACTACTCTCACGCTCAGTGCGGAGTAATGCAACAACATTTTAATTGAAGTCAAGTACTTATTGGCTACGACGTTAATATAATGATTATCGAATCGGGTGGAGGAAGAAAACAGGCCAGCCCCTTCTTCGCTGGTATTCGAGATCTTCTTGGTTTGAGAACACCAATGGCGACCGAACAGACCTAAGCCAACGTGGTTGGTGTTCCAGCATCAGCCGAGACAAGAGGCCTGGATGTGTAACCTTCAGCATCAGACGCTCAGAGGACAGGCACATTTCCAGTAACAGCTTCATTTCCCCGCGTTCCCTGGGGAAAGAGGGCGGTGAGTTCTGTTGATGGCATCAGCTGACATCACTGGCTGGGATCATGGGGACGCTGGGCCCACCTCAGCGGTGGCCTGACTGCATCAACGTCTGGGTTTCCCAGCTCCTGCCACGTGAGCCGACCTAATATGGCCAGGCTCAGGAGCAGCCCAGGAGCGCTTCCTTTCTCCTGCAAAAGGAGAGGCGGCTGGAACAAATGCTTAAAGTCAAACACAGTCTGAAGGAGAGCAAATGGGGATTTGGGTTCGCGCCTGGCCAGATGCAAATCCCAGGGCTGCAGAAGCTCCAACCTTGGGGTATCAATCATTGAATTGAAAAACAAAGCTTTTGCTCCCTCCCCCCTTCTCTCTTGCTGTCTCCGAACCTTCTTCAGCCCCGGGACAGATCCCAAAGCTCCCGTCCCCTTTAGGGACCTGAGGAGCCGTGGGGGTGGGGTGGGCTGCTGGGGATCTGCTGGTTGAGCCTTTGGTCCTAACAGCCTAGGGGGAGATGCTGCAAGGCGTGTCTGGGCTGTGCTCATGTGATGAAGGGAGGGAAAAACAAGGAGGGGGGAGGAGGCTACGAGGTGGCTTTTTTTTTTTTTTTCTTTTAAGGAGTTTGCCACGAGCGCGTCCCCCTCATTCGCAGTCCGGGCGCGTTCTCAGCAGGATCGCAGACAGCCGGCTCTCCTCGCCCCTAATCCCTGTGGTCCTGGGAGCACGTCCCCTAGCCCCTCGGCGTCCCCGCGGTCCCAGGAAGGCGGCTAGCCAGCGGGAGTAGGAGAGCCACTGAGCCATGGGCGCAGGCAGTTCCACCGAGCAGCAGAGCCCCGAGCAGCCGGCGGGGAGCAACACGCCGAGCGAGCCGGAGCTCAGTGGCCACGGGCCCGCAGCGGAGGAGCCGGGAGCAGCAGGAGAACCCGCCGACGCGGACCCCGCCACCAAGGTATGCTGCGGCCACCTGCCCGGGTGGGGCGGGATGGAGATGGGGCGTCCTGGCGGTTTCCGCCTGCCACAACTTCCCGCCGGTGCAGTCTGCAAACTCGAGCGCAGCCCATTCCAGGCTCCCGGGGTCTTTCGCACCGGGGCGGGGCTGGCATCTTTGTCGTGGGTCCCCAAGGGCGGCGACCTAGCCCTTCCGCAGCCATCAAATCTGCCTCTGCCCGCCGCTTTGCAGCCTTTCCCCTCTCTTCCGGTGGGCTGGCAGCCCGGGGGATGGCCGGTGGGGCATCCGTAAGAACTGATTGTGGCCAGGCATTTGAAGCTGCCTCACACCCACCCAGATCCCAGGTCCCAGAGAGGAAAAGTCGGAACGTGCTTTGGAGCATCGCAAACCTGGGTTCCCCACCCAGTATTGGCCCTGACACCCGCTCCACCCGGGCCACCGGATTTGGTACCCGGAGCCTTGCGGCAGCGCCTGGGACACCGCCTAGCTGATGCAGAGAATCTGTCTTCCAGACAGAGGGAACCGGAGCAGTAGCACCAATGGAGGGCTAGGAAAGCTCTGGTATCCTCTTTTTCTCACAGTTTGCTGCCTGCGGACTCAGTTGGATAAACAAACATTGGAGTTAGAAGTTTTCCACCGATGTAGGCAAAGGCTTAAGCGAGCGTTCCTTGCACTCTTTCTGTCTACTGAAAAGCTCTAGAAATACTGCATTTTTACAGGCCCGGCTCCAGGTGGGAATATCTAATCTGGTACACCACAGCCTCTACCTTTGTGTCCTATTCTCATTGTTGTGTTTTATTCAGTTCTTTTTCTTTTGTTGTTGTTCGGGGTTGCTAATTAATTTGCTTGTTTGCTTTGAGACAGGGTATCACTCTAACCTAGGCTGGCTTGGAACTCACTACCTAGCCCAACTAGTAGCAATCCTCCTGCCTCGGCCTCTTAAATGACTTCTCAGCCACGCCCGGCTGGTGACATTGCTTTTTAGCTGTTTTCCGGCACGTGTTGGTGAGCAGGACTTCACTCAGGTGGATTTATGATATGTTTACAGAAAGCTGTGGACAAGCAAACAAACAGAAACATCAACCAGTTGCTGAATTTGGGGGTAGAGAGTGATGAGTACTGTTAGGAGTGTTTCCGGAAATGTAGACATCTTTCCGTGTAGAACAAAACATTCATGTCCAGGTAAATCTCCCGGAGGTTGGACCTGATCGCCTTGACCTCTTTAGTTGTCCTAGTATAATAGAGGATGAATGGTTGCTCTTAACAATTTCTAGCTCCACTTTTTAACTCATGGATACTCCTGAAATCCAGCGTCCTCACTGCCTCGGATGCATAGATTTTTCTAAGAGGCACCTCACCTTCTCAGTACACTCTCCATCCTTTGGATGCCTCCGATACATCTTAATACTTGGTAACAGTCTTTTTAAAGAAAGAGTAACTTAAGAGAGAAAGCGTGCAGGTGTGTGCTCCATCTTTCTGCGCGTAGGGTAGGGGTGGGGTAAAATGTGTCGTGCGCATGTGAGGTCAGACAGCAGCTCTGTGAAGTTGGTTCTCTCAGTCTACTTTATGTGGGTTGTGGGGCTTGAACTCATGTTGCCAGCCTTGGGCAGCAAGCACCTCTCCCAGCGACCATCTATCTCAGAGCCCCACACCAGGTTTTAACATAGTTCTGGTTTTGAATACAGTAATTTTAAGGTATAATTGCGTCAAATTTGTTGTCAGGAGACATTGCTTACCTCGGTTTTTATATGATAGTTTTTGTATAATAGTTTTATTAGCTATGAAATATGAACCTTATCCCCTTCCCAATAAGCTGCATTAGTTTACTTAAATACATTCCTTCCTTCCATCCTTCCTCCAGCTTCCATACCCCCTCAAACCTGCATCCCTCTTCTCCATCTTAGTCAACCGCCCTCTTGAAACATCCAAGCAGTTTCTTTTAAAAGATGACTTAAGTGACATCCACAGCATCACTAATTTGTTGGCCAGTTTCCCAGTTATCAATTTGGATGGATCGATACACTCGCGTGTGCTCATTGGAATATATGTGTTTCGATAGGATCTCAGAATCAGGACTGATTCAGTGTCCCCAAATTCTACCCTTACTCTCAATCTTGCGCTCCTGTCCCTGACCTCCAAAGCAGAGAGCAGAGAGGTTCCATCTGCCCCTTGGCTCCCTAACCCCTTGGTCCTTTCCCATTGGAGCCCACATTTGTGCGTTTAGGGGCTTTTAAGCTAATGGGCTTGACTTGTCTGCATCCTCTACAAGTCTAGGGGCTTATCTGGTTTTGCTGGCAATCTGTCCCCTGTGTGAGGCATGGTACCTGGCACAAAGTGAAGAGATTTGGCAAGGGCTGATGGAGGGAAGGAAGTGATGATATTGACTCTTGGGTTTTCCTTGGTTGATGCGAGCTGTCTGCTTCTCCACATTTAGCCTCATTGTGATTAGCTTCATGTATCAGAAAGTGACTGAGACCGGTCTGTTTGCTAATTAGATGGAGCAAATGGTTTAGGAAGAAACTCAGGTTTGAAGGCTCAATTTGGGCGTGGAGGCTCACATTTGCAATCCCAGCTGAGGCAGGAGGATTGTTGTGACTTGACTTTGAAGCCAGTCCGGGCTACATGAAACCTTGCTTTTTTGGTTTTAGGTCAACATACATATAAAGAAATGGCTTTCATTATGGCATTTGTATACATTCCGGATTTTATTATTTATTGGATGCTAGAAAGTGAACTACTTTGGGCAGGATGCTTGGCATGTACACTAACACTGAGCTACAGCCCCCATCTCTAGTTATCAGTCATTTCCTAAGGGTCCCTAAAGGCCTTCCTGATTCAACTCTGCCATGAGGTCAAATAGTTAAACTTGTTTGTTTTTTGTTACAGTTTCTCTGTGTAGCCCTGACTGTCCTGGACCTGGCTTTGTAGATCAGGCTGGCCTTGAACTCAAAGATCTGCCTACCTCGGCCTTGTACTGGAAGATATGCTTGCCTCGGCCTCCTGAGTACTGGAATTAAAGGTGTGTTCCGCCACCACCCGGCACGAGTTTTTAAAGAAATGATTACATGTTTAGTGTGTGTGTGTGTGTGTGTGTGTGTGTGTGTGTGTGTGTGTGTGTGCGTGCGCGCGCGCGCGCACGTGCGTGTGTGTGCGTGTGCATGTGTGCATGCAAGCATGCGTGAGCCCGTGCATGGGCACCCATGCAGGCCTGAAGTGAGCTTCAGATCCACTGCAGCTGGATTACAGGCAGTTGTGTGCTCCCTGGTGTGGGTGCTGGGATCCCTCTGGTCTCTAACAGTAAGTGCTCTTAGCCACAGAGCATCTCTAGCTTCTGGGAGGTAAACATCATCTTCTTCCTCCTCCTCTTTTGGGATTGAACTGAGCCCTAGAGAGTTAAACTTTTGATTATCCAAGTTTAACATTTAAATGCCCTGTATCTTGGTTTTGTCTATGAGGCAGGGAGTTCCATAGTCAGTATTCATATGCAAATTCTAAGAGGAACTAAATGGCTTGGTCAGTTATTTGCCTGGTTTAAGCCTTCACGGTTGCTCCTAGGGACATTAGGGTGGTTGACTTCTCATTTCCTCAGTTGTGAATTTATGAGCTCTGTTCTCTGCAAGTTTATATTCATTCAGTTGCCGACAGACCATGGGTGGCCAGTGACTAATGGACTTACGTTGCTGTGGTAGATTTTGATTTTTGGAGCCAAATTGAAGGCAATCTGAATGGATTAACCTTTGTTTTTCAATAAATGATAACATATTTACTTGTGTGTTGGGGGTGTGCATATACATATATATGGAGGTCCAGAAAACCAGCTGAAGTTAAGTTGACCGTCTTTGACGATGTGGGTTTCAAGAATTGAACTCAGGGCATCAGGCTTGGCTGCAAACACCTTACATGCAGGGATCTTCTTGGCAGCCTTGAATGAACCCTTCTATATTTTCTACTGATCAGTGATTTGCAAACTGGAAATGGAACAGGGCCCATGGTAAGCTGGGTAGGGAGGTGAGGTGCAATCCCTTGTCAAGTTCTAAAGGTCGGGGCTCCCCATGATCTCAGGAATTAGGAGTCACCAAAACATGACTAATGTGCAAAGTTGAAAAGAACTCACTTTTTAAGTTAATTAACTAATTCTAATGCACACATGGACAAGTGTTTTGCCCATACATATGTATACATGTACCATATTCATGTCTGGTGTCCCCAGAGGTCAAGCGTCAGATTTCTGGGCACTGGGGTCACAAATGGCTTTGAGCCACTATATGGGTGTTAGGAAGTGAACCTAGGTCCTCTGTAAGAGCAACAAGTGATCTTAGCTGCTGAGCCCTCTCTCCAGCCCCTTGATTGGTGTTTTAAAGGATGTGTCTGTATTAAACATACTGGAGGTGCCAGCCCATCCCGTAATTGACTGACCTGAGCTACTGTGGTTTTTGGAGAAATGGAAGCGGAAGAAAGAAGATCGAAACTGGCTTTTAATTGCCAAGTCATCTGTTTTACCCTGAATGGTCTAGAATGTAATGGAATCGGAAGAATTGTCTTTATCGATGACATGGAATTTTTGTGGGGTGAGTGTGTGTCTCATGCAGTCCAGGCTGGCCCCGAACTCACTATATAGAGGATGCTGTCCTTGAACCTCTGATTCAGCCTTCCTTTACTCCTGAGGAGTTTCTGTATGTGTGTCACCTACATTCCAGCAGATCTTGATCAGCCCCGCTGTCCACGCATGAGACAAGGCTCTGGCTCTTCTTGCCTAGGCTAGTTTCCTGTTCCGGGCCTGAAGTGGTTCTTGCCACTACTAGCTGGTGTTTAGGCACGCAGGATTGAGTTCCTTCCGCTTTAGTGGGACTCTGCCTGTGGTTCTAGAATCGGAGGCCTCTTATAAAATGGAATGGTTGTCCAGAGGAGCTTGACGTTGATTTCATACAAGAAAAAGGGCTGAGGAGACCTGAGATGGAACCAGAAGTCCCTTATCTTGTAAAGGTTCATGGAGAGGGGACACGCTTAGACAGCCCAAACTGCCCTGTTGGGATTTATTGTTTGTTTGTTTGTTTTAAAGACAGGCAATCTCTTGCCTCAGCCTCTTGAGTTAGGACCACTACAGATGCGCACCGTCCCGCAAAGCTGGACTTGGCCATTATCCATCTCTGTATCTTTTGGTATCTTGCAGGTGGGATGAACAATTTGGTTTCAGCTCTGTCACTGGCTTTGCCCTGATCCTTTGGGCCCTCTGTTAAAAGCTCTAGCTGCCGGTGAATTTCAGGACAATCAACACAAAAGAAATAGCTCGATTGTGTTGGGGCCTGGGCTGGTAGCGGAGGACTCTGGCCTGTTCTTAGCAGGTGGGAAAGCCTGGATTTCATCCCCACCCCCACACCACACGAGCACAAAGGTGTTTTGTTTTCGGCACAACGTCCTGCCTGTTTTCATTGTCTTCTGTAAGTTTTAAAAGATATTCAGGGTTTAGGGAGGAGAACATCTGTGCAAGAAAAGGATCACGGGAGATTATGCCCGTCATCGACCTGTGTATTTCTGTGTGGGCTGCCATCCGTGAAGTGTATGGCATTTAGTTAGCATTTTGAGAAAATAGTTAATACCTATGTCTGTTGAAATCCTTGAACCGAGTCTGTCACTCTCCTACCCTAAACGTTAAACAACACTGTAGTAAGTAGAAAAAGACTAGGCGAAGGACAGGTAATGTGCTGTCTGTGTGCACGTGGGCATACTGTACCGTGGCGAGGATGTGGAGGCCTGGGTAAATTCTCTCATTGTACCATGTGCCAGGGAGTGACCTCAGACTTAGCGGCGGGTGCCTTTATTCAGGGACTAATCTTGTTGGCAGAAATACTATAGCATTGGTTTAAAAGAAAAAGAAATGTAGAAAAAGGGACTACATTTATTTGTTTGTGATAGACCTGGCTGTCACGGAACTCAATCTGTAAGCCAGGCTTCCACACAGAGGTCAGCCTGGCTCTGCCTCCCGAGTGCTGGGATTAAAGGCATGCGCCACCACTGCCCTCAGGAATTCATTTTTATTTCATGCGTGTGTTTGCCACATGCGTGTTGCCACATGCATTCCTGGTGCCCATGGAGATCAGAAGAGGCCGTCAGATCCTGTAGAACCGGAGTTGCAGATGGCTGTGAGCCACCATGGGGTTGTTGGGAACTGAACCTGGGTCCAGAGGAAGAACAGCTCTTAAATGCCGAGCTGCCTTTCCCCCTCCCATGTCCTTTCTGGAAAAATACGTGAGTGCGGTTATTTGAGTCACTGGATTTTGGGCCATTTTCCTGCTGGCGTGGGTTGGCTGGAGGCTGTAAGGATCTGAACCTGTGATGGCTCTTGTTTTGTTTATATTAGTGCTTTTCTTTTCCTTTGTTTTAGAGATCGGATTTTATCTCAAAGGCCAGATTGTTGTCATCCTAGAAATCAATATGCATCCAGGTCTGCCCTTGGAGTCCCAAGTCTTGTTTCTCTACTTCCCAAGTGCTTGGTGTGTCTCACCATCGTGTGTGTGTGTGTGTGTGTGTGTGTGTGTGTGTGTGTGTGTGTGTGTGTGTGTGTATGTACGTGTGTACGAGCATGCACGCGAGTGCATGCATGCGTGTGTGAGAGACTCTGTACAGCCTAGAATCCCAGGTCCAAGGCCTGCATTCATGAAAGGCCATCTTGGCTTCTGCCGGCTCAGTGTGGATACCGTGGCCTTATGGGAGGAGAGGAGCTGGCACTGGAGCCTGTCCTTTCTCCAGTGTTCAAGGCTTAGATGACAACTCAGACTCACTACTGAGGTTGGAGCTTGCGTGGGGAGAGGGGAAGGTGCCAGATTTCTTCCTCTCACATATCTAGAGAAGAAACTAGAGGAAATCATCCTCCTACGTAGTGTGCTGTGGGTAGAGTTCCTCTGCGTGAGCCTTGTTGGGCTGAGGGCGGTGCACACAAGCCACGTCAGGTGTTGCTGAACACAAATGAAGTCTGATCGAGTCAGATTAGATTACAAACCAAGTCAGGTGAAGTCTTGTGTCAGAGCAAAACATAGTGTTCCCTGTGTTTTCTAGCCGGGTTCGAGTGATGCTTCTGGCTCACCCTCCCACCCATCTTGGACCACATGTGGACTGATTTAGTTATCATGTATAGTGTTCTGCCTGCAGAACCAGAAGAGGCTGCCGTATCTCATTATGGATGGTCGTGAGCCACCATGTGGTTGCTGGGAATTAAACTCAGGACCTCTGGAAGAGCAGTAATGCTCTTAATCTCTGAGCCATCTCTCCAGCCCGAGGGAGGAGACATTTTTAACTGTTACCTTGATATAACCTAAAATCACCTGGGGGAGCCTCAAGAAGGGGTAATCTAGAGCAGGTGGGCTTCCGGGCGTATCTGGAGGGTTGTCTTGATCGATGGGCAAAGGTCCAGCCTGAAGGCGAGTGGTACCGTACCATTCTTTGGTTTGAAGCCGTGGACTCAGGGAGAGTAGAGTTAGCTGAGCTGTAGACACACGTGCATTCATTTCTCTTGTCTGTGTCTTGACTTTCCTTCAGTGATGGGGCTGTCACTTGGGACTGAGACCAAATACTCCATTCTCTGCTCAGCTCCTTTTTGCCGGGGCATCTTGCCACAGCAACAGATGAAGCTAGGACATCATGTGACAGTGGTAATGTGGGGCTCAAAAGGCAGGAGGATTTGAGTTTGAGGCCAGTTGAGGCTGTGGAGCCCGTGCTGGTCAGGAATATACAAATAAATAGGCGGAACAAACTTGGCAATGCCGATACATCTCCTGGTGCATCTCCACTCAGCTACACATCTCTAATAGTAGTCCTTTTCCTGACAGCACAGATTGGAAGTGGTGGGGCACTAAGGTCATCAATAGGAGGGGACAGTGCTGTGGAACCTGAAGGTGGCGGCTAACGAGATACAGAGGGGAGGGAAAATGGACGGAAATAGAAAGCTAAAGGCAGGGAGTTGGTCAGCTGCCAGAACACCACTTACCTTATCGAATCTTCTCCAGCAGGAAATGGAGGTCCCTGAGGGTCGACCGCACCCCTTCTGCTTGCAGGTAGAAGAGGTGGTGCCTCAGGGATGACTCATCTTTTCTTGCAAAGAGGGTGTTTCTTTTGAGCAAAGCCCATGTTCAGTGCCAGCTTTTAGGTTTGTGCTGAGGTCAAGGCAGTTAGTGGGTTTGCTCTCTTTGTGTGTTTGAGCCTGTGGCTGCTCATTGAGACAATCGCAGCTGTCAATTCATCACTCTTTTAAAAATGCTCTGTTGTTTATTATTTGTGTGTGTGTGTGTGTGTGTGTGTGTGTGTGTTTTGTGTGTGTGTGTGTTGTGTGTGTGCGTGTGTGTGTGTGCGTGTGTGTGCATGCGCACGCGCTATGGCCAGAGGACAACTTTAAGGAGTAGGTTCTCTCTTTCCACCTTGCTTGCTGTTTCTGTGCTCCAGACCAGCCGGCCGGGGAGCTTCCAGTCAATTCTCTCTTCCCTATCTCCCGTTGCATAGGGAGTGTTAGGGGGGTTACAGTCCCAGGACATAACTCAGGCTTGCTTGGAAAGTGCTTTTCCCTTGAAGCTATCTCGCAGCTCTTTTTACTATTATTTACGTATTTATCCACTTAATTGCTTATTGATATATTTATTATTTGTTTGTTTGTTGGGGGGGGCAGGGTTTCTCTGTGTGGCCCTGGCTGTCCTGGAACTCGCTCTGTAGACCAGGCTGGCCTCGAACTCACAGAGATCCGCCTGCCTCTGCCTCCCGAGTGCTGGGATTAAAGGCGTGTGACACTGCCACCACCCCACTACTTTTTTATTTTAAGCACAGTTTCATTCTGTATTCCAAGCTGTCCTAAAACTTACTGTGTAGCCCAGGTTGACCTTAACATATGACAATCCTGATTCAACCTATTAGGATTGGAGGTATGTGCCATCATACTGGCTGGACACTCCTTGATAAGCCTCACGTGATGGCCCACACCTGTAATCTCGGCAGGGCTGAGGCGGGCGGAGTTACAAATTCAAGGCTACCCTGAGCTCCATAGTTGGTCTGTCTCCTAAGGGGAGGGATGACAAAAAACGGAGGGTTGGGGAGATGGCTCTAATCGGTAATGTGCTTGCCATACAAGCATGATGGCCTGAGCCATATCACATCCCCAGCAACCATGTGATGATATGTATCCACAATCCCGCCACTGGGATGAAAGTTGCTTGCTACCCTATGCAGCCAGATTGGTGAGTGAGCTTCAGGTTTCAGGAAAGACTCTGACTTGAACAATTAAGTTGGGGCTGGGCGTGGTGTCGCAAGCCTTTAATACCCGTAGAAACAGATCTCTGGGAGTTTTAGGTCAGCCTGGTCTATACAGCCAGTTCCAGACCAGCTGGGGCTCCACAGTGAGTCTCAACAAACAAAAAAACAACAATAAGAGATAAAAGTTTGGGCAGCAAGATTGCTTGTTCTGTTAAGGCACTTGCTGTCAAGGCTGGCCAGGGTTTGATCTCCCAAACAGATATCGCAGAAGGAGAGAACTAACTCCTTCGGGTTGCCCTCTGACTGCCTCATGTGCACATTGATTTCTTTGTAGTTCTTAACTTTACTTTTAAAATGTTTTCATTTTATCAGTTGCTTGTTATCACAATTTTTGGGACAGGGTCTTAACTATGTAGCTCTGGCTGTCCTGAAACTCACTACATAGAGCAGACTAGCCTTGAACTCACAGAGATCCGCCTGCCTCTGCCTCCCAAGTGCTGGGATTAAAGACATGTGCCATTATTCCCAGCTTCATTGATTATTATTTTGTAGATAAACTCTCAATCCTCCCGCCTCAGCAGGATCTACAGATACGTACCATTATCCGTGGCTTTAATGGATGCTAGGTTTTATATGTATGGCTCTTACTGATTGTTTAAACCCATCCCTAACAGACTTTTCAGAAGTATGCCTTTTAGAAACTTTTATTGTTTGGAATTGCCCAGCGGCACTGGGGAGTGAGCACTAACTAAATTCTGTAGAAAGTTCAAAGCGTGCTATCCCTGCTCTGATTTCTGATTGGTTAGACACTGCAGTGCGAATGACAGGTGAGGGAGGGACAAGGTGGTCTCTAGGTCACTGAGAACTAGCCCACTTCTTGTTTGATTCCATTTTTGAAACAAAGCCTCATTTTATAGCCCAGGCAGGCCTTGAACTCCTGCCTCAAGTCTCCCAAGAGATGGGAATACTGGTGGGCACCATTGTGTCAGGTTACAACCCACTTTCTATGATGAGTTTTTTTTAATATTTATTTTTTATGTGCATTGGTGTTTTGCCTGTGCATATGCCTATGTAAGGGTGTCGGGTCCCGTGGAACTGTAGTTGCAGACAGATGTGAGCCACCATATGGGTGCTGGGAACCGAACCCCAGGTAGTATTGAAGAACTGTCTGTGCTCTTAACCACTGAGCCATCTCTCATGAGCTTCTTGATTGCTTCAGAAATAACATGGACTAGAAAATCAGTACTTAGAGTTGAGCTCCAACTTCTGTGTTATAACAGGGGCTGTTTAAATGAAAATTTGTAATCTCTCTGCTGTGTGTTGTAGAAAGTAAGTCACTCAAGGAATGTTAGAACATTTTGTTAAATTCTTTCTTATAACAATTTCTCCCAGTCTTGGCACAAGCTCATGTAGAAAATTGAAGCAAGCAAAACAAACAAATAAACAAACAAAAACCAAAAAACTGGGCCATAATGGGAATAAAACCCAGATTGATCATTTTTTACACACACACACACACACACACACACACACCCTTTATTGGAAAACCTCAAGGGTCAAATTTACTTATAAGGCATTTGGTAATCTTAATTAAGTCTTCTGTTTTGCTTATAAGCTAAACTTGCTTGCTTTGATCAACATGGAAATTTTGTAGTTGTTCTATGTGGAGATTTCGTGGTGACTGAGACCCAGGGGTAGTATCTAGACTGTAACAGTGACAGATTTCACATCGGGTCCCTCAAGACATGGGAGAATTGTAAAGAATGCTTCAGCATTCAGGGAAGTAGGTCATGGTTTAAAGTATTACATTGGCCAGAGGAGAAATCTTTCTCGGGCAGTCTCTCTGAGCCCTGGAACCCAGCTGATTCCTTTCCCAGAATGCTTCGGTCTTGAGCAAATTCAGCGACACAGTGAACTTCCCCGGCCCCTGGAGAGCTGGATTCAGAGTTCCAGATTCATTGCTCAAGCTTGTGACTCCAAGAAAAATCATATGTGGGACTGATACTTTTTTTTTTTAACTGCATGATCCTGAAATAGATTTTATTTAAAGACTAATAGGCAGGGCCTGGAGGATCGCTTTGTGCTTGAGAGAGCACTTTCTGCTCTTGTAGAGGATCAACCTGAGTATGGTTCCCAGTACACATATTGGAGGCTCAAAATTGCCTATAACTCCAGCTCCAGGGGATCTGATCCCTTCTTCTGGCCTCTTTGGGAACCCACACACATGTGGCATACACTCTTATAGATGTGTGCCACACGCATATTAAAATAAATTATTAAAAGTAATAGGCGAGAGGAGAGGAAAGGGGGTTAAGTACACTTAGCAAGAAAAGGAGAATCCGTGCTTTTAAAGCCTTGGGATTTGGGGGTGTTGGGAATACAGCGCAGTTGGTATAGTATTTACCCATCACACATGGCCCTGGGTTCAATCTGTAGCACGGTCCTATTGTCTCAGCACTTGATGGTAGAGGCAGAAGGAACAGAAATTCAAGGTCATCTTCTGTATAGAGAAAGGAGCTACTGTGTCTGTCTGAAAACAAACAAATAAAACAAACCGGGGTCCTTTCTGGAAATGTTGGTTACTGCTGGGGACTCAACTTGAGTCCCAGTAGAATGGCAGATGAGTGTTGCACCCAGAGTCTATGGACGACTTGAGTTCAGGGAAACTGCTCTTTGCACAGATTTGTGCGTTAGTGCTCTACACTGAAGGTCCAACGTGATAGGACATGGTAGTCCAGAAAAATATGGGTTAGGGACAAGAGTGGGGAGAGTATTGCTTAATATTCGTGAAGCCCTGGCTTCAATCCTCATCCCCAAGTGTGGTGGCACATACCTGTGATAACAGTGCTAAGAGGTGCAGGTACAATCAAAAGTCCCAAGTTATCCTTAGTTACATCCCCGGTTTCTAGGCCAGCCTGGGATACATGAGATCGTGTCTAAAAAGAAAAAAATCAGTTGGGTTAGCACTGTTTCCTTTCTTTCAACTACTTAATATTTGTTTTATAAATTTGGGGGTGGAGCCAATGAGGTGGCTCAGTGGGTAAAGGCACTTGCCCCTGTGTGTGCCTCATGACCTGAGTTCATTCTGAAGGACCCACACGGTGGAAGAGACTTGACTCCCTCCTATTCCCTCCTCTGGCCTCTGAAGGAATTCTGTGGTATGTTCATTCGCACACACATGCACTCACGCATGCACATACACGCACACACTCTCGCGCATGCACACACGCACGCACGCATGCACACACACACACTAAAATTGTCTAATTTGGGAGACAAAGTCTCCCTGGTAGCTCACACTGGGCTCCGTATTCATACTCTACTGCCTCGGCCTCCTGGTTGCTGAGATTGCAGACTCGCCCACCGTGCAGTGTTTCCCACCAGGTTCTACTCTTGCTGTGTGTTCTGAATCTGGAACTGGAAGAATTGTGTTGAGTGCAGGAAGGAGGGTGTGTTCCACTTCATGTAAAAGTTTTCTTCAGGCCTTGTGGGGTGGCGTAGTCAAACATCAAGGAAGCTGAGGCAGGAGAATTGAAAGTCCATATATTACCTACTTGTAAATTTTTACTTATGGCCAGGCATTGTGGGTACACCCTTTAAACCCAGCACTTGGGATGCAGAGGTGGGGGGATCCTCACATCTGAGGTCAACCGGGCCTACAAAGCAAGTCCTTTGCCAGCCAGGGCTACACAGTGAGGCCCTGTCTCAGAAAACAGAACAAGAGAACTGTGTGGTGCATGTGTGATGTGTGTGAGTGGGAGATGCCCTAGTGAGTGTGGGAGTCAGGGAGCAACTTCATGAAATCTGAATGAAAAAATGAGAACTTGACTGCTTTCAGGAGCTGTGTTGTCGTAGGTATGAGGGAGAAAACAGCCAGACATATATGGGATGTTCCAGAACGAACTGGGCCATGGGTGTGTATGGGGGCAGGAGGTGGGGAGAGAGGAGAGAGCAGGCCAAGTCTCCAAAATGGCGTACGTTATGCATGAAGGAGATGCTGAGAGAAGGGAACAAGCCCGGTCCCCGGGAGGAAGAGGTTTAGGGTTGAGGGCGGGGTGAGAAGTGCTGGGAGGAGCCACAGGTACCAAGGCATGCTGGGAGAGCGAGCCTGCATTTGCTTCGATGTTGATAATCACCTCCGTCATTCCTCCCAGGATTCCTTGTAGCAGAGTCTATTCTTTCCTTTTGCCTCTGTGTATGTTCTTGGGGATTGAATTTAAAGGCATGGCAATTGCCTTTAGCTACTTAGCCACCTCGCCCCTCCACCACGATCTTATTTTATTACCACTTATGTTTTGTGGTGCTGGGATCCAAATCTGGATGTTTTGAACAGGCTCTCAATGCTGGGTAGATCCTGCTTCAGCCTCCCTACGCATGCCAGGAGTACTCTGCCAAGTGCCTTTTTCTTATCTCCTTATTTAACCGCATCCAGATGTGGAGATAGTGGACAGGGATGGGCCCATACGAGATAAAGCAGAAAACTGAGCCAACGAAAGGAATGCTTTAGAAAATTCTGGATCCAGTGCCTTATTGTTCAAAGCGTGCTGCGGGTTCCTCCTGACTTTCAGGCTGCAATAATAACTGTTTGTAGACTTAATTTCAAGCGGAGCCAAAGGTGCTGGCTCAAGCTGCCTTAAGCCTGCGCACTGGCCCTTGACTGTGCTTTCCAAGACAATTGGACTACTGTGGAGTCAAAAAAGCCCCTCTAGCAGTGGATGCTAGAGGTTCTGCGCCTATGTGTGAGCTTGAAGGAAGAGCAAGGGGAGGTCAGTCTGCCTGCTTGAATGGAATTGCAAATTCCTCCCCTGGCAAACTCTGAGCACAGGCAAACGTCAGTGGCTTTCTACGGTCATGAAGAAGGAAGATCTCCAAAGCCTTGGTTCCTTTGCTGGCAGCAGACCAGCTGGTTTATTTCAGCTTCAGATAAGAGCTTGAGAAGAACCCTGGCCCATTTCTGCCTTGAGTCTGATCACAGAAAGCTTTACAGTTTGATTACTAGAGGAAAAAAAAAAAAATAACTGTACTGGAGGCTCAACAACTGCAGCTTTTAGGGAGGTCATCCGTGTAGCGCAGGTTGGCCTGGCTCTTGCTTCGTGGAGGGCAGCAGATGAACGTGTGGTCCTGCTGTCTCCATCCCCCGGCCTGAGATCACACTTGTATGCAGCGCTGGGGGTCAGAAGGGCTTCAGTTGTGTTAGGCAAGCACTCCCAACTGGCCTGTGTTTGCTACTCTGTTCCTTCTGCTTGCGTATCATCGTGTGAGTCTCGTCTTTCCACTCCGACGATTCCAGGGATTGAACTCGGCAGCAAACCCCGCCGACTGTTTTCACTTTAGTTTCTTTAAGACTGTGTTGGGTGAGCTCCAACTCGCAATCCCCCTGCCTCATCTTCCCAACTGCTGGGGCGACGAGGGCACCCTACTAGGCCTAGCTAAAGATGATGTCTGAAATCCATGCGTGTCCAACAAATGCCAGGCTGGATCGATAGTCATTACACGCCATTGACAATAAGACACCGCTCGCCCGGTCTTATCGTCTTGACTTCATTTTTCCAGAACCTCCTAAGCCTCCACCAACAGAGCCACACTCTTATCCCGTGACTTAGTACTGAGAGGAGAGCGTTTCTGGATTGCAATGTTGCTCTGCAGAGAATGTATTTATGGTTGAGGCGTTCAATGAGGCGGAGGTGTGGTTTTCTGTGAGTCAAAGACAACTCTCACCAAGTACACTTAGTTGTCAGTCATTTTACATTTAACATCTCCCCCCTCCCGAGACAGGGTCCAGCCATATACTCCTGATGTCGTCATTGAATTTATCACAATTCTGTGTCATCCTCTTAGGTATAGGACTTACACTGGCTTTATTTCTTCTTCTTCTTCTTCTTCTTCTTCTTCTTCTTCTTCTTCTTCTTCTTCTCCTTCTCCTTCTCCTTCTCCTTCTCCTTCTCCTTCTCCTTCTCCTCCTCCTCCTCCTCCTCCTTCTTCTTCTTTCCCTTCTCCTCCTCCTCCTCCTCCTCCTCCTCCTCCTCCTCCTCCTCCTTCTTCTCCTTCTTCTATTACTCTTGGTATGTTCATATCCGTGCATGCGTGAGGTGTCTGTGGTGGGGCAATGCACATTAACATAGGGGCCAGAGGTCAACATGGGGTATCTGACTCAGTCCATCACCACCTTTTTAAAGAACAGTTTTTAATGTTTGGATTATGGGTGCTTGTGTGTGGGTGTCTGCTTGTGAGCACCGGCCTTCTTGGAGTCCAGAGGCATCGATCCCCCTGCAGATGGGAACTGAACTTGGGTCATCTGCAAGAGCAGTACAAGCTCTTAACTTGTGAGCCACATCGCCAGCTTGTCACCTTACTTTTGTAGACAAGACTCTTACTGAACCTGGCACTCGATGATGGGCTGCTCCATGAACCCCAGGGATCTCCTGCCTCTGTTTCCCAGGGCTGGGTACGTTGCTGTATGCTCTGGATCTCCCCAGCCCTTCTTCCTATTTTCATGTGTGTCTGTGTGTGTGTGTGGCATGTATGTTTGCATGTATGTGAGTGCACATGGAGGAAACCAGAAGTTGTCAGATGCCTTCTTTGGTCATTCTCCCCTTTACTTACATGAAACAGGTCTCACTAAAACCCAACTCCTCAATCTACTTCCTCTACCTAACCAGCTCACCCCAGGGACCCCACTCTGATTTCTGAGGGTGCCCTGGGATTGCAGGGAACCACCACACTTACTGGTGTTTTTCTACCTTTGGTGGCGGTGAGCTCTAGCCCCTTGAGTTTAGATGTCAGGGTACCTCCTGCTTGGACAGCTCAGCATCGCCCAGGGTTACCTTGCTCCATTCTGCATAGCCACAGTATGGTTCCCAGTACCAGACAATTAACACTGACCGAATATCATCTACCACCGAGATCTTTTGGTTCTTCAAATGTGTTTGGTGGTGCACACACCTTTAATCCCAACACTGGGGAGGCTGAGGCAGGTGGGTCTCTGTGAGTTCAAGGCCAGCCTGCTCTATGGAGTGAGTTGTAGGACAGCCAGGGCTGCACAGAGTAAGAAACAAAAACAACCACAACAAAATCACCTAGGGGTTGGTGAGAGGTTGCAACGCTATGCCGCCAAGCCTTACCGCCTTCATCCTTTCTCTGGGACCTACACAGTTCAAGAAGAGTCTTCGTTCTAATATTTAAGTTGTCCTCAGACCTCCACATGCGCTCACCCCATCCATAATTTGTCGCGCGCATCCTTTGCCGATAAGGAAGACGCGGCAACCGAAGATGTGTCCAGCAGAATCTTTATTGTAGCGCTCTTTACATGCTGATGGAGAAGGACCCCAAGCCCCGAATACGCACGGCTTAAATAGCCTGCAGGGCGACGTATTCGTCTGTGATTGGTGCTCCGCAAAATGTTTGAATGGTATAGCTTCTCTGATAGGGAGAGCTACCATATAGGAATTACCATACAGTGGCGCATGTGCAGTCAGCATAGCTAATGCTGTAAACAAGAACCAGGAAACAGGAAGCCAGCGCCATCTTGTAATGGCGAATGCGGCTCCCGACATCTCCCCCTTTCTTTAAAATTATATGCAAGGCCACAATTAATACTGTGAAGTTTCCGATCAGCCCGCTGAATCAACAGCTTGAGCGATCAAGGAGATTACACAATAAAAGAGACCCTTAGCATCTGAGACCCCGTGCAATGGGAACCTGAGCCCTGGGAGATGCAAAGGTCTGTCCAGAACAACACCCTGGTGCAATGGGAACCTGTGCCCGTCAGAGTGCTTGGAGTTCTGACAGTGTCTCAACGGCTTAGCATACTTAACCAAACTTGGGGGATGCTCCCTGCTCAACAGCCAGCATAGCTTGCACAATGGCCACATTTTTAGCATGTTGTTGTCTTTTGAATCTGCAAAGCAACCAAAAACAGAGGAACAGTCCCAAAAACAAGGTCGTTCCAAACATTCCTACACCGACCCATTCCTTAAAGTAGGAAAAGGCGGAGGACATCCAAGAAAACAATCCACTTGTGACAGAAATATCCAAACGAGTGGAATTAATCTGAACTATGGCAAGACGAAGTTTTCTCATCAATTCATCAAATTCTACACTCCAATTAGATAGCAACAGCGAGGATAATTCCTTAGACAAATTTGCTGCTTTTGTAAAATTTTCATATTGAATGGAAGTCACACAAAGTCCAGGTAACTTAACTTCACATCCCAATTGAGCCAATTGCCATAAAATTTCTAATTGCTCCTGAACCAAATCAATGCGCTGATTAACAATCATTAACCCTCCTTTTAATCGACTATTCACAGAGGCTTGAACATCTATTGCTTCACTAACTGAGGCAGACAGATTGTTAAGATGTTGAGCAGTGGCTACCTGTCCCTGTAATGCTAAGGACGACACGGTCAAAGAGGCCCCAACTGCCGCAGTCGCTATAATAGCCACTATAGCTGCAGTAATGCCAAAATCACGTTTTTGTCGAAATAAAGTTAAAGAATTATTAGTCTTTACTGGCATTGGCAAAAACCTGGGCATACGGGCCACAGTAGCAGAGGAAAACTCACTAGCATTCCAGCAAAGGGCAAAAAGGCATCCTGTATCATTACATACAGCAAAAAACGAACGGGGGCCAGACACAAACTGGAGTGGGATCCACCCATTTCACATTAGAAATCGGTGACGCTGACATGTCACCTCCGATCTTGGTGCTCATCTGGGTTATCCCCGTTGATCCCCCCCCAGGATGGTAACCATAGGCGAGAGATCTGTACAACTACCCCTTGCACCACAAAGTAACCAAGCATCAAAAGGATCAATATCATATTTCCAGGGATCCATCTCTATAAAGTTCCCAAAGCCTTCTAAAGGTGAGAAGGTAAAGTGTCCATTTAATGGGTGAGCTCTGCGACTGACAGCCAGTCCAAGGAAAAATTGAGGAAGAATCTGGGCGCCCACCAATGCAGAAAGGTGCATATTGTGGTTGATGACGATGGCAGCCGTGGCCACCATCCAAAGAGGACAGTGGCATTAGCAGAAATCACCTTGGCAAGCCCTTTTCCAGTAGTAACTTCCTCCCCTAATTTGGCATAGGAAAAGTTTCCTAACTTAATACAAGGATCTTTAGATGACTGGTTCACAGTAAAACATAAGCTACCATTAATAATCCAAGTATCATTGTTTTGAATAGGAGCCATATCCTTGGATATTGGCAAATATGGTAGCCCCAAAGAGTCATTAGTCGTAAAAAATCGTGGAAAAACTTGCGCATCATGCATCACCGGCATCGGCCGAGGGAAGGTCGACAGGATTCCCCAGCGTATCTCTTTGACTCGTCGTCTGCGGGCTCATCAGCATTCCTAGCATGGTCAGGATCCAGAGCGGGGCCATCATGCTTCACCATCCGAGTCAATCGTGTTGGTACCCAAATTGGATTTTCTTGACCCTGTGGGAAAACACAAACAGCTCCCCTGGATCTTATTAATATAGGATCCGGTCCTTTCCATTGATTATCAAGTACATCTTTCCATTTTACAAGCTCTTTTGGAGATGTATGAGTGACATGTCTGTCTGCAGCAGACTGTCCATTGGAATCCAATTTTAAAAAATTTAGAGTAAATATAGTGAGGGAAAGAGTTGCTTTCTGTCCCATGTTTATGGCGGGGCAGATTCCCCCTTTTTGTTTTTGTAAATACATTTTGATGGTGCTATGAGCACGTTCTATTATGCCCTGTCCTTGGGGATTGTAGGGCAGGCCTGTTACATGATGGACTTCCATTTTTGTGCAGAATTGCTGAAATGTCTTAGAAGTATAAGCAGGACCATTATCAGTTTTTAATTGTCGTGGCTTTCCCCATGCTGCCCATGCCTCCAAGCAGTGGGTGATAACATGAGCCACTTTTTCTCCAGATAATGGCGTGGCGTGGACGATCCCGGAGCAGGTATCCACAGAGACATGTACATATTTTAATTTACCAAAGGTAGAAACGTGGGTAACATCCATCTGCCAAATATGCAAAGGTTTTAATCCCCTAGGGTTAACACCAAAGGTAGGTGCAGATCTAAATTCCGCACAATTGGCACATTTTAATATAATGTCACGGGCATCTGCTCGTGTTATACCAAATTTTCTTCTGAGTGTATCTGCCGGAACATGATACAACTCATGAAAAGCAACAGCATTTTGCATGGGATTAAGAATAAAATAAAATGCCTTAGTAGCTTTATCAGCCAATTCATTAGCTTTTGTCATGGGTCCAGGCAACAGTGTATGCGCTCTCATATGCTGTATGAAAAAGGGATGCAATCTTGTTCTAATTGATTGCTGAATATCAGCGAAAACTTGTGCAACAGCGCTTTTTGAGGAAATTAATCCTACTGTTTCTAAAATCTGTACTGCTCCTACCACATAATGTGAATCGGAGACAATATTCAAAGGTTGAGGGAAAGCTCGCAAAACTTCAGCCACAATGGCACATTCAACCAATTGTGGGGATGAAAAATTAAAACATTTTTGAAACACCTGATTATTAACAACATAACTGCCAATGCCTGTTTTGGACCCATCAGTAAAAACATCAATAGCTCCTATTATCGGTTGACTTCTAGTAATTTTTGGAAAAATAATGGCATTAGTAAGAACAAATTGTAACAACGGATGCTTAGGATAATGATTATCAATATGCCCCGAAAAGGTGCAACGAAGAATCGCCCAAACATCCAAGGTGGCACATAACACATTTACTTGATAAGCAGTATAAGGCACAATAATAGATTCTGGCTCACAGCCGAAATGAGTTAGAGCTAATTGTAGACCTTTTAAGGCCATTTCTCCTATTTGAGTGGGATAATGGCTCAAAACTTTACCAGGAGAGGTTTGAGGATGGACCCATAATAGCGGTCCCCTTTGCCATAACACAGCTGTAGGCTGTTGAGGTGAGGAGACAATGCATAGCTGGAATGGGCTAGATGGATCTAGCCGAGTTAGAGAAGCTTCACCCAATTTCTTTTCCACTTTATCCAACACTTGGGCAGCTTCAGCGGTAAGTTGTCTACTAGATGTGATGGCTGGGTCTCCTTCCAGAATGGCAAATAAAGGTTTAAGTTCTGCCGTAGTTAGATCTAAATATGATCTTACCCAATTAATATCACCTAAAAGCTTTTGAAAATCATTAAGTGTTTTAAGAACATCTCTTCTAATAACAATCTTTTGCGGCTTTACCTGCGTCGGATAAATGGTAGAACCTAGAAAATTTCCAATATCCCCTTCTTGTACTTTCTCAGGAGCTATAAACAAACCCTTATTATTCAACTCTTTAGATAGAATGCCAAAAGCTTGCTGCAGAAGGGCTTGATCAGAATGGCATAACAAAATATCGTCCATATAATGACATATCTTAATGGCGGGAAATTGAGATCTAACTGGCTGAATAGCTTTTGCTACATAAAGTTGACACATAGTAGGACTATTCGCCATGCCCTGTGGTAAAACTTTCCATTGGTATCTCTCATCAGGTTGTTCATGATTAATGCTAGGCAAGGTAAAGGCAAATCTAACTTTATCTTGCTCATGTAAGGGTATAGAGAAAAAGCAATCTTTAATATCCACTATTAAAATTCTCCAGCGAACTGGTAAGGTGGATAACAAAGGCAAACCCCTCTGAATGGGACCCATGACCTGCATTTGTTTATTTATGGCTCGCAGATCATGTAATAATCTCCATTTACCAGATTTTTTCTTAATTACAAAAATAGGGGTATTCCAAGGAGATTGAGAGGTTTCTATATGTCCCTGATTTAATTGTTCCTGGACTAATTGATTGGCGGCTTCCAGTTTTTCAGAGGTAAGGGGCCACTGAGGAACCCATACCGGGTCCTCTGTTTTCCAAGGAATGGGGATTGCCTCCCCAGCGGCCCCTAGGAAAAACCCAGTCCTGTTCTGTCTTGCTTCCCATTAGAGGGCAGGGGACTTGTACGTCCCTGCAAGTGTTTTCCAAGGCCTCGACCAGGGACGCAGCCCATATTTTTCATTATCTGCTGGCTCTGAGGTGAATAGTCATTTGTGAGCACAAAATCTAGTTGTTGTAATACATCTCTTCCCCATAGATTTATAGGGAGGGTTAGCACATATGGGGTAATAGTTCCTCTTTTCCCTTCCTCATTTTGCCAATGTAATTCTTTTGCGCTCTTGGCTGGAGCCTCTTCAGCGTCCTCGAATATCCTTCCTGCTGCTTCCATCATTCTAGCCACAAAATCTGAAAATGGTTCAGTTGTTCCTTGAATAATCTTTGTAAGATTTCCTGTCACTTGCCCTTTATTAGACTTTTCCATGCTCTGATGGCAGCCTTATTTATTTGTTCATAAACCTCTAGTAGGTAGGCTGTCTGATTTACAGCTCATTGACCTTGACCTGTGAGCATATCAAAGCTCCATTGAGGTCGTTGACCGGCTATATTCATCTTTGCCTGGGCCGCACACAATTCCTGATAAATGGACTTCCAATCTAAATAATGACCCATAGATAAGCATGCTTTAACTGTATTGTTCCAATCATCTGGGGTCATTGCATTCAAGGTCAGCCTTTCAATAAGGGCTGTGGTAAAGGAAGCGCTAACTCCGTATGTTTGTACTGCTTCCACTAAGGCCTTCAATTGTTTCAGATCCAATGGTGTATGTTGTCTCTGATTCTGGGCATCTTCCCAGACGGGGAACGCTGCCCTTATTCTCCTTGTCTCCTTATCTGATATCATAGAATTTCTTCCTTTTTTGGCCATTTTTTGCTGCTGTACAACATCATAGGGCGGTGCCGTTGGCTCATAGCCTGGAGCATAAGGTGGGGCACGCCCATATCTCCCAGCCTCATAATTTTTAGCTTCCTCATCTAATTCTGCCTGCTCGGCAGGGTTCAGCTCTGGATCCCCTTCTGACCCAGATAGGTCAGACTTATCCTTCTCTCCGGGGGGACGTCTCCTCCTCGGAGGAAGAATCTATAGTATAATGTTTAAACTCAGTGAGGAGAGGGTACAATTTTGGATCCTCACACTCACAATCCTTACATGCTCCTCCTTTTGGAGCAGGCACAAGCTTTAAATCTTTAGCTCGTCGGTTAAGTTCCTTTTCCTTTTCGGCGAGCTGTTTTGCTTTCTTTCCTAGCTTTGCTAGTTTACTGTGCACATTTTCATTCTTATTTGACTTCTTTCTGGAGAACCTTTTCTTTTGTTCTCCCTTTCCCTTTTCAGCTTCTGATAGACTATCCTGATGGTCCGAAAGCACTCTCTGTCCCTCTTTGACCTGTTCCTTACATCTCTCATCTTCAATACAAGACTTTAACAATTTATATAACGGCCATACACCAGTCCTTAAAGTTCCTTGTTCCTTCTCCCGCATAAGATCTCCTCCTAACTTATCCCATGTTCCTTTGGAGAGGGTCCCAGAGACCACAAACCAGGGAGCAACACGGTCAACTTCCTTAAGGAAGTTCTGCAAAACTCTATCTGGAATCTTTAGCTCCTTCTGCTTTAGCAGCGCCCGCGCTGCATCTGCAATAGGCTTGGTCGGCTGGTTCCCCATTATTCCTTTATCTACAGGGGGAGGGTGTGACGGCTCAGATATTTACCTGAGACTTAAGGCCACTTATGCTAGGTCACAAAAGGGTGAGCGGCGAGTGTTCTCCCGTTTATGACAATTAAAACACAGACAGCACAATAAAACGAAAAACGAAACAAACAACAAGAAACGGGATCACCTAGACCACAGGGGTCATACCTTGCTGAAAAGTGCTGCAGCTTCTCGCTCCGCTGGCTTGAATCTTCCTTCGACGAGCAGTCGAGGGTCCTTCGAGTAGTTCCTCCGCCCAGGGTCGGCCGTTCCCGGGTTTCGGCACCACTTGTCGCGCGCATCCTTTGCCGATAAGGAAGACGCGGCAACCGAAGATGTGTCCAGCAGAATCTTTATTGTAGCGCTCTTTACATGCTGATGGAGAAGGACCCCAAGCCCCGAATACGCACGGCTTAAATAGCCTGCAGGGCGACGTATTCGTCTGTGATTGGTGCTCCGCAAAATGTTTGAATGGTATAGCTTCTCTGATAGGGAGAGCTACCATATAGGAATTACCATACAGTGGCGCATGTGCAGTCAGCATAGCTAATGCTGTAAACAAGAACCAGGAAACAGGAAGCCAGCGCCATCTTGTAATGGCGAATGCGGCTCCCGACAATAATTAAAATTTTAAGTTTTTAAGAATCAGAATATTTTATACATATTATATTGAGTTAGGAATTTGAACACTAAAACGAAGAAATTTATTCGGTGGCATGCTGGCAGCAAGGTTTTGTAGGATTATTTCCCTGCCCATCTGTTCTGGGCTGGGACCACCTGAGTGTGCATCATTTCTTTCTGAAGATGGATGACAAGCCCTCCAGGTTGTATATGTTTCTCCCCAGTGTAGGATGCAGAAAGGCTTTATGTTGATTAAATCAATAGAGTATCTTGTTGTCCTGGAAAAGTATTTGTTCTTATTTGCTCATTTTGACCTGTTTAGCATTTGTGTCTGAAAGAAATAAGTTCATAAATAAACATTAGAACATTACAATGAGCATAATTATTAATTGGTGATACCACTAAATATTTGTTTGCCTAGATCTAATAGTTCTTGATTAATAAATTGGCCAAAGTAAAATTTTTACATGAACGTGATAGTGTTGAGCATACAGAACTTGAAATACAAGTCTTCGTGTAGAACAATAAATGTTATTTTTATGAGTTTTTCCATGTTCTTGGATATCTTCTTAAGATCTTTTAAAAAGAAGGGCTGTTACATTCTCAACACCCACCCTTACTTATCTGGTGGCTCAAAACGGCCTGGGATCTGATGACCTCTTTTGGCTTCTGTAAGGACCTACACACACGCGCACACACACACACACACACACACACACACACACACACACACACACACAGAGAGAGAGAGATTGTTAAAGAAATCTTTTTGAATGAAAGTTAAATGTAACTAGAGGAATTAAAACTAGAGGAATTAGTTTTTGTGTGTGATGGGTGTGTGTGTGAGAGTGTGTGTGTGTGTGTGTGTGTGTGGTGTGTGTGTGAGTGAGTGTGTGTGTGAGTGTGTGTGATGTGTGTGTGAGTGTGTGTGTGATGGGTGTGTTGTGTGAGTGTGTGATGGGTGTGTGTGGTGTGTGTGTGGTGTGTGTGTGAGTGTGTGTGTGATGGGTGTGTGTGTGTGAGTGTGTGTGATGGGTGTGTGTGTGTGAGTGTGTGTGATGGGTGTGTGTGAGTGTGTGTGTGGTGTGTGTGTGGTGTGTGTGTGAGTGAGTGTGTGTGTGTGTGTGAGTGAGTGTGTGTGTGAGTGTGTGTGATGGGTGTGTGTGTGAGTGTGTGTGTGATGGGTGTGTGTGTGTGTGTGATGGGTGTGTGTGAGTGTGTGTGTGTGTGTTTTCATTAGGCGGCCTCCTTCCATTGATCTTTATCATTTATTTTTTTTCGAAAGCTTTTTAGTGTGTTTGTGTGTGTGTGTGTGTGTAGAAGAAAACTTGTGGGAGCTGGTTCTCTCTATCATGTGGATTTAGGGTCAAACTGTTAGTCTTGACAGCAAGCACCTTTACCTGCTGAGCTGTGTTGCTGGACCTTATTTCAGACAAATTCTCTTTCTGAATCTGGAGCTCACAGATAAGCTACACTGACTGGCCAGCAATGCCGGGGATCTCCTGTCTCCATCCATCCCTTCCATTGGTGGGGTTACAGACATGCAGCACTGTACTCAGCACTGCACCTACTTTTCTGTAGGTGCTGGGGATTCGAACTCAGGACTTCCTGGTTATACAGCAAGCACATTGCATGGAGACATGTCCACAGCCCCTATGGGGATTTTTTAACTCACAGTGCTGGTGCTGATAATCATTATTGCAGATGTTTTGTTGGAGCCAGAAGTGAGTTGAAATTTTACAATTCACTCTCCAAGAATTTTCCTTACAATTAAGACTTTGTCACTAGCATTACAGTTTTGCTTTCTCTTTAGTGGAATGAAGAAAGCATAGCATGGCTTATTAAACCCTCTGCTACCAGCCACTCAAAGGAACCGGGCGGTTCTAGCCCCGGAGGGATGCGGGTTCGCTGGTACTGGACTCGTCTCTCAGTGACTGTGGGGAGGGAAGGTCTCCCAGTGTGCAGAGATTTCCCAGCTCAGTTTGGAAGAGAGAGAAGCCAATGGAACTCGGGTAATTCGAGGATACAGTGGGAAATCCAGACTTCAGGAGACATACTGTGGATTTCCTGTTGTTTCCCGAGGAAGCCACCATTTGTCGTAGTGCAGTCACGTGCTTTATAAAAGATAAAGGGAGCTCACTGATGTAGTTTTCTCCTTTTATTGATTTACCTGTTTAATCAGAATGCAGGGACTCTTTTTAAGAGTCCCCTTTGTGCTGTGATATAGGAAGTCTGAAGGCTGCTTTGAGTCGTTGAAAGAAAACAAACAAGCCTTTATTTCCAGCACGTAGGAGGCAGGTAGAGGTGGATCTCTGAGTTCGAGGCCAGCCTGGTCTATAGAGCTAGTTCAGACTGCCAGGGATGGATACACAATGAAACCCTGTCTAGAAAATAACAAGGGCTTGGCTTCTTGTTGTGTGTTGAGATGAAGTCTTATGATGTAGTCCATTTTCAGCTGGAACCTGTGATCTTCCTGTCTTAGCCTCTGGAGGCTGAGATTACAGGTGATATTAAATAACAACAAAGATGTTAATATTACATTAAATTCATACTCACCATGTGGGGCTATGTAAGCATGCGTGCGGCCATACCGGCCTGCCTGCCTGTATCTTGGACTCTCTCTGGCTCAGAGTGTGTGTGTGTCTGTCTGTCTGTCTGTCTGTCTGTGAGCTCATATACACTTAACACACAAACATCTAGCCAAAAGTATAATGGCCATCTGTTTAGTGACAAATATCCTCAATTTATATATACCGGTTGCCATTTAGGGCAATGCCATTGCTTTGTTATTATAAATGCTAAAATGAACAACCCCCCCCATGCAATATGAATGCAACTTTTATGTACAAAATACAAGTTATATACGATAGATTCATTAAAGTTTGGCAGGTGTGTGCTTCTGTGAGCCTTGTTTCCTACCTAAAAGGATCACTCTGTCATTTTGTAGTTTTCATATGGTAGATTTCTTCCAAATTGACACGTTAAATGAGGAACAATTTAGGCCCCAGAATAAGCTGAACGCCTTCAGCGTCCAGGATCCCTCAGCACAGACTATATCTAAAAATGTGCAACACTTTGCAAATTTGGGTATCATCCATGCATAGGGGCCATGCTAATCTCTGTTCCATCCATCTTAACAGTACACTGCCAAAAATATGGCAACGCCATGCTTTCTTTAGAAGATAATAACCGGCCCCAGCCCATTTTGGCAATCAATCGATAAGCATATGGAATTTCTCTGAGTTGTAGTTAGCTTGGAAGAATCTCAATTTGCTTTCATTTCTAGGATACTCATTTCTTAGATTTCTGTGTAATTTAACAAGCACATTAGTGTTAACCAGGCCATCCTTTTTATTTGCTATGAGAGCACAGGCAGCTGCTTGCCGTTCTGCAGGAAGTGGCTTTGTCTTGGTTCCTTCCTCCTGGTGTTTCCTTAGCCTAAGCTACTGAGCCTCTCAGCACAGAAAAGGCATAAGCTGGAGAAGTGATGGTATAGGCTGCGTCCTCAATTATGCCACTTCCTAGGGGGCGTGGCCGAACTTGTATGTGCCTCCCTACAGGCTGGATGGGTGGTTCCTAGAGTCCCGTGTTTTAACAAGCTGTGCTGGGTTTTATTTTGAAGCATGGATGAGCATTCAGCATTTACTCCAATGTGACATGAGTCCTGTTTGCTTTGACCGGTAAAAGATGGACACCTTACTTACTGTTGGGTTTGGTTATAGAACTTGTAAATATGATTCCATACGTAAGGCAGTAATTTCATTTGGTGAACCACATTTATTGCCCACTTTGTTCTTGGTGTGTTATCTGCTTGGAAAGTAGTTCAAGCTTGGCATGGTGTTGAATGCCTATCATCCTAGCATTGGGAGGTAAAGACAGGAGGGATCAGGAGTTCAAGGTTATCTTCAGCTACATAACAAATTCAAGGCCAGCCTGAGGGATATGAGACCCTGTCCAAAACAAATAAAAAAATCCTCACACGTTACATGTCCCTATTGAAAAATTATTTTTCCTGGGCAGTGGTGGCTCATGGCTTTAACCCCAGCATCTGGGAGGCAGAAGCAGGTGGATCTCTGTGAGATCCAGGCCAGACCGTCTGGTTTACAGAGTGAGTAGAAAGGACTCCGAAGAGAAACAAGAAAGCCTAAAACAACAACAACAATAAAAATAATGCCATGAATAGTAGAATAAGTATAAAAGTGATTACTGGCTTCATAATTCTGACCCTAACCCTAACCGGATGGAACTGACTAATTTCCAGAAAACCCCCGACTACCTTTCTGGGAGAAACATCCATCCAGCTAGCTACATCCATCCAGAAGGGGGTCAAGTGCATAAATAAGATGGCCTTGCTCTAAAACACCGTTTCCCACGAGAACCACGTCACTCAAGGAAAGTCACACGAATCACTTCCTGAGGCGTGACCCCTGTGACCTAACTACCTCATTCTAGACTCTTTCTCCACGGTTCCATCCACTTAATATGGCTACACTGGGTAGCAAGACTCTAGAACATACTCAGACCTTATCCGTACCACAGCAAGACTAGTGGGAAGACTTCATCCATCAACACAGTGGGGGGTGTACCAGAACCAAATCAGACCAGTGGTCCATCCCAAAGCCTTGCCAGTTCAAACTTACTGCTTTCTAACCTCAAAGTTACTTTCTTCTTGTTATGCAAACAAACGGTTCTTGTGGTGGTTAATTTTAGCCTTGAATCACCTGGGGAGAGTCTCAAAGAGAGATGGGTTGGGCTGTGGGCATGTCTGTGGGGATTGTCTTATCTGATGTGGGAAGACTCAGCCCACTGGGAGTAGTAACATCCCCTAGGCGGGTTTCCCCGAGCAAAACTGGACACAAGCAACTGGGCATGCACACATTCACATGTCTGTCTGTCTGTCTGTCTGTCTGTCTGTCTGTCTGTCTCTCTCTCTCTCTCTCTCTCTCTCTCTCTCCACACACACACACACACACACACACACACACACACACACGTCTCACTAAGGAGCGCTGGCTGAGATCAGATTCACCTGCATTTGCTTCCTGAGTATTGGGGTTAAAACACTGGCCTGCCAACTGGATGCGGGGTGATTCCCTATTTGAAATTCCTGCCTTCACTTCCCCACATTGGCGGATGGACGGTGACCTGGCTTTAAAGCCGAAACAAACCCATTCCTCCTAGGTTGCTTTTGCCAGGGTCTTTTTTTTTTTTTTTTTTTTTTTTTTTGGAGACAGGATTTCTCTGTGTAGCTCTGGCTGTCCTGACACTGACTCTGTAGACCAGGCTGGCCTCCAACTCACAGAGCTCTGCCTGCCTCTGCCTCTCCAGTACTGGGATTAAAAGGTGTGCAGCTCCCCACCTGGCTGTTTCTTAGTTTCTAAATATAAAATTTTATATGCTGTGGGTTTAAAGCCAGCTATTTCCTGTAATTCAGTATTTACTGAAGGGGAAAGGCTCGAAACTCCCATCTACGGTATGGCCATCTTCTGGAGGTGATACGTTTTCTTTTAAAGTAAAGCAAGAACACATTTTTAAAAAAATTCTGCATGTTTGTGTTTGTGTGAATTTTGCCATATGTGCGCAGGTGCCTACCTAAGCCTGAAGAGGGCTTCGGATACCCTTGAGCTGGGGTGGCTGTGAGCCCCACAGGGCGAATGCTGGGAACCAAACGTGGGTCCTCTGGAAGAGCAGCAAATCTCACAGCTGCTGAGCCATCTTTCCAGCCCCTATTTGCTTCTTTAATGGCGCCTTCAGCCAGGCATGGGGTGGGAGGCTGATGCACTCAGCACCCTGGCCTTGTATAATAAAACCAAACAATGGCTGGCAAGGCGGCTCAGTGGTCCCCAGGGTAGAAAGAGTGAACCCGCTCCTGATGTTGCGTTCTGCTTGCGCTCCGTGGCGCACCCCCATGCCTCATGCACACACAATGAACTAAAACCCCAAACCAAATGTCATTTTGACCTCATGCCTCATTCCCAAAACCCTCGGTTTGTTTGGGTCTGTTTTGTAACCTGCCCCCCTACCCAGAAGATAACCTTTCCCCCTCTTACCCAGTAGGTAACCTCCCCCCGCCCCCGCCCCCTACCCAGCAGGTAAGCTCCCCTCCACTCAGGACCAAAACCATCAGTAAGCTCCCTCACTCCTGACCCCCTCCCCCACCCAGCCAGCAGGTAACTGAACTCCACTCTCTTTTTCTGAGTTTCTCCCTTTTAGGCCCCTTCTGTTAACTTTGGGGCTCTGAGCTGCATGACCAGCGGAAGCTGCAAACAGGGATGTTAAATGAGTTACAGAAGGAGCCAGTGTCTGCATCCCTGAGAATCGGCAAGGTGGTGTAAGAGCCTTTCCCCCCTCCAGTCTGCCGAGTCTTGGCTGTGCCTAGAACTGCAGGACTGGGTGCAGACCACTTTTATTTTGATATGCAGCAGGCTCTTGGTTCCATGAAGTTACAAACATAAGCACAAGTGTCAGTGGAATGCATTTCCATTTATCATCTTAATTTGATAATAACCTTTGAGGCGTATCCACCAAAATGGCATCTTTCAGGTCCATTATCAGAGTTAAATATTTAATGAGTTTATTACGACATCTGCATGGGGGGGCACTTTGCTTCTTTTCACGTGAAGTCCCTGGGAATGTTGTAACCTGTATCTGTGTGGTGTGGGTCATCTAACCAAATGCTCCCTCCCTCACTGTCATCCTTTGCTGAGTGCCTTCCAACTCAGCTGCAAGGAGAGGGGCGGAGAGACGCCTCCTTAGGCTTCAGAAGGGGAAGAAAAGGCAGAAAGGCAGAGAGACTGCTAATCAGTCGAGAAGCAGTCTAGGATCCAGAACAGATGCTGCAGAAGCTTTTAGTAAGCCTTGCAAATTAGCAATTTGCTGCTTTCTTATTCTGTAAGTGGCTGCTCTGGAAATGTTCAGTGCACCGGATGATAGGATAGCACATGTGGGCTCCTGGGTAAATCACATTATCTTAGACAGGCCATGCTTAGGTGCAGGCTATAGGAAACAAGGCAAGCAATTCTGCTTGTTATTTTGTTTACAATGAATGAAAACGAGACACATTGACAAGAACTGAAGGGCAAAGTGTGATCAATACATTCTAAGTGGGTTAAAAAGAAAAGGCCAGCGATCTATCAATAAGTTTCAAAGCCACTAAATTTTTCTTAGGGTGGGAGGTTTTTTTTCTTACAGCTCGCCTGTATTGGGCTAATATGGGAATAAACTACTGTTCCCCTTGCTATGTATTGAAACCACCAGCATGATGAAAATCCTCCAAGACACAGAGATCCTGCTGCCCTCGGCTGCTACCCTTGTGCAGAGTGGGTGCAGTTTTGTGTGGGAGACCCCGGTGTGTCCTGTTGGCCACCTCTGCCTTCTGCCCCTCTGCAGATGGGGATTGAACACTCCGATTTTCCACAGTTCTCCATCTTTCCATGGCTACGTTTTCATCTTTTAAAAAACATGAATGTTTTTAGAAAGTCTTTGAAAATTCCGTCCATGCACACAATGCATTTTGATTGTGTTCACGTGGTGAGTTTCCGGATGCCTGTGTTAGGGTCTCCCCACCACAGCATCTATTATGCACCATAAACTTGGTACATAATAGAGCTTCAGTTCTCAACCTGCGGGTCTTGACCCCTTTGGCGGTTGAATGACTGTTTTTTTGCAGGGGTTGCCTAAGACCACTGGCAGACATAGATATTTACACTATGATTTGTTACAGTAGTAAACCTACAGTTATGCAGTAGCTATAAAAATAATTTTATGGTTGGGGTCACCATAACATGAGGACCTGTATTGAAGGGCTGCAGCATTAGGAAGGGTTGAGACCCACTGCAGTAGAGGATGGCCTTGAACACACTTCTTTATTTTTTTTTAAGTGGTTTTTTTTTTTTTTTTTCAAGGTTTATTTATTGTGTAGACAGTGTTCTGTCTGCATGAGTTCCTGCAGGCCAGAAGAGGGCACCAGATCTCATTACAAATGGTTGAGAAGCCACCATGTGGTTGTTGGGAATTGAACTCAGAACCTCTGGAAGAACAGTCAGTATTCTTAACCCCTGAGCCATCTCTCCAGCCCTTGAACGCACATCTAATTGCTGGGATGACAGACGCTGCCCTTGGTTTGGAGACATACCTGTGATGAGAAACCTCCCTTAAAGTGTTTCATACTTGGGTTGATCATGGTGGGCCACACTTATTTTTCATTGTTTGTTTTAGTCAGGGTTTCTCTGTGTAGCCCCATCTGTTCTGGAACTCTGTAGATCAGGCCGGCCTTGAACTCAGAAACATCCTCCTGCCTCTGTCTCCAACTGCTGGGATTAAAGGCGTGTGCTACCACCCCACTGGCTGGTGGTGCACACCTTTAATCCCAGCATTTGAGAGGCCCAGGCTGGTGGATCTTTGTGAGTTCGAAGCCAGCTTGGGTTACATATTGACACCCTGTCTCACAATATTGTTTTTTCTAACTTTAAAATTTAAACTTCACTGTTGGTGCCTCTGGCTTTTGGGCTGTGGGGTTTGGGGATTTGTTTGTTTTGTATTTATTTTCCTTGTTGAAACCATGCCAAACTATGAAAGTAGTTTTCTGTGACACATAGTAGATTTCAAAATATATTTATTTTATGATCGTATTTCCTAGGCTGAGACTTAATGTAATGATTTTACTAAGAAGTAGCAGACTCCTTTAAGAAAAGCCACCACTTAATGTATTTGGATGTGAAGTACATGTAACAGTTTTAAGTGGCAATTAGGTCTTCACTACCAGGCTGGCCTCAAACTCACAGAGATCCGTCGGACTCTGCCTCCTGAGTGATGGGATTAAAGGTGTGCCCCACCAACGCCCAGCTTAGTAGTGGTTCTTAGCTAGGAGTTCGATGACCCCTATTCCATGACAGTAGTGTCCACACTGGTTTTTAGGTTCACACACCTTCCAGCTGTGTTGCATCTCTACAATGCTGACCCGAAGCAGTGGGTGTTCCAAACATTACAAGGGGGACACAGCATAAGGAATTCAGTCGACTGTCATCACAGTGGGTTGCTGTTGCTGGTAGATGGTACGGTTTTATTTCCCTTGTCCCAAGCAGAGATTTGATAAATTCCCTATGCCTGAAATCAGTATGGTTGATCTTCTACCTAACCAGATTTAGAACTCTCATGTTTTCTTTTACATACTTTCCCAGAGAAGCCAGATGTTTTAATATTTTTCAAAACACTTCTATCATTAAAGTGCGGGGGGGGGTACTTGGCTGAACAGGGAGCTGACACATGCTTGCTTGTGTCGGTGGTGTCTTATTTATGGACAATGTTACTAGCTGTGACTCACAGGGAGTTCTTTGGGCAAATCATTTTAGAAAATGCTACAGATCTCCCCCCCCCCCCCCATAGAGACTCAGAATGCACACTACGGGCGCTTTTAAATTTAAGTAAACAAGCCCAATTCAGCAAAGCTATGTTTTCAAGCTGAGAGGGAGCTCATAGCCTTCCAGGCTGGTACTGACATACACCCTGAACTGTTTCCAGATCCCAGTTTGAAAGGGGCTGCTTTTTAGGACTCTAATTTGTAGACAATGCTCCTAATTGAGTTCACCATGGGGCTTGTTTACATAATCGATACAATGTTAATTACTTTCTAGGATGTAACACTTGCTCTCAAGATAAAGACACAGTTGAGGTTTTCCTCCTGAAACCACAGAAATTTTAACTAAAATTACAGAAGGAAGGTTGAGGATTCACAGATAGTGGCCAAAGACGCTGTGCAGTAGTGGCAGTGATGTGCCCTCAGCTTGTGTCCTGTGCAGGGACCATCCCAGGTCCTTCCTCAAATAGTAAACATGACACTGTCAATAGCAATAGAGAAGTAGTCACTCTATGAACACGGGAATTTTCACTTAAAAAAAAAAATTATCTCAGTTGGTCGATAGAGGCACACACCTTTAATCCCAGCACTCAGGAGGCAGGGGTAGGCCAGCTTGGTCTACAAAGTGAGTTCTAGGGCAGAGCTGTTACAAAAAAGATTTTATTTTTAATTGTGTGCTCGCGTGTGTGCGTCTACAGACAAGTGTGTGGGTACCAGGAAGAGCAGATACCCTAGAGCTGGAGGTCTATGTGGTTGTGAGCCACCCAACCCAGGGGCTGGAACCCTGTGGTTTTAACTGCTGATTTGTCTCTGCAGCTCCCAAAAAAAATCAGAATTTTCACACTGAGATTAAATTTACATCTTCACAGTGTGTTTTTCCTAAGGCAATCAAATATTTAAATGACCAATGGTGATTTGCATACATGTGTATTCTGGTGATTTGCATACATGTGTAGCTGCAGGTCATTTGAGTGATTTTGGACAGCACCACTGGTTCTCAGTGAGGTCTTAGAAGCAGAAGCTCTGAGATGGGGAAGTATGTCCCAGGGGCGGACAGTGGGGCCAGGATGTTTGCATGGTGTGATAGAGTTGTTCGAATCCTGTCTTCTAAATTCTTCAAATTAAAACCAGCCAGTAAGGAGGGTGTTTGTTTCCTGGCTTCACTCATTGTGAGCGAGTAGAAGGAAGAAAACCTGATTATAGAGAAAGCTCATAATTTAGGGGCGTTTGTGTTCTCATCAGCGTTTGTGGGGGATGGGGTGTCGCCACGCCGTGCTCATGAGGGTCTGTTTTATCTCAGCTGCCAGAGATAAGGACTTCCCAGATGGCCGTAGAGGTCACCAGAATCTCCTACTGGATGAGCTCTCCTCACTCTCATGCTGGTTGAGAGAGCTTTTGGCTCAGCAACCCCATAAGCCTCCTGAAGCTTTGAAAAAACAAACAAACAACAACAAAACAAAGGAATAAAACAGAAAAATCTGACATTTTCAACTGTATTGAAGTGTTTTTAAAGAGAGAGAGAGAGTGTGTGTGTGTGTGTGTGTGTGTGAGCATGTGCATGCGTGTGTGCGTGCACATATGAGCTTATGTGTGTGTGTGTGGCACTCAGATGTGGGCCCATGGAAGCCAGAAGTCATCCCCTGGAACAGTTATAGGAGGAGCCTAACGTGGGTGCTGGGATCCAAACTTGGGTCCTCTGAGCCATCTTTCCAGTCCCGTCTATTGAAATTTTGTTAGCTATTAAGGTTTTTATTTTATTAACTACAAAGGTTTTCCCATTCATTTTTATTTATGAGTCTTTTGCTTGCGCATGTGTGTGTAAGTTATGTGTATGCTTGATGCCTGCAGAGATGGGGGGTGTTGAATCCCCTAGTCCTGGGGTACCGTATGGATGGTTGGGAGCTGCCTTGTAGTGCTGGGAATCACACCCAGTCTTTGGCAGGAACAACTTAAGCACTGGGTCATCTTTGCAGCCCTAAGTCATTTTTTAAAAGAGATTCTTGCTGTAATAGCCCAGATTGGCTTCAAATACTAATCCTCCTGCCTCTGCCTTTCCGATATTAGGAGTAGAGGCCTGTGCTACCCAGGGTTGGGTAGCTGTGCAGATTTCGTTGTCTGTAACCAAATGCTGGGACAAGCTTCATTAAAGAAAACTTTCCTTGTAGTTCCGGAAAATCTGAAGACACACTGGTTTTCTCATCGCTCTGGAAGAAGAGTTGACAATAACATTATGGGAAGGAAGGCAGGCTTCATTTTGCTAATACTGTTTTGTCGATCTTTAAAACAATACAAGAAAAGATGACCTCACTGTGATCTAAGAGCCGGAAAAGAAGGCTGGAGAGATGGCTCAGTGGTTAAGAGCACTGACTGCTCTTCCAGAGGACCTGAGTTCAATTCCCAGCACCCACATGGAAGCTAAGGACTATCTGTAACTCCAAGATCTGAGACCCTCACACAGACATACATGCAGGCAAAACACCAATTCATATTATACATATTAAGGAGAGAAAAAAAATGTCGGAGAAGACTGAGCTCGAGCACATGTGTTTATTTGAGCAAACATACTAGGACTTGTCAAGTGTATCCAGTGCTCTTAAGACTTAGACAATGTCCCAGATACTACTCATTTGAATCCCAGACAGTCTAAAAACAGAAGACTGTATTAGGTCTTGATTTATAAGTGGGAAAATGAGCTGAGGTGAGGTTTCAGAGCCTGGGGGAATGTGAACCTGACCTCAGAACTTAGTTATCGCTGCTGTGCCCCCATACCGTCTATGACTGAAAATCCCCTGTGGGGGCTGGAATGAGAAATGTCTCCCATAGGCTCAGGTGTGGGAAAGCCTGGTCCCCAGTTGGCTCTGGGTAGGCTTAGGGGGTGTGGCCTTGCTGGAAGAAGTTCAATGCTGGGAGAGAGCTTTGAGGTAAAAGATGTTAACCCTTAGCTTCCTGCTTCTGTCACTATACCAAGCACATGATGGCACAACGGATTTTTATCCTTTCTGGAATCACATGGCAAAATAAACTCTCTCTTCCTTAAGTTGTTTTTAGTCACGATATTTTATCACAGCAACAGAAAAGCAACTAACATGCTACCCCAAACAACAAAAGCAACAGGAATTAAACTTCAGGCAACGCTCTTCCTCCATCTGCCCTGTCCCCTTCCTTCAGAAGGAAGAAAGAACAGGAACTTGCACTTGACAAGTAATTGTCACTAGAAGATCATAATTGTTGAGAACAAATGACATAGCAAAGATTTGACAGCTGACTTAAGATCTTAACACATGTCAGGTGATATTCTAGGGGTGTGTATGGGGGTTGTCTGTGTGTGTGGTGTGTGTGTGTGTGTGTGTGTGTGTGTGTGTGTGTGGTGTCTCTGTGTGTGTGTGTGGTGTCTATGTGTGTGTATGTGTGTGTAGTGTGTGTGTATGTAGTGTGTCTCTGTGTGTGTGTGTGGTGTGTGGTGTGTCTCTGTGTGTGTGTGCTCTGTGTGTGTGTGATGTGTGTGTGGTGTGTCTATGTGTGTGTGTAGTGTGTATGTGTGTGTGTGTGTGGTGCGTCTGTGTGTGTGTGTGTGTGTGTGTGGTGTGGTGTGTCTCTGTGTGTGTGTGTATGTGTGGTGTGTCTGTGTGTGTGTCTGTGTGTGTGTGTGTGTGTGTGTGGTGGGTTGATGGGGATCAAGCATGGCAGTGTCCTGTGCTATGTAAGTGCTCTGAGTTATGTATATATCTTAGCCTTGTTTAGTATCCCATGACTGAGGGCATTGATGTGCTAATGACAGTGATAGTCAGATAGCAGAGCTTCGCATCCAGCCATAATGACTTGCAGACTCTTCACAGTTAAGAACCCTGAGAACAGCTGGGGCTCCGCCCTAAGGGTTAGGACTCAAACTGAGAATAAACGGATGAGGTGCCTGTTCTCCCAGCATGCCTCAGCCCCTCCCTGCCAGTTACAGGGTCCTTCCGACTGGCATACAGCTTTACCATAAACTTCTCCAGCCCCGGGCCTGGGCTGTCCGTTCCCTAGATGCCCTTCCCTATGTAATCCAGCCATTTGGTAACCTGTCTTTTTTTCCCCCCAAATTGTTAATGTTGTTTTTTAGCTTTTGCCCTCTTGTCTGCTCCACCTGCCTCCTCCATCTTCCCACGTGGCTCAGGATCTTGTCCGCTCTGGTCTCTCCCAGATGTCTCTGCCTCTGGCTACGCTCTCCCTTTTATCTACAATGAAATGTCTTCAGGACATCATTCAGTAAAAACATGTCTACTGTGCCCAATGCTTCTCCCTGTACACACAAAGACCTCCCCCCTTTCAATTTGATCATTTGTGCACATGATTTCTTCCGTCATAGGTGGGGTGACTTGGAGCTGCCTCCTCTACCCGTGACAGATGCTGGGCCATTCCCACCTGTGTGGGCCATGCAGGGGGAACGTGAGTTAGAAGCCTGGCTCCTGCAGTCCCTTCAGCCATCTTGCCTCTGCCCCCAATTATCCCGACAGCTGGCCGGACCTCCTGGATTTTGTTCATTATTTAAGCAATTCATCAAAGGACTCGATGCTGCACAGAGAGCTCCGAGCAAGCTCTAGACGGTTCTGTGCGGAAGGAAGGAGAGAGAGACATGCCTGGTAGTCACTCAGACATCTTACAAACTGTCTTGGATGGTCTCTGGTGTCCCTAGAGGAAGGCGAGAGGCTGTTGTTGGGAACATTTGAAAGTTTCAATTATTTTAGTGTTGCTCTGTTGTAATGCGCTAACACTTTGCTGGAATAAACTCTGACTGACCCCCCCCAGAGGATATGAGCTTGAAAACACTTAGGGTTTTGATTTGGTCAGAGGAGGCATCTTTGCTTTTGAAGCACAATCCCGTGGGCAGATTGAGTTTCTGGTACTCATCGTGCTTACGGGGTGAGGGCTGTGTCTTTCTAGTCCAATTTTTGTCTCCAAAGAAATAAATGTATCTCTAATACTAAATCCAAGATGCGTGGGTAAAGCCGAAGAAGGAGGCTTCAGAGAGAAAAATGGGGTACAGATTTCTTTCTTGATTGGAAACCTTGAATTACAAAATTATTGCCTTCTTCCCTGAACTCTGGAGACCACTGAACCTCATCTGGGTCTGCCTCTTCCTGTCCTGGCACGAGCTGAGTGTAAATCCTGTATCCTGTCCTGGCCCTGTGAGTCATAAATACTAAGGATTAAAGATGGCGGATAGAAAGGTTTGCTTCTTCAGTGTGGACTCTCCAGTGTATGAAAAAAAAAATAGCAAGTGTTGGCTTGCCAGAGGTGGCTCAGGGTTAATTAAGAGAGTGAACTGCCTTTGGAAAAGACCCAAGTTTGGCTCCCAACTTCCAGATTCGAGGGCTCAGGCCTCTGGAACCTGAGGGCACCCACATTTCTGTGTATATACCCATACATGCATACACGTGATTTTAAAAAAGGTTCAGGCACATGCTCGAATAAATGTGACGAGGCAGGGCCAGTCATGATAGTGCACGCCTTTAATCCTAGCCCAGGCAGGTGGATCTCTTGTTTGAGGCCAGCCTTATCTACCTAGTGAGACCCTCTTTCAGATACCAAGCAATTGAAGGAGGAAGAGGAAGAAGAAAGAATAGATGCCGGGTGTTGATGGCGCACGACTTTAGCCCCAGCACTCAGGAGGCAGAGGCAGGCAGATCTCTGTGAGTTTGAGGCCAGCCTGGTCTACAGAGCTAGTTCCAGAACAGGCTCCAAAGCAATACAGAGAAACCCTGTCTCGATTAAAAAAAAAAAAAAAAAGATAGGATAATTATCCTTGCTTACAGTTTACAATTAACTGAAATGTTTATAGCCTTAAAAGTGGGTAATCTCTGTTTAATTTCCAAAGTCAACTCTTGATTTTTGCAGTTGTCTTGTGTTGCCCAGGGTGGTTTTGAACCCCTAATCCTCCGGCCTCTTTGCAGGTTTGTACCAACACATCTAGCAGCTCAAGATAGAGCCTAAGATTCATCGAGTTGCCATGCAACCCAGCTAAACGTGCGATTCTGCTCCCACACCCTAACCCTACCCTTCATATTTCTAGTTCAATCCAATGCAACCTGTGCCTAGCTCTAGAGCCTTCGGTTCAAATGTGCTGGCATTTTTGCTGATGGACCTTGTGGAGACAACAGCCCCTCCGTTATCTCTTTAGCTTTCATTTAAAATTCCCATCTTTCATATTTTGGTAATCGAAGCCTTGAAGTGGAACTGTAATCTGAGTGGCTGTTGTAATAACCAGACTCAGCATGGGCATTGTGGAGCCGAGCGATCCGTCTTCAGTGTCAGTGCGTGATGTTATTTCAGGCCAAGTCCAAGAGGGTGAAGGGCTTTGCTGGCAATAGGGAAGAGCACGGTGAAAGCAGCTCCGCACGCTCCAATCTTCCGGACCCTGAGGCCATAGAACCTTCAAGAATAATCAGTACCTGTTTGTCCTGCGCCGTCTGTGGACCCACGAGCGGTGACAGCAAGGGGAGCGCTCAGTTCTATGAACGGTCTTTCCCTCTTTCTTTCAGAGTGTGCGCATGTGCACCGCACATGCGTGGACGTCAGAGGACAGCCTCCCGTTCCAGGTCTCGGTCACCTTTCACCCTCTGTTTGAGACTAGGTCCCTTGTTCACCAAATAGTCCAGCTTAGCTGGCCCGTCAGCTCCAAAGGTCTACCTGGGCCCATTCCCCATCTTGCCATCTCTGGGATTACAGACGTATATCTCTACACCTGCCTCTTCTCATATGGTCTGAGGATCCAAACATACTCTGTCTTAGACTGAACGACCACTCCAGCTGATGGCTGGCCTTTTGTGAGTTATAGGACCAAATTTGGGTCATCATGCTTACATGGCAAAGCCCTTTAATAGAGGGGGCCATCTCCCCGGCCCACATTTAGCAGTATTTTTAAAAACAATTTATTTTTATTGTATGTGCATTGGTGTTTTACCTGCATGTATGTCTGTGTGAGGATGGATGCTGGATCCCCCTGGATCTGGAGTTATAGACAGTTGTAAGCCGTCATGTGGCTGCTGGGTATTGAGCCAGGGTTCTCTAGAAGAGCAGCCAATGCTCTTAAGCTCTGAGCCATCTCTCCAGGCCCATAGTGATATTTTGAAAGAAAAAGAACAGGTGTTTTCTGGGCTGTGGGAACAGCAGCTGTGACCTCTTGAAGCCTTCTCTCACCCCATTCCCTGCGCTCCCCCCCCCCACCGTTCTCACACAGCCTTTGACAGAAGAACCTTGTTCTTAGCTGAGGGGAAGAATAGGATACATCCAAGAGTGTGGGTGTGGGCTTTTAAAACCAGAGTCACTGAGATGGTATTTTATAGGGAAAACATATTTTTAGGGCCAGAGGTGATGGATTTCTTTCCTAGCATACCAGGGCCCTGGAAGGAAGGCTAAATAAAAAGAAACGGACAAGAAAAACCTTCCTTCTGTGTTAGTCTGTAAGCTCGGAGCGGTAAGATTCAGCCAAGTTCTTCATCCTAGTTTCTGAAGCAGAATCTTGACTAGCGAACGGACAAAAGAACGAAAGCACAGACTTCCATACATGCTTCACATACCAGGATCCATCTTTTAGTGTTAGGACATCATGTATTCTACACGGTTGCTGAAGATGAATATAGAGCTTACATCCTCCTCATCATGGGGCTTCTGTTTCTCTGTATTCCTCCATTTCACAGTTTACACTCTGGACGTCAAAGCACTGCGTTTTTTGTTTTGTTTTTTGGTTTTTTTTTTTGAGACAGGGTTTTTCTGTATTGCTTTGGAGCCTGTCCTGGAACTAGCTCTGTAGATCAGAGCTGGCCTCGAACTCACATAGATCCGCCTGCCTCTGACTCCCAAGTGCTGGGGCTAAAGGCATGTGCCACCAACGCCCGGCTGAAGCATTGCTTTGAACTTGGATAAGTGGACCGAACTCACGTTTACATACATGGCTTTGTCTTCCCCACAGGTCCCACAGAAGAATGGCCAGCTATCTGCTGCCAATGGTGTGGCTGAACAAGGAGACGTCCACGTCCAAGAGGGAAACCAGGATGGGCAGGAGGAGGAAGTCGTTGTTGAAGATGGTAAGCTGTCCTTGTAGGCCAGGCTGGCTCTGGCAGGGTACTAGGAGCTGGAGGATAAACCGTTCTTGCATTGAGCCAGAACTGGATTGTCACATGCTAGCAACAGAAAACTATAGTACTGCCTCGTGGTAGGTGACTCCAACAATACAGTCCTCTAGTCTCAAAAGGAGATATTTAGCTGACCCTGTGGGTAGCCCCTGTACTCAAGGGTTGCCATCACACACTCTTTTCTTCACTATTCTTACCTGGAACTTAATGGGATTGTTTGTTTGTTTAAATCATTGTCCCTTATCTGTCAGTTGTGAATTCTCATTGGAAATACTAAAGTCATGCTTGCTGGCCCAACACGTCCCTGAACGCAAAGTTAAAGTAGCCATCCGGCATCAGTCTAGAGAAGTCTGTGTCACCCACACAGATTTCCTGGCAGATGCATTCATCCCTTTGCTTGGACTGGAAGCCTCACAGCTTCCAGCTCTTGAGTGTGATGGTGGGGAAGTGTCTATGGGCTGCTGCATCTTTAGCCAAAGTGTTGCTTCCATGGGGCAGGAGCATTGGGGGTCACGTTCCATTCAAACCAAGATATAGTAGAGCCATTAAGCTACGCAGCAGGTAAAGGGCATTGTCACCAAGCCTGCTGATCTGAGTTCAATGCTGGGGACCCACATGATAGAGTGAACTGACTCCTGAAAGTGGTCCTCTGGCCTATGCAGGCACATACTCACGCACACTCGAGGTATGTAAATAAATAGACGTAATTTAAAAAAGATATATTCAATGAGGGTTTGACATGTGCTAACTTGACTCCTATGTGCAATATAAATAAGAGACAGATGAAAGGGTTGGGCATTGCCTCTTTGGATAAGATTCTTTGAACACATGGAACCCGTTTCTCCTCTCCTATGCCCCCACAGTGCTGTGTCAAGCCGGGAGCTGCTTTGAAGTTGGTGGGAACACTGATCTTTATATATTACCACAGACACCATATAAAGTTAGAAATGCGCACATAGTCTCACAGACGGAGTATTTGCCTGACCTAGTGTGAGAGTTTCAAGCAATGCTCACCAGACAGCTGGAGCGGACCCAAATCAAATTCCCAAGGCCGATCCTTTGTCCTTTCCACGTTCATTTTCAATTAGACAAATAGTGGCTGGTGTGTCTGTGTGTGCAAGGTTGTGTGTGCACAGCTGCATGTTTGTATGTGTGCAGGCCAGAGGACAAGCTCAGGAGCCAGCCACTGTTGTTTTTTCAGACAGGATCTCTCACTGGCCTGAAGCTTTTCAAAAAGGCTCGGCGGGTTGACCAGTAGTCCCCAGGGGTCTGCCTCTCTAGCACCGAGATTACAAGTTCATGCCACAGTGGCCTGGCTGTCTGAATGGATTCTGGGAATCCAACTCTGGGAACTTTACGAACTGTGCCACCTCTACAGCTCTTAGTGACTTTGAAAAATCCCCACTGAAGTCATTGTGGCTCAGGCACTTCTGAGAAGTTTATCACCAAGAATGGGCTTTCTGCTTCCAATACTTTCCAACAAGGGACACAGGAAGGCAGTCAGTGGAAGGTTAAATACAATAAAATATAAGGCTAAGAGGAGGCTTCAAGAAATGAGAGCTGCTCAGAGTTCAGGTGGAGCAGCACTCTGAGATCAAATGTGGCATAACATCCAGGGACAGAAGAGAAGTTGGATTCAGATTTATACGCATCAGGGCTGGGGCTGGCCCAGTGTTCCGAGCACTTGTCTATAGTATACAAAGCCCAGGTTTGATGCAGAGCACCGCAAGAAATGAGAAGTTTATGAGCAGAACTGAGGACAGCAGGTGCCAACACTTGATGTGGCCACCTCCTACAACCTGTTAAGAGTTAGAAGTCATGGCCTTGTGTATTCTAAGCATGTCACCATTTGCCTACCTAGCTGCTTCATCATTAGTAGTAATTGTGACAATGTCGTGGGCAGGCAATATTCCTGGGACTTGAACCAAGGTGATTAGAGTCCTGAACTGACATTTAACCACTGCGCTGTCCCCAGGCAGGGCACATATAGAAGCTGCATGAAGTTTCCCATGAGCCTAATCTGCTGGCCACTGGCTTCATGTGGCTTAGGATAGCTGTGAATGTCACCAGAACAAGATTACAAGCTTACAGAAAACATCGTGTGTATGCATGTATGTATATATGTGTGTGTGTGTGTGTGTGTGTGTGTGTGTGTGTATAAAAATAATTCGATTGTTTGTTTCTGGAACGTAACTTTGTAGATGACAAAATTGTGTTGTAGTGTCAAAACTATGGACAGGTCTGAATGAAAGCCAGAAAGAAAAACAGGGACTAGATAAAGGGATAATCAGTGTGATCTGGAATATTTTGTGGACAGCTGAGATCACTGAAATATGACCATGTCAGTCCTGGGGGTCGAATTCAGGTTATCAGGCATAGTGAGAGGTGCCAGGACTAAACCATCTTGACACACATACCTCAATATCCTTGCATCCATCCATCCATCCATCCATCCATCCATCCATCCATCCATCTATCCATCGTGTGTGTGTGTGTGTGTGTGTGTGTGTGTGTGTATACCACAGTGCATATGTGGTACCCAGAGGACTGCCCACAGAGTCAGTTTTTTCTCACCTTCTATGTCTAGTGATGGAATTTAAATTGTCAGCCTTGGCTGCGAGCACTTTTAGTCTTTGTGCAATATCGAAAGTCCCTGAGTGGGCTTCTTATGTGGCCTAACTGTTGTTATGTAGGCTACATGTATGGGGTGGGGGTCACACGCGTGGCCCCTAAGATCCTGAGACCGTGGTGTCCCCAAGAGTCTGTGACACGTCTCCCTTTCCTCCAGATGTGATCTCTCAGGACATTCCAGACACATAGCTAAACACCAGCTTCTATAGAAACTCATTCTGTCCCCACCCATGACTGTATTCCACAGCTTCCCCGAGAAGACCCAGGCTGTTGACCATGGCTGGCCTGGGAAGTCTGGGCACACAGTAGATGTTGAGTGCCAGGGGGAATGGAAAGAAACAGATTGTCCTTCAGAAGACCCTGAAGGAAAGCTCAACCTCTGGGAAGGCTAACTATCCCTGAAGAGAGCTGGAGAAGCTGGAGATGCCATGAGAGCCTCTTCCAGAGGCCTGTTCTATAGGCACAAGTGCTATTCCCTTGCTTTTATCTTTATCTTATCCGCCTGGCCACTCCTAGTCCAGCAGTGTTGATGCAGACGGAACCCACATGTTAAATTCCTCAACAGCATTTCTTCATGCTTTTCTTTGGGTATCAGTGTTAAGCCTGTGGTTAGGTACTTAAAATTTTTGTATGTATACTTATTTGTATGGTGTGTGTGTGTGTGTGTGTGTGTGTGTGTGTGTGTGTGTGTGCGCGCGTGCGCGTGTGTGCGCGTGTGTGCGCGTGTGTGCGCGCGTGCGAGTGCGTGCGCTTGCAGAGAAGTCAGAGGACAGCTTGTGGGAATTGGTTCTTAGCTTTCCTTGAGAGTTCTGGGAATTAAACATAGGTTGCCAGGCTTTGACAACAGTCCCTTTACTCCGAGTAAGGAAAAAGTGTATGTATGGGTTCATGTATGTGCGTGCATGCATTCAAAGACAAGAAGAGACCATCGCTCATCCTCTCTGCCTTGTTGGTAGAGACTGGATCCCTCACGACACCACAAACTCATAGTTTTCACCAGTCAGCTTTCTGGATCTGCTGTCTCCACCTCCCCTCCTCCCCATTATGGGGGTTATAGCATCTCACAGCCCTGCCTGGCTTTCACATGGGTCCTGGGGATTCGAACTCAGACCCTCTTGCTTGCACAGCAAGTGCTCTTACCCCCTGATCCGTCTCTCAAGACCACGATGGGGGAAACCCACAGAATCAGCTGACTCTGGTCTGGCAAATGACCAAACTAGACTCCCTTAATATATAGGTGACAATGGTGTGACTAGGACAATATATGAGGCCACTGGCAGTGGGTCCAGGAGCTAACACTAATGCACAAACTGACTTAGTGGAGCCCGTTCTATATGGAAAGATACCTTGCTTATACTAGACACGGGGTGCCTTGGTCCTGCCTCAAGGAGATGGGGGGAGAAGAGGAGGGAGGGGGAACTGGTATTGAAATGTAAAAATTAAATTAATAATAAAAAATACAAACATAAAGAAGACAAAAAAAATAAAAGCAACAACAAAAAAGGAATACTGATAATTCAGGATTATTACACATTTTTTTTCCTTGTATGATTTCTGCCTGTCCCCCCTCCCCTCCCCCATTTTCCTGTCCTCCTTCCCTTCCAGCTTAGAAATGTTCTTTTTTCTAAAAAATATTTTTTTTCCTTTCCCCGAGACAGGGTTTCTCTGTGTAGTTTTGGAGCCTCTCCAGGCGCTCAGTCTGTAGATTAGGCTGGCCTTGAACTCATGGAAATACGCCTGCCTTTGCCTCCTAAGTGCTGGGATTAAAGGCATATATTACCACTGCCTGGCTTATTTTGTTTTTGAGACAGGGTTTCTCTGAGTAGCCCTGGCTGTCCTGGAACTCACTTTGTAGATCAGGCTGGCCTCGAACTCATAGAGATCCGCCTGCCTCTGCCTCCCAAGTTTTCTTTTGTTTGTTTAATTGTTTCTGCCTTTTAAGCCACTGCTTTCCTTTTCAGCAATTGCAACTCCATCTCTATCAGCATTGGGGAAGAGCTGAAGCGTGAGGGAATTCTGTTTCCTCGGGCACCGGCTCTTTCAAAGCTACTAAGGAAACTTATTAAAATCTGTGTCCCAGAAAAGAATTCAAGATTCAAAGGCTGAGAATCCTGCTTCTCAGAGCCTGAATAGTAAGCAGCTCCCCTAACTCACCTTTCCCGTCTCCCAATAAGTTTCCTGCGTCTTCTCAATCTCCTTACAAACCTCCTCCACCTGGCTCCTCCCTACCGTTTCCCGTCAGGTAGTTGCTGACCCAGCTTCCTGAGCACAGGTGAATTTTATTTAATCAAAACCACCTTTGTATCACTGAACACAGTGTTCCAGAGCATAAACAAAAGTAACACACCTTAAAATAATATTCTACAACACCCGGGTGCTTGTATTAAAATTGTGTGCCAGCACCGCTGGCCCAGATAAGGAAAATGTAGCATCCTATGTCTGTTGATGCTAAACAAAATGTCTAAGGAGCCCCGGACCTCACACAAGAAATCCGGTGGTATCTCGGGTCTGAATATATTTCCCTGTATCCTCCACAAGGCAGGAATTTTTCTGGGTGTTTCTGTGGTGCCATCACGGGGCCCAGACTCCATACCTGCTGGGCAGGTGCTCTGCCTCGGGGTTGCACTCAGCAGAGACTCTGTAGCAAAGACTCTGGTCTCTTGTGTTGCTCTGTCCTTGTTTTCTGTTGCTTTTCCTCACAGAAGTACCACGATCTTTGCACACCTAGGGCTGAGAGTATTTACATTAGTGGCAGTGGCATTTGTCACTTCGGGGCTCATCTGCTTAGCCAGGAGAACCAGTGCACACAGGGCAGTATTTCTGTTACAGCTCACCCCACCCCCAAGGGCGTTGGTTAAAGCTGAGGTCTCTAGAGAGTCTAATTCTCATTTCACTTCTCTACATCTCCACGTTATCCCTCAATTACGGGTGTAAGTGGAGGACTCGGACTCAATTATTTAATGGCTGAATTTGCAGCATGGTGGAGAACTCGTTTTTATAATGATGCTTATGTTGTCATTTGTTTTATTACATTGGAGCTTTCCTATTCCTGGTGCTGAATGCCTGTGGGATATGGAAAGACCAAAGGTGGCCACTGAATAATTATCGCCTTCCCTGTGAGCCTGTTACCTTCCAGATAATCACTCTGGAATCCAAAGTAATTCTTCCTTCTTTGGGGTGCTTAGTAACTTATTCTGGAGTGTAGGTACGCTAAGACCTGCCTGTAACAATGACCCCACACTTGCTTTTCGGCTAAAGGCAGCTTTCCCTACTCAGAAGAAACACTTTTTGGTATTCAATTCCTTTTCTATTTCAGCTTGTGACGTCATCTTGTTTTTTGTTTTTAGGAAGACCTTCCCGCCGCCCCATCCACCCCCCCATTATCCTGCATTCTGCCTCTGTTTCTCTTGGTGCCAGTTGTTAACATCTGGCATCTAATGCCTCTCTCACCTCCTCCCTGATGGAGAGTAGGCTCAGGGATGGGGAGGTGGTGAAGGAGCTCTATTCCTGTGGTTAAATGTTGCAACCTGTTTTGCTTTATTTTTGTTAGGGTCTCCCTGTCTAGCTTAGAATGGCCTCATGGTAGTTTTCCTGCCTCTGCTGGCCAGTGCTGGTGTTATAGGTGCACACGCCATTGTCTTGGCTTTGTGGGTCTTGGCCATGCAGTAACAAAGCTAGAACCCTTTCACAGCTCCCAGCTAGGCCCTCTGGTGCTCACTGCTGGCTGGCATCTGATGTTGCCCGGAAGCATGCAACACTATCCAGAATTGTCCACGGGTGAATGAGGATTTCTAGAAACGCTCTGTAGGCAAAGGGATGCCTTCTTCCCACAGCACAGGCTTTGTGTTCCAGACCCAATTATATTGCACGGCGTTTCCTCAAGCTCTGTCCTGCTGTGTTATAGTTTTGAGAATTGTAGAGTGCTAACGTGAGGTAAGCCTTGAACTCAGGTGAAAGTCCTCTGCTGTGCGATCCTGGAAACTCATCTAGGTTCATTCCCTGCTCCCTGCTGGCGTTGGAAGACCAGGCAATCCTCCTGTCTCAGCTTCCCAAGTGCTGGGAAGATTAGAGGTGTACGCCACTGCACTATCTGTTCACCCTTTTTCTAAATTATTTGATATCAAAGGGGAAAAACTCAGGTGAGGGTGCTTAATCACACACGCGCCACCACACGTGCATACATGCATGCGCACGCACGCATGCACACCTACATGACCTTCATTTGACTGCATCCCTTTATATCTGTGGAGCCTGTACATGAGCATCTGTAAAATGAGCATCTATCTGTGAAGGCTGACTGCTATCAGTATTACTCCTTTGGGCTGTAACCCTCAGAGGATTAGCTAATGGAGATACCTGAGCATCCTTGGGCAGGCGCTTAAACGCTATTATGCCTATCTAGAAAACTATTTCTATGGTTTTTCATTACCTGATAGTAAAAGTCATATCCTGGATTTGAAGTGTAATTTTAATTGGACAGAAGGCTGGGGAGGGGACACTGTATTCAATAATAGCTTGCTTCGGAGTCTTCTAGGCTTGAGAAGGAGGGCTTTATAAATGAGTGTAGCTACAGGGTGACACATGGGTCTCTAGTGTGTTAGTTCTGCTGAGCTCGGGAAAGGTTGGGACTGAATCGGGAAAATGAACGGAAAGGATGTTGACCAAAGCCATACCTTCCCTGTCAGCTGACTCTGGAAGTGTCACCCATAGGTTGCTTTAGTTTTGTGCAGTTCTGCCCACTGCTGTTTAGAGGTTGTGTTCTTTGTCAGGGTGGTAGGGGGTACAATGAGTGGGTTAGCTGACTTTATCCCACTGTGGTGAAATAGCCAAGGAAGTTAACTGACAAAGAGAGTGGGTTCCGGTTGGCTTCATAAGCTTTAATCCAAGGGGGTGGGGGGAGCAGCCACTGCTTTGGGTTTCGGGTAGCTGTACCGTCTTCTAGTCAGGACCAGAGCACATGAAGGAATGAGATGCCCACCTTATGCTGGGGAGCAAATGAACAGGAAGGGGTTGTCCCATAATCCATTCCAGGGGTATGGCCTAATAACTTAACACTCTCCCTATATATTAGTTTTTTTTTTTTTTTTTTTAACCTGAATAACTTATGCTCCATAACACTAGAGGCCCAAGGACTCCTTGGCAGCACAGTATATGGATTTTTGATCAACAATAGCAATATGGAAAAAACAAACAAACTCGAGTATCTTTTTGTTGGTTTTTTTGGTGGTGGTGGGGGGCATTTGTTGTTTTTTGCCTTTTCAAGACAGGGTTTCTCTGTATAATCCTGGCTGTTCTGGAACTCATTCTGTCGACCAGGCCTGCCTCCAACTCACAGAGATCCGCCTGCCTCTCCCTAGTTCTGAGATCCAAGGCATGCACCACCTCTGCTTTTTTAATTTTTTTTTAATTTTTATTTCTTAAAGACTCTCAGCTGGGCACTGGCTTCCTGAGATCTTGTATCTAAAAAAAAAAACAAAAAGGAGTGGGGGACTTTATCCAAATGAGGTACCAGGGGGTGGGAGGTAGTGGTCAGCCTGTCACACCATCCCTGTGGTTCTTAGATCAGAAAGCCAAATTTGGGAGCAAGTAGCCTTAGTGAAAGGAAGTTGTGAGGATGGGGTGTCAGGTCCCTGCCCAGTGTAGCCTCCTCCCCGGAGTTCTCGCCATAAAAGGAAGCCTGAAAGTCTGCCTCCCTCCCACGGCCCTCCCAGTTCCGGGGCGGGGCACCTCACCTCCTTTCCAGAGGCAGCACTATTTGCAAGCCTCAATCATGTCTTCTCTTTCATCTCTCCTAATATCTCCAGAGAGAAGAAGCTACCCCACGTTAAAAGAGCAACGCTGGCTAATGTATGTATTTCCATCAGGGGTGTGCCGGAGGGAAGCCTGCCAGAATGAACTAGACCTCGCTGTTGTTACTAGCTCTCATTCCTAAGTTTATTTCTCAGTCTTTTTAAAGTAGAATTAAGCCAGGCGTGGCGCTGCATGCCCGGGAATCCCAGCACTCGGGAGGTCACAGCGGGAGGAACAGGTCAAGTTCCCTTTCAGCTGTCTCTGAGTTCAAGGCTAACCTGAGATAGACCTTATTTAAAAAAAAAAAAAAGAGGGCTGGGTAGAGGGAGATAATTCAGTTGGGAAACATGCTTGTGTACATACTCCCAAAACCTACATTTTAAAAGCCACATGTAGCATGGAATATGCTTATAATCCCAGTGCTGAGAAGGCTAATGAGGCCCCTGCAACTTCCTGGGCAGCCAGTCTAGTCTACTTGGTGTGTTCTAGGCCAGGGAAGACACCCTGCCTATTTAACTTAAAGAAAAAAAAAATCATGTTTATTGTTTCATGTATATGATGGCTATTTTGCCTGCATGTATGTCTGTGTGCGGCGTGGGTGCTGGGATCCAAGCTCAGGTCCTCTACAAGAGCAGCTAATGCTGTTAACTTTCCATCTTTCCAGCCCCAAATATGGCAACTGGAAGGAAAAAGCTGATCGCTATTACGGTGTGCTTGTGTGTGTGCGCACGCGCTCACGTGTGTGTGTGTGTGTTTGTGCGTGTGTGCGCATGCGCTAGTCTGAAGGTAACTTCCAGCTGTTGCCTCCCTTCTTTCACCGAATGGGTCACGGGGTTCTAACTAAAGCCATCAAGCCTGGCAGTGAGTGCCTTTCCTCTTGAGCCTGCTTTGCAGCACGCATGTAGCCCTGAATTCGATTCCCAGGACAACAAATACAAACAAACAAAATGCCCAGAAGGTCAACCAAGAGAAGAGGCCTTTATCGTGACCACACGCCGATCCCAGACTTCTAGACTTCAGAATAGTGAGGCCTGAACACTGGTTGTCTGGGAGCAGTGTACCGGGTTTATGGTCCTTTGTGTCATTGTCCAAGCCAACAGGAGTCTGCAAATGGATTTTTAAAGAAGTGCATCACTTTCGTGGTGATGGTCAAATCTTTGCCCCGAGTGTTTCCCTGGCCAAGTTAATTTCCGTTCAGCGCATTCATACACACTGGGATTCCATCACGGTCAGCATGACGGATGCGTTGCTGTCCAACCTGCCGACTTCCAGACCTAATCCCTTATGTGGTTCCTGGAGACTTCAGCCTCCTGAAGCTCACGGAAAAGGAATCTCGACAATATGTTTCCCTTCAATAAGCTGTCAGCTAGAAATCCAGGCATCTCACTGTGGGGGGGGGGAGTCCATTTCCCTTCTGTCTTAGTCTCTGTTCTGTTGCTGTGCAGAGACACCATAACCAAAGCAACTCTTTTTAAGAGTTATTTATTATGTATACAGTGTTCTGCCTGCATGTGTGCCTGCAGGCCAGAAGATAACATTGTAGAAGGTTGGGAGCCACCATGTGATTACTGGGAGTTGAACTCAGGACCTCTGGAAGATCAGCCAGTGCTCTTAACCCCTGAGCCATCTCCAGCCTCCCAAGACAACTCTTATAAAAGAAAGCATTTAACTGGGGGCTTGCTCACAGTTCAGAGGGTTAGTGCATTAGCGTCATGGAGGGGACAAGGAAGGAACACAGTAGCACATATGGTGCTGGACTAATAGCTTAGAGTTGTGTCCTGATCCAAAGGCAGAGAGAGAGAGAGAGAGAGAGAGAGAGAGAGAGAGAGAGAGAGAGAGAGAGAGAGAGAGAGAGAGAGAGAGAGAGAGACTGGGCCAGGCGCGCTCTTTTGAAACCTCCAAATCCACCCCTAGTGACCTACTCCCTCCAATTCCTCCAACATGACCACGCCTCAATCCTTCTCAAGTAATGCCACACGCCGCACGTGTGCATGTGTGTGTGCACGCGCTCTTGTGTGTGCGCATGTACTTTCCAATGTGGCTACTAGAAGGTTTGGGGCTGACGTTATTGTTGAGGCAGATACTGCTGTAGTGGAGAGTCAGTGAGTGTCATGTATATAATCGCCATTATTTCTTCTGAGTCTGTAACTTCAGATTGGGCCTTCTTCCCACTCATGTTGATTAGGACTTGAATAATGGAAGGGGCTCAGTGAGTGATGTGCTTGCTATGCGTGTAATCATGAGGACCAGAGTTTGGATCTCCAGCACCCTCATAAAACCTGGTCAACTATGGCCCATGTCGATGGATCCTGAAGTCGTGCAAGCCAGTCTTGCTGAAATGACAAGTTGCTAGGCCACTGAGAGACCCTGTCTCAAAAATAAGGAATGGTGGGAGATATCAGACATTGACCTCTGGCCTCTACAGACACATGGGTGTGCTCACGCACAGGTGGGCGCACACACATACAACACACACAATTACATTAGCAAATAATTTTTAAAGACACACATACAGCATTAGGGACTACACTGAACATACCATTTACTCTCTGATTTTACTATGAATAAATAGGTGTGTTTGGTTTAATCCCAGCATTCAGGAGGCTGAGGCAAGTAGATTTTGGGGAGTCACAGGTGTTTGAGCTGCCGGATGTGGGAGTTGGCAACCAAATTCAGGTCCTGTCAGAACAGCATAAACTCTCAACTGCTGGTCCATCTCTCCAGCCCTCCTTCAAATTGAGTTTTAAATGCTTATTTTTCCCCCGTGCTTTTTAAAGTGGCTTAAATTTCCATGCTCTCTGGATGATTTATTTGGATTTTTCAAATTTAAATAACCATAACTATGTGAACGTGTCCAATGCATCTGGACCATAAAATTCAATTTGCTAGTGCTGTTGCTGCGCAGGGCAGAGACCTGAATGCTAAGAGCCCTGTAGAACCAGTTATCCATCCTGTGGCTAACTTAATAGTGAGGATAGTGTTTAATCCCAGCACTGGAGAGCCAGAGACAGGCAGATCCCTGAGAGAGTTCCAGGACAGCCAGTGCTATGCCGAGAAACCCCATCTAATATTCAGTATATATAGTGTTTGCTCTGGGATTGCAAGATTCCACGTCTAATCAGAGAACCGTGGAATCAACTAGCCTGGGATCAAACAATCTGCATACCCATGTTCATGCGGGCACGCTCTCTGCACAAGCACAAGCGTCACATCACCAAGCAGAGCAGCATGGACACTATTAACCCAGGGTTTGCATTCTGTTGGGTTTGCATTCAGTTAGGTGTTGTAAGTACTCAAGAAGGGATTTGAAGTTTACTATTGAGGTCCAGGCATCGGGACACACATCTGAAGTCCCAGCATGGGGGGGGGGGAGAGCCAAGGCCGGAAAGTTGAAAGGAGGCTAACATGTTTCTTCTGGCCCCAGAGAGAGAGGCAGAGAGAGAGAGAGAGAGAGAGAGAGAGAGAGAGAGAGAGAGAGAGAGAGAGCGCGCACCGGGGGACCCCTGCACAGGCTTAAATACCCTTGAGCTAGCCAACCCCAGTGAGCCACGTGGACCCTGCAGATAGGCTAATTCGGAAGCAGACAGGCTGAACAGACTTAACCATAAGGGCTTGTTTACTCAGAGAGTCTTTACCAGCGGGAAGGTGTAAGGTAGAAGCCAGTGCCACTTTAAGGCGTGGCACTACGCGGCTCTCTACAAGGGTGTAAGTAGTACATGCTTGTTATTCCAGCAGAGAGATAGGAAGATGAGAATTCAGCGATAGCCTGGGCTACATAAGACACTATCTAAGAATAGACAGACAAGCCCCCCACCCCCACCCCATAAAAACAAAGGGTACAAGTAAGCCTATACTGTGCAGTTGGTAGTGGTCCTCGTGGTATGCGTTGTCCTGTGTGATCTTCAAGACAGCAATGCATACAACAAGGCCAAATATGCTAAGGCATCAGATAATATGCCTATGCCCAAAGGATCTTGGGAACGTCTCTCTGCTCCCAAACTTCAATCCAGGGAAGGGTGTGCCCCGGACAACACGGCCCCGCCTGATGCTAGCAGGGACTGCAGCAAGACAAAGGCTTATGGTAAGCATTTCCCTTTTCCATTTGTGATTTTTACCCCCTCCTTACCATGGTTTTCTTTAGCTGTGTCATTTCCCCCACGTGACAAAGTACACGTAAATTTTGTTATCTTAATTTGTGTGTGAAGGTGGGTTGGGATTGAGACACAGTCTTGCTAGGTAGCCCCATCTGGCAGGTTTTTGACATGTCGCCTAAGCTGGCCTCAAAGATGGCAATCCTCCTGCCTCAGCCATCTAGATTCTGGGATTATCGGTGTAAGCCACCAGTTCTGACTTCCTTAACCACTTTTTAATTTTTATTATGTGTATACAGAGGTGGTTAGCCTGAACGTATATCTACACTATATTTGTATGTACCTGATGACTTCAGAGGCCGGGAGAGGGCATCAGATCCTCTGGCACTGGAGTTATAGACAGTTGTGAGCTGCCTCATGGGGTCTGAGATGGGAACCGGGTCTTCTGTACGAGCAGCCAATGTTTTTAACCACTGCCGTTTCCTTATGCAGATTCACTAAACTTGTTTGCCCTGGGTCAGTTGATGGACACCAAAGCTGCTGTCATTTTGTTTCCGGTGTCACGATGAACTAACTGTTCACGGTTTCCTGTGGATGTGTGTTGTCCTTTCTCTTGGGCATATACCTGTTGCTGGGAGATCTGGCAACTATGTTAGACTTTGGAGAAGTGCCAGGCATTTTCCAAATCAGCTTTGCTATTTTCCTTGCTGCAAGCAGCGTTTTCCCCCGTCCCCCATTCTCAGTTATTGTTGTCATTTGGTTATTACCATCCTGATGAGTGTGAAGTGGTCTTAATTTGCACATTTCTAATGGATAATGACGTTGAACATATTTTCATTTCTCTCAAAGATTTTTCTTTATGATTTTAACTTAAAAAAACTTTTCTTTGGAGATTTTACTTTTATTTTATGTATATGAGTTTGCCTTGATGTATGTTTGTGCAAACGGGGTGATGGTGGTATGTGCACGCCTTTAATCCCAGCACTTGGGAAGCAGAGGCAGGAGGATCTCTGTGAGTTTGAGGCCAGCCTCATCTATAGAGTGAGTTCCAGGACAGGCTCCAAAGCTACACAGAGAAACCCTGTCTTGAAGAGAGAAAGACAGAGAAAGGAAAAACTATGTCTGTGCACATGTTTGCAGTACCCAAGGAGGCCAGAAGGTGGTGTCTGATCCCCGAGGTCTGGAGTTACAGGTGTTTGTGAGCTACTGTGTAGATTCAGGAATTGAACCGTGATCCTCTTGAAGAATAGTTATGCTCTCCACCATGTCAGCTTATTTTATTAGATTACATGCATATATGTGTGTGTATGTGCACATGTGAGTGCAGGTGCCATTTGAGTCCAACAGAGGGCACCAGATCCCCTGGAGCTCCAGTTACAGGTGGTCGTGAGCCACCCACAATGGGTGCTAGAAACTCAACTCCCAGGTGCTCCGAAAGAGCAGTATGCTCTTTAAATGGCTCAGCCATCTCTCTGGCCTCACATTTGCATCTCTAGTCTGTGTCTTCATGTGTTTGCTCCTTTGAGACACAGTCTAACAGCTTGGCTGGTCTCTGTAGCACTCTGTAGCTGAGGGTAGCCTTGAACTCCTGATCTTTCTACCTGCACCACCAAAGTGCTTACATTACAGCTGAGTGCTGCCATCCCCAGCTCTGTGCATCTTTACTAAATATCTGCTGTACTCAGATTGTTTGCCCCAGGACTTTACTTTTTTAGTTTTGTTTTTGAGACAGGTTCTCATGTAGCCCAGGCTGGCCACAAACTCATTATGTAGCCAAGGCTAGTCTTGAACTACTGATCTGCTTCTGTCCACAGTGATGGATTCACAAACATGTACACCGCCCCATTTCTTTCTAAGACTGTGTTAATCACAAAGAGCTCTCTCTCTCTCTCTCTCTCTCTCTCTCTCTCTCTCTCTCTCTCTCTCTCTCTCTGTGTGTGTGTGTGTGTGTGTGTGTGTGTGTGTGTGTGTGTGTGTACTCTTGGTTGTCCTGGAACCAAACTAGCTTCAAACTCACAGATATCCACCTGCCTCTGCCTCTGCCTCTTGAGTGCCACCACTGCCCAACTCTAAAGTTCTTAAGAAGTCCTTAGACATCCTTCTTCATGTGTAACCTCTCTCCTCTCGTTTCCAGACAGCATCTCCAGCTCTCCCTCCCTGTCCTGGGACCCTGCACACGAACTGTAAAGGAACAGTAGCTATAAGAGACCCTAAGAATCATGCTGTCCTGACATTGTGCTGCCATGTTGCCTCTTTGTGCCTCATGCTGTGGAGTCCCCATCTTTTCCTGGGACAGTTCAAATGTTACCTCCAAGAGCAAATTAAATTCTCTTCCCTGGGTGTGGCTGCCACTCACATCTGACTGACTCCCAGTGGGTTTCACCCAACAAAAATGGAGCAAGGACTTGGCAAATAATTGTTGATGGAATTATGCTGATTTAAGAAACGCGCTCGCGTGTGCGTGCGCGAACACACACACACACACACACACACACACACACACACACAGATATCACCCACCAGACGATGGGCGTACATTATCCTATTGTTTTTGCTTCGAATGGTGATGCATGGACTGGAAACCATGGCAAAGGGAAGCGGCTTGCATTTGCTGTGACCTCTTGTGTGACCTTCTGCATTTCTCCTGATGGATGGCTTGTCTTTTAAAGGCCACACCCAGAGGACTTGCTGGGCAGCCGGGCCATACATTCTGGCCTTCATTGCTCCGGGAGGTAGAGATCCCAGGAATGGTGTGCTAGAAGAGTCCGCCTCTTGCACACTATCCTTTGCTCTCTCTTTCGAGTTCGCTGCTTCTCTAACAAATCTCATTTCAGAAGTATAGGTACTGTCTGCCTTTTTAAAAAAAAAGTGTCATTTTATGCCTGGATGTTGTTTCTAGTGAATCTTCCCCTTAGCTATTGCAGTGGCGTAGCTGTTATTAGTAATAAATTTGGGCTCAGAAGGGAAGGTGTTGGTGATACACTTCTGTAAACTTGACTCCACAGAGGAGCCCAGTGTCGGCCACATGCTGTCTGCAAGAGGGAATGCTGGGATTCAGTATCTCCCTGGGGGCTTAGGGCACTGGGGGAGTGTCTCATTTAACCCAGACTGCTGACGCTGCCTCTAGTGTTTTTTTTTATCTGTGATCTACACAGCTCGGGTAGGTGCGGGGGTGGGGTGGCTGCGCTGCCTGGAACCCCACAATTGGGAACGCAGAGGGCAAATGTCTGCTCCCAGGTCTTAACCAATCAACATAAGACTCTGCTTACCTAGACCCAGAGCTAGGCTGGGTGTTGTATGGGAAGCTGATCTGTGTAGAAAATTGCCTAGCAGAATTGGCCCTTTCTCTGTCTTTCTGGGCCTGATCATGGTGCCTTGCGCCCCCTGGTGGCAAGAAGGCGCAACCAAGCTGGGCTGGGCTTTAACCTTCGATTTTTTTTAAAAGACACCCACCCACCCACACACACACACGCGTGTCGCTAGTCTTTTTCACACTGCCATCTACCCTCTAGGCCCCTAAACAGTCATAAGTAAGGCCTTCAGGTCCGGAGAAGAGCAATAATAAAAACTGTTTCTTTGGGGTTGGGGTAAGTCTGTTTGTCCAGAAGGGCAAGGGACGCTGTAATAAATAGGAAAAAGAAGAAAAAAAAATCTCCGGGTGCCTAATGAACCTTTCCTAACAGAAGACCCAGCCCATATATTATTTGTGTCTTTGTAGTGAAACAATTTCACGATTAACGGGAATAGAAATATCGGGCTGCCGCCTGAATTTTTAATAACGGCTCCGGTTTTATTTATATGCCATAGCTTGTTCGGTAGAGGCGGGAGAATGCTGGTGTAGTTTGAGCCAAACGTTTAGCTCAGTTCTACCCTGGAAAGGGGAAAGACCTAAGCTTAGCTCAGATATTTCTGCCTTTGAAAAAGGTGTCTTGAGTAAATTCTGAAGGCAGTTGGCTTTGTAACTAACAACCCTGCGAAACGGGACCGGCCGGTGTGCAGGGAACAGATGGCCACATAAAATACCGTGGGCTGTAAAAAGGGAAGGCCGTTTAGCACCCCACCCTCCTTTAAACCAGCCGAAGGACACGGCGCACGCCCCGAAGCATCAGAGAACCTAGTAACTGTGCAGTTATTGCCTTTACATAATTTTAAAAGTTTTGAGACGCAGAAGTCGGTGCCAGGGATGAAGTCACCGCTTGGATCCGATACTGATTCTTAGGGTCTCGTTCGCCCCCAGAGACTTTAAAGCACCCCGCTTGGGTCTGGGTGGACCACGCAGAGAGACCGGGGCTGTAAAACGGGGCACGTGACTTCCCGGGTGCCGCGGCCAAGTCGGGGCAGAGGTGTGGGCGTGGCGTGGGCGGGGTCTGGCGAGGGCGGGGTCCTCCTATAATTACCCGGCGCAGCGTCTCCCGCGCTCATTGCTGCACCTCTGGCGCCCCTGATGCTCTCGGCGTAGTTGGGGCTCGGTTCCTTCCGATCACGCCTGGGTTAGCAGGGAGGAGACGGAGGTTTCTGCCAGCGGCCGTAGGAGGGTGAAGGCTGATATTAAATATGTTGGGGACCATTACCATCACGGGTAAGTCTTCGTTCTCCCCAGCGGGAGGAAAGTACGTTTTGGCTGGAATTTCATTGGCTTTCAGATCTCTCCCTGCACTTTCACCACGAGAGCCTTCTTCCATAGTCCCGCAGGAACCAATGGACCCCACGTTTTATTTTTTAACTAAACCCAAATCTCCCTGGAAGCGTTAATGGGAGCCCTATCCTTTCCCCTTGGGGAAGCAGGAGGGAGGCACAACAGCCAGACACACAGAAAAAGTGTTAGGTTTGCGGTGGGTAACCTGTTCTAGTCTAAGTTTTTGTTGTTTTTTAGTTTTTATTTATTTATTTATATTTATTTATTTAGTGCCTGTGCTTGAGAAATTGCGAGCATTTGGGGGGGGGTTTCCTGGTGCTTGCTAATAACACTGGGTGAAGTCATGTGTCAGACTAATGCTTTGGTTTAGGTCTGGCTTAAGTAGTTGGTATTATTAGTAACGCCATAGTGCCTAAATCGATGGCAAGAAATGACATTTAGATGTTAATAAAAACAGTAGTGAATAAATAAAATTTTTATGCTTGTTTTCTAGGAATCTAGTTGTGAGAGCGGTAGGGTCATGCCTACTCTTGGGGGCTGCCACACCAGGCGTTTGTATATCCAGTGTTTGATAGTCTTAGGCACTTGTGCTGTGTCCGGGCTTCTTGGGGGTTGTGTGTTCATGTTTTCTTTACCATCCTCTCCCCCCCTCCCCTCAGAAAATTAAACTCTACTTGCTAACTTCCGATGATAAAAACTGCTCTGATTTAAATGTTTGACACTGGCAAATCTGTTGTCTTAAAGTGGGGCATAAACTTTATGGCTTCAGTATTTTCTCAGTGTAACTACTCTCCCCCCCCCCAAGTGTCTCCCTGTGGAATTTTAAATGAATTCGAAAGTTTGGCAAAGCTAAAAATAATCTCCCACTTCCTATAGTTTAGCTTGTTAACGCTGAAGGCTCCTTCCTAGTTTGTCTTTCTACCGCTGGCCAGTGTGGAAATTTGTGAAACCTACAAATTAATAGATAAAACTCTAAAAAAATGAATAGCATTCTCTGTCTTCCCAAGTCACTAGTTATTTTAAGATTTATTTTTAATAATGTACAGATGTCTGTGTGTGAATACATGCATGTGAGTGCATGTGCCCTCTGAAACCAGAGATGTTGGATCCCCTAAACAAAGCCTGTAGTTACAGGCTCTATTCAAATGCCTGGCTTGGGTGCTGGGATCTGAATTTCTGTCTTCTGCAAGAGCTGTACATTCTCTTAACTGCTGAGCCCTCTCTCCGGCCCTCAAATCATTAGTTTTTACACGAATGAAGCAATAAGGGGCATGCAGGATCTCACTTTCTTCCGGGATTTTTCCTGTATAAGGTGTTGTTTTGTATATTCGGTATTTTATTAGTTTGTCACATGCTCAGTTTCTTGTGAGAAGGAGGGGGTTCTGTAGGTAATCCCAGTGGGGCGATAGGCAGAATGTTTAGAGGGATGTCTAATTCTTAAGGTACTATCAAATGGTTGGATCTAATGCTTTCTGGGCTACACTTCACCATGTGCGTATGGGCAGTGTTGCATGGTTTTTGCTTTTTGCTAGTAACCAGACACTGCACAAGAGGCCAGGCATGGTTGGTGTCGCATACAGGTCCCAGCACTCTGGGGGCAGAGGCAAGCTGAGCTTTGTGGGTTCAGGGCCAGTTTGGTCTATACTAGAAAGTTCCAGGAAAGCTGGTGTGACATAGGATGACCCTGCCTCAAAAGAAAGGAAGAAACAATGAAAGAAAGAGAGCGTACATATTTAATGGCAAGGGATTGGAGATGTAGCTCGATTGGTAAAACGCTTGATAGCATGCCTGAAACTGTGGGTTTGATCCCAAACAGTGCAGAAGCTAGGCATGGTGTCACCGACTTGCCATCTCATACCACTGGAAAGGTGGAGGCAGGAGGATCAGGAGTTCAAAGCCAGTCTGGGACACATGAGACCTTGCCTCACAAAATTAATTAATTAATTATAAAAAAAATAGATAAATAAGAGAAGCAGAAAAACTAAGATCAAGGAGACTTCTCCAAAGGCAATTTTAGTGTCTGTGTTGCAGTTTTCCTGTGATGTAACTGATTTAGGAAGATGTGTTCTCAGCAGTCTTTAGTTGATCAGTCTTGAAAAGCAGTGAAGGTTTGGGGCTGCTTGTTTAAATAAGAAGGAAGAGAGAGAGCATTTGAGGAGGGGCCCAGTGCGTAGGTTTCCTAATCACTGGCAGGGTTTATGGCTATGCAGAAACTTGTCACCTCTCTTCCAGTTCACACAGACACCTGAGGTGAGGACAATGCAACCTGAATTAGGTCTGATTGATTGCTCCTGGGACATGGTATCACCATTCCCAACTCCTGTTAGCATTAACTAAGGCATAGGAACTAGAAAATAATTTGTGACACGATGATGAAAGAAGGTCCCCGTCCCTAATGCACAGAGTGGAGCACCTGCAGCATTTCTGTAAAAGACATGTACTTGTGTGCACCATCTGTATGTATATCTGATGACAGAGAGGGTATCCCATGCAATTACAGATGGTTGTGAGCCACTATGTGGTTGTTGGGAATTGAACTCAGGACCTCTGGAAAAGTAAACAGTGCTCTTAACCACTAAGTCATCTCTCCAGCCCCCCTCATTCTCTCTCTCTCTCTCTCTCTCTCTCTCTCTCTCTCTCTCTCTCTCTCTCTCTCTCTCTCTCTCTCTCTACCTCTCCAGGGTCTCACCTAGGGTAAGCTGACTTCTCCCTGTGTAGTCAAGGATCACCTTATACACTGGACATTTCTGGTCCTCCTGTGACACTTTCCCAGTGCTGGACACACCAAGTTTGTGCAGTGCCAGGAATGACAGTGTTTCATGCATGCTAGGCAGGGCACTGTACCAACCATGCCAGCCCAGAACTACTTTTTATTTTATTTATTTCACCTTATTTGTTACGTGGTGTCTGTTGTCTGTCTGTCTGTCTGTCTGTCTGTCTGTCTGTCTGTCTGTGTCCATGTCCATGTGTGTGCGCATGCCTGTACTGCTCTGTGTTGTACAAAGTTGATTTTCCTTCTCAACTTCTTCCTCTGTTGGTTTTCCCAGGATGCAGCAACTCGTGTCCTTAGCCTTGCTCGCCAAGTTCATTTGCCTGCTGAGCCACCTTGTTCAAATTTTTGTTTTCTTTCTCAAGTATATAGGTCTCTACATGTCCCTGGCTGGCCTAGAACTTGGTATGTAGACCTGGCTGGCTGGCCTTAAACTCACAGGGATCTCCTGGTGCTGGGTTTAAAGGTGTGCTCGCCACACCCACCATTCTCTCTCTCTCTCTCTCTCTCTCTCTCTCTCTCTCTCTCTCTCTCTCTCTCTCTCTCTCTCTCCTCCCTCTCCCTCCCTCCCTCCCTCTCTTTCTCTCTCTCTCTCTCCCTCTCTCTCCCTCTCTCCCTCTCTCTCTCTCTCTCTCTCTCTCTCTCTCTCTCTCTCTCTCTCTCTCTCTGTGTTTTGTTTTTTCTAGACAGGACTTCTCTGTAATAGCTCTAGCTGTCCTGGAACTTTCTCTGTACACCAGGCCGGCTTTGAACCCATAGAGATCTGCCTGCCTCTGCCTTCCTGGTGCTGGGTTTAAAAGCGTGCACTCCCACTGCCCAGTCAGAGCTCTTTTTTGAACGAAGAAAAAGCATCTTTCGCTGCTGGAAAGATGGCTCAGCTGTTAAGAGCACGGGGCTTGAGATCTGACCCAGCACCCTTCCCGGGTGGCTCACAACCGATTTTAACCTCAGCTGCAGGGACCCCACATTCGTTTCTGGTCTCTGTGGAGCACCTGCTCTCTTGCATGCACCCACATACCAACACCCACATATGCATGTAATTAGCAATAAGTCTAAAAAGCATCTTTCCTGTTTTCCTTCATTCACACACTTTTAGATGAACTGGTAGCATTTCCGTTTAGTCAAATTGAGCAAAGCCATTGTTCTTTTTATCTCCAAAGTAAACTGGGAATCCACGTGTGGTGGTTCACTCCTGTAATCTAGGCAGAGACAGAAGGATCGTCTCTGGTTCAAGGCTAGCCTGGGCTAAAAAAATAAAATAAACCAGAGAAGCATTCATGAGTATTGTAAGCGGTTTATATTGCATTTTTATGCAAATCATATGGAGGCTGTGGCTCTGATCTGGTGGGGGCAGAACAGTGATCCGGACTTCAGGTGCTGAGCTGGCCTCTGCTGATGTTGACTCTGTTCTTGGTGCCTTGTGGATTCCATTGTTTATTCCTAACAATTGTCGAGAAAACCTTTATTCCCGAGCTTCCTCTTGTCCAAAGAGGAAGTTTCTCAAGCCTGGCTGCAGAGCATCTGATAAAGGATCTTTTCTCCGGGCTTAGCTGATGCTATCTAAGGGCATGCCCTTGCACCTTGGTGGCCAAAGCTGCAGTAATGATGTCACCTGGATGGCCTGGTGGTGGGTTTTGGATCACTGAGTTAATTCCCAGTTAAACGGGTTCTTCTGCCTGGAGGTTTCTTGGCTGATGAGCTTTGGGGACAAGCAGAGTTGACTTGGGCGTGTTTTGATATAAGGGGTGGGTTCAGAATGCAGAGAATTCCTGGAAGAATTCCAGGCGATCTCCGGGGAAAGTTAAACAGTTCCAGATGTCACACACAGTAAGCTGTGCCTGGGGACCGAGAGTACTGGTTATTCTAAACCTGAAAATTGAATGTTGTAGTTTTTGTGGTGTTGTACCTTTTTCTTTTCTTCCTTCCTTTCCTTTCCTTTTCTTTTTCTTTTTTTTTTTTTTTTGGTTGTTTTAAAAAGTAACCAAAAATGAACAGTTACATTAAAATAAAAATATTTCCTGAGGAATAGGAGACTGCCTTTTTCTTTCTTTCTTCCTTCCTTTCTTTTTTTTTTTTTTTTTTCTTTTAAGCTTCTTTTAAGTAGTGTGTGTTTTTGTAAAAAAATACTTTTATTTCGGTCTTCTAAGTTTGGCTGTCTCTTGGCATCTGTGGGGAATAGGTTCCAAGATCTGCATACAAAATGTGTCCATTAGAAAAATTATTTTTTCTATTCAAACAACCTGTGCCATTGTACTTTAAGCTCCTCTGGAATGCTTGCACCACTTAATATACCGTAAATAGTTGTTACATTGCCATTCAGGAGTGACGATGAAGAGGAGGTAGGTACAAGCTCGGTTCAGATGGTCCCTCCCTCCACCACCACCAAGTACCTTTTGCTCTAAGTCTGGTTGAATGTTCATGCATCTTTTATCTAGCATGCACATTGAACGGGTTCAGAGGTCAGTTACTGGGAGCACCAGTGAGCTTCTGTGAGCATGTCCATTAGCGAGTATGATGATGCTTATATTATTGGTAGGTGTGAAAGGCCCACCACACATGGCTTTTGAGATGCTATTGCAGATGGCCACCTGGGCCCTGGGAGGGATTATAGTCTCTTTGATGGCCTTTTCAGTGTCAGTGGGGTGGGTTGCTAGCTGGGACGGTATGGAGGTGTCTGTTGGTATTTACTTGGCTTTCCTAGTGAACACCCTCATCGGGATCCTGATCCTGGTGAGAGTGTGCTGTCATTCCCAGCAGAGACCCAGTATGAGTGAGCATTGTTTAGACACGTGAGCACTTGAGGTTTGCTTCGAGAACAGCATTTGCCTTCACTGTGGTGGGATTGCTGAGAAGTTACTGTACATGTCGAGAGAAAGACCTCTTCTGCAACTGGTTGTGTGGATGCATGGACTTTCAGGAGGCAAGAAAATGAACCCCAAGTCACTGTTATTGCTTCTAGTATTGGCCTGTTAGCGTTTCCTCTTTCTGTCTAGTTGGACAGATCTAAAGCAGATAATTGTGTAGGAGCTGGGGTGTCGCTCTCTCTCTCTCTCTCTCTCTCTCTCTCTCTCTCTCTTTTTTTTCTGTGTGTGTGTGTGTGTGTGTGTGAGAGAGAGAGAGAGAGAGAGAGAGAAAAAAGAAATGCTTCACACACAGGAAGCCATGGATGGACTCAACCCTCTGCATTGATTCTGCTCAAGTATCTAATGTGTCAAAAGTGACAGAAGAGGGCCAGATCCACAGTTCAGCTGTGACCTATGCTTAATCCCGGGAACCCAGGTAAAGATGGAAGGAGCCCACTCCAGAGTTGTCCTCTGACCTCTACACAAGCATTGTGGCTCTCATGCACCCATACATACATAGCACACATATGACTAATAAAAAGAAAAGTTAATGATTAGTTTGAAGCCATGAATGAAAGGTAAACATTAATAGAGGGGCGTGATGACATGTCTGAAAGATAGACGAGCCCCTTCTTCCATGAAGGCTTCCCATGAATATTATTTCTTACTTGAAGGGAGGAGAGAGTTTTTGGTGGTTTTGTATGCTCACAGATAAGGACACACAATCCATCATGGTGGCAGATCCTGTCCATAGGACTCTACCATGGAATGTGTGTGTGTGTGTGTGTGTGTACATGTTTAGTGAGAGAGGAAAGAGAGGCAAAGACACAGGCAGAGAGAGACCGGGAGACAGGATCTCACTGTGTAACCATGGCTGACCTGGGACTGGCTATGTAGTCCAGGCTGGCCTTAAACTCTTAGCTTTCCTGTGGAATGCTGGGATTAAAGGCCTGTGCCACCATACTGGTCTCACTCCATTAAATTTACAGCTTTCTCATATGCCATCTTCTCCCTTCCCTCTCTTTAAGAACATGGTTCTCAACCTTAACGCTGTGATCCTTTAATACAGTTCTTTATGTTGTACTGATCCCTAACCATAAAATTATTTCATTGCTACTTCATAACTGTAATTTTGCTACTGTCACGAATTGTAAATATCTGATATGCAGGATGTCTGATCACACACACACACACACACACACACACACACACACACACACACACACCCCGGCTTGCATCCCACAGGTTGAGAACCTCTGCATTAGATAGAAAGAAGCTTGCTGGTTTTTCTCTTTTCCCTGCCATCCCCACATCTTTGGGCTTTTTTCTTTTTTCCCTTCCTTCTGTTCTTTTTACTTTGCTTTAAAGCATTTAACAGTTTCTCAAGCTGGACCTGGTGGTGCATAACCTGTAATGTTACAGTACTTGGGGAGGCGGAGGCAGGCACATCAGCAGTCCGAGACTCCCCTTAGCTACATAAGGAGTTGGATATGAGACCCTGCCACCAACAAGTTTCTGTTTGCTTACTAAGTATTATCTGTGAATGTCAGGTTCTGGCAGCCCACAGGTAGATGGTGGTAGATGGGAATGATATCGGCTTCCAGTCAGGAATGGGGAAATGAGGGTAATTTGAATGGTCCAAGTACAGGTGAGCCAGTGAAAGCTGAAAGAGCAAGAAATTGGGGGTAAAGGATGGGAGAAAAGCAGGCCACACCAGGCTCACACGGGTCAAAATGGTGCCAGTAAGGGACCTGTGGCTTTTTAATACATGGTATTAAGGGTAAGAGAGCCAACTTGAGATGTAGGCTTTCCTTAACACCCTGAGGAGGTTTATGTTGGGAGTTCAAGGTTCCTCCCTCCCTCCTTTCTCCCCTCCCTCCCTCCCATCTTTTTTTCCAAGATGGGGTTTCTCTGTAACAACTCTGGCTGTCCTGGAACTCGCTTTTATAGCTCAGTCTGGCCTCGAACCCACGGAGATCGGCCTGCCTCTGCCTCCCAAGTGTTGGGGATTTTTCTTCTTAAAGACACCAGCAGAACTTGCATTTTCGCTGAGTTTGAAAGTGCACCCAGGCTGCTTGTGTGGGTTTTGCTCTACAGGCCTTACACCTTCTAGCTCCCCAGCAGCGCGCTAGACAACACTGCCCTCTTCTGTTCAGACTCCGTTAGGGATTCGGATAATGATACTTGCTGCCTGTGAGGCCAGCAGTGTGACCCTAAAAGATAGATAGGCCCAACAAACTGCTGAGGGGAGATGTGTAGCAATGTCCTTCAACCATTGTGGCACAGTTTGGCAGACCATTGAACAACTTATAAAGAAGAATATCTCTTTACAGGAATCCTCCTTTCTATAGATTACCCATCAGTAATTACTTATCTATAGACTTTTGGAATTCACAAAACTCAGCTAAGAACCTGAGTATGGTACTGCATGCCTGTAATTCCAGCACTTAGGAAATGGAGGCAGGAGTCTTACAAGTTCAAATCCAGCTTCCGGTATATAGCTAGTTCATATCCACCTCGGGATATATGAAGCCCTCTCAAAAAGAAGCAGACAACCCCCCCCCCAAAAAAAAAAAACCCATAAGAACATTTGTTTTGGAAAAAGAAACAAGCACCTTTAAAAGCATCTTGAGCTTCTTTGTGAAATGTATTTATTTAATTTAGAAACAATCTTATTTTACATTCAATCCCAGTCCCCTCTCCCTCCCATCCTCCCATGCCTTCCCATACCCCCCCCCCATCTGAGCTTTAAATGAGCATAACCAGCCAGCTTACTGAAAAAGTACTTGGGGGGGGGCAGGATGACTGTGTCTAGTATAGTAAGTACCCGGCGTCTTTGGGGGGAGAGAAAGCTATATTTTTCATTTTTCATGTTATCCATATGTAATCCCAGCACTCAGGAGCCTCAGGTATGATAATCTCTAATTCGAGGGTAGCTGTATGTGTGTGAGACAAGAACTCACTCTGTAGACCAGGCTGGCCTAGAACTCTCAGAAATTCCCCTCGCCTCTGCCTCCCAAGTTCTGAGACTAAAGGTGTGCACCACCAACGTCTGGTAATTTACATTTTGTATGCATGCATGTGAACGCCTACTTTGTGGGAACGGGTTGTCTCTTACCCTGTGGCTCCGGATAAAATCCAGGTCATCGGGATTGGTGAAGGGCACCGTTACTGACCGAACTGGTCCTATGGATAATGTTTGTTCTTTGACAATTTCCTCCAAGTATGTAATGTATTAGTGATGTGTGTCGTCCCCCCCCCCGCGCGCCATCACACTCACGCATCTCTTACAGCCACCCAGTGTCCATCAAACGCCCTCTCATCTCTTACCAGCCCTTTTCAGTTTCATGGCTTGGTTTTGTTTGGTGACCCATTCCGCTTAACCAGTAGTGAGATATTCACCTCGTCCGCATCTTCGGCACTGACCACGCCCATTGGGGGGTGGAGACAGGGGCGGGGGAACTAGGTCTGAGGAGGAGCCGTGAGCTCTCTTGCTTGCAGCACCGGGATAGGAGAGCATCCCGAGGCACCCTTGGGACCAGGAAACTGCCAGTGTTCATCTGTCTGTATTGAAGTTATTTCTCCCGGAATAAACATCTATTCCGCCTATTTGTTTCTCCTGATCTTTATTAAACCACAATGACCGGGAGCCATCTGTGTTGTGTGAACACTGGATTAGAAGTACCCAGTGGTCACCAGTGGAAGGCTCTCCCCTCTCCCTGACTCCTTGTTCTAGTAAACCATTTAGCGGAATAGTTCAGCAGTGAGAGATAACCCTGCCCCTTTCCCCTCCCTGCCCCCCAGCCCTTCCTCCATCCGTGCCTGACTGTTCTTATGCAAACCCTGTGCAGTTATCTGCGGCTGCTTTTTGATAGATGGCTGTATCTTGCTCAGAAGATGACATTTTGCTTTGTCTTTTTTTCTTTCTTTCTTTCTTTTTTTTTTTTTTTTTTTTTTTTTGAGACAGAGTTTCTCTGTATTGCTTTGTCCTGAACCTAATTGGTAGATCAGGCTGGCCTTGAACTCACAGAGATTCTGCCTCCCAACTGCTGGGATTTTTTTTTTTTTTTTTTTTTTTTGGAAGACAACATTTTGCAGCCCTAATCTAGAACTTTTTTTTTTTTTCTGGTTCCTTTATTTTATGCTGTGTCTGTCCCCTTTGGTTCAAATTATATATTGTACTCTTAGATTGCATTGGTGTTATTTTTCAGGTTCCTGTGCACAATGCCACTTGTGGCTCACAAGTTTTTGAGTGGCCACCACTATACGCCACACCCACATCCTCACTGTAGACTTGGACCCTTCAGGTCTCTCAGCTGACCACACACATTCCAATTTAGCATCTTCAGTACTTCTTGTCTTGGCCAGTTTTTCCCCCCTTTGTTTCAAAATGATGGCCAGATAGCCTTAGTGGGCGGGGACTGTGTATTCTTTTGTTTGGTTGTTGGTTTTAAGAAGCGGGACTAAGCATGAATAAACCCAGCCTTTCACACGGAAACAACCCTGACTGTTGTCTGGTTTATGGATACTGTGACTTTCCGTCCAAATGTGGGAGGTGACACGTAGAAGCACTTGTTCTTGCCTTGTGGCATTTACCAGTTTATAGAATCGAAAAGACAAGCTTGTCCCTATTCACACCGGACTCAAGGTTCCACTGCAGCAGCCTTCAGTTATCCCAAAGTGACACATACCTACACTGGCTCAATGACTTGGCCATTTTCCCATTGAGATAGAACCCTGCTGTGTGTGTGTGTGTGTGTGTGTGTGTGTGTGTGTGTGTGTGTGTCTGCATGTATGCCTGCACACCAGAAGAGGACCTCAGATCCTATTACAGATGGATAGTTGTGAGCCATCATGTGAATGGTGGGAATTGAACTCAGGACCTCTAGAAGAGCAGTCAGTGCTCTGAACTGCTGAGCCATCTCTCCAGCCCCCCTCCCTCTTTGAAAGAGAAGTAGTTAGCCCGGACCCTTGTGGACCTCACTGTTAATCCTTCCCCACACTGGTCCCTTCATTTTGGATGGATGCTGTAGCCTCAGGAGTGTGTAGTGTATGGGTTTAATCCCAGTTGTGTACATCATGGATTTTGACAAGTCATGGGTGCGAATACGTTCAATATAATTAGTATGAGAAAGTATAGTATCTCTAACACTCCCGTTGTTACCTATCCATTCTTCTTTCTCCAAACCCTTGTCAGCTCATGATATTTTCACCCAACTATCTGCTGAATTCTAGACCTAATTATGATCAGTTATGAGTGAATCTGATTTCAGTACCCAAGTATAGTTTTTTTTTTAATTATTTTTATTTTATATGCATTGGTGCCTTGCCTACATATGTCTTTTTGAAGGTAATAAGTCCCCTGTAACTGGAGTTAGGGACCGTTGTGAGCCTCTGCTCGGGTGCTGGGAATTGAACATGGATCCTCTGGAAGAGCAGTCAGTGCTCTTAACTGTTGAGCCATCTCTCCAGCCTCCCAAGAATAGTTCTTTTGTGTGTGTGTGTGTGTGTGTGTGTGTGTGTGTGTGTGCTGAAGCTTTCTGCTCATAGTAGTGAGTACCAAGGATCAAGATCGCAGTCTCACACGGTAAAAGTAACTTTAGCGTTAATAAACTGCCAAGCTGTCTCCCCAAGTCACTATAGGGGGCCTTCTCCCTAGGTCGCCATTTCTGAAGTTTTTGTGTCTTGTGAGGCTTTTGGAGGCTCCGCCGTCAAGCTCTGAGACTCTGTGTAGAAAGAAGGTGGCCCTGGAGCGTGACAAGACTGCAGCTGGGTTTTATAAACGAAGAAAGCCTTCACACCCAATCCGAGCCCACGCAGGGATGTGCGCGCCTGTGAGCGTTACTCCGAGGTTTAACTAGCTAATCATATGTGGGTGGCATACAGGAGAGGGACTGTCAAAGAGAGGCGGTCACCTAGTCTTGTACTGGGGCAGAGGGGCAAAGCCCCCACACGTGACCCTAGAATCTATTGGCGTTGGGGGGAGGGGCTTGCTTTGGCCACCTGCCAGACAGTGCCCCGCCTCTGTGACGTGGGTGGCCGTTCCCAAGGGTGCCCCTCTCCACCTGGGTGGCCGCCGACCGCCCCGCGGCCGGTGGGTGTCCCGCGATGGGGCAGCCGGGAGCGGCTGGCCGGGCCACTCGGGCCGCTGTCCCCGGCCACCCGCCACCATGCCTTGGTGGAGTAACTTCTGCTGTAAGTAGTGTGCCCGCCCCCTCCCCCCGGGGGAAGTAAGTAGCTTTAGCGCGGGGTGGCAGCGACTGGGAAAGGTGACTCCAACTCTGTCAGTCTTCCTGAGGGTCAGAGCGGGCCAGGATTAAAGTGGATTTAACCTAGGAGAGCGAGCCCAAGCCAAGCATCATGTGCTGATCATGCGAAACCCACCTCAATCTAACCTGAAGACGAGCGGGATAGATTTCACACAGGGGCAATACACGAGGCTACCCAAGAGCAGATTATCACTCGCCAGACAGTTACCTAGCTTGGAAAAGGGACAGAGGTGGAGACAGAAAATGATCCCAGACTGGAAAGGCCATTGTCAGTCTGGAGCGAGCAGGCAGGAGCGTGAGGGAGGTGGATGCGGTCTACTTGCGTGGGCTGCTGCATCGCATCGTGTCTGCGCGTGGCTAAGAAATCGAGTCTAGGCGTCGCTGTGGATTCAAGCGCATGACGTGGGGGCAGGATGCAGGCTGTGGAAATGCGCGTGTGCGCCACAGGGGTGCACGAGGACATTTCTGTATCCTGTTGGAACCTGATTTAACCGGTCTTGGGCCTAGTAGTTGCGAAGGCTAAGCGCAAGGTCCCGGGCCACCAGATATTTGATAGCTTGGCTATGCAGCTGAGGCCGAATTTTTGGAAGTAGAACCTCCCTGTAAATTCTGTACAGATTGGGGTCGGGGTTGAGGCAGGAGACAAGTGGAAGCCGAGACCCACAAAACTGTGAGTGTCCAACATCATAGGCAAATGGGGGAAAATGGATGCCATGCGGGGGAGGGGGGGATAGATGCCATATGGAAGAGCTGGGGTTGCATCTGAAGATTGTTCCGACAACAGTGTCTGTTTTTACCTTCACGGTCATTGTAGACTACTAGGCCAGTTAAGGCTTCCCAAGATGTAAGAGTCCATAAAAACAAGTTTCCTATTGCTTAGCCATTGAGCTGTCTGGAGACTGTCTAATCCTGTAGTTGACTGGCCTACTGTTTGTTTCTGTATCCTTTCGCTCAACTCCAAACATTCCAATGTAGAATTAAAAAGAGGGAAAGGCTGGGGCCTGCAGAGACGGCTCAGGGGTTAAAAACACTGGTTCTTAGCCAGGCAGTGGTGGCGCAAACCTTTAGTCCCAGCATTTGAGAGGCAGAGGCAGGCAGCTCTCTGTGAGTTTGAATCCAGCCTGGTCTACAGAGTGAGTTCCAGGATAGTCAGGGCTATACAGAGAAACTCTGCCTCAAAACAAACAAAAAATCTAAAAGTATTCCATATTAAAACTTGGATTTTGGAGGCAATGGTGTGGAACGCTGCACCTTCCCATATTGTTAAAAAAAAAAAAAAAATTCCTGCATTTCATAATCCCAGAGAGGGCAACGGGTGATTTTAGTCTTGGGCAGGATACTCAGTTCATACTTTTACTGCTCAGTGGTAATTTATTAGAGTTTGTCATCGCTTGGATCACACACACACACACACACACACACACACACACACACACACACACACGGTACAGAGTGCACAATACCTTCAATAAACAAAAAGTCACATTTTTTTTTTTTTTTCCCTGCATTGGAATATTTTTGAGCATTGGGCTAGAGAGCTTGCCTAGCTCAGGGATCAATCCTCGGTGCTGCATTAATAGGCTCAGTGCTATACTTCTGTAACCGCAGTCAGAATTTCAAGGTTATCCTAATATCTCCAGCTGGAGGTCAGCCGAGGATGTGTGCGACCTTGTCTCAGAATAAATCAAAGGAAGGGAAATGCTTTTAAAAAAAATTAATGAAAAAGGCATCCGTAATACTACTTTATATAAAGTTTTAGGTTAGTATACAACAGCAGGCGTCGTTGAGGCGTCTCCATACATGCGAGGTGCCATCTTTGCTGGTTCCACGTCCTGGCTATGGGAGCAGCAGCAAAGACGGTTGTGCCGGGAACTGTGTGGTGTGTAGACTAGTCCTGTGGGTCCATACACAAGAATGGTGTATAGTCGATCGTGCTCATTTCCAAACGTATGGATACTCAAATTGACATTCCTACAGGCAGCAAATCAAGGGTGACTCTGCAGTGCAGGAAAGGACTAGACACCATGAGCAGTGTGATTGTGTCTGAATTTTCACTTCCCTTTGGATGTTTGTCTCGATGTTTAATATGATGGTCATTTTGCTTTATATAAAGTTTGAGGTTCTCCCCCTCCCTCCCCAAAATATTTCCTTTCAGTGACGTTTTCCCATGAATATCTGTCTGATACTCAGAAGCAGGGGGGGGGGGAAATCTCTGATTGCTGTGTTGCTAATCCTCCCAGTCACTGCAGCTCTCCATCCCCCACCCCCAAGCCTCATTACATCACGTGGCCTTGCTTTTTACACTCAATGATTTTTTTTTTTAATGCCAATTTATTAAACAAAACAAAACGCCATGAGCATCTAGCCTTCCACACTGTCTGCCCAGCCATGTGAAGTTTCTTGGGGGCAATCCTTCATGCTTGGTTTTCACCTTTTGTGACATCGTGCTCAAGAGGCCCGGTTGTTTGACATCGTGTATGTGGCTGACTTGTCCCTTCTCAGTGCTTCCTACGAGGATGTCAAGCCCCATCACTTGGATATGGTGGCACCTGTTAGATTTCTCCATCGTAGAGAATTATCACCTGTGTGTTGATAGTCTGAAACCTTATGCTTTCTGACAACTTTTCACCCAATGAATTCAGCTGTTTGTTGGTTTGGTTTTTGTTTTTTCGAGACAGGACTTCTCAGCCCTAGCTGTGCTGAAACTAGCTCTGTAAACCAGGCTAACCTCAAACTCACAGAGGTCTGCCCACTTCTGCCTCCCAAGTGCTGGGATTTAAAGGTGAGCCCCACTGCCTGTCTTGAATTTAGCAACTTTTGATCCTTGACTTTATATACTATTTTTCTACCACCATTTAAAAAAAATATTATTCTTGTTTATTTATTTAATTTCAGACGGTCTGTTGTGTAACTCTGGCTGCCCTGGAATGCACTACGTAGACTAGGCTGGCCTGGAACTCAAGGAAATTTACCTGCCTCCACCTCCCTAGATAGAGGGCCAGGGGATTAAAGACATTTGTCACCACGTCCAGCTTTATTTTTTGATTTCTGACGCGAGGGCTCACTCACTATCGTGTGCAGGCTAGCCCTCAAGCTTGCAATCCTTCCTGCCTTAGTTTCCCAAGTAACAAACCTTCTGGCCCCTACAGCTTTTTATTCGGTTTGGAACGCAAACTCAGAGGCTGGAGAATGCTAGGCAAGTAAGTGTTCTACCACAGAGCTATAGCCCCTGCCTAACTTAATCCGGCATTACGTATATATGGTGATTATCTTAGTTAAGGTTTCTATTGCTGAGATGAAACACAGTGACCAGAGAGTAACTTGGGGAGGAAAGGGCTTGTTTGGCTCACACTTCCACATCCCTGTTCATCCTCAAAGGAAGTCGGGACAGGAACGCAAACAGGGCAGGGACCTGGAGGCAGGAGCTGATGCAGAGACCATGTGGGGGGGCTGGGGGCTGCTTACTTACTCATCATGACTTGCTCAGCCTTGCTCAGCCTGTTTTTTTTTTATAGAACCCAGGACCACCCGCCCAGGGATGGCCCCGCCCACAATAGATTAACCCTTTCCCATCCATCACTAATTAAGAAAATGCCCTACAGCTGGATCTTATGGAGGCATTTTCTTCTCTCAGATGGATGTAAGTTCTGTCAAGTTGACCTAAAATTATCCAGCGCAGTGATACACCCCCCAAAATTAATTTTTTAGATTTATTACTTACTGTGTTTTGCCTGCCTGTGCGTATGTATACCATATACCATGCTAGGAGCCTGAGGATTAACAGGTCTCTTGGAGCTGGAGTTACAGATGGTTGTGAGCCGTTATGTGCGTTCTGGGAACGGAACCTGATCCTCCGAAAGAGGAACATCTTTCCCTGAGCCGTCTTTCCGGCCCCCTACTTCCACAGTCCTACAGAGACCTAAGTGTGGTGGCGCATGCTTGTAATCCCAGCACCTGGGGGTAAGAGGAGAGAGGACAGGCACTGCAGAACATTCTTGGCTACACAGTACACTCAAGGCCAGCCTGGACTGAATGAGGGCTATCTACAAACGAACTGAAGAGAATGACTTCATGGGTCAAACTGGAACGTTTATCAGCACTTTTTCCCTCTGTAAGACGTATGTCTTGAGGCTGGTTTAGAGTGCCCGCCACAGAAGCATGGGGGTCTGAGTTCAATTCCCAGACCCCTCAGAAAAGGCCGAGGCAGGGGAAGCAGTGTTCCCAGGACTTGCTTGGCTATCTTGTCTAACCAAGTTGGTGGCCTCCAGGTTCAGGGAGAGACCTTAAGATGACTCAGCAGGCAACGGCGCTTTGTGCCATGAGTGATGAACGGAGTTCAACCACTGGAACTCACAGGGTAGGAATAAAGGACCATCTCCCACACGTCTTCTGACATCCATTGTGCTTTGTGGCAGGACAAAGTAAATAAGTGAAAAGTAAATAAAATGATGGACTAAGGAAGACCTCAGTACCCTCCTTCACACAGACACACAGACGCGCACACACATAACACTACACCCACATACATTGTCTTTGGCTGTGTTTTGTTTGTAGATAGGGTCTCACTGTGTAGCCCGCTAGCTGTCCTTGAACTCATTCTTTAGGCCAAGCTGGCCTTGAAATCACAGGTATCTGCTTCTTCTGTCACTGGGATTAATGCTATGTGTAACCATGCCAAGCCTGATTTTCTTTTTAAATAATTCATTTTTATTTTATGTGCATTGGCGTTTTGCCTGCGGGTATGTCTGTGTGAGGGTGCCTGACCCACTGGGACTGGAGTTATAGTTGTGACCTGTTACCTAGACCACTGAGCCATTTCTGCAGCCCCCTCCCTTTTTTTTTAAAAATAGTACTCCTTGATCCTCATTTACTGGGTTTTGTTTTTGTGTCACTACTCATGTGTTCAGGTGTTTGCTTTTTAAGATTTACTTTTTTACTTCTATAAGTGTTTTTGCTTTGCTTGCATGCATACCTGTGTGCCACGTGTGTTCAGTGCCCACAGAGGCCAGGAGAGGGAGTTGGATACAGCTAACATGTGGGTGCTTGGAATAGATCCCAGGTCCTCTACAAAAATTGCTAGTGTCATTAACCGCTGAGCCATCATCTCTCCAGCCTATGGGACAAATTAATACCTCGATAACTAAGTGAAGGTGAAGAACCTTTGAACTTGAAGTTTAATGGGCCTTTGAAAGGATTAGTCACTGCCCGTTGAAGACAAATTTCTGTACCGCCTGATCCTGCAGCAGTTTGAACACAAATAAGTGCACAGAGGCTAATATTACTTATAAACTGTTTGGCTGATGGCTTAGGCTTCTTACTGGCTAGCTCTCTCTTAGACTATGTATTGCCACGAGGGTGTGGCTTACCCGTAGTGATGTTCCGGCTCCCCCTGGAGTCTGCTTCCTGCCTTTCTCTTCCCAGCATTTCTAGTCTGGTAGCCCCGCCTATACTTCCTGCCTGGCTACTGACCAATCAGCATTTATTCATGAACCAATAAGAGAAACATACAGCGTACACAAAGACAACCCCCATCAGCCTTTCTATCAACAAACACCTACATAGTCTTTACATTAGTATTGGAGTATTTTGGTTTTCGGACTAAATAATTTTTCCCTTCTTCTCCTTTGTCTTTATTAATAGTTGGACAGAGAGAGTCAGAAGATGTGAGAGAAAAAGACCGAACTAAAGAAATGGCTGCCAACTCTGCAGTTGCTGAAGACCTCGCAAAGGATGGGCAGGAAGAGACACCTGAAATAATCAAACCGATCCCTGCTTCAGAGAACGTTGTAGAAGAGACGGCACAGCCCGCAGAGCCCCAGGCTAACGATGTGGGCTTTAAGAAGGTATTTAAGTTTGTGGGCTTTAAATTCACCGTGAAAAAGGATAAAAACGAGAAACCTGATCCTGTCCAGCTCCTCACTGTCCAAAAGGATGAAGGCGCAGAAGCCACAGTTGGGGCCGGTGACCACCAGGAGCCCGGCATGGAGACAGGAGAGTCCGCAGCCAAAGAAAGTGAGCTGAAGCAATCCACAGAGAAGCCGGAGGACACCCCGAAGCAAGCACAGAGCGGCACAGAAGAAATCCCCCTGCAGGCTGAATCTGGTCAGGCGGCTGAGGAAGAAGCCAAAGATGAAGGAGAAGAGAAGCAAGAGGAAGAACCCGCCAAACCCGCAGAATCTCCGACCAGCCCGGCCAGCGGCGAGACAACATCTTCCTTCAAGAAATTCTTCACCCACGGCTGGTCCGGCTGGCGCAAAAAGACCAGCTTCAAGAAGCCGAAGGAGGATGAGCTGGAGACTTCGGAGAAGAGAAAGGAGCAAGAGGCAGAGAAAGTGGAGGGAGGAAATGACCAGACAGAAGGTTCTGGGCAAGCTCCAGCGCCCGAGCAGCAGGAGCCCGCGGGAGACGCACATCCGGCCAGGTTGTCCGCGGACTATGAGAAGGTGGAGCTGCCCCTGGACGACCAGGTCGGTGGGCTGGAGGGAGCATCCCAGGAGAAGTGTGCTCCGCTGGCCACCGAAGTGTTCGACGAGAGAGCGGAAGCCCAGCAAGAAGTTGTGGCGGAAGTCCACGTGAGCACCGTAGGGAAGATGACGGAGGAGCAAGGCGTGCAGGGGGCCGAGGGGGATGTGGAAGGCACAGGAGAGTCATCGCCCCCCGAGGACCTGGCCGAGGACGCCCAGGAGGCCCCTCCTCAGGAAGCTGGTCCTGCTGAGGAGCCGCTGAAGAGCAAAGAAGTGTGTGACTCCGCAGGGGACCATACGCAGCGGACGGATCTCAGCCCCGATGAGAGGGCGCTGCCCAAACACCCCGAGGGCGTTGTCAGTGAGGCGGACTTGCTGTCCTCCCAAGAGAGGATCAAGGCTCAGGGAAGCCCCCTGAAGAAGCTCTTCAGTAGCTCGGGCTTGAAGAAGCTCTCCGGGAAGAAGCAGAAGGGGAAACGAGGGGGCGGAGGAGATGAGGAGCCAGGAGAGCAGCAGCAGGCTCAAACCGAGTCCCCGGAGAGCTCCGCCTCGTCCCCAGAGGAGCTGGAGGACACTCCCAGTGTGGAGAAAGGGCTGCCGGCCGCCGAAGCACAGCAGGAGGGGGAAGCCGAGGAGGGAGCCGCCTCTGATGGCGAGAAGAAAAGGGAAGGAATCACTCCCTGGGCATCCTTCAAGAAGATGGTGACACCCAAGAAGCGGGTCCGGAGGCCGTCGGAGAGCGACAAGGAAGACGAGGGGGACAAGGTGGACAAGGTCAAGAGTGCCACGCTGTCCTCCACGGAGAGCGCCGCGTCAGAGATGCAGGAGGAAGTCAAAGCCGTTGGAGACGAGCAAAAGCCCGAAGAACCCAAGCGCAAGGTGGACACCTCGGTGTCTTGGGAGGCGCTGATTTGCGTGGGGTCGTCCAAGAAAAGAGCGAGGAAGGCGTCGTCTTCAGACGACGAAGCGGAGCCGAGAACAGTGGGAGGGGATGGTCAGAAGGCGGAAGAGGCCCGCAAGGATAAGGAAGCTGGAGCGGATGCCGTCCCTGCTGCCAGCACCGAGGAGCCTGACCAAGCGCTGGGAAGCTCGTCACCCGAGCCAGCGGGAAGCCCTTCTGAAGGGGAGGGCGTCTCCACCTGGGAGTCCTTTAAAAGACTAGTCACCCCGAGAAAAAAATCCAAGTCAAAGCTGGAAGAGAAGACGGAAGAGGCCGGCACAGAGCAGTTGGCTTCAGACGTTGAGCCGAGTAAAGAAGAATCTTGGGTTTCCATTAAGAAATTTATCCCTGGGCGCCGGAAGAAAAGGCCGGACGGGAAGCACGAACAAGCCACTGTTGAAGACGTGGGGCCAGCGGAAGTCCATGAAGACGACCCAGATGTCCCCGCCGTTGTGCCTCTGTCTGAGTACGACGCGGTGGAAAGGGAGAAGATGGAGCTGCGGCAAGCTGAGGAGAGTGAGGAAGGACCCCAGCTACACGGGGCCGTGTACGTGTCTGAGGAGGTTAGCAAGACGCTGGTCCACACCGTCAGTGTGGCTGTCATTGATGGGACCAGGGCAGTCACCAGCGCCGAAGAGCGGTCTCCTTCTTGGATATCCGCTTCTGTGACAGAACCTCTTGAGCACGCCGGAGACGAAGCCACCCCCTGCACTGAGGAGGTCACCGAAAGAGAGATCATTGCAAAAGAAGCACCCACGGTCACCCAGACCTTACCAGAGGGCAAAGATGCCCGTGACGATGCGGTTATCAGCGAGGTGGAATTCACGTCTGAAGCCGTGACAGCTGTGGAAAGCACAGAAGCTCTCCATGCTGAAGAAGTCACTGAAGCGTCAGGGGCAGAAGAGACCACAGACATGGTGTCAGCGGTTTCCCAACTAACTGATTCTCCAGACACCACAGAGGAAGCCACCCCGGTCCAGGAGGTAGAGGGTGTGCCGGACAGGGGAGAGCAGGAGCGGCAAACACAAGCCGTCCTCCAGGCAGTTGCAGAAAAGGTACAAGGGGACTCACAGGCGCTTGCCATCCAGACTGTGCAGAGAGCGGGCCCGAAGGCATTGGAGAAAGTGGAGGAGGTGGAAGAGGGTTCCGAGGTGCTAGCCGTGGCGGGAGAGAGGGATGACGTCGTGCTGGAAGAGCCCGTGCAGGGAGGTGAGGCTGAGCATTCCGCACGGGGCTCTGAGATTGGACACAGTGCTCCAGACAGCTTCGAAGCAGTGCCCGACGTCACGGCGGATGTAGAGTTGCAGGATCGGGTGACCACATGCCAGGCTGTAGAGCCCCAGCAGCTGATGGATCAAGCTGTAGCCCCCGAGTCATCCGAAACCCTCACGGACAGTGAGACAAGTGGAAGCACTCCCCTAGCAGACTCAGACACTCCAGATGGGACGCAGCAAGACGAGGCGGTTGAAAGCCAGGACAGTAAAGCCATTGCAGCTGACGGGCAGTCCCAGGTCACAGAGGCTGAAGCAGTTCCTGCTCAGGAGGAGGGACCTTCGGTACCACCCAGGTTTCCGCCCCAGGAAGAACACGGGGGAAAACCAGGAAGAGAGATTCTAGAACCAACACAAGTGCCCGACCTGGCAAAGACGGAGGTGGGCCAAGAGGCTGGCCACTCTGATGGCGAAGGAGTCAAAGACGAACGGTGCGTGGAAGGGCTGGAGGGGTCAGCACACACAGGTGGACCCGACAGCCTAGAAAAGGTTGCTGAAGAGGCACTGGATGGTGACGGAATGGGAGCCCCTGAGTGTCACGAGGACGAGGAGACTGAGGAAGTGCAGAGCATCAGCCCAGAGGAGACAGAGGTGGGAACCGATGTTGAGGAGGAGAAAGTAGAAACACAGCAGGAGCAAGTGAGTGAAGAGCCTGAGGGGACGGCGGCCGCCCCTGAACACGAAGAAACCCACCCGCAGCCCACCCAGACCGCTGACGCGTCCGACTCAGAGGAGGAAAGGGAAGCCAGCAGCCTTGAAGGGATCTCTTCCCTCCCAGACCAAGACAAGGCAGGTTGCGTAGAGGTTCAAGTTCAAAGCTCCGGCCCACCGGTAACCCCAAGAGCTGTACCTGTGAGGGAGGTTGCTGAAGAGGTCAAGATTTCGGAAGCAGATGAGAGTCTGGAGCGCGTGGGTGCTCACCTAATACCAGCAGAGAAGTCCTCCAAAAAGGGCGAGTCTCAAGCAGAGTCAGGCCCAGGAATGGCATCTCCGGCTCCCGAAAGCACCCTACATTCCGACCCGCACGGAGAGATAGGCGCATCCCGGAAACAGAGATCAGATGACGAAGATGACGAGCAGGTTGATGGCCCTGACGGCAAGGAGAGTGCAGAAAGGGAGACAGAAGCTGCGGCCTTGGAGCTCCAGAGTGAGAGCACTAAGCTTGTCCAGAACATCATCCAGACAGCCGTGGACCAGTTCACTCGCACGGAAACAGCCCCCACGGCCTGCCCTCCCGATTCACTGACCCAGGTTCCGGTGATGCAGGCTGACAGCCAGGGAGCTCAGCAGATGCTGGACAAAGAAGAGAGCTGCCATCAAGCCTCCGCTCAAGAGGAAGCAGCCCAAGAGGGACTTGCCCTTACAGACATTTCCCAAGGCATGAACGAGCCTTCAGAAAAGGTCAACACGCTTGCAGCTGAAATTGCCAGTGTCAAAGACCAGCAGTGTGAGCGGCTGATTGTCCCGCTCGGGGCAGAGGGAGATGGAGACGGAGCAAAGCCTGTGCCAAGTGATGATTGTGCCAAATTAGGAGAAGGTGTAGAGAAGCTGCCACCTGAATCCAAAGATCCAAAGGGGCATGCTGCTGATGGTCCCCAACACCAAAGCTCAGCCCAGGCAGAGGTGGATGCCTCGGGGAACCTAACCAAAGAGTCTCCAGACGCCAACGGACCAAAGCTAACGGAGGAGGGAGATGCCCGGGAAGTAGGGATTCAGGAAGGAAAAACACACACCGAGATCAAGCCCCAGACAGAAGAGGACCTACGGGAGCCGGAGGGAGACTTAGCAGAATCCTAAGATATTGGGTAGGTAAACTTCCTTCTGAGAAGGTTCCCCAACCCACATCTATCAGTTCCAAGGCAATAATTGATTTTAGAAAATAATTATCAACTGGAGTAGGATCTAGGGTAGATTTTTTTTTTTGGTTTTTGTTTATTGTTTGTTTGTTTTATGTGCATTGGTGTTTTGCTTGTGAGAGGGTGTTGGATCTTCTAGAACTGGAGTTACACAGTTGTGAACTTCCATATGGGTGCTGACAGCTGAACCTGGGTCCTCTGGAAGAGCAGACAGTGCTCTTAACCACTGAGCCACCTCCCCAGCCTACTTTCCCTCACCCCCTTATCAGAATCCCACTAAGTCTTACTGATGTCATAAAAATAATGACTTCCTTTTATTCTTTATTTTTATTTATTCATTTGTTGAGACAGGGTCTCACCATGTAGTCCTCGCTGTCCTGGAACTCTCCACGTTAATTAACCAGGCAGGCGGCCTCTGTCCTCCTCCTTCCCATGCTGGGATTAAAGGTGTTTGCTACTATACCTAGATCAGCCAGAACTTTTGACATTTTAGCTAAGGGCCCGGAGAGGTGCCTCAGAGGTTAAGAATGTGTGCTGCTGGGACTGGAGAGATGGCTCGGTCGTTAAAGGCTAGGCTCCCAAACAAAAATGTAAGAATGTGTGCTGCCCTCGTAGAGGAAAGGGGTCGATTCCCAACATCCATGTCAGGCAGCTCACAGCCACCTGCAACTCCAACCCCAGTGGAATTCAACCTTCTGCCCTCGCCATACCCCCACGACCATATTCGTACCCATACAAAATCCTCTTTTCAAAACTAGTTTATGGCTACTGGGAAAAGCAGGGACCTCCGCACCCCCCCCCTGCCCCCAGCAGCATCGAGCAGTGCACCTGAGCCTGAGAAGTTGGTCAGCCTTGCAGTAGTGGGACACAATGTGGACCATGCTGACTTTTGTTTTAGCCCAGGGTGGCCTTGAACTTGCTATATAGCTAGGGATGACACAGATGACCTTGGATTCCTGATCTTCCGATTCTCCCTCGCTGAGGGTCCCACCATACCTGAACTTGTCTTTTTCATTTATTTGTTTTTTGCTTTGCTTTTTCGAGACAGGGTTTCTCTGTAGCTTTGAAGCCTGTCCTGGAATTCACTTTGTAGTTCAGGCTGGACTTGAACTCCTGGTAATGCTCCTGCCTTCAGTCTCCTATCCGTAGACTACAGGCATGAGCTACCTCATCTGGCTCTGGTAAGGTGCTGCCACCCACCCCACCCACCCCCCTCAGAGAGGATTCCTCTGTATCGCTTTGGAGCACATCCTGTAACTAGCTCCTGTAGACCATGCTGGTCTTGAACTCACAGAGATCCGCCTGCCTCTGCCCCCGAGTGCTGGGATTAAAGGCATGCACCACCATGCCTGGCCCATAAGATGCATTTCTACGTGCTTTGTTGAGGTTGGAATCCAGGGCATGTTCTAGATCAGCATTCTTCAGCCTATAAGGACATCCCCACTCCTGTGTGTGTGTGTGTTTAAGATTTATTTTATTATGTATACAGTGTTCTGTCTGAATGTATGCCTGCAGATGTCATTAAGATGGTTGTAGGCTATCATGTGGTTGCTGGGAATTGAACTCAGGACCTCTGGAAGAGCAGCCAGTGCTCTTAACCACTGAGCCATCTCTCCAGCCCATGTGTGTGTCTTAACAGTATGGAGGATCCACTGTGCCATCTTTCTAGCCCTTAATGTTGGATGGTTGCATGTGTTTGTGCCTGCATAATGTGGGTGGGGTAGGGTTAAACTCAGGTCTCCATGATGGTGTCGCAAACACATTTAAGCTCCTGCGCTGTCTAGCCGACCCCTTTTTTCTTTTTTTCTTTTTTTTTTTCTGAGAAAGGGTTTCTCTGTGTAGCTTTGGAGACTGTCCTGGAATTCACCTTATAGACCAGGCTGTCCTTGAACTCATAGACAGGAGAAGAGGTCTTTTATTTCTCTCTCCTTTCTTACTCCTACAGTTACTCGTATTATCTGCAAGGCCAGAATGTGAAGACAAGCCACGGAACAAAACGCTGCTGTTGGGACCTTGAGACCAAGCTTGCCGAGCCCTTGAGATTCAGAGAGTGGGCATCCGCTGACTTCAACCTTGGAGAGCACCCCGACAATCCTGAGGCTGCACCGGGAGCTAGAGCCAGCTAACGTTTCCTTGTTTCAAGACTGCCTTTGCTTTTCTTTCCCCTTGATACCGTATATTTCTGATTGAAGGTCCTGCCTTCAACCTGGAACGGATGTTGGCAATACCTAGTTGTACTTCTCAAACTGGAGCATCCTCCTCTATGTATTTATATGTATGCTTCTGTAGTCCTTCTCATGTACCTATTGTATATTTTTTTCCTAACGTTTAAGCACATGCCTTTTGTATTACGCAATATACGGTGGATGTGCAGTCAGTTGAAGCTTTGAGGAGCTCCAAGCCTCAGCTATATAAGCTGTAGCAGTCAGAGAAATAACATTCCCGAGAGGAAGGTACAAGTCATTCTAAACTTCATTGAGGCTTAGGTTTATGGGTTTAGTCGTCCTCTGAAAGTGGTCGTTTTCCTACAGACAGGGAGCTCAGAAATAAAACACCATTTGGAAACATGCAGAATGTCCCGATGTTACTGTGACGTATTTCTTTCTAGTCCAGTTCAGGTTGGAAAGCAGTCTCTGTAGTGGCAGATTAGGCCCCTTCTCTTAATGACATGGACAGATGATTGTGCCTAAGGCCGGGATACGCTTTCCATCTTATGCAGAAGGAAATCTGTTGTACTTTTTTGATTGTACTCTTATATGCTGGATCGAATTCGTACACAGAACAAAGTGAGTCCCGTTCTTTATAAAATGGTATTTTGATAGCTACTGGAGTGTGTCTGTCTTATACCTGTGCCCTTTTAAGAACAATGTTGCATTATGTTCATTTGAATAAATTGTGATTTGACAACTGATTTAAATAAAAATTTGCTTCACTTAGAGTCACTGGTTTTTGTTTGTTTTGTTTCAGAGACAAGGTTTTCCTATGTAGCCCTGGCTGTCCTGGAACTCCCTCTGTAGGCCAGGCTGGTCTTGAACTCAGATATCCACCTGCCTCTGCCTTCCGATTGCTGGGGTTAAAGATGTGTGTCATTACTGCCCAAATCGATTCACTGTTTTATAAATAAATCTATCTTTATTATGAATATAGTATTCTGTCTGCATGTATGGTTGGATACCAGAAGAAGTCACCAAATCTCATTATAGGTGGCCGGGAATTGAACTTAAGACCTCTGGAAGAACAGCCAATGCTCTTAACCTGTGAGCCATCTTTCTAGCCCGATATTAAGTGCTAAGGGGCCTGGATCCCATGCACTGTGTTAGAAAAAATACTGACAAGACCATGAAGGAGAAGCTGGGACCCTGACCCTGACCCAGTCACCCGTGGTGACATCAGGTCACATCTGGTTGTCACAGAGGAAGCCATGATGGGGAGGGGTTTTGTTGAAGGAAACCAGTAGAGTCAGGTTTTGTCACATATACCTATAATCCCAACACTTAGAAGGCAACGCAAGAGAATTGCTGAAGTTCCAGACTTATTAAGAGTTGGCAAAATGGCTCAAATAGTGTCTTAGTTAAGGTTTTATTGCTGTGAAGAGACAGCATGACCATGGCAGTCCTTATAAAGGAAAGCATTTAGTGGAGGATGGCTTACAGTCTTTAGGAGGGTTACTTAGTCCATTATCATCATGGTGGCATGTAGGCAGACATGGTTCTGGGGAGGGGAGAGTTCTACTCTTGGTTCACAGGCAACAGGCGCTCGCACAGAGGACATAGCTTGAGCATATGAGACCTCATGCCATGACACACTTCTTCCAATGGCCACACCTCCTGATAGTGAGATCTGGTGCCCTCTTGTGGTGCGCAGGCATAAGTGCAGATAGAACACTTGTACACCTAAAATAAATAAACCTTAAAAAAAAAAAAAAAAAAAAAAAAAGGGCTGGAGAGATGGCTCAGTGGTTAAGAACACTAATTGATCTCCCAGAAGTCCTGAGTTCAATTCCCGTCAACCACATGATGGCTCACAACCGTCTGCAAAGAGATCTGGTGCCCTCTTCTGGCCTGCAGGGATACGTGCAGACAGAACGCTACATATACAATAAATCGTAAAAAGAAAGAATGGCTCTCTATAGGTTCATATATTTGAATACTTGGTTGGGACTGTTGGAAAGGATGAGGAAAATATGGCCTTGGTGCAGGAATGTCATTGAGAGGGTGGGTTTTGGGGTTTCAAAATCTCCGTGCCATTCCCAGTTAGCTCTCTGCCTTGTGGTTATGTCTCAAGATGTAATGGTTCAGCTATGGCCCCATGCTTGTCTGCCTGCCTGCTGCCATGCTTCCCACCTTGACGGTCATGGAGTCACGCTGAAATTGTAAGTACAAATTAGCTCTTCCATTGAGTTGCCTTGGTCATGATGTCTCTTCACAGCAATAGAAAAATAACTAAAACACCAACTATTAACCAGGGAAAGATTAGAACCCTTCTCTCAGTTCTGATGGGGCATGCCTCTGACTCCAGCCTTTTAGGAGAAAGGGCAAGAAGATGTAGGTCAGGCTGGACCACACAGCAAGTTCACGGCGAGTTTCGGGCTGGTCTAGTGAGAACCTTTCTCTGCCCCGACCTCATCTCCTGGGATCCTGGAAATGTCACACACATGGAAAAAAAAAAAAACGGTCACCTCTTGCCTATTGTCACTGGGATTAGTATAATCTGTACCTTTTTGTTGTTGTTGAGATAGGGTTTCTCTCTGTGTGATAGTTCTGGGACTCACTCTGCAGACCAGGTTGGACTCGAACTCACTGAAATCTGCCTGCCACTGCTTCTCCAGTGCTGGGATTAAAGGCGTGCACCACCACTGCTCTGCCTTAATCTATTATCTACTTGACAAATTGAAACAAGTGGCAACACATGTTTAGCCTAAGGTGACCACAGGATAAGAGATGGATACAGTAGCCGGAGGATTAATGGTGACTTTGGGGGCTTTTAAGTATATATTTTAATTTTGTGCATGTGTTTTGGTTACATCTATCCACCATCCCCATTTACCACCAGCTTCATTTCATAGGCCACTCATTCTCCTCCCTCCTCTGTCCTACTCTACAGGGCCCTGCATGGACCTGGGAGGCACCTTGAGCAAATCTGAAGCTGTTGACTGGAACACCTTGCCCCAGAGTTGTTATCAGTACTCTTCCCGTTTTGCTAACACACATCTGCTGGGGAGGAGCTAAAAACTTACATTCTTGACCCTGGATTGTTTTCCACTGTGTGTGAGTCAGTATATGAGCCCGCTCCTTCCCCACAACAAACGGCATTCCTGTTGCACGAATGACCCGCTGTCTTGTCTCTTGTTTATAATCTAGGCCTTCGCCCGATTAGATTGTAGCTCAGGTGCTACACTACTCTGCTCTTCTTTTTATAACTAATTCCGATTAGTGCTGCCCGAGTGTGCATGGGTGTGGGGCTATCCACTGGAGCCTGAGCAACATATCCATTGCCATACTTGTAAAGAAAAATTACCCTTTAAAGGTCTCTTCTAGAGCTGGAGAGAAGGGTAGGCTGTTAAGAGCACTTATTATTCTCTCGGGGGCCTCGGGTTGGATTCCCAGCACCCACATCCGGCAACTCTCAAACCACCTGACACTCCAGTTCCAAAGGATCTCTTGTTCTTTCCTAGGTGGTGAGCATGGCCTGCGTGGTAGGTTTGAATGTGATTGGCCCCTGTCCCGGCTGGTATTTTGTCAACTTGACACAAGCTGGAGTCATTAGTGAGGAAGGAGCCTCAGCTGAGGAAATGCCTCCATGAGATCCAGCTGGAAGGCATTTTCTCAATTAGTGACCAATGGGGTAAAGCTCAGACCACGGTGGGTGGCGCCATCCCTGGGCTGGTCGTGGGTTCTAGAAGGTGCATTGTGCAAGCTATGAGGAGCAAGTCTCTGCGTGAGCTCTGCCTCCAGGTTCCTGCCCTGCTTGAGTTCCTGTTCTGACTTCCCTCAGTGACGAACAGCAACTTGCTTTTTGGTTGTGGCATTGTGTTGCAGTAGAAACCCTAACTAAGACACCCTCATCAGTTCATAGAAAATGGCACCAATAGGAGGTGTGGCCTTGATGGAGGAAGTGTGTCACTATGGGGGTGCGCTTTGTCTCCCAGACCATTTTCTGTTGCCTGCAAGATGTAGGGCTCTCAGCTCCTTCTCCAGCACCATGCCTGCCTGCACGCCGCCATGCTCCCTGCCATGATGATAATGGACCGAACCTATGGAACTGTACGAGAGCCACACCTATGAAATGCTTTATAAGAGTGGCCCCATGGTGTCTTGTCGCAGCCATAGAAACCCTAAGACAGAATAAAAATGGTGCACAGATGTACACATAGGAAAACATCCATACACATAAAAATCTTGAAAAAATATTAAGGGATATTGGAGCTGAATTGATGGCTCAGCTGCTAAGACTGTTTGCAGCTCTTGCAGAGGACCAGAGTTCAGTTTGTATTTTTCACACTGAGAGACAGCTGTTAACTCCCAACTTCAGAGCATCTGACACCTTCTTCTGGCTTCCACAGGCACGCGCGCACGTGTGCTCATGGACACATACATAACGCATGCGCATATGTTTTTTGAGAACCAACAACGTACAATCCCAATTTATCTGTCCTGGGAATTGAGCAGGGCAAAGAATTAAGCCTGGCATTAGTGTTGCCAGGCAGAGGAGGTGGACGTCTTTGATCCTCGAACTCGGGAGGCAGAGGCAGGCAGAGGTCTGTGAGTTCCAGGCCAGCCTGGTCTACAGAGCTACAGAGCGAGTTCCAAGACAGCCAGGGCTACACAGGGAAACCCTGTCTCTAAAAAAACAAAACAAAACGACAACAAAAGACAGATGGTAAGCGTTCAAGAGAGGCGCCCTGTGAGAGCATACGAGCCAGAGTTACCTCCCTGACAATGTTTTCTGGAATAATGGTGTTGGGCTTCCTGTCTTAGGGTTGTTTGGTAATCTTCCCTTTTCAGACATGTTCTCCTAAGAGGCCAAATATCCTCTCTGTGGAACCTGAATAGTTTTTCTTCCTAGCCCAGATGCTTTTTTTTTTTTTTTTTTTTTAATTTCCCTTTATTTATTTTCCTTTTTTTGTTTTTTGAGACAAGGTTTCTCTGTATTGCTTTGGAGCTTGTCCTGGAACTCAATCTGTAGATCAGGCTGGCCTTGAACTCAGAGATCCACCTGCCTCTGCCTCCCGAGTGCTGGGATTCAAGGTGTGCGCCACCAACGCCCAGCTGCTTCTTGGAAAATTCAGTTTATCTATTACTTGGCCTCTTTTCTTTTACCTCCTCCTCTTCTCCCTCCTAGCCCCTCCCCTTCTCCCTTCTCTTTAAGCAAGGTCCTAGTTTCCTCCAGGTTAACCTGGAACTCACACTGTAACCCAGGGGCAGCAGGAGCACATAATAATAATAATAATAATAATGATAATCATAATCATCATCATCATCCTACCGCTGCCTCCCAAGTGCCTGTTTTTGTTTGTTTCCTGACAGCTTTACTATGTAGTTCTGACTGGCCTGTAACTCATGGCAATCCTCCTGCCTCTGCTTCCCAAGTGCTGGCATCTCAGGCATATGTGCTACTACATTCTTAGGTGCTCAAAGGTTCCAAGCACATCTGGAATAAGGACAGGCAGCCGAGAACAACTCCAGAGCCTGCAGACTCTTACAATTCTGAGAAGCTAACACAAGGGAAGAGAGGACAGTTGTTCTATGGCAGAGATGACCGGGAAGCCTGCGATGCTCAGAGTGCAGTCAGCATCAGCACCCATCTGGGACAACCTTAGAAACTATCGGGAGGGGGGCTCCGGGCTCAGGTGTCACTCAGCTAGTGGGATGCTTGCCTACTGCTGCGTTCTAGCGATAGCACCACATAAACCAGGTGTAGTGAAGGCAGGCGGTGGTGGGGCACGCCTTTAGTCCCAGCTCTCTGGAGGCAGAGGCAGGTGGATCTCTGAGTTGGAGGCCAGCCTGGTCTACAGAGCGAGTTCCAGGAGAGCCAAGGTTACACAGAGGAACTCTGTCTCAAAAAACAAACCAACCAACAAAAAAAAAAAAAAAAAAACTAAAACAAAACAAAACAAAAACCCAGAGAGCTGTTACAGGCAGGGTGATGGAGAAAAGTCCTGAAGGAGAGTCTTTTGAGAAGGGACCCACTTAGTTAAACCTCTTTGGAGCCTGTCCCGGAACTCGATTTGTAGACCAGGCTGGACTCGAACTTACAGACATCCACCTGCCTCTGCCTCCTGAGTGCTGGGCACATTGTGATTTATTAACAGTAGCAAAATTGCTTGGTCTACAGAGCAAGTTCCAAGACAGCCAGAGCTAAACACAGACAAGCCCTGTCTCAAAAAAAAAAACAAAAAAAACACAGTAGCAAAATTATAGCTATGAAGTACAAAGGGAATAATGTTATGGTGGAGGTCACTACAACACGAGGAACTGTATTAAAGAGTTGCAGCAGCATTAGGAAGGGTGTGAACCACTGTTCTAGAAAGGCCCCTGAAGGAAGGGCAGAATATGACCGATTTAAATCCTTCCAGGGGGTGGGAAGCTGGACAGCAAATAACTTAGTTCAATGTCAGACCTGTGACAAGGAGCATGGAGAAGCCAGGTACTGGGCAGGACCATAAATACAAAGGTGTAAAAACCTTCAGCCCAGCACAGCATTTTAACTCACGACCCCTCCCAAGGCTGTTTCATGTCCAGAGGTAAAAATGTAACTCAAATGGATGTTAGAGTCTTCGGCGTTTAAGAATCTAGGCTCATCCTGCGCCTTGTGCTATGAAAGGTGGTTCCTCCTGATCACTTCCTTCTTTGTAAAGGTATTTGGCTGGATGATATCTACACGCACTGTGAGCCTTAGCCTGCTCTGGCATCTCCTGGAGCTCCTTGCAGTCTCAGACTCATGACTCAGTGCACTATACACCTCTCCGCTTTATCGGCGTGAACAGGGGCACCCTGTTGCAGGAAACTGCCCGAGGCCTATCCGACAGGTGTACATCTGGCTAGAATAGACTGCTGATGCAAGGCTTCCACACACCTCCTTTCTGTTTTCTTTGGGTGGACAAACACACAAGAGAAAAATCGCATGCCCATTTAATTAAATGTTTATTCAATGAAAGGATGTATAAAAACTTACAAATCTGAGAACTCAGCTATACATAGAAGAGGGTGATGGGATGTTCAGTTTCTAACATACACGTACGGTATAGCTACGCACTATCCCCACCCCTCACCCTTAGCCCTCGCTTCTGGCTCCTGTAGCATCCTGTGAGACCATTTTTCTTATTGGCCCAAGGGAAGATTAATGGACAACTTTTAATGCTGTTAGGCTAGTGGGGAAAATTTCAGGTGTTAACAAAAATTGGAGGATACATGTCAAAATCGATTGTTTTTTCTTTTCCTCCAAGAAGAAATTAGATTTTTTTTTTTTTGTCATCCTGATTTCTCTTGGTTATTTTTTGATGCTTTAGTAGATGTCACCAGTGAACTATGGGCACTGCATTTTTTTTTTTTTTTTTTAAAAAAGCAAGGTCTCTATGTAGCCCAGACTGGCCTCAAATTCCCAATTCTCCTGCCTTCACCCCACCAGGGCTCCTAGTGATGGGGTCATAGGTGGGCACCACGAAGCCTGGCAGCATCAACTTTTACACTCATTCGTTATACTTTCCGCTCACAACTTCCCTTGTAAGATGCATAGTTCTATATTTCTACAGCCCTTTCCTTGCAGTGCGCACATACTGACTTTACAGGCAGCTGGCTGGGGCTGACACCCTCACAGCTGGCAACGGCTAGGAAACGGCATAACATTAGCTGTTCGGAAAGACAAACTATAGAATCGTGCTTTCAGATCGGATTCTAAAACAAGCCTGTCATAAACCAAAACCCAGCATCTTCTTGCTCAAATCTTGGAACGAGGCCAGCATCGGGTAAGGCATGTGCGTCAATTCTCCTGTTTGTCGCAAGTATCCGTGTGTCCGCTCACATACAAACTCACAGCCCGTCAGGTTTGATCCAAAAATGAAGATTGCCATCACATTATTACACTTTCGCATTTTGTTGATTTCTTAACTAGTGATTTTCCTTAACTGGACATAATCTCAAAAGGATACATTTGGAAATCAGACACCTAGAGGGCAAATAGTAAAAACATTTTCATGGGTTCCAAGTTTCCCCACACCACCTAGATTTGCATAGCAGAGCCCAGCTTTATCTCTAAGAAGCATGCTGTATTTTCCGACTTAGTTTCTTTGAGAAGGAAGACTTATTACCCAGGGACAGTCATAATTTTAGCTTACCAAATTATATTCTAGTTGGTTTATTATATACTCTTAATTATTTCCAAGTAGGTTTTTAAAATAATCTAAAACTTCTCAAAACCTATTTCTTTATAAATCCTACTGACCATTATCCATCCAATATCCCCTGAATTAAAGTAAATAGAGTCCAGGGTTATAATGCACAAAGCCTTATGGGGGTGGGGCTGGAGAAGGGGACAGGAAAGGAGTGGGGCCCCTTTGTATCATGCCATGGAGAAACTGTCCCGAATTGGGGGGGCGGGGAGGTTCTGTGTAAAAATGACAGTTTTTAAAAAGACAAGTAACATTTAGTCTAGTAATACAGTTTCCTGTTCTTTTTTGATGGACGCTAACACAGGACGGTCAGATTCAGTTACTTCCGAGTCCCCGCTGCCCAAGAGGACCGAGCGGCCCTCGTCCAGGGCAAACACGTCCGAGTTCTGGTTCTGGCAGGAGTGTTTGACCACCTCGTTGGGGGTGGAGAAGGTCTTGTCGCACAGGTTGCACTTGTAGGGCTTGTTGGCCTGCACCAGCATGTTGTCCATCTGGCTGCCCTCCTCGAAGGTGCAGAGCTCCAGGGTCTGCTTGTCCACCATGGTGTACGTGTCGATGCTCTGGTTGAGGCACACGTGGCGCGCGGCCTGATTGGCCCTGCAGAAGCTCTTGTCGCAAGTGCTGCACTTGAAGGGCTTGCCCGTGTGGATGTACATGTGCTCGCGCCAGTGGCTTTTCTGGATGAACTTGCGGCCGCAGATGGTGCACTCGTACTTGCGCCTCTTCACCTCTCTCTCCTGGTCCGCCTGCTCCAGGTTGTCAATGTCTGCAATGTCCGAGGGCGGCGGCGTCTCCGACTGTTGCTGCCCATCGATGATGGGGGAGTCGGAGATGTGCTGCAGCTCACTATCGCTGATCATCCCCGCCTCGGGCACTTCCAGGGCGTCCTTGCCCAGGTCGCCCGCATTGCTGCAGAGCGACAGGGGCCCGCGGCCTTCGCCGGGCGGCCCCGCCATGAAGGGCACCCCGGTGTGGATCTGCAGGTGCTCCCGCAGGCTGCTGCGCAGCGTGAAGCGCCGGCCGCACAGGTGGCAGGCATAGTACTTCGGGAAGCTTCCGTTCCTCTTCATGATGCTTGGCTTCACGTGGGCGATCGTGAGTGACGACGGCTGCTCGTCTGAGGAGGAGGCCTCCAGGTTGGTCTCCTCCCCAGGAGGAGGGGGAGGAACAGGCGTGGAGACAAGTTCCGGTGACAGCGAGGTCTGCAGGGGGTCCGCGGGAGTCACGTTTGTCCGATTCACCTGTGCCAGGTTTGCAGTCAGCTGGGTCAGTTGCGAGGTCTCGGGCACCGGCTCTTGGTTCATCCTGGGCGGCTGGGGCCTTGGATCCCGCCCAAGTTTCTCGGGCCCTAAATTCATCTTGGTGGCTTGTCTCAGCTGGTGGTCCGCGATCTGAATGCCATACAACGATGAGGCCAGCGGGAAGACTTGCTCCGGATGGGAAAAGGTGCCTTGGCTGGCGAGGCTGGCTTCCTGGATGAGGGGGTATGCGTGCAGGAACTTGATCCCTTGCTCCAACCGCACAGGGTCGATCAGCTGTGGGGCCATCTTCCCGGTGTACATCAGGTGGAGCAGATAGCTGAATATGTCAGGCTGTATGTCGGTGGGTTTCAGACGAACACATTCACTGAAAAACAGTAGAAAGCCATGAAGAAACACCAACCTACCACTTAGCTGGAAACAAGGCCTGCAGAGCAGCCGGGGCACCTGGGAGCGCACTTCTGTGGAGTCTCTCTCTCATCAGGCTGGCACAGCTTCCTTACAGACCCAGTTCGGGCTCAGCGGCCAGGGTGAGGTAGGTGAAAAAAGTAATCTGATCAGAAAGCCCTTAAAGCGGTGAATCGACAGTTAAGAGCAGAACGCTAAACTGCTGGAGGCCCACAGCTCTAGGAGTCATGTGACCTCTGCGGCAAGGGGGCAAGTGAGCCTGGTCACCTTCCCGGTGTTGCCAGGTGGCACTGAAAGCGGTTTGGACAACACAATCTTCATCAGTGCCATCAGCAGGGGCTTTCCGGCCATTCTGCCATCGGCCCATAGTTTACAGGCGGCGAGGCCCCGAGCTAGCACTGCGCTCACCTTAGGGTCGGTGAGTGGTAGGGCTGGGACTCGAACTTAGACCTACTTAATTCCAAAGCCACACGGAGAGACGCTGGGTTTCATTAGCCCCATCTGAATGGTGGCAAACCACCTATGCAGATAGTCAGCGGGCTGTCTGCCTTTCAGACTGACGTCACTTCCCACCCAAAGTGCAGCAGTGAGGAAGTGGGAAACTCCTCAGACCATCGTTACTGGGGGAAGTTCTACTGTGCCCTGGACACAATGAGATACGGACCTCTGTAGCACAGGAGGCAGACAGTATCGCCCATGGAGTGAATGTATCCTATGCTTTTACGGAAACAGTTCCCTTGAACATCTTGGAATTTGCAATAATTTTGATTGTCATTTTTTGGCATTAACGACTTTTTTTTGCAGGTTTAGCAATTATAGCTACTTTTGTTGTTTAAGTCAATTATCTCACCATTCTAAAATGTTAACAACATACCCAATCTCCTAAATTTAACATTTTATTAAAATAAAAATGGATGAGCCAGGCATGTGTATAATCCCAGCACACAGGGGGCTGAGGCAGGAGGATTGTCTGAGCTTCAAGGCTAGCCTAGCTACGATGAGAGATGAGGGACACTAAGGAAAAAAAGAAGTAGCAAAAGAGCAGAGAAGGCTAATTTGATTTCAAGATGGACTTCTGACAGGACAAATAATGAAGAATAGGTACCACAGTGTATATTCATGAAGATTTATGACTTCATACCGTACTCACATTTAACTACAAAACACCAGTGTCAAACAGTACAATGAAGGTATACAACCTAGCATCCACCTACAGAAAACGGGAGCGGGGGATCTGAGTCTGATATTTTCTTCTTTAAAACAACAACAGCAACACCTGTTAGATGGTTCATTATTGCAGTCTCTGTCCCTCTTCCTGTGTAGCCTGTGGGTCAGGCTAGCCTGGAACTCACAGAGATGCGCCTCCTGCCTCCCAGTCAGTGATGGAACTGAATATGTGCACAGCCACTGGCGTGGCCAGGCAGAGACTCACAGAGCCTGAGCCTCCGGAGATGTGTTTCTCCAGGAGGCCAGTACGGTCCTCAATCGAGGCGGGGCTTCCTTTCACCGTTCACAAAGGTCCCCCCAGCGGAGCCTCTTTCCACTGTGGTTGGACAGGCCATTCTGTGATCCCTGACACCCAGCTGCTACCGAAGCCCCGTGCCCCTTCTATTCAGGGCTGGCTGGACCTCCCCTTCTTTTATCCACTCGACATGATAGGGGCCAGACCCACTTCCTCATCTTCTACAGTACACAGCCAATTCCGCCTAGGCTTTGCCGTACGGACACCTGCCGGGATCTCACTTCTGTGTGGGGGAAGGGCAAAGGGAGTGTCAGCCCAGACACAAACACTGTTCACAGCTGCTCTCCTGGTAACTCCAGGTTCAGCTTCTCCTTCACTAGAATTTTAGAATAGGAGTCTTAAATAATGCTTAACCTTCTTTTCTTTTCCTTTTTTTTTTTTTGAGACAAGGTCTCGGTATGTAGACCAGGACGGTCTTGAACTCACAGAGACCCGCCTGCCACCGCCTCTGAAGTGCTGGATTAAAGGCACGTGGCGCCACACTCAGCAGGTTACTCTTAGCATGAAGCTTTATTGTTGAGCGCCCTGTCATGGGCTCAGACTTTGGCTGGAGGCAGGCAGCATGGCAGCTGTGTGTGTGTGTGTGTGTGTGTGTGTGCGCGCGCGTGTGTGTGACAGTGACCTTGAATTCTGCATACAGAGCTGTTCAAGGATGGCCACCAGGTGGGTGTTCTCAGATGTAAAGTGTAATGACTAAGTGGGTACCTGTGGGCCGGCCCTGCCAAGGTATGCCACCTAGTGAGCATGCCCTTGGGAACAGAGTCGGTGGAGGGGCTGATAGGGGTAGGGAGAGGGGTGAGAGCGAAAGGCCACCCTTTGGAGGGGGACATGAGAGAGGCCGGCAAGCAGAGAGAGAAACAGAGAGAACAGGGAGGAGAGGCAAGAGGGAGCTGTTGGTAGGGTCCACATGCGGCAGAGCTGATGGTGGGAAGGCGCCTGGCGATGATGTAACTGCCTTGACAGCCTCAGCACAAGCTAACACATCCCTTTCTTAGAAAGACCTTTGTTCACCGCCCTATACATAAAATAAGGGATGTTTCTCGAATCTAATTAATACACATTATATTGTCTTTTATACTTCAAAATTAATGACGTTTCTTTTTTTTCTTTCCTTTTTATTTCTCGTGACAAGATTTCTATGTAAAGCCTTGGCTTCCTTACTCTGTAGACCAGGTTGGCCTTGAACTCACAGAGATCCACCTGCCTCTGCCCACTACAGCCCAGCTAGACATTGCTTTTGAAAGGTCATTTGATTCACTGTGTTGAAATTAATGGCTGCAAAAGACATCTTCTACAAAATGATGTTAAAAGATGGCGAACATATAAACAGATTTGTTTTGAGACAGGGTCTTGGCTGGTCTACACTGGACACCTTTCCTGCCTCAGCCTCCCCTCCAAGTGCTAAGATTACAGGAATGCATCTCACGTGCCCTGTTTAAAGGAAATGTTCTCAGTGACTTTTCCTCAGAGCTAAGTCATTCTCTCCTGGCCCTTCTGCTCCTCCAGATGTTTACAAGCGGCTATTAGAAGCACACACCTCAGCCATACCCTGTGGTATTGCAGGAATCTATCAAACTCACTGCTCTGCTACTCACTGCAAGCGTGCGTGTGTTCGTGCGTGTGCGTGCCTGTGTGTGTGTGTGCGTGTGTGCGTGCTTTTGTGTGTGTGTGTGTGTGCGCGCGCGCGCGCGTGTGTATATGTGTGTGCCTGTGCATGCGTGTGTGTATATGTGTGTGCCTGTGCGTGCGTGTGTGTGTCTGAGTAGGTAGATAGCGGGAGTGAGGAGTACACAGAGAGCAGTGTAGAGATGCTGCCGTAAGCAGCACAGTATAGTCATCCTCAAAGATTTTGTCTTCCACTTGACTGGGAAGAAGGGGAGGATTAGGGACATCAGGGAGAGAGCGGGACACTCAGAAAGTTTGGTTCAGGTGAGTGAGCCACAAAAGCAGGCAGGTCAAAGAGAAGATGGTGTCCTGGTGATAAGTGTCCCATTCCTAGGAGCCAGACTAAGGAGCCTGCACAGACTGATCTGCTCAGCGTACGCTCTCCTAAGTTCTGGTCAAAGGCATGCTTTGCCCAGTGTCTAGGAATACTCAGCTGACGGCGATGTGGGAGATGAACAGTTATAAAATGAGAGTAGGAAAGGAAGGACGGAGCACAGGGACCTGTGCTGAAGAGATAGGACCCGGGAGGAGGGCGGGGATACTATATGGTGTGAAATGGATGTGAAGCCTGGGCCACTGGAGAAGAACACAGGCAAGCCTGGCTCTCCCGGGGGGGCCTTAGTTCAGTTCTATCCATGGTTAGTGAGAAAAACGCAAGGGTGGAGGCTGGGTCTAAATGACCAGCAGGCAGCAGGGGGCAGGGTATTTAGGAACAGGGTTCTGCAGACAGAAAGATGGAGGCTGGAGCTGAAACTTCAAAGTTTCCACCAGCAAAGGAAAAGCCTGAAAAGATGACCCGTCCACCACAGACAACGTGCAAGGGCAGTCGGGGCTCAGGAGGCCCAAGGCCCCGTGCAGAGGCGAAGAAGAGAGGACATTTGGTCACAGGTGAGGACAGCAGGGCTGAGGTGGAGAGGTGCCCTTTGGGATGGGACCGCAGCGGAGACAGGAAACCACAGTGCAAGTGGCCAGGAACAATGTGGGATGAGCAGACCCACAAAACGCAGGCGGCCCCTTTAAGAAGGGTCAAGGACAGAGAACAGGGCCGAGTTCCAGGAGCCAGCAAGGCCAAGGAAGGTCTTCTGCTCAGACCAGGCAGGGAGGGATGGGGAAGAGAAGAGTTATGAAGACAGAGGAAAATGGAGATGGCAGGGAGGGAGGGAGGGAGGGAAAGAGGGAAGGAGGGAAGAAGGGAGAGAGGGAGGGGGAGATGTATTTTCTTTACACACCCAGAGGTTCCTTTCTCTAAGAATCTCATTTAGGAGAAATCAAAGGGAAAAAAAATCCTAAGAGCAAAGTCAGATTTCACATTAGAAAAGAGGGGAATGGAGTTTGTGCCCTCCAGCTCCTCATTTGAAACTAAGTAGTCAAAAGCGGGGTATTCAGGGACTGGCCTGGAGGAGGGCTTATGACAGGGGCCACGGGGGTCTCCTGGCTGTCACTGCCAATCACAGGTGCTACCCGGGCAGAGGCGGGTTGGAAGGGGAGGGCCTGCATGGAGCCAGGTGGGGGAGGGGGGGTTCCCAAGTGCTAATGAAAGAATCAGTCACCAAGAAAGGCAGGGAAAAGCTGGGCTTGGGCTTGCAGGGGCCTGGGGTGGGTGTCTGGATGCCAGGGAGAGGCAGAGAGACCCGTGGTGGTCTGGATGACGGCAAAGAGTGTGCTCGGTGGGAAGAGGGGCCCAGAGTCAGGAGGGCTACAGCCACAGCTTATTATCAACCACTTTAGTTACCTGGTCTGATGGACAAACAACATCTTAAAGTAATTGGAGAATGAAGCAAGAACTGATTTGTGTGCCTTGAAGTACACATCGCCGATTGCAACCGTGCAGTCACACAGGAACCCAAACTCTCGCTGAGCGTTTAACTGCTGCAGTAGAATAAGTCCATGGTTGGTCAAATCCATTTTTTAAAAAAATCTGCAAAGTAAACAATTTTATTTTTAAGAAAGGTGTTCCACAAATAAGAATGTGTCCTAACGTTATAGTAATGTTCACAGCTAGCATGTCATCAAGGCTAACATGTCAGGCACTATTAGACAAGGTACATAATGTCGACTCGTTTAATCCACAACAGTCCTTGGACTGCGACCTGCCAGTACTCGGGTTCGGACGATGTCGTCAGGGTAACTCGCTGAAGCTGGGGCATGAACCCAGGTAGTGTACCCGCAAGCCTCCGTGGAGCGCCTGGCCCTATAAAGACCCCAAAGCGAACACTAACGATTGCTGAGAACTCGACCAATCAATCTTCCACAAGACAGAAGCCCAGAAGGGCTGGGAGGAGGCACAGCAAGGCTTCCCTTCCACCTTAAAGCCTTGCATATCCATCAGCAAGGCACTCCACCTCTCTTTTGTGGGGGAGGAAATGGATTTGGAAATTTGTAAGTAAGCTGCCTCAGGCCTTTCACCGGGAAGGCAAAGAAGTCAAAATTTAAATTTGAATGCATCTACTTCGAATTCCGTGTTTTCCATTATTCAGTCAGTGATCCACAGTCCTTGGGACCTGATCTGTTTACTGTGAGAAGCAGCCTGGACCTGGCAGCTTCTTGAAATCCCTAGATGGTTCCTTTTTCATAAGCACACCAGGAAAGCCCACCCCAGGGACCAGCATTGTTTTCCCTGAAACTGGAGCAAGGCAAAGGCCCTTCTCCCCCTCCTGCAGCACCAGAGTGGGAGGTAATAACCAAAGCAAGCTGGAGATGAGTCTACAGCCAGCAAGAGGGGAGCAGATCTACAGGGTACGGAATCCTGGCCGTTTTTACAACAGCTTCTATAACTAGTAAGGGATTTGGTAGGGTGTAAAATGATCACAACACAACTAATTGTAATTCCATATACTAGGAATGAACATAGAAATGAAACACACACACACGACCATTACAATCCGAGTCATGAAAACCACAAGTGAATCTAACAAAATATGTAGGCGTTACATGTGGAAAACAGAAAGTGCCGAGCCTCAAATCCTCAGCAAGATCTTTCAGTAGACAGACAAGATTGACCAAAAAGTGTGGAAAGGCAAAAGAAGACTATGCTTTTAGAAGTGAACAAAAAAGTGGTGAAATCGGTCCCTCGACTCGAGCCCAGGTGTGAGAGTGGCACAGGATGCCAGGCTGGCCTCAGAAAGACGGACATACTTCAACAGAGCCTGGGCCTGGCTGGAGCTCAGGCACCGAGGCAGCAAAAGCACAGCGCGGTGCTGGCCCAGCTGGACCTCCAGAGACAAATCTCAAGATTTCACTCACAAACTAAAAAAGGCACCCCGGGCTTAAGTAGAAAGCATACAGCTATCAGAATTTTAGGGCGGGGGATCCAAAACGTAGGGAGGGATCTACCAAAGGAGAAAGTGGTAAGGAGGACTTGGTGAAATTACAAGTGTTGGGTCCGGGAATAGTTCCCGCTAAGAGGATGGACAGGAGAAAACAACACAAACCTCCTCAGAAAGTCTGTACTTGCAACGTACAGAAAGAACTCTGAAAGTCACCAGCACGAAATAAAGGGGAAAGACAGATGGTCAGTGGACAGACAGTGTTCAGGAGGGCCAGCCCCCAGGGAAACAGAAACAGCTTGAGCACATTCATGGGGGGAGGGTGGGAGGGTGGGGGGTGTGGCGCAGAGGAACTGGCTCCTGCTGTCGGTGAGCTCGGTACAGATCACCTGCAGACCACGCGACTCTGAAACATTTGCCCCAGTAAACGAGGATGTCCGTTTGCACAAAACTGTACATTAATGTTTGGAGTGGTTTCACCAGATACAAGCCAGCTACGCTTTGGTTGTTGAATGGTTAGGCGTGGCAGTGATCCACTTGGTCACTGGGAGAGATGAACCATTGCTGGTCTTGGTGGCAATCACACTAATCCCAACTCTCCAGAGGCTGACGTGGGGGACTGTGAGTTTGGGGCCAGTCTGGGCTGCGGCGAGACTGTTTCCAGGACAAAACAAAACAGAACAAGTACACTATTGCAGACAAGATACTACAAGAGTGAACTATATTCAGTGACAGTGGCAAACCAGCAGAGGTTTGATGCTGTGTGAGTCCTTTGGTAGAATAGCCATGACATTTAGAGACATGGAGAGCAGACCTGCAGTGCTAAGGCAGGGAAGCAGATGGTATTGCTCCAGAAAGGGTACCCAGGGTTACCTGCGGCATCCCTCAGATGCAATGTCAGTACTGTCGTGGAAATACAGCCCAGCCCATACAGCGTCACCTTACTGTGGAGGGCATGAAGAGTGGCATCAACACAGCAGTGAAAGGCAGTTACAGTAGCCTTGTGTGTGTGTGTGGGGGGTCTGAGGTGTTGTGGGGTAGGGCCTCGCCGCAGGCAGCCATGGTCTGGCTTGAGTACCTGCAGCTCCTCTGGACAGACGTGTGAACACTCCGCTGTAGAGATGCACACGCTTTGTGCTTTCACAGAAACAGTGGTTTAATCAAGGAACACATGGTTTACAGTGTGTGTTCCTGCCAGGTGGAGGCGGCAGACACCTTTAATCTCTGCACTCAGGAGGCAGAGGAGATAGGTGGGTGTGGATCTGTGAGTTCGAGGCCAGCCTGGTCTACAGAGTGAGTTCCATGGCAGCCAGGTCTGTTACACAGAGAAGCCCTGTGGAGGGTGGGGAAGAGTGTCTCCTGGCTTTCACACCTCAGCATCTAAGTATCAAGTTATGTACATGTGGATTGTTAGTAAACTTTACCATGCCAGACTGAAAAAAAAAAAAAAACTCTCCAAACAAACAAAAAACCCCCAAATGTTGTTTGACGGGCTGACTTGAGTTTCATTAAAAACGAAACAAAACAAAAAAAACAAAACAAAACCAAAACTCGCTGGGTGTTGGTGGCACATGACTTTAATCCCAGCACTGGGGAGGCAGAGGCAGGCGGATCTCTGTGAGTTCCCGGCCAGCCTGGTCCACAAATCCAGTTCCAGGACAGGCTCCAAAACAATGCAGAGAAACCCTGTCTCAACACCCCCCCCCAACAAAACAAACCCAAAACACCATTACACAAATTTCACCTTGAAATTATGACAATTTCCAATACTTTTTGAAATGACTCTACACTCCTGCCATTTGTCTGGAATGGCGTTCTCAGTGCTGACAACCATAACGTCACAATACTCATGCACTGTGAGATGCTCTGGCCCCAGCAGCAAGGTCAGATCATGAGAAGCTCACTTTAACACCACTCACACATCACTCTCATCCTATTGCACACTCATTGAGGTACTTGAGGTCTAGCTACTTATTTTAGAGGGAGAGCAGTTACGTTTTGAGAAGTAGACTTGAGCAGGGCTCACTGGATTATATGTTTGCTTTGAGAAATACTTCTACTGTCTGACCCAAGCTGGCCGTGGACTTGCGTGACAACTGCCTCAGTCACTAGCACACCTGCCTTTGTGCTTTTGTGGTTTTTTTTTTTTTTAAAGATTTATTCATTTAGTATGTATACAGTGTTCTGCCTGCATGTATAGCTGCATGCCAGAAATGGGCACCAGATCTCATTAGAGATGGTTGTGCGCCGCTACCATGTGGATGCTGGGAATTGAACTCAGGACCTCTGGAAGAGTAGTCAGTGCTCTTTCCTCCTAGCCATCTCCGCAGCTTGCTGCCTCCCCCCCCCCCACTTTGTTTTAAATTAACAAGAGATACTATGTTTTTTGTTTTAATGATTTTATGTATATGTACTTGTTATAAAAGATTCAGATACTATAGACATACAAATCTGCATCTCAAGTATGACAGAGAGAGAGAGAGAGAGAGAGAGAGCCAGTTCTGCAATCAACATGATGCTTCCTGAAAGCATCATGAGTGACTGCAGAACTAGCCTAGTGTTTACCATTTGCTAAACTAACTAGGAGTTCAGACACAGGAAGCATGCTCAGCTCCCTCCAGACATGGTTTGTCCCCAGCTACCCTGGTGATTGGGGAAAGTATACTTCTTCTTATCTAAGACATTCCCATCAATTTAATGTGCTACAGTTTGGAAGATTTTCTCAGTTTACAAACAGCAGGCGATGTTGTGGCTAAAGCTTGGCAGTTTACTGCGAGCCCAGAGAGATCAGGCAGGCGTGATGCAGCCTGGGTGCCTTAAAGTTCTCTTAGGAACAATAGGCAGGCTCCCAGGGGACACAATGGGATGGCTGTAGGGTAAAGACCCAGTCTCTAGAGGAGAGGGGCTGAGGGTGGGGCCTGAGAAGGAGAGGGGGCAGAAATGAAAGGCATCTAGAAGATTCAAATCTGCAGCACTGCCTAGCGGAGGGAGGGAGGGAGGGAGGGAGGGAGGGAGGGAGGGGACTTTTTCCTGGAATGGCTGGGCAGGTCTCCGTTGGGAGATAAGGACAAACTAATGGTACATTTGGGAGACCGCTGGGGCCTCCAGGATGACATGGATGGGGTATAGAGCACCGGGGACAGGAGCTTGGTGATGGATGTCTGAGGTTTTCCGAGAAGACAGCCTACCTGACTTAAGAGCCAGAGCCCTTCCGTTGCATCAGTGTGTATGGGAGAGGCTCAAAGGGCCCAGACTCAGGTGACTGAGTCTACTGCCTTATGGGTATACGGTTTATGCTGTGTGTGACCCTGCCTTGCACTATAGAGCATGTCTAAGATTTCTTACTGATGCTAGCCACAAAGCTAGCAATGAGACTGCACACCTAAGAGCTTGGTAGGGAGAATCCGTAACTGGCCTTGGGCTATCACTTAGTTCTTACCTGGAATGCAGAGATTTGAACGGCTTTGGTCCCTAGCATCACGTACACAGAAGGAAGGTAGCACATGCCTGTAATTCCAGTACTAGGGAGGGAAAGGATGCTAGGAAGTTCAAGGTCATTCTCCAACAAACAGTTCAAGGCTAGTTAGGGGTACTGGACACTTTTTCTCAACAGTAAAAAAACAAAAGCAAACAAAACAACAACCCAACCACTTGGCACAGGCAGAACTGAATAGAACTGAAAAACTGAAGAAAAGGCTGCTAAAGAAAGGTCACGTAGCAGGGTCTCCTGGTCTCCGCAGGCACTGGCATACACGTGAGGCACACACACGTTAAAAAAAAAAGTCACCTGTGTTTTGCTATAGTGACTGGTGAGGAACTAAAGACGGTCTCACCACAGAACTCTTGCTGGTCTGGGACTCACTATGTGGACCAGGCTGGTCTCAAACTCAGAGACTCACCCTCCTCTCCCTCCTGTGTGCTGACTTTACAGGTGCGCACATCACACCTGGAGAATCTTACAGGATGTCTTATTTACGTACTTCCCATGTGCGCGGTGTTTTCTTAAGCGAGTCTAGAGATTGTATGGTACATTCGTGCCAAAAGCCAAAACAAAAACAAACGTTTCTCGTAGCCAGCTATAATGACCACTTTCCTCCACTGGTTTTTATTCTCACCCCCCTCTCCCACTGATACACTGAGGCTCTAATTGTCAAGTGCACTCAACCCCCCAGGCAGCGCCTCGGTCTTTGGAGGCCGCATGAGCAGACTGCATAATCATGAGCTACTTAGCCGCCCGCTCAGTCCCTCCTTCACTTTGAGCACAGACACCGGGGAACAACAGCTTTGGGGAATACATGACTGCCTTTCTAAAGATAATAGCTCTTAGGACTCACTAACCACCACTCAGACTTGGCCTTTCAAGGGCTGGCACTAAGAGGGTCCTCTGAAGCCCCCGTCTTATCTACACGAGGATAATAAACGCTGGGATGCACAGGGTCTACCCGTCCATTCGGAATAAGATGGGTTCTGTCAAGTAGTTTAGGCCACTTACCAGGATGAAAACCTCCTTTTCAATTAGTTCAATTAAAAATTAATGGGGGTGGGTGGGCGTGAACTAAACCTAATAACCCTGGTCAGTGGCATTTCAATATATTTCAGAACTTCAGTTCAGAGGTAGGAAACGCACCCCACCCTCGCTGATTTTCCTCTATATTAATTACAGAAGGGCACAAACCACCTAATCGCTCTTTCCTACTGGAAAACGCACCATTAGTGAAGAGATTTGTCTTTTCTGTTATAGTGTTCTTAATTTAATTAGCATTTAACTTAGTTTTACATTTTCCAAATGCACGGAATCTGAAGGTGGCAACTCAGAGAAGTCAAGAAGAGAGTGGCAATTCTAAAAGCTATGCTACAACCAACTTTAAAGAAACAAACAAATGACCACAGCAGCAAATGTAAAACTTTCTCTCCCAGCCAAAGCTGAGCCTGCTTTCCTTACACAGCCCTGGTTCAGGCTGGGTCATGGTGTGTAGTGTCAAACGCAGACTTCTGTATTCAACTGTAATACAGTTCTAAAAAACAGTGGGTCCCATGACACCTTTACACACAAATGCCACCACCCTAAGCTGCTAATATTTATTCCTGTACCACTTCACCCCCTCCCCTCCCCTCTCCTTATGGCTCTTTCTCCCTTCAAATAGCCCCCTTCTGTCTGTTCAAGTCACACTGTGTGTGTGAGTATGAGAGAGTGTGTGTGAGAGTGTGAGTGTGTGAGAGTGTGAGTGTGTGTGTATGTGTGAGTGTGTGTGAGTATGAGAGTGTGTGAGTGTGAGTGTGTGTATGTGTGAGTGTGAGTATGAGTGTGTGTGTGTGAGTGTGAGTATGAGAGTGTGAGTGTGAGTGTGTGTGTGAGTGTGTGTGAGAGTGTGTGAGAGTGCATGTGTGCGTGCGTGTGAGTATGAGAGAGTGTGTGTGTGAGTGTGAGTGTGTGAGTGTATGTGTATGTGTGAGTGTGTGTGAGTGTGTATGAGAGTGTGTGAGTGTGAGTGTGTGTGAGAGAGTGTGTGAGAGTGAGAGTGTGTGATAGTGCGTGCGTGCGTGCGTGTGTGTGTGTGTGTGTGTGTGTGTGTGTGTGTGTGTGTGTGTGTTTGGGGATCAGAGGACAACTTCCAAAGGCACTCAGTTCTCATCTTCCACCATGTGGGTTCTAGGGATGGGACAGGTCATCAGACTCAGCGCAGGGCCTTACCTGCTGAGCCACGCAGTTTTACTGATGCACACTTTTTTAAAAAATCATTGTCACTTGGAAAACACTGACTCATTGAATTATGAGATCTCCCCAATATTAACACACTGACGGGAAAGACAGTAAGACGGTATTCTGATGAAAATTGTCTCAACCATGCGGAAGCCTGGCAGACCCGTGGGCTTCATAAGGACATGCCGGCACGTACATCCCTACTGTAGAGACTCACGGCGAGCAGCCGTCTGGACCAGCACACTCACACATTACTTTTAGATGATTCTACAACATGCACACAATTTAAAGGAACGGTACATAGAAGGTTTTGATACAGATGTGTGATGGCAGGGTTTTGTTTTGTTTTTGCTCTTTTGGGACAGGGTCTCTCTACATAGTCCTGGCTGTCCTTGAACTCACAAGAGATCTATCTGCCAGTGGCTCCCAAGAGCTGTGACCAAAGAAAGGTGTGTGCTGCCACACTTGGCAAAATTTTTTTTTGAAAAATAAGAAAGTTTAAGCACATAGCCAGATATATTAAAGTGCTTCCTGAATTTCTAACTTTGTACTGAGAACTTTTTCCTTCCTTCCTGTTATTTTTGGGAGAGGGGCTTCCCACTTAGCCCAGGCTGGTCTTGAACTTCCAGCACAACAAACTTCCTGCTTCAGCTTCACCGGTGCTAGGGTTACAGGAGTGTGATGCCCTGTCTGGCTTGAGTTTTCCTTAGTTACAGGTAAATCACTCATGCACGTGGTCTAGGATTTGTTTTTGAGAAAGGGTTTCTCTGGGTGGCTTTGGAGCCTGTCCTGGAATTCGCTTTGTAGACCAGGCTGGCTTCAAACTCAGAGACCCGCCTGCCTCTGCCTTGAGTGTGTGCCAGTGCCTGGTGATGCCCATGATTCTATATCTTAATGACCACCTCAGCATTAAATATGCAATCTCATTTAGTATCAACCGGTAATGGTAATTTGTAATTTGTTTAGAGGGTGTCCTCAATCTAATGCTTAGAAACTTGCACTTCAAATATCCAGTTCCCTGTTGGCTTCTCAGTGTGCTGTCTAGAGAACCAAGGAACACACAGGAGAGCAGAAGCAGCAGGCGCCCTTTGGCCACAGGCCTGTCATTCCTTAGTTGTACTCCCTACCCACCACGTCCTGTATGACACTTCTTGTTCACCTTCTGTCATTTCCTACAGGGAAATGAGATTAGGTCTAGGGACAAAGAACCCAGGGACACTGAGAGATAGCAAGAGAGTTCCCTACTCCTGTTCTGTTTACTTCACTGCCTACTACTGGGCATAGGATGCTCAGGCAGGAACACTCCCCACGGGGTGTGTGTGTGTGTGAAGTGTATTATAAGGCTGTCTTAGTCACTGTTCCATTGCGGTGAAGAGACACCACGACCACAGCAACTCTTCTAAGTGATAGCATCTAACTGTGGGCTTGTTTACTCAGTCTCAGAGGTTTAGTGCCTCATCAGCAGCAGGTGGCAAGGAGAGCATCGCCCTGATCTGCAGGCAGAGAGCAGAGCCTGTGCCTTTTCGGGCTTTGGAAATCTCAAACCCCTACCCCACTGACACACTTACTCCAACAAGGCCACCTCTTAATCCTTCTAATCCTCTCAAATGTACCACTCCCTGCTGATTAGGTGTTCACTCAAATACAGGAGCCCATCAGTACCATTCTCATTCAATGTTCTTGTAAAATAGAAAATCTGGGCCTGGTGACGGGGAGGCAAATGCCTAAAATCCAACCAGAGAGGCAGAGCTCTGTGAGTTTGAGGCCAGCCTGGTCTACACAGAGTTCCAGGACAGCCAGGGCTGTTTCACAAACACATGGCTAGCATTAATTTTGCTGGAGCATTTTGGAGGACGTTTTGCACCATGGGTATATACATTCCTTGGAGAAAAGCTTAAAGCTGGGCAAGGAAGTGGGAATAACAGGGCAAAGTTTCCTATCACCCACTAGCGCATTCTTTCTGTGGTACCCTCCCACTTTTTATTTTATTTTAATTATTATGGTTTCAACAATAGGTCAATCTTAGCTAGGAACACAGACACACCCCATGCTTACTGAGAAACTAAATATCTCCTTTAAAAGAATTAGACATAAAATTATACTCATCTTAAAAATTATCAAGTTAAAGAAAATTATCAAGTTAAAGAAAATTACCAAGTTATGGGTGGAGTGTCACATTCCTTTTATCCCAGCACTGGGGAGGCAGGGACTGGGGGAATCTCTGAGATTGAGGCCAGGCAGGACTACAGGGCAGAGTTCCAGAACAGCCAAGGGTACAGAGAAACAACGCTGCCTTGAGACCCCCACCCCCACAAAAAAAAAAAAAAAAAAAAAAAGGAAGAAAAAAGAAAACCGATCAAGTTTACAAATATTCTGGACAAACTAAAGATGTAACTCTGAACGTCTGAATGCCCCCCCTCCCAAATTCAATTTTTTGGTTTGTGAGAAACCACAGTAACGAGGATTAAAATGTCTTAGCTGTAATTTAGTATAATTTCATGCCTCTCAGTAAAATGTTGGCTGTGCACGCTGGTCAGAGTCTTTAGTATAGCGCATTCAGCCATGTCCAGATCACCCCGGCGTTATGCGAGCCGCAAGTCCATTTTCTTTATGTTGTATTTTAATAACACCCCATGAAAACTGAACCGAATCTAGGACCAGATGCGTTGTTTGATGGTGGTGGGGAGGAACAATGCAGACTGGCGAGGAGAGGATAGACCAAAAGCTCCAGTCCACTCCCCGCGGAATCGTTAGTTCGAGGAGTTGGGTGGAAGTTCTGGCAGTAAATGGTCTGTGAGACAGACACGGGGGCTTCGCTCTTCCTGCCCGGCTGCACGAGCTTCCTTGTAGGAGAGCCTTTAAGATCCACGACCAGCTCAAAGCAACAAAAGCCCGCATCCTACGCGGCTTTTAATTGCGCATGCATTCCAGGCTGCGAGCGAATCGTCTGGGGTGTTTGCTCCACCGCGCGCCCCGCCTAAACCCTCCGCGGCCCGGCTCATTTGCTCCCTACGCTGGCCGAGGGAGAGGAGGGCGCGGCCGCCGGGGCCGCTGCCCAGGGCGGCGTGGCCCCGCCCATGTGGGAGGAGCGGAGGGCGTGGCCGCCCTCCGGCCCCGCCCCCAGGGGGCCAAGTGGAGGTTTGGGGGGGGGGAGCGGAGCAACGCAAGGCTGAGCAACGCACTGGGGTCGCGCCGCTCGCTCCCCGCCGGCCCCGCGCGCGCGCGCACGCACGCACGCACGCACGCGCGCCTCGGCGCCCCCCCTCCCCGCCCCTCCCGCGAAGTCCCGCGGCGCCCAACACAATGCCGACGCCTACGCCGCGCGCGCGAGAGCCGCAGACAGCGCGAGACCCGGGGCCGGAAGCGCGCGTGCGCGCCCCCGGCCGCGAGCGGGAGGAGGCGGAGCCGGAGCAGTAGCGGCAGCAGCTGCAGGAGCCGCTGCAGCTGGGAGACGCGCCAGAGAGGCCGGGCCCTGCTCCGGTCCGACCGGATCCCTCCCCTCCCCTCCCCCTCCCCGCTCGCGCCCGCCCTCCCCTCCCCCTCCTCCGAGCCCACTTCCGCAGCTCGCGGGCGGCCGGGCCGCCGACGACCACAGCGGCAGGCGACGGCGGAGTTAACGCACCTGACGGGCCCGCCTGCAGGGGCTCCGGCGCGGGACCGCTCCCCGGCCGCCGCCCGGAGGCTCCGGACGCCCTCGGCCGCGGCCCGCAGCAGGCACCGGCACCGGCGACTGGGACCGGAACGCGGAGCGCCCCCTCCCCTTGCGCCCGCCCTCTCGGCTTCCGTCCCCTCCCCCTGTCGCCAAGCCCCGGATGGAGCGAGCGGCCGGGACGCGCCGCCGCCGCCGCCTGGCCGCCGGGGTGGTTTTGTCAGGCGGCCAGGGCCCCGGCGCCAGGCGCGGTCGCCGCCCCCGCCCCGCGGGCGCCCCCGGCGCCCCCCGCTCCCCCGCCCGCCCCGCCCCGCGCGCGCCGGGGCCCCGCCGCCTGCCTTCGCCCGGAGCCCCGGGCCGGGAGTCCCCCGCCGCCTTTGTTGCCGCGGCCGCTGCCGGAACCGTTTGCGAGCTCCGGCGCCTGCCGCCCCTCCCTGCGCCTCCCCGGAGCCCGGGCCGGGGGCGGCACGTGGGCCCCGGGACGCGGCGGCGGCGGCGCTGCGCGCTTACCTGTCGCCGGTGCGGCCGCGGCGGGACGTGGGGGGGAGGCAGAGCCGGGCGGCCTTGGCCTAACTGTCCCCGCCGCTGCCCCGCGCTGCCGCCGCCGCCGCTGCTGCTGCTGCTGCCGCCGCGGTCGGTGTCTCCGGCGCGGCGCGGCGGCGGGCGGCGGCGGCGGGGCTTTTCCTGTCCGGTTACGTTAAGGTCACATGACCGAGAGAGCGGAGCGACTAGTGCAAAGAGGCTGCGAGCGGCTCCCGCCGGGGGGGAGAGGCGGCGAGAGAGCAGTGGCGGCAAGAGCCCCTCCGCCCCCCCAGCCGCTCCCCTCCCCCCCGCCCGCCTCCGCCTCCTGCTGCGCCGCCGCCGCCGCCGCCTGCAGCTCAGCTCGCTCGGCGCTGCGGCTCCAGCCAAAGTTGTGCAAGCCATGTGCGTGCAGCCGAGGCGAGGAAAGTTCTCCGCGCCCGGCCGCCCGGGCGACCCCCTTGTTTACAGAGTGTTTAGGTAGGACCAGCCCCGCACGCACATGCACGCAGATGGTCGCTTCGGGGTGCACAGGGACATCGGTCAGTGCTGTCAAGAGATGCCTGACGTCTCTTGGCTCGGCCCGTGTAGTTAGCCCGGCGTCCTGAGAGGTGAAGTGGACTGGGCTGCTGTCAATCACTGAACGGTGATGGCTGAAAGTCGTGCAGAAGTCGATGTCGCTGTGTGTCCCCAGCAGCCAGGCCACTATGGGCTAAGATGCTTTTTTTTTTTTAGGACCGAACGAGATGGGGTGCTTACTCCCATATGTTGAGGTTTAGTGTGTGGCGACCTGTGCTGTGTGTTTGTTTGTACTGGACACTACTCTCTGGCTGACTTTTTGGACTCTGGTGGAGCGGATGCAGAGTTGCCATCCTGTTAGATGTAACAGGGGCATCCTGAAACATGGTAGCATGGTAGGGGAGTTGAATCCCATGATGAACTTTCTTAAGGTTTTAAAGTTTACTTTTTATGTTGCCATTTTGCTAGGAGTTCTGTCTGGGAAGTACAGTTTTATTTTTATCCCTTTTGAACACTCAGTTAATGGTTTATTTTACATATCTTAGACTCTAAGCTTGGCTCATAAGTGAATGGAGGCAACAGTTTCCAGGTTACACTTGGCTTCAAAGCACAGTAACCTGTAGGACCTTGGTGCCAAACCCATGTTTTTACAGAGTCTAACCCCTAGCACAATGCCTGGCCCCTTGACAGTGTTCATCCTAGAAGTCTTGAGTTTGATTTATCAATCCAGTTGTGTGTACAGCCACTGATGACTAATTTCTTCTTTGAAGACAAAATAAACGTCTGTGTGACTGGTGTGGCCCCAGAGTGAATAATAGACCCAGTGGATACCTGCCTTGAACTTTGCCCGACTTTGATCAGGTAGATGAACGGCTTGTGGAGTGCTTAAATGTTTGCCTCCACAAACAAATTCCGACCCTGAGCCAAGTGTTGTAGGGCACTATCAGGGCTTGCCTGGTTCGCTGGAGTGACCGTCAATTTCCTCTTAGTTAAGAGCCTGAAATGAATCTGATTTGTGCAGAGTCGTAGTTAAGATCTTTAGGTTCTTTTAAATTGTGATTGTGGAGTTCTCTGTGAAGGTGGACTGGTGAAGGAACAGCTTTGCTTGCTGAGGCAGCGTCTCCAAAGCTCTGCAGCCCTTGGCTCTTGTGCGCCTTGTCAGCCCTCCTCTGCAGTGCTAGGGTTGTAGGGTGTAGCACATGCCACCCGCTTTGAGTCTTAAGTGCTTGGCCAGGACTTGGTAGTTTCACAGAAACAAACCAGTGGTGAGAGTGCTCCATCATCCCTACAGCATGTGGTCCTTGCATCTTCCCGAGCTGCTGCTGCTTCCAATGTGCTGCCTAGAGCATCCTCTTCTTAGATTAGAGCCTGGCTGCTTTGCTGCTGGTTCTCAAGGCAGAGAGAGGCGAGTCGGCTTGACTTCTGCCAAGTGTGCAGCTTGCTTTTGTTCAGTCCCCATCGAGGGTTGGTAGGTAGCTCAAGAGGCTGTGTGGTCTCTGCTTGTCCAAGCTTTGTATGGAAAGCCTGGAGGGAAATGCTTAGGACAGTGCTAACGGCACTTGTCACACCTGCTATGTGTTGAATAAGTTGTCAGTTTTATTACTGATTTGTTTGGGTTTTTGAAAATAAATATAGTAAGTTGGGAGTGCAAAGAAAACAGTACTAATAATCTTAGTGGATTCATCAAAAAAAAAGGGGGGGGGCTGAGTAAATGCCCTGTGAAGCCTTGCATTATTGACTAGAGATTTGGTTTGTGCTCTGCTGAACTGCAGCCATAGAAATAGGCAGCAGCCACAGAGAAAGGCATGTATTTGTATGTTTTGGAGAAGATAGCTCCAGTGTGACATTGACAGTGGACAAAAATAATCGTTTTGAACTTAACCCTTTAACCTTCATAGTCTATGTGAACGTTTGTGAGCTGCCTGTACTTAGATTGAAGGTGGGATTCCCTGCAAACTGGTGAGAAAGCTAACAGGAAGATCTTGTACATAAATAAATGTGATCAGACTCCAATGTTGTCTTTCGCTAGATTTCTCTGAAGGCTGTCCTCTTGAGTAACCTCTTGAATTAGGACAGTGGAATGCTCTTACATGTTGGACTGCAGAGTGTGTATGTGGGGTGCCATGCCCTCTGGTGTTCTAAGACAGTCTGTCTTACTGTGTAGTTTTGAATGGCCAGTGTACATCAGGCTGGCCTTGAACTCACAGGTCCATCTGCCTCTGCCTCCTGAGTGCTAGGATTATAAGGCATTTGTCAGCATGCTTGCCTCATACCCTCTGTTATTTAAAAAAAAAAAGCTTAACATTTAAGTAAGAAAAGAAGGTTGAGGCAGCAGGATTGCTGTGAGTTAGGCCAGTCAGGATTACAGAGTGAGACTCCAAATCTTTTTGTTTTGTTTTCCCTCTAACAGTCCTGGCTGTCCTGTAACTTGCTTTGTAGACCAGGCTTGCCTTGAACTCACTGAGATCCCCTCCCCTCCCCCCAGCTTCTGTCTCCCAAGTGCTGGGACTAAAGGAGTGTACCATCCCTGCCCATCTGAGACTCGATCTTAAAACAAAAAAACCAGCAAACCCCAAACACAAAGCAGGTGAAAAACCAATCTATTTTGAAGACTGTCATTTATTTCTCTGCCTATATCATAGGAGTTTTAAGAAATACTGGTTTGTGGTTGGTTGTTGCTTAGCTTACAGTCCCTAGAGATGAATTCCCTATGCTTCTGTGAGCTGCCGTGGTCAAGGGCGTGCAAGTCTGATGCTAGTGAATGCCTTTGATATAGACTGTAGGCTTGGGTGTGTGCTGCAGTCCACGTGTGGAGGTCAAATTCACATTATGTGGGCTCTGCGGATCATACTTGTCACTAGGCTTGCACAGCAGACTCGGACCTGCTGAGCCACATTTTAAAATTGTGTGTGTGTTGTGTGTGTGTGTGTGTGTGTGTATGTGTGTGTGTGTGTGTGTGTGTGTGTGTGTGTGTGTGTGCATGCGCACCCACTGAAGTCTTAGGTGTCAAATCCCTGGAGCTAAGTTAGGTAGAAGTTAAGCTGTGTGTGCGGGGAACTGGATTGTCCTTTGCACTCTTAACCTCCATCTTTCTAGCCCTTTTTATTGTTTTTTTATGAAGGCTCTCATGTGCTAAAGCTGGCCCAGAACTTGCTGTGTTCCCTGGATTCTCCTGCCTTTATTTTCCCAGTGCCAGAATTAAAGGTGTAAGTGCCTGTAAAATTGATTGGGCTGTTTTACATTATTTCATAATTCCAGACAAGACTGAGCTCACATGTGAGGGAAAACTGATCTTTGTGTTATAAGCAGCCCAACATTAAGACGGTAAGGCATATATGTGTCACGAAGTATTTGTGGGTCACAGGTGTGGGGGGGGTAGTGAAGCTGGAGGCTCTGTATCTGATCTGCGTCTTCCAGGAATTTCAGTCAAGTTCTTGCAGCTGTTGGATCTGCTTTCAAGGTGATTCACTGTTTGCCAGTAGTGTTGGTTACAGCCCACAGTTCTTCATTGGACTGCTGAGTGTCCTTAGGCCTGGCATCCGAGGCTTACCCCAGAGCAAGCCATCCCAAGCACAGTGGAGTGGCAGCCAGGCAGCGACCCCTGTGCTGCCTCCTAGTGGCAGTGCACAGCACAGGGCTAGTCTGTAAGCTCCTCCTCCTCAGTGGCAGAATATTCTGATCGCTGGCTCAGTTCTGCTTTTCCAGTTCCTAGATGAATTAGGATGTAATCAGAAACCTTGCTAAAGTCAATCGGTGAGTAATTAGTTGATGAAGTCAGTGTTTGTTTTCCTCTAAGGGTGTCTAGTTTCTCTGCTCAGCTTAACTGTATGATAGGAGGCTCAGGAATTGTCTGGCTTAAGGTCTGATTCAGTCTTTGGAAACTAAAATTTTCTCTGACCTTTATCAGTAATAATCTTCACTGGTGAGAAAACTGCTAATTGCTTTTTAAATCTTTCTTGAAGAAGTTATAGTGTAGATACCTAGTCCCCCAGTTCGCAGGCCTCTGGATAGTATGTTTAGCTTTGTGTGTATGTGTATTTTATATATATATATTTAAAGGACCAATGCATAGTTATTTATGTGTATGTGTGCGTTTGTGAGTTTATGTGCACCACATGGATGTCTGATGCTTCTGTAGGCCACAAGAGGGCATTGGATTGAGTGCTGAGAACTTGCACCACTGAACCGGCTTTCCAGTCTGTGGATATTAAAGAAGGTGTGTGTGCTCCTCTCTTTCCCGTTGATGTGATTGATGATTCTTTCCCATTGATTGATTGATGTGTGTTTCTGTGACCAGAAACAACTTAAGGAAGAAAGTTTATTTTGGTGTATGGTTCCAGGAGTAGAATCCATGATGGCAGGAGAGGCCTGGCAGCCACAGGAGGACAGGAAGCTGATAGAGGTTGCATCTCAGCCACCCACTGAAGCAGAGAGCAAGCTGGAGGGGAGGGCAGGCTGCCACACAACGCCTGCCCCCAGCCACATGCTGGTCTAGTAAGACTCCTGTCCTGAAGGATTCCAGACTTTCCCAGACAGCACCAGTCCCGAAGGGGGTGAAGTGTGAGGGAGCTACAGGGCTTCATGCTTTGAAATGATTTATGGGTGCTGGGGATTGAATCTAGTGCCGTGTGTGTGTGTGTGTGTGTGTGTGTGTGTGTGTGTGTGTGTGTGTGTGTGTGTGTGAAGTCCCTAGTCCTTTTACTTTTTATTTTGAGATGGGGATCTCAATATATTTGTGTTGGCCTTCAGCTTGGCAAGTACTGCCCCAGATAGCTAGGATTACATTACACGATTTAGGTTACCATCTTTCTGTGCTGTGAAATTTTCATGGGGACTTTATTTTTTGGACAATCTCTCATGTAACTCTGACTGTTTCTGTCCTCTGTGTGCTGGGATTAAAGGAGTGGCCCATTGGAAGCTCTTAGACAATAGTCTAGATAATAGATTATTTGATATTTGTACTATTACAGGTGGAGAATGACAAGCTTTTTCCTTAAAACATTTTGCTCAACCTTTTCCCCCATTATAATGAGATGGTCTCACTGGTAGCCTAGGCTGGCCTGGGACTTCCTCTATGGTCTTATCCTTGTTTGAAGTATTGGGGTTACAGTTGCCTTACTGTGCAACCTTCGTGGTTCCTGTTTCCACTTACTAGTCTGTGATATGGTTCTGGTGGTCTGATCAGGCATCCGAAGGTGACCTTGAACTTTGAAACTGCTGTTCTGCTTCTACCTCCCAGGTGCTTGGATTACAGGTGTGTGACGACACCACTCCCAGCTTACAGAGTTCAGGAGGTCTAAGCCAGGGCTCCCTCTGTGCTGGACAAACACTCCGCTACCAATGGAGGTAGCAAGTTGGCTACTCTGTTCTATATCTTAACCTTTATCCCACGGGAAGCTTGAGTGAACTCTTGTGAACTGTTTATGCTTATCTGCTTGCTTTGTGCAGTGAATTTGTAGTTGAAGGGTTAAAACTAGGGGGCCTGAGGTTGGTGTGGAAACTGACTCTTCAGTTTTGGAGAGGTGCAGAAAGTAGTTTTAGGTGAGTGATGTCTGCCTTGAATTGTTCTCTTTTATTAGTGGTAAGTTGCCGTTGTAAGTTATTCATATATTTCTCTACCTCTGTGTGGTCCAGTCCGGTAGCTGAGTCACACCTGGTACAGGCGACAGACAGCACAGACACCAGGGAGCATCTCCACCACAGCAGAATCCCTCCTTTGGATGGTGCTGCTGTGTTGCTTACCTGTGCTGTGTGTGTTGAGTTGGGAGCGGAGCGGAGGAGCTGTCGTGGGAGGAGTCGAGGTAGATGTTACAAACAGGAGCCTGTGTCCTGTGTCCCGGTTGAGAAGATAGGCTGGCGGCGATGACTGGGTGGGTGAAGCGCTGCCGTGCAGGCAGGAGGACTTGTCGCGCCCTATCACCCCCTGCTAGGCGTGGGCTGCACTGCTGGTGAGTCACCGGCCAGCCACACTAGCCTACATCGAGCGACGGTCACACAGATGAGGGGAAGGGTTGGTCAGACGGCTCAGCGGGTAAAGGTGCTTGCTGAGCTGAGTTCAATTCCTGGAGGCCGCGTGGCCTCCTCTACATGCATGCTACACTCATACACACGCACACGCACGTACGCACGGATGATGGTGATGACTCCCAGCCTCTCTTCTAGTACAGGCACAGGGACATGGTTGGATCTGGTCAGGAATGGTGCTGCACCTAACACATAACCTTCATTTTTTCCTTCCAATGGATAAATTTATTAGGGCTGTGGAAAACAAGTTAGTACAATGTTGGGGCAGCATAGTATCTTAGTAAATGGTGGTATTTGTTAGTGTACTTCTGAAATAGATGCCTTCTGTATGGCTTCAAATTATACTTACAATAAAGTTGATTTTCTTACCATGTGCAGTCTTGTTAATTTCAACACGTATGTATGTGTATAATAACTGCCAAGGATTCGGGAAGGGTCTATCACTTCGTGTCTCCATTGATTTCCTTAGTTACAGATTTACCCTCTTTCTACCCCTAACCGTGGAACTCCCCTGTTGGTTATAGTACAGTTTTACTTTTTTAAGCATTTTATATAAATAGAATTGTAGACATTTCAGAGTGTCTGCTTTAATTTGGCTAAAAAAAAAACCAAAAAAACAACTAAATTTTGGGGGGAAGAGGTCTCATGTTTTTAGACTAGTCTGAAACTATACATATCCCATGTGGCCTTTAACTTTAAAACAGATTTATCTATATGGTGTGTGAATGTTTCCTTACATGTATGTGTGTACACCCAGTGTGTACTTGGTGCCTAGAGGCTAGAAGACGGTGTCATTCTCCCTGGAACTAGACTTAGAGTCTAGTGAGCTGCCACGTGGGTGCTTGGAATTGAATCTGGGTCCAGATTCAATGGACCCAGCAGCAAATGTTAACCTCAGATCCATCTCTCCTGCCCCACGGAGCTTCTGTTAGCCCTGCTACACTTTCCAAGTGTTGTAAAATCTTTGTTTGGAGCTGAAGAGATGACTCAGAGGTAAAGAGCACTGGCTGTTCTTCCAGAGGTCCTGAGTTCATTTCCCAGCACCCACATGAGGCTCACAACCATCTGTAACAAGATCTGGTCCTTTAAGAAAGAAAACTTTGATGCACACTCCCAATAGTTCAGAATTCTTGCTTTTTAAGTTTTCTTCTTTGTGTTCAAGATTGGGCACTGGGCCTTGCCGGGAAAGTGCTGTATTGCTAAGCTTCATCCTAGTCCACCAACGGAAACATTTATTTTAGATTAAAGTCCTTCGTTTAGGGTTATGTGTGGATGCTCTGTCTGCATGTGTGCCAACTGCATGTCCGTGTGGTGCTCTTCGGGGTCAGAGGGGCGTTGGGGGTGTTTGGAGCTGAAGTGGGGTCCTCTGCAGGAGCCACAGGCGCTTTTAACTACTGGCTTTTCCTCCAGCCCTGTAGATTTAAATTGTATGTGTGTGAGTGTTTTGCACGTGTGTATGTATGTGTACCACATGTGTGCCTGGTGCCCCCAGGTCAGCCTTGGGAACCAGAATTAGGGATTGTTCTGAGCTGTCCTGCAGGTGCTGGGAGCTGACCTGAGGTCCTTGGTAAAAGCAGGCGTTCATTCATTTATTTATGTTTTTCAAGATAGGGGTTCTCTGTAGCTTTGGAGCCTGTCCTGGAACTCACTCTGTAGGCCAGACTGGCCTTGAATTCAGAGAGACCCACCTGCCTGCGCCTCCTGAGTGCGAGAACTAAAGGCACCACCTACACTAGGCAGGGAGCAGGTGTTCTTAGCTGCTGACCATCGCTTCAGGTCCCTATGCTCTCTCCCCACCCCCTTTTCCCATTGAGACAGGGTCTGGTAGCCCAGGCTGGCCTAGAATTATTTCCTAGCCTAGGATAATCTTGAACTGTCCCTACTAAAAGTTCTATTGTAGTTATTCAAGTCCCCTTTGACCCAGGATTCACTTTGTAGCTTTTGCTTTCCTGGAATTCACTATGTAGTCCTAACCTCGAACTCAGCAAGAGTGCTGCCTCCTTAGTGCTGGGATTAAAGATGTGTTGTCACCATTGCCTGGCCGTGACTCAGTTTTTAAATGATGAAATTTACAAGGAAAATTGCCACGTGTTTGTCTTGTTTTCTAAGAGTCTCCTGTCTGGCAGGCACGTCTTGAACTCTTGAAGGTAGGCAGAGTGACTTGAGCTTCTTTCTGCCTCTATCCGAGTGCTGAGATTACAGGCATTAGTACAGGGCTCTTTTTATGTGGTGCTATTGCATGTGCTGAGTAAGCACTCTACTGCCTTATCCTTGGTCCCACGACCTAGAACATTGCAGCAGGGTTGTGAGCTGAAAGGTGGCTTTCCACCCAGCATTGGCGCCTTAGAGGATTAAAGGGTGGGCCAGTTCTTGCTAGATGTGCACACTCTGGTCAGAAAGTGGCTGTTCCTGGGAAGCCTTCACTCCTAGGAAAACCCAGGACTGTGGGTCACAAAATCAGAGGATTCTAACAAGCTTAAACAGCCATGAGAAGCATAATTGTCTTGTGCCTAGAAAGTAAAGTTCTGGGTCACACGAGGCTTAGGCTCCAGTTCAGCCCTGGGCCAGGAGTGGTAATTTGAGTGGGAGCAGTTGGCTGTTCTTTCTTAGTTGGCGCCCTCTATAAGCCTTCATTGATAAATAGCAGCCAGCCGAACCAGTCTACTTTTGGTTACTGCATAAGCACATTCCAAGTCTCATATATGCAAACAAAAAGGCTTAAATCCCTCTTCCAAGTTTCCAGTCAACTTTTAGTCCCTACCCCTAAAGCAGGTGACTTGGTGCTTTCCTCCTGCCTTCCCTGCCCAGCGGGGAAGGTATTCATGGTATCCTGAAGTTGAGAGAAATGCTTAAGAATGTGTAATAGTGCCCAGTTGGATGAAGCCTGACCATTGGGGTGGGTATACAGTGCTGTGTGGTTGCCAAGTGCAGTATTGGGGCAGGGAATGAAAATGGAATGTAATACTTACATAATTGTCCATCGCGATCGATTGAAATACAGAAAAACAATTCAAATCTGTGTTATCCCTTTCTTTGGCTTCTGCTTTTATATTATTTTCCCTATAAAACTTTATCCTAATAAATGTTTATGAAAATCTGCTTTTGTTGTTTTTTGTTGTTTTTTTTTTTTTTTTGCAACATTTATAGATGTTAAATTACGTCAGAGCTATCAGGAACCATAGTTTTACTAGTTTATTGAAATTGTTAGGATTTTCTGTTTAGGTAATCTGCACCTGCCATCCACTGGGATTTGGTATTTTTTTTTTGGAAATGCATTTTCTTTTTTTAACAGGTAAACTTTATAGCCTTGGTTAAAAAGGCTGTACTCATCATGTTAATTGTCCATTCACATGGTCTAAGAAACAGACCAATCTTAGGGTGGCTGAGAGATGCTACCGTTTGTGAAGTTATGGAAGGCTTGTGACAGCTAGGCTACCTGCTCCTTGGAGTGAGTACCCTTGGGTACAGGCCATCTCAGTTTAGACATAGCTACTACATCTTTGCAAAATTCTGGAAAGAATGCCAAATACTCAGCAATATTAGCAAAATCTGCACCAGTTAACCAAGGAACAAATGAATATTCCATTTTAGTGAAAACTAATTCGGGATGAGCACACACACATGAAAATGTGACCTTGGCCGATGTGTGTGTGTGTGTGTGAGGTATTTGTTTTTTTAACTTTGTTTGCAGTGTGAATAGTGCACAAGTCATACAAATAAGAAATGTGTCTGGGGTGATTGGCTTTCTCGATGTTGGAGCACAAAGGATTGATGGAGTGAAATGCAGTGTGCCTGTCAACAAATACAGCCACTAAAACTGATGAAACATTGTCCTTTTGAACTCTCTGTATGTTGACCCAAACAGCATACTCCTAGTTTTTATTCAGGCAACAATGTATTTAAGAGCTGTAAAAGGTCATTAAGATTTGTTTTGCTCTGGGCAGTCCTGCTGTGTTACAGTTGGCTTCAAACTCTGGGCCGTCCTCTGCCTCTGCTTTCCAAGTGCTGACTCTGATGTGTGCACCATCATCAGTCTGCTGTCCTCTCAGCTGGGTCTCCTGAGCTGCACAAGGCTAAGGCCAGCTGGGAACTCATCTTCATGCTTCAGTTTCCCAGCGCTGGCATTAAAGGCGTCCGTCCCATGCCAGAGACAGTTGATTTCAACCAATAGTGAATGCTGATTTTTATTTTTTTGATTGTAGAACTTGAATTATCTCTTCCAGTGATGCTCTCGTTACCACCAGATCAGAAAAACACTCTTCCCAGCTCAAACATCACCTTGGAAAAATAAAAAGGGAGAGTTACTAATTTCATGGGGAAGCAACTGAATTTCATTTCCTAAGAAGAGTTTTCATGGGGTTCGCAAATCCCTGGTGGTTCTGAGTCGTGTCAATCACAGCAGCTCAAGTGACTTTTCCAAGACTGCTGTGAGTGACCCGGTGCCCCGTCTCTCACGGCAAGCTGTGGCTCTGAGGACAGGCCGTCAATCTGATGCTGTCTGTCCGGCATGGGGGCACACTCAGTGCATCTGCAAACCAGGCCTTGGGGCCACGCTGCGGCTGCTGACCTCGATGGTGATGAGGATCACGATCATCCACTCCAGGCGGAGTGCCCTCTTCTCGTTCAGGTGGTTCCGCATGAGGTCTGTTAGCTCCATGCAGTGTTGAAGTTTTTCATTCATGACCTGCGAGAAAAGCCATGCATTTTTATCTGAAGAGAATACAGACTTAGAGATACGTGGTTTAGCCACTTCCCTCGGCTTAGTCTTGCTAGCCAGTGTTCAGTGACTCAGTCTGCAGTGCAATTTTGTTTTTACTGTGTGTTTCTGAATGTATGTGCGTCCGGGTAGGTGCCTTCAGGACCCACCCGGCGTGTGTTCAGCACGGGGGAGCTACACGGTGCTTGCATCTTCACTCTGGTACTAATTCAGAAAGCACCCGATCACCAGGTCATCTCTGCAGGCCACGTTTATTTATTTTGTAACCTAGGGTGGCCTGCAGTCTAGCTCCGACCACCCAGGGTCCCAGTATTCCACAAACCACCATGTTTGTTTGTATGCAGGGCTGGGGGCTGAACTTAGGGCTTCATGCTTGATAGGCAAACACTACCAAATTAGTTCTAGCCCATGCTCCTTTTGTACTGCAGAAAAAACAAAACAAAGCCCTGGCATGCTACATCTCCTAAGATGGAAGTTTTAAACTTTTTTTTTTTTAAAATTGTTCTCCTGCACGTATGTCTGTGTGAGGGTTGTTGGATGCCCCGGGAACTGGAGTTACAGATAGTTGTGAGCTATCATGTTGGGTACTGGGAATTGAATCCAGGTCTTCTGGAAGAACAGCCGGTGAATACTCTTAACCACTTTCCAACCTCTGATGGAAGTTTAAAAAACAGGGTTTCCTAGTATTCTATTAGGGAAGCCTGACTTCGGTAAGCACAGCAGAGACTACGTTGGCACAGGGGCTATGCTAACTTCCACTGTTGAAATGTGAGCATGTGTGCTGAGTACGAGGGTACCTTTCTACTGAAATAAGTAGTGCATGGAAACCAGAACTCACCGCTAAAAGCTACTACTTACTAGCCGAACTGACAAAGGTTATGACAGCTTGGCCAAACTGGTTGGAGTGGGGTGTGGATGGGTGTCACAAAATAGAAACTAATTTTAAAAGCTGGATGTCAGTACTAGGCACTTACACACTATTGAGTACTTGGACATTTCTCTGAAAGCTGTCGAGCTAGGGAACAGTGCCGGATGGTGCAGGTTTGGCCGGCATGAGCTGAAGTCTGCATCATAGTCAGGGTTCTACACAGAACATTCAACTAGTGAGGGACTATACACAGAACTTCCCGGCTGGTAGTTTCTAATCAATAAATGTCTATCTACTTCTGACTGCTTAGTCTTGGCCTCTAATATGCTCATCTTGACGCTTAAGGCCTCTTCAAACTGCTGGCAGACCTCCGTTTCAGCTGTGAGCACAAAACAGAGATTCTGTTCTCTTCCGACAATTGCTTACGAAAAAAACAAAAAACACCCCCTAAAACGATCTGAGTGATGTTAAACTGTCCCGGGGACCAGAGAGGCTCAGCAATAAGAGTGATTAATTCTCCTGCAAAGGACAACTTCGGTTGTTCCCAGCACTCATGCCAGGCAGCTTACAGCTGCCTAGAAGGAGGCCACGTGTAGGGTTTCTGACGTCCTCTTCTGGACTCGAGGCATCTGAATGCACGGATTGTAAACAGCTCACACAGACATACATGGAAAGAAAACATTAAGGAACTTTCCTGCAGAGAATGGTGGTGAATACCATTAAATCTCAGTACCCGGGGCAAAGGCAGGCAGATCTCTTGAGTTCAAGGCCAGTATGGACTATATAACAAGTTCCAGGCCAGCCAGAGGTACTTAGATTCTGTCTTATGTCTCCTGATAATTAAAATCCGTTTTCTTAGTTCAAAGCTGGATTAACCCAAGCACTTGGCACAGGCCAAAGCAATTTCAAAATCAGGAGCATATAGTTCATTTCCTTTTGAAATCTAATCGCCTGTTTATTCTACAAATATAGTAGCAGATGTCACAGAGTTTACACGCCAGTGGGGAATAACAGTGGGTGTAGGCGATGCCTACGCGTGTCAGTGGAGGGCCTGAGGGAGACATATGAAGGGCAATGTGGCTGGAGGGGCATGGCTGAAAATGACCACCAGAGTGGGGGTTAGGAAAGCTGCTTGTGGTTCAGGCAGCAATGCGGACAGCTCTGAGCCCATGGCTATTTCCTAATCAATCCCATTAAGCTCCAGTGGGAACATGCTCGTTCCAAGAGGGAGAGAGGCCTACAACTTGGTGGCAGTCATAATTACATCTTGCCGTAAAGATTACACTCAAAAGTCCGCACACAGATAAAGACATCAAAAAAAAAAAAAAAAAAAAAAAAAAAGGAATATTGAATAATTTTCTCATGCTACAGCTTCACCTAAAAAAAAAACCACGAGGCTTGTTTTCAAATTAATTTACATAGCATACCCATCCTAGGCATCGGATTCGAACCCGATGTGCCTACATTTTCACGGCATCCCTTTGCAGAGTTGCCCTAGCTGCCAGCCACATCCCAGACTCAGGAAGACAGTGCTGCAACTCTTCTTTTTGGGACAAGGTCTCACGTAGCCCAGGCTGGCTTCTAGCTCGCTGTGTAGCCAAGGATGACCCAGAACTCTGTCTCCATAAGGGCTGGGATTACAGGTGTGCATCACCACTCCCAGTGTACAGACGGTGCTGGAGATGGAGGACGGTTCATCCAGCCGCACTAGGAAGTCCTTCAACTGAGCTCCAGCATCTGAAGGGGTTTGTCTGCACCCTGTAGGACATTTGTCTTTAATCTACAATCTAATCCTTTAGATTTATTTATTTATGCATATGAATGTGCCTCTTGGGTGTCTGGGAGTTACTGATGGCACAGCGTGGGTGCTGTACCGTCTACATGTTCCTGACCTGGTGCACAAATGTTGCCTCCTCTTGGGTGCGGTGGGCCTTCTGACTTATTTTATAGAACAGAGCCCTGTAGAGGACATGAGTTGCCTGGGACTGTAATTAGACGATCACTCTAAGACTCTTACCATGCATGTGATAGTTAGCAGATGCCTCGTACAGACTAGTCCAATAGCCTCAAGGGACCGAAGCTAGAGAGGAAGTGGATCCTTCCCAGCAGTCCTCAGAGATGCCTGCAGCCTGCAGAGAGGCCCTGACCCATTAAACTAGGAGAAAGAGCGGTGTTAAGTTGCTAGTTTTGGGGAAACACTGCATAGCAGCATTTAGCCAAAGCTGGGCCTGGGGAGGCCTCATCTGCATAGAGCCTTAGCATCCCCCTCACATCCTTATCTTCAGCCTGTGCACTAGCCAACCACCAGGAAAGTCAGACTTCTGTCTGTCCAGACGGCCCAGGACATCAAATGTCTCAGACATCTGGTTATCTAACTACACTGACTCTACCGAAACTCCAGAACCACTGAATGTCTTTCTGAGCCCGCTAAGGTGTCTCTACTTTCCTACATTAGAAGACACAAAGGAACACCAAGATGAGTGACAAATTGTAGATACCTTTGATGGGATTATTATGCAAAAGACAAGTGTCTGGGTTGGAGAAAAGGATATATTCTAGAACTGCATAGCATTTATTGTTTTGGGGAGGTTTTTTGAAATTATGTCAATTTACTAAATGGAACATAAGGCTTCTGGGAAGTGATTAGAAGTAATATTGAAAAGAGTGTAGATCAGGAAACAACTAAAGGAAAGGGAAATTTGAGAAGCTGTTTGAGAAAATTTAAAAAAGGAACTTTGAGGCTGGTCAGACGGCTCAGTGGGTAGAGGGGCTTGCTGCTAAACCTCACAACCTAAGTTCAATCCCTAGAACCGCATGGTGGAAGGAAAGAACTGAGTCCTGATAGTTCCCTCTGGCTTCCTCAAGCATATGACAGCACCCACCCACCCAGCCAGCAACCCCCACAGAATAAACGGAAAATCAGCATTGGCCATTTGAAACAGACTCTAACCCTCGGCAGAAAACAGTAGGTGGTGGCTAGGAAGATGTCTCAGCTGATAAGATGCCTGTATTGCAAGCGAGAAGAACTGATTTCCGATCACTAGCACCAACATGAAAATCTGAGCGTAGGGCCTAGAGCTCGGCTCAGCAGGTAAGGGCACTTGCCACTAACCCTGCCAACCTGAGTTCAAAACCTAAGTGTAGAAAGAGAAATAAAGTTTCCTAATTCACATGCGCACTGGCATATGTGCACACACAAATAAGAAAATGTAACTGAAAAATAAAATGAGCACGGAAGCAAATGTCCATAATCCCTGAGCTGGGGAGGAGGGAACAGGAGGATCCTTGAGGCTTCTGGGGAGCAGCCTTAATGACCTAGTGACCTCTAGGGGCAGTGGGGATCTGAGGGGAGGAGACCTGGCTTAACAGTGAGGCACTGGCTGTTCTTCCAGAAGATCCGGATTCAGAGTTTGGTTCCCGGCAACCACACTGGGTGGCTTATATCAACCCCCTATAGATCTAACACCTGGCTTCTATATATTCCTTGAATACACACACACCCATAGATGCACACAAATAAATAGATTTTATAGTCACAGACAACCATAGAAGAAGAGTGAAGTCACCCTCTGGCCTCTACATGCATGTGCACATCTACATGTGAATACACACATGAGCACAAGCATGTGCCATGTATATCACATGTAACACGACAATGAAAAACTTGTTTAGCTACTTGGAAGGCTGAGGCAGAAGGATTCCCAAGTTCAAGGCCAGCCTGGATAACACAGTGAGATTTCCAACTCAAGAACAAGGAAAACAATACAGAGAAACCGTGTCTTGGAAAACCAAAATAAAAAGAAAGAATAAGGAACAAGACAACCTGGAACTCTTAGAACTGAGCCTTTGACATAGAGAGCTGAGGAGTGGAGCCCAGTATGTGGTGGCTCACTTGGTGATCTCAGGACTCGGGCTAAGGCAGAGGATGGCTGAGTTTCAGGACAGCCTGGGCTATGGTGTGATACTTTGTATCTGAAAACACCTCTTGTAGCAATTCCGTATACTTTGTATCTTCAGGTGGTCCCGACTGAAACAGTATCTCTATAGTCTAGACTGGTCTTGATTCAGCCTCCTAAGAGAAAGACTAAACTGCCTGCAGAGGAGAGGAGATGGTAGGAATGGAAGGAGAAATGCGCAAAAGGCAAATAGTACTTCTCCAAATGCGGTTATGCATACTTGGCTGAAAATTGCAGTAATAAAACTGTAGCAGGGACTCTACCCCATTTCTACTCCCTCCAGTTTTTCCAGAAAGTTTCTCTGTGGAGCCCTAGCTGTCCTGGAACTCACTCTGTAGACCAGGATGGTCTTGAACTCAGAGATCCACCTGCCTCTGCCTCCTGAGTGCTGGGATTAAAGACCTGTGCCATGACCATCTTGTATGTCTTTTTCCTTTTCTCTCTTTAAAAATACATACCTTAACCCTGCGAGCAATGCTGAGAAATTGGCAGGTCTTATCATAAAGTTCCTCCAGGTTTGCTCTGTCCCAGTAGAAGTCGGGAGTCATCAAGAAATCTGAACTCAGGTTTATACGATGTCTGAAATAAGAAAGTGCAGTTTATCTTTTTATTTACGGTAAATTAAAAGCCAGTTTCTATTATATTCCATATTTCCATGGTACAATAGGACAACAGTTTTAAGTGATGCTATTTGAGAAATATTTGAGGTGTACACACACACACACACACACACACACACACACACACACACACACACACACCTGTGCACCCTCTAAAGGAAAACCAGGAAGAAATAAAAAGGTAAGAGTGGGGAAACCTCACTTGTCTTGTTACTTTCGCTTTTCCCTTTCTCACACGGGTCTCACTGGCCACCTTCAAGATCCCTCTCTATCCTTTACTCATTGTGCAAACACAAGGCAGGCAGCAATATGCAGGGTCTCTTTCTTTTCAACAGGGCTACGTAGGCTAGCCTGGCCAGGAACTGACTATGTAGCTCAGGCTAGCTTGGCCTTAGTAAGCTAAGTGAACTAAGAATAAATACTAAGGGGTGTGCTGCCACTCTTTAATTCAATGGCACTCTTTAATGGAAATTCATGTTGCATAGTAAAATATAAGATACATTCTTTAAGATATATGCTGGAGAAGAAAGCAGAAATAGTGGTCAGCTTGTTTAGCCTACCAAACGCAAAACCCTTTACTCTGAAAAGGACAGGCCCGTGAGCACTTTGATGGGCCTATTTGTACATTTCTTCACAAAGACTTGTATGCATGCATATATCAAGAGAAATATTTTTGCTATGCAAATGGAATAATACTACATATATAATTTGCAACTTGATTTTTGTTTCATTTTTGTATTTTGAGGCAGGAACTCACTGTTGCCTTGCCTGACCTGGAACTCACTGTGTACACCAGCCTGGCTTGTAGTCAGAGATTTGCTTCCTCCCACCTCCACAGCAATGGAATGAAAGGCGTGTGCCACCATATCTTGTCATTTTTTTTCTTTTTCTTTTTAAAAGGCAAGGTCTCAGCCAGGTGTAATGGTGCACACCTTTAATCCCAGCACTTGGGAGGCAGAGACTGGCGGGTCTGAGTTCGAAGCCAGCCTGGTCTACTGAGCAAGTTCCAGGACAGCTATGTTACACGGAAAAACCCTGTCATGGAAAAAAATGAAATAAAGACAAGGTCTTATGTTAGTCTGCCCTAGCCTCAATCAGCTCTCCCTGCAGTGCTGGGAGTCAAAGCCAGGCCCTTGTCCATGCCAGGCAGACACTAACTGAGCTACAGCTGCAGCCCAAGACAGCTTCTTACCTACCATACTTACTACAACTCTTTTCACGGGTCACTACATCTTTTTTAAAAAGTGTTATTATTATTTATGTACGTGTGTACGCGGATGTCCTTACAGGACGGAAGACGGTGAGAGGTCTCCTAGGGTGAGGGGTGCAAGTAGCTGTGCACTCTGATGTGGTGCTGGGAACCCGACTCTGGTCCTCTGGGAGAGCAACAAGATTCTCAATTGCTTTCTAGTTGAGACAGGGTTTCTCTGCATAGCTTTGGAACCTGTCCTGGATTTCACTCTGTGGAACAGGCTGGTCTCGAACTCACAGAGATCTATCTGACTGCCTCTGCCTCCTGAGTGCTGGGATTCAAGGGGTGCACCACCACTGCCTGTCATCACATTCTTTTCTTTAAAGGATTACTAATGTATTTGTTTATGGGGTAGGTGTGTGTGTGTGTGTGTGTGTGTGTGTGTGTGTGTGTGTACATGTGCATGTGACGGAAAGCATGTAGAGGTCAGAGAACAGCTTTGTGCATTGCCTGTATTTGCAAACCTTTACTTGGCTTTCTAGGCTCAAGCTCAGGTTGCCAAGCTGGCAGCAAGCAACTCACCAATGAGTGCCCCTGCTGGCATTACTGCCTTTGTAGCAATAGAAACACTTTTCATTGTAAAGATTGAAACAGGGTGGGGAAAGCCAGGCTTTGTAGAAACTATTCTCAAATTAAATTTATTTAGTTCTAACCTTTGAGTTTGGGTATAACAATGTGTTTATTAGATTCTGCTTGTATTGGCTGGAGAATATGGGGAAACAATCTCCCCTACTTGTCAGAGAGCACAAGGTCTGTGTGGCTCTACTGTGGGATGCTCACAATGAAAGATCCTGACAGAGCATCCCTGCAGTGTGACAAACAAGCACTGAAACCCTGGACCACCCTTCTGCCGGCTGGTCTAAGTGGGTGGGAAGACACTTCTGAGGAAAAATCTACCAGGAGCTTTGGATGCTCCTCCCATGTGCATCTGGAGGACGTGCCCAGGAAGACTACTGCAACCAGGACACGTCACTCCACAAAGACAGGAAGGCACCCGTTAGGAGACAGGTTCTCCATTGTACAGGGTCAGACGTGGTAAACTAGGTAAAACTTCCCGTGACAATGGCACTTAGTAAGTAAGTGTAAAACAGCATGCTCAAGTTGTACGCACTGCCCTGTTTTCCTGGGGGCCTTGTGACATGTGCCACTTCAATGTGTGAGTTTTTCTCTTCTGTATTCATCAGGTTTCCTGGCAGTCCCGATGCAGCCTCCCTGCTCCTAACGGGGAAGAGTTTTTCCTGCTTATATCTAGATGTTTTCTCTTAAAGGAGCGCCTTCATTTACAAGAGGACGTTGTACCTGAGAGCAAAGAGCTCACCCATTTTCTGCATAGCTTCTTTATGAGACAGCTTGACTTTCTTCCCAGCTTTTAACGCCTATTGGAGAGGAAAACAAAAACAAACAAACAAAACACATACACCACAGGTCTGTGTCTGTTGGGAGTGCATTTGTGGCTCCAATGAACCGAAGTCAGAAAGTATTAAAAACTGCATTTCTAGCGAGTCGTATACTCTTTTTCTTTGTTACTCCACATACATCACAGCAAACATCGACATTTTGGGCCAAGATGACCATGCGTAGATTTTGGTACCCTGGGTGGGGAGTACTCGTGGGAACAGTCAATCCACCAGACACTGGGGGGGCATTGCACATATGTCTTTCTAATCAGTGTCAGGTCTATGTAGCATGTTCTCAAGGGACACTTACTTGGTTTCATATGAATAACTTATCAATGAAATGTGCTAACGCTTATCAAGAGTTCAGCATTTCACACTGAGGGTTTTCATCCCTTCTGTTCTAGTCCAGTTCCTCAATGGTCTCCCGGGAACTGTCTGTCCAGGCTTCATCCTCAGCTTGTGTTGCTGGAAATCGTTTAGCATCTTTACAGGGGGAGCCCAGTGGGAAGCAGTTAGGCCACAGGTTACATGGCCTGGAAGGGGCGGCTGGGAGCCTGGTCCTTCTCCCTTCTCACCGCTTCCGGGCTGCCTGTGAGGGAAGCAGGTGCTCCTTGCCACGAGGCAATGCCTCATCAGGGCCGAAAGCACTGTGCCTGCTCAGCTACAACCTGAGACGCTAATTATCCTAGACATGTGGTTGCAGTAATTGACAGTTAATGTGGGTTTTGGGTGACGGACGTTCCTTGTCTCTTGTTTTAAAGAGATTTGACTTGTTTTTATTTTATGTGTAAGAGCTTGCTGGCGTGTGTGTTTGTGCATCGCCAGGGGGCATTGGGTCTCCTGGAACTGGAGTTATAAGCATCACGTGGGTGCTGGGAACCAACCCCAGGCCATCTGCAAGAGCAGCCAGTGTTCTTGTAACCACATATCCCTCTCTGCAGCCCGGCCTGTTCCTTATCGCCTGACTGAGAAGTGGGGGCCTCTTCCCCAAGAACAATTAATCACATTGTTCCGAGCCTCACCGAAAGCACTGTCCAATCACAGCAAAGCCAGAGGCCTTCAAGTCAAACCCAACGTTGAGTTCCTCATCCTGACTGCATCATTGCACCAGTAACTGAAAGTGTTTTTACGATACTTTCTGCAGCTTTTCTAGGTACCATTACTTTATACTCAAATGTGCATGTGTGTTGAGCAATTAGGACTTTTCCCCAAGAGGCCAATTCTTGACAAAAAAAGCATACAGCTGATATAATTACCTCTGGAATTGATTGAATAGACTCAATGAACTTGTCCAGTGTTGCTTCCCAAATAGCCAGTTTCACTGGGAAAAGAAGGAAGAGGGGCTTTGCTTTACCATCATGGGCACATCCACACACAATGCCCGCAGGCACGGAGCGCTTGCTGCCACTTGAGCAACTGTCTAAGAAGCAAATGTACAGGCGAGCATGGCGGTGCACACCTGGGCCCCTAGCCCCGGGGAGTTAGTCTGACTTGGGCTATAAAAAAAATGATGTTTTCACTTTCTAAGTATGACCCAGACATGAGAAGGGAATTTTACATGACATTTTATTTATTCAATTAATTATTTTATTTACTTAGTTTTTTGGGTTTTTTTTTTTGACAGTTTCTCTGGGTAGCCCTGGCTGTCCTTGAACTCGCTCTGTAGACCAGGCTGGCCTTGAACTCATAGAGATTTGCATGTCTCTGCCTTCCCAGTTCAGGAATTAGAAGCGTGTGCCACACCACTTGGCTCAATTAATGGTTTGTTTTTTTTTTTTAAGATGTATTTATTATGTATACATGCCTGTATATATACCTAAAGGCCAGAAGAGGGCACCGGATTTCATTATCAATGGCTCAGCCACCATGATGATTGCTGGGAATTGAACTCAGGATCTCCGGAAGAGCAGCCAGTGCTCCTAACTGATGAGCCCCTCGATATTTTTAAGACAGGGTCTCACTATGTAACCCCAGCTAACCTAGAACTTGCTACACAGACCAGGCTGACCTGGAACTCATAGAGATACATCCGAGTGCTCAGATTAAAGGTGTGTGCCAGTGTGGCCCAGAGGTGCGGGTCTCACCTAGCCCCTAAGGGTGGTGCTGTAGATGAGGCAGGGGTGTGACTTCCTTGGCCTTTCCTATACTCCTCAGGGCTGTGAGCAAATCACAGTAGCCCCAGAGGCTTCCCACAGGGCCTGCTAACTGACGCAGAGTGAGATAAGGAAGCCCTAGCGCGCACCTACGCTTTACCAGGGGCCACGAGCTCAGGGCCGTGACTTGTTCCCCAGTCACACAGGGCTGGGCAGTCTCTGGATTAAAGGCCACTGAGTGCAACAGTCAAGGAGAAGAGAAAAGAAAGGCAGTGTCAGTCTGAGACGCATTTCAGGGAAGTGACACTTCATCAACACAATTAACAAGGAATGGACCGCCCGTGCACGGTAGATTCTATACACGTTCTTTCAAAGAAGAAAAGGAACATGGAGGCTGTTCTGGGTGTGGCAACACACCATGACATCATTACCAGACCCCACCCCCCCCTTCCTGGTTTCTCCAGACAGGGTTTCTCTGTGTGACTCTGGCTGTCCTGGAACTCACTCTGCAGACTCAGGTCTGTCTGCCTGTGCCGGGTGCTGGGGTTAAAGGCGTGCGCCACCACCTAGCTTTCATTACTCAATGTTTAGTGCAGACGTGTAATACGCCCTCTGCAGAATAACTTACCCGAGAGGCAGAGAGCATTGGAGAAAGCAAATTTTTCTAGAATGGAGTCATCCAAGTCCAGCTCCGAGTTTAACTTGATTTCCCCTCTGTGCAGTTTAGACTGTCCCCTGTGAAATAAGACGAAAGGAAAAGTGTCCTTTGAATCTTTGTTTGTTCTCTTTTTTGAGACAGGGTTTCTCTGTATTGCATTGGAGTTTGTCCTGGAACTCGAGCTGTAGACCAGGCTGGCCTCGAATTCACAGAGATCCACTTGCCTCTGCCTCCCAAGTGCTAAGATTAAAGGCATGTGCTTTTTCACGCAAGGCTTGAATCTTAAAAGCAGCTGCGCTTCTGAAAATCTTCCACTGTTTCTTTAGAAGCCACTGGACAACTGATGACAGGTTATAAATGTCCTTCTACCCTTTGATCCAAGTAATCCCATCCTTGGGAACTAACCTACAAAAATAATCAGGGAAACTGGGGTGCCATGAACATTTTTTACTGTATTTTGGAGACAGTGTCAATGTAGCCTAGGATAGCTCAAACTCATAGCAATTCTCCTGTCTTAGCTCCTAAGTGCTGGAATTAAACGTCTGAGCTACCATGGCCAGTCAATAAACTGTTGACCCACCACATGGGTGCTGGGAATTGAACCTGGGTCCTCTGGAAGAGCAGCCAGTGCTCTTAACCACTGAACCATCTCTCCAGCCCTGCAGTAGATTTGTTTACTGTCAAATGTTCACACTAGTAAAACATCAGTTAAAAAAAAAAAGACTCAATAGAAAGATATGCTAGATTCGTAATCCACAGAACAAAAGGGCCAGACCCGATGGCCTGAGCCTGTAGTCACAGCATGGAGGAGCAGGGGAGGGTCTGAAACCACAGAGAGGAGATCGGCTGGGCTGTAGCCTGCACATTTCCTCACCCGAGGACACCTGTCTGGCGCTCACATCTCTCCCGGTCACTCCTCAGTGCACTTCTGCCATATTCACACTCAATTGGAAAACAAACAAACAAACAAAAAACATGGCTTTACTCAGAAGTTAAACCCTTCCTGGAAAAAATGTGCTGCATCCATCCTGCCCTCATCAATTCAGGTTGAGAACTGAGAATTTAAATAGAGATCCCGTTCCTTGGTGTGGGCGCTGGCTGGGCCCAGTAAGGAACTGAGGAATCTCCATACACTCACAGCCACCTCCTCCTGCAGGCTTCCCCGCCCTCTTCGCGAATGCGCTGACATGTGCTTACTGTGTTTTCATGTAGTTCAGCTCTTCGTTCTCCCAGTAAACCAGAGCCACTTCGTAGGGCTGGGTTTCGTGTCTCTCCAGAACTTGCATCACGTGCTTCACCTGGGAAACGACAGTCACATCGATTCTCTACAAGCCACATGGGCTCATCTGCTCACAGCCGCTTTCGCTACTTTAGCGGCAAGTTTTCTGAGTCTTAGTGTCCGAGGAAAGGGCAAGCTCACGGTGACAGTAAACTAAGCAAATGGCATGCTCCTTGATTGTGATGTTTGGAAAGTACAGATGAGTATAAAAAAAGAAAATAAAAATTACCATTATCCAGCATCCAAAGAAAATCCACTACTAACATTATAGTTGGTATTTGCTGAGTCTCTTTAAAAAAAAAAAAAAAAAAAAAAACTTGTACAGGCAAATGGCATGTAAAAAAATTAAAGCAGCAGGGGCTGGGAGGGTGGCTCAGCAGTTAAGGGCATTTGTTGCAGAGGACGTGGACTCAGTTCTCAGCACCCACATGGTGGCTCACAACGGCTTGCTAATCCAGTTCCAGGAGATCTGATGCCCTCTTCTGACTCCCTCAGACACCCAGCACACACATGCATGCACGCACACATGCACGCACACATGCACACACGCACGCATGCAGGAAAACATTCACACACATCAGGTACATTTTTAAAAAGCTACAGCAACATAACGGTGTAGACAGGGCTGCCAGTCCTGACCCTGAGTTAGCCATCATCAAACCTAGGGGATAACGGCTGTCTGTGTCCGCAGGGCTAAGAACAGATCCCACATGCGTCTACACGTTTTCTACGAGCATGTATTGTTTATTTGCTCTTTTTGTGTGAGTGGGATTATACTGTACTATGCACACTTCCGCTGCCAGTCTTACAGGATGACGCACTATTTATTTATATCCCGGAGTGTTCACCCTTGGGGGTGACTCCACTCTCTGCCACGTCTGGTCATCACCCTGTTTCACTCTCTCCCAGCCGTGAGATAATTCCTGAAGAGCCGCTAAGAGCTAAGGCTACGGCTCTTACGGCAGAGGCTTCGCATGCTGGAAGCCTGACTATTGCCGGCCCTGCAGAGATGGGAATAAGGGGAAAGGGAGACAGACACGCATGCCTGCAATCCTGCTAGGTGTCCAAACTGCTCTCCAAAATAGCTTGTCCTTTTAGGTTCTACATACTCAGCAGTGCTCATAGAAGCAAGGCCTGCTATCAGCCTCTTCTGACTTTGTAACTGCACACGTCCCCTTTGGTACATTTTACTTTGTTCTCCCCACCCTCCCTCTGCTAGGGTGTGCGCATCTCCTTCCTCTGAGATTACTCATGGTTACTTCTCAGGAGTAGGATTTCAGGTGAGCAGAGAAGGGGTAAGAGTTTGGGCGGGTTTCTTCTTCTTTTATTTATTTATTTATTTATTTATTTATTTATTTATTTATTCATTCATTCATTCAAGACTGACCAGGCAATGAGTTGTCTCTGTCATTTTTAGAGTTTATATATTATCCTTCTGTGATCTTTGAAGGAATAAGTTACATATAGGTCTTTAGACTGACAAAGATAGGATAGATGATATTTTCTTTAAGTCTTACAAAATGTTAATGGACTAAATATTGTTAACTATGATTCTTATTTGATAACTGTTGTATGGTATATTTTGCTATGTTAAGGTTAAACCCCTTCTTTTACTTTAGACAGAAAAGAGGAGATGATGGGAGATGTGATTCTGTATATATGTTTCTCATACTGTTAATAAAGCCCTGTGGCCAATACAAAACTAGATAGGTGGGGCTAGGAGACTAGGAGGAGGAAGAGGAAGTAGTAGGAGGGGTCAAGATGTAGCCCGGGAAGGAGCAGGAAGCCTGCCGCGCGGCTCCCCATAAGACGACCACGTGGAAATACTTAGATAAGTAAAAATGGGTTAATAATTAAGACAGAGCTAGCCCATAAACAGTAATGATAACTGGCCAACAGGATTATATCAAATATAGAGTCTCCTGCATGTTATTGGGGGCCAGGACGCCAGACCAGCGGCGGGCGGGCTGGCGGAAACTTACATGCTACACTCTGTGGCTTTGGAATCTGTCCTGGCACTCACTCTGTAGACCAGGCTGGCCTCGAACTCACAGAGGTCCGCCTGCCTCTGCCTCCCGAGTGCTGGGATTACAGGAGTGTGCCACCAACACCCGGCCTTCTTCTTTTTTTTAAAGACACAGTTTCTTTCATGTAGCTAAGAGATTGGCCTTGCGCTGCCCATCCTTTGGGAGGCAGGGTTTGTAGCTCAGCCTCTACCTCACAATCCTCCTACCTCCACCTCATGAGTTCTGGGATGCCAGGCATGTACATACATGGCTTACAGTGTACATTACCAAGCACCAATTGCGCTTATAAGCTATCATTTTAATTCAACTGTATCGTGTGTAGAAAAGTCAAGAATCACTGAAAATCGTCGTATTTTGGAAAATGAAGGGGATAGATCAATATTGTGGGACCCACGGAAAAGCTGCCGTGGATTAGGGCCGGGTCCCTCCAGGCTTCAGACTGCTGAGTACAGAGACAATATTCTCAGAAAACCAGACTTCTGCTTCATCGTACTTACAGTTTTGTCTTTTACGTTCCAGAACACAGTCGCTCCTTCCCTGATTCAAAGAATAGAAAGTCAGCCTCGGCAAAGGGAGAACACGTTCCTTTGAGATTCGTTGTTTCATTTTCCCCCCACGTATGCGTGCACTGTGTGAGTGCCTGGTACCCACAGAGGTCATGTGACAGTGGCAGATATCCCCCCCCCCCCCCCCCCGAACTGGAGTTACAGACGGATGTGGTGAGGATTGAAACTGGGTCCTCTGCAAGAACAGCCAGTTAACTGCTGAGCCATTTCTCTGGCCCCCGAGAAGACATTTCTCCAGAGACTTACGGAAAGCCACATTTAGGCCGCCTCTGGAACAGTGGCCTCAACCTTCCTAACGCTTCGACTCTTTAGTACGGCTCCTCATGTTATGATGACCCTGACCATAAAATTATTTTCACTTGTACTTCATAACTAACTGCACTACTGTTATGAATCATAACGTAAGTATCTGTGTTTTCTGACTGTCTGCGGTGACCCACGTGGAAGGGTCACCCAAGGGGACCAAGACCCACATGTTGAGAACCATTGCTCTAGAACACAGAGAATAAATGTAAGCGAGGGAAATATTTGCTTGATGCGTAAGACTGGCTTGCTGGAGTATCTGGAACTGCAGACATGAGCCACCATGAATGACAGCTTAGCCTTTTTATTATTAGCCAAGGTTAGCCTCAAAGTCACAGTGATCCTCCTGCCTTAGCCTCTAGGCTGCTGGGATGATGGGACTTAGCTTACATTCTTTTGGATGCCCGTCTCTCTGTTCTTCCCAGACTATGGGTTGTTCCCCAAATGCATCTGACCCTCCCTTTTCTTGGCTGTAAAAAGGAATGGCAGGTATTTCACACGGCTGCTACTGTCCCGTCATTCCAATCTTTAAAAGGATAAGATTGGGCGAACGAGGTTCTCTCTCTTAGGTAGCTGGAATGGTCAAGGCAGGCTAAAATCTCAGTTGAAAGGCTACAGAAGGCAAAGGAAGGACAGCAGGTTTGGAGTCGTCTCATAAGGACAGTGACAAGGCTGCCTGACCCTATTTCCATAGCCAGTGAAAGACACATCGGGCAACCATCATTTACTTGTATCAAAGATTTTCATTTTAGCTGGGCGGTGGTGGCCCAGCACTTGGGAAGCAGAGGCAGGAGGGTCTCTGTGAGTTCAATACCAGTCAGTCTGGTCTACAGAGTGAGTTCCTGAACAGCCAGAGATACACAGAGAAACCCAGGCTTGAAAAGATTTTTTTTTTTTTAATAAGTTGACCTACCAGGGGCTGGAGAGAGAGTTCGGTGGTTAAGAGAACGTATTCCTCTTCCAGAGGAGTGGCGTTCCATCCCAGCACCCACATATCAATCTGCAACCATCTGTAACTCCAGTACCAGGGGACCCAATACTCTAACTTCCTCGGGCAGACATGCATATGGTATTTGTGCAGGCAAAAAACTCATACACACAAAATAAGATGAGCACATATTTAGAAAAGGATGGCCCGCCAGGATATTCATAACCCTGACAGACTCTCCAAGATGAAGTCAGACTCAGATAACAGAGTCAAACCCCAAATGCACAGGAAGGTCCCAGGAGAGGCACACCCGCCCTACAGGCTCCAGCCATCTTCCCAGAGCCACGTCCATCCTGCCTTACCTGAACAAGAATATTGTTCCAGGGTCACCTTCTTTTGCGGCATTCTCCACACCCATCACCAAAATGTTTGCTGCATCTGTGATTTAAGATGGCAGTCAAGGCTGTGTCGTGCGGTGACATAAACTGCTGAGAGTGTGCCTGTTTTAATCTGTTCTTAGATCACGTCATGACCCAGATGCTCCACAGCACAATTAATTAACTTCCCACTGAAGTCTGAAGACCGGTTTTACGATGTGCATGCCTTTGCTCCCAGCCTTAGAAGGCAGAGGCAGGCGGATCTCTGAGTTTGAAGCCAGCCTGGTTTACAGAGCTAACTCTAGGGCTGCATAGAGAAACCCTGTCTTGAAAGACCAATCAAACAAACAAACAAAAAAAAAACATAAGCAAAAACAAAAAAGCCCCCAAACCCACAAAACCAAAATAGGGGCTGGAGAGATTATTTGGTGGCTAAGTGTGTTTGCCTTTCTTGCAGAGGACCTGAGTTCTGTCCCCACAACCTATGCGTGGTGGCTCCAACCACCTGTAACTCCAGCGCTAAGTGATCATATGCCCTCTTCTGGCATACACATGCGAGTGCACACAGAGACACATAATACAGGTAAAAATGAATCTCAGAGGGCTGGAGAGGTGGCTCAGAGGTTTAGAGTACAGCTGTTCTTCCAGAGGTCCTGGGTTCAGTTCTGAGCATCTACACAGGGGCTCACAACCATCTGTAGCCTGTTTCAGGGCATCCAACACCCTCTCCGGACAAGGCACGCACAAGATGTACAGATACACATACAAGCAAAACACCCATACAAATAATAGAAATCTGCTTTAGAAAAACAAAGTCTTAAAAAATGAAAGGGAGTTAAGATATTATGTTCCCAGAAAATTCTACGACATTGTTACTAGTCTGTAGTTATGTACAACTTCCTCTTTTTTAATGTTTATGTGTTTGAGACCATGTCTAGCCATAATCCAGCATGGCTTCCCACTGTGGTTTTCCTCAGCCTCTCAAGCGTTGACATTACACAAACAAGTCCCCTCGTCTGGTTTCTAACATCGGTGTTCTCAGAGCTTCGGGGTTCCTGGTAGGATTTTGGCAGCAACAACTGTTTGGAGCACACTCGCAGGTCCCCTGAGTACTTTAACACCAACAGGACAGTTCACCTGTGTGACCAGAGTATGGTAAAGAGAATGAAGACTCGAAGCCACACTAAGGACAGTCTTTAGTGGCAGTCATGGCTGCCCTGACCGATCCCTGCCCACTCCCCCAAACTGGGTTTCTCTATGTAGTTCTAGTGGTCCTGGAACTCACTCTGTAGACTAGGCTGGCCTCGAACTCAGGGATCTGCCTGCCCTGCGGCTAAGACAGCTGTTGAATGAGCCACGGCAGCAGCAGTACGGGGCAGTGGTTTGGCTGTGTGTTAAAGGACTGGCCCCAGGTCACCATATGAGGTGCTGCAGCTTTCAGGAGGGCGGCCTGCTGGGAAGAGGACAGGGTGTGCCCCCTGAAAAGGATGCTCATCACAGGGTGGGGCCACACTTCTTCACCAGGACACACGCCTCAACCAATCAATGGTAAGAGACCTCGGGCGGGCTCCTCGGAACGGGAGCTAACATCAGCGGTCCTGGTTTAGTTTAAATTCACCACAGTCATTTACTACTACGACAAGAAGCTAACACGCGCATGCGCCGATCTTCTCAAATGGCAGCGACCCAATGGGAAATGGACACATGCGCACTTGAATCTGACACCCCCAGCATACTGGGCGCAGCGGTACCTCGAGGCAGGCTTGTCACTTCCACATATCCACAGGAGACCAGCTCTTGAGACAAGCTCCCCAGGTGGTACTCATCCGCGGTCGCAAATGCTGTGCACTGCATCAGGGCCTGCGTAGGGGATGAGGACAGGACTAAGGTTAGCGAAGGGCTCAAGCACCTGCAATGGCAGCTGGGGTCCGCTAGGGAACTCTACCCTGAAAAACGGGCGAGTGAGAGCGTGCTTGGGAGCCTCAGGGGTGCACACGGAGTTGCACGGAGGCAAATTTCCGCTCGAGGTAGCAAAGACTCAGCTAGCCAGAGAAACCAGACAGGGCATGCCTGAGAGTGAAGACACACGCGCCAGTGGCTGGACCAAACAGACTGAGTAGCATCATATGGGGGGAACCAGACTGGAAGGCAGTTCAACCTTCCAGCGCTGAGAGTCTGGTTCCTTCCACATCGGTGTTGGCAGCCAACGTCATTTTACTGTCATTAGCCTTGCACGAGCAGGGACCTTTCAATGCACAAAAGATCCAGTATTTTCACCGGTATGCAGCAATTAAAGTGGTTGGCATATCTGAGCATGCGCTCTGGTTTGCAGCACAGTACTATTCAAACAGTCATCCTGTGTGCTTAGCACACACCGTAAGCGCCCAGTACCTTTTCAGACAGCAAGAGGCATGACGGCTACCCATTCATTTAGACGTTCTCATATCAATTTAGTTGGCTCAAACCAGCTTTTTTGTTTTTATTTATTATTTTTTTTTAATAATTATGATTATTAATTTATGTGTATGTGTGTGTGCCTGAGTGAGTATTTTGTGCACCGTGTTTGTGCGGGTCCCTGTGGAGGCCAGAGGGTGTAGGCTGATCGCCTGGGGCTGCACTCATAGGTAGTTGTGAGCCACCAGAGATAGATGCTGGGGACTGAACCTCGGTCCTCTGCTAGATCAGGAAGCACTATTAGTTCCTGCGCCATCTCTCCAGCAGCCAAACCAGCTTTTCAGGTAAATTACGCGAGGTGAGGATGGGTATGCCTGGCATTATGGTGTTTTGATCTCCAGCACCACAAAACAAACCAACCAGGAAACAGTACAAAGCATTGCTCCCAGGGACAGATGTTACCCAGCTTGCTGGCATACACATCTGTTTATATAGGCATTGCATACGGGTTGCTGTGCATTAAAATAATTTATTAGAAATATGGCCAAAAGTCTGAAAGCTTCAGAAATGATGTCACAGAGACATTAAAAAAAAAAAAAAAAAAGATTTCGGACATAAGAGTTTGGGGGAAAATATATTACATTAATAAGACGCTTACTTCCTAGGGCTGTTGATAACTGCTCAGACCTGGTCAGAATTTACTAGAGTAGCTTGTCACTCTGTCTGCTTGCTCATGTCAGCTCCCCCCAGGCTCTGGTGTTCCCAGTATGAAACCCGTTCAGAGCTGCTTTACCCTTCCCACTCCAGCCTACCGCAACTTCTCAAGGAACGGGTTCAGCCAGCCCCCCTCTTCCTGGGTCTTACACTCTGCCCTGTTTACTAAGTAGCAAAGGCATCAGTGAAGGGGGAGGTCAACGTCCAAACTGAGACGTCAACCAAGGAGATCACCGCACAAGTCACCCACCGGAAGCGACTGAGCCAGGGGCTAGAGGTGGCTCAGCAGCTACCAGCACCGTTGCTTTCAGAGGACCCGGGTTTGATTCCTAGCACGGCGCTCACAGCACTGTCTGTAACTCCAGAAGAAACCGTGTCAGATTAGCTGCAACTAGTGGAGAACGTGAGGTAAACAGCACCCTCCCGTTGCAGATAAGCTGGATCCCACAGGCGGGAATGGCGTTTGCAGCAGGCAGCAGGCAGGCGTGAGGGGGGCCCGGGGGTGATTTGAGCAGAGGTTAAGATGGTTGAAAGGAGGATCCTCCAGGATACAGCAGGCAGCCTCTGGGGTAGAATCTTCTTTCCTGGTGTGTGCCTTCTGTCTATGCTGCGTTTGTTTAACTCTGGGAAGCTGGGATTCTTTGCCTGATGGTCCTAATGAAGGGCTGGACGGCCAATAGCGAGGCAGGAGCAAGGGTAGGCGGGGCTGGCAGGCGGAGAGGATAAACAGGAGGAGAGCCAAGGAAGAGGAGGAGCAGCGAGAGAGCAAGAAGAGGATATCAGCTACTCAGTAAGCCACCGAGAAAGAGGTACAGAAAGTTCTACAGAAAAACAGAGGGAAAAGCCCAGAGGCAAAACGGAGTTGGGATAATTTAAGATAAGAAAAGCTGGCTGAACAAGCCAAGCTTAGGCCCGGCATTCACAACTAAGAATAAGCCTCGGCGTGTTCTCACTTGGGAGCTGGGTGGTGAGCCCCTCAAAAAGGCCAGAGAGTAAAAGAGAGTTAACGCTTGGGGCTACACTCCTCTCGGTGAGACCCGAGCATTTCCGGAAGCCTGCTGGGCAGTCAGGGAAGCAGGGTGGGTGTCTAAACAATTTCTGGGTCTGCGGTGGAGGAACAGAGGCATAGAAAGGAGATGGAGAGGGTGGGCCTGTGGCTGCCCGGCTCGGAGAAAGCAGGCCAGTCTCGAGAGGAGGCTGCAAACTTAGCAAGCACACAGCCATGCATCTGCAGCCGACTCAAGTTTAGTGTGCCTTTCTTCCTCTTTCTCTGGAGACAAGATCTCTCTATGTAGACCTGGAACTCTATGTAGACCTGGCTGGCCCCAAACTCCAAGATTTTCCTGCCTCTACTTCCTGAGTGCAGGGAGCTAAAAGTGTACACCACACCCAGCCACCCAGCATTTTGTTTGTTGTTGTTTTTGAGACAGGGTCTCTCTGTGTAACAGATCTGAGTGTCCTAAAACTTGCTTTGTAGATCAGGCTGGCCTCGAACTCACAGAGAGCCGCCTGCTTCTGCCTCCCGAGTACTGGGATTACAGGTGTGTGTTACCACGACCTGGCATTACTTCAGAAGTTTTACAGACTCTCTCTGATAATCTTGTTTTGGTATTAGTTAACTTTACGTATGTTGAAGCATGTGTCAGGACGGGAACTTTTTTCCTAAACAGGTGACCAAAGCCACCTACAACAGTGATTGGATCAGGCCTCACACGTTCAGCTTTCTATTTTAAGAAGTAAAACAAGACAGACAGTCAAACCCAATCTATTTAAATACACCTTTTGGCTTCTTTGGCTATGGCCGACCCACAGTCCAGCAGATGGAGCTAGCGATCTAGGTGATTCCTGTTTCGAGAGCATCACTGGCTCAGCATGAGCAGTGTGCAATGGCAACACGACTTCTACGTCACTGACACTGGGACAGAAGAAACTTGCATTTGGCCTTAGCTCGAGTGGAGCTGGAGCCAGTGTAATTCCCTAGTGACATGGACACTGGAGAGACTCTTGGGTCTCTGCCTTCTGGTTCCTGGCACTCGTCCTATATCCCCTGGAATGTTTAGCGTGAGAGGATTGCCATTTACTCTCCCGAGGTAACTCTTGGGCTGCGGGTGAGTCCATGAAAGCGCCTGGATGCTGGGAACTCGAAGAAGTCGGACTCAAACTTGCAACCGTTAGCTCCACCCCTCTGGAGGTGGGAAAGAAGGCTGGAGGGTGAGTTAACCAGCAGACCACCCCAAGGCTCTGGGAGAGGCCCTTTCTGCAAACCCTTGTCTGTTACAGTCTGGGTAGAGGCAGCTTCGTGGAACTAGGATATAAGATACAAGCATTCGTCAAGTCCTTCCACAGCCTAGTGGCCAGGCAGGCACGCACACCCCTGGCGTGTCTCTTTCCTTTAGAGACAAGGTCTTGCCATTTAGCCTTGGCTGGGTGGTGATGTAATTTAAAAAAAAAAAAAGTGGCTAGAGACAGAAAGACACCATATAACAGAGTTCAAATGGGGGGGGGGTTATTAGGGGAAAGGGAGTGGGACAGGAGCAGCAGGAGAGAGGAAAGAAAGGCAGAGGGGTGTGGGGGGAAGGGACAGAGGGAGGGAAGAGGTGGGGAAGGGAGGTGGGCGGGGCTCTTTAGAAAGTAGTGAATGTGCACAGGTGCTGCTCTTAGTGGCTGCAGCTGAGGGTGCATCCTGTCAGAACCCAAATGCAGGCCAGTACAGATGCCTGGATACTAATAGGCAGGAACCTGCTATATACACCAGGCCGGACTTGAACTCAGAGATCTGTCTGCCTTAGTCTCCTGAGTCTGGGATTTAAAGACATGGCCTCAGCTTGCACTTTTTTTTTGATCCTCAAATTTGATCCTCTCGTCTCAGCTTCTGAGCCTTGAGGTGCTACCGTGCCTGACAAAGTTAACCTTCTCAAAATCTGACAGCAGGGCAGTAAAAACAAGCCCCATCTCCATTAAACACTCGGGGACCACTCTCTCAAGTTTGCAGCAGACATTGTGACTATTCTGGAAGACTCAAGAAGCCCAACCAAGGCTTAAACACATGCATGCTTTTCTCTGCAAACAGGGTCTTGCTAAACCATCCAGGCTGGCCTGATTCCTAGGCTCAGATGATCCAGCTGTTTCAGCCTCCTCAGCTGGATGGCTATGGACATGTGCACCACCATGCACAACCCTACAGACACCCAAGACCTCTCTGCCTGTGTTTTCAATTTAGTACACATTTAAGTACAAGGCATGACTGAAGATATTCAAAGCCAGGCACTGGTGGTGCACATCTTTAGTCCTCAGGAAGCAGAGGCAGGCGGATCTCTGTGAGTTCGAGGCCAGCATGGTTTATAGAGCAAGTTCCAAGACAGCCTCCAAAGCAATACAGAGAAACCCTGTCTCGAAAAACCAAAAAACAAAAGCAACACAAAACAAAACAAAACAAAACAAAACAAAAAAATCATTCAAGATACAAAGTTAGCAAAGGCCTTGACTCAACTTTTTAAAGCTTGGAGGACAAATGCAAACTATATCTAAAAAAAAAAATCTCAGAAATCCCTTAACAGTGAATAAAAATCAAAACAAACAAACAAAAAAGCCTGGAACTTCCGGAGGGTAAAAGAGCAAAACCTCTCACTGTTTCCGTTCTGCCTTGCAGTGTCTTTTTTTCAAACGCAGCAGCAGCAGCAGCAGCAGCAGCAGCAGCCGCCGCCGCCAAACCAGGCTGCATCCCTGGCTAGACTGGACGGAAGCTCCTTGTCTAGTTCTCCCTGTCCTAACTCGCCCTCCTGAACCGGAACTGAGGCCTTTTAGTGCCACACTTGACATGGGCACCTAACTGGCAGGTTAGGCTGGCAGCCTTGTAGAGAACTCGGAGCTGGTTGCCCAGTTCTCCTACGTTAGCACAGAGGTTATGGTGCAACCACAGTGGTTCAGAGGGCACACAAGGTTGGATGCACCCAGGGGCCACAGAACTAGGCTTTACCTCGTTCACAGACAGGTCCGGAAGGTTGGTCCTGGAAGGCTGGCGGGTACGCGATGCCTTCAGGGGCCTCTTGATGTGTGGAACGTCTTGTTTTGGGACAAGTGTTTCAGTCGATACAGAGTGATGCCTTTTTCCTGTTGTTACAAACCACTGAGCACATGAGAGGCTTAGCTTGTGGGTCACGTTCCTGGGAGTCCCAAAGGGGTGCGTGGTTGGCAGGCGAGCTTTTCCATCCCAGCAACGGACGACGTTTAATGGAAAGGGTCTGCTTGCGCTTGATATCACCCTGCCCATTTCCAGGCGCGTTGGCTTCTTCAGGCTGTCAGCTGTTGAGTCTAAACGCTGCTGCTGCACCTTCAGGCTGTTGCGGCATGCTGTACTTTCAGATTCCGTGAGTGGTTTCAGCTGAAGCCAAGCGAATCTCTTGCACTGGCGTGCCTTCGATGGCGCGCTCGGTAAAGAGGCCAGGGTTTGGAGAACTCTGGCTCGCATGACCACATCTCAGGCTGGAATCAGAGGAATCACAAAGTCAGGCTGGGTGTAAAAAAATATGATTAAAATACACATACATTTCCTTAGGAAACATATTTCTGTTAAAAACTTGTATAGTGCGGGCTGCAGAGTGAGTTCCAGGACAGCCATGGCTGTTACACAGAGAAACCTTGTCTGGAAAGAACAAAAACCACACCGAACCAAACCAACCGACAAACCAAATAAAGAACATCGACTCGCAGAGGCCACGGGTGCATCCAGGGCCGAGCACCCCGGCCGTCGCATTCTGACATTTGGAGAAGGCGGGCACTGTCTTCCTTTTCATCTCACGGACGTGCCCAAAGCCACGGAGCTGCGTACAGGACATTGGGCCAACAGCAAGAGCTCAGTCAGTTCTACGGGAAGGGCACCCAGAAAGACCGAAATGCTTCCCGTCTTTTCAGGGGAAAAAGTGATACCCAGCTGGGGCTGAGTGTAAGGAGTGAGGACAGGTATACTAGACAGACATGCACACACACAGCCCGAAGGAAATGGGCCGTTATGTGAGATCCCCATCCCTTACAATATAAAATAGCACATTCTTCTAAGAGCAAACCTACAGTAAGTGTGATCACAATTCTTAAACGTTAGGTGCCGAAGACACAAGCATCCACCAGAGACTATAACTCAGTCCAGCCAAGGAGCCAGAATTTGATGTACAAAATGCTACTCTGTCTTGACAAGGGAGGAGCTGGGGTGAGGACTGTGACAGACTCAGAGGTGACATCTGCAACGGTTCACGAAAGGGCAGAGCAAACACGCCAGGTACACAGTATTATTTACCTAACAAACAGGCTGAGAACAAACGATTTCAGCTGAGAAGGGAGTTGCTGGAGATAAGGAGGGGAAAGTGGCCAGATACTAACTGACCCATTAAAAACGGTCCTACGGGATGCACGGGTGGGGGGAGCCAGGGCTTTGGAGTGCTTCAGAAAGACATCTCTGCTAAGGACGAGAAGGAGGAACCCAGAAAACCTCAGGCATGACTTCCAGTACCTTTAGAGCTCTGTTTTACCTCCCAATTGCCTGGGGGGGGGCATTTTCCAGATGAGGAACTGAAGTCTAGAGGCAAAGGAAGTTGCTCAGGGCTGAGAGATGGCTCATTGGGTCAGCGTGCCCGCTGTTAAGCCTACTGGATCAAGGTCAACGCCCAAAACCCACAGGGTAAGAGAATGGGTTCCTGCGGTTGCCCTCTGACTGACCTCCACACGCTGTGGCATGTGTCTATGAACTCACCCTCCCCCATCTCTGAATGAAAACAAAGCCACCAGGCTTTCCTTATTTCAAGGACGAGATTCTTTCCACTATCTTAGTTAACCCCTGTAAGAACAGGTTATATGTTATTAAAGCTACTTTCACCCAAGTCTTTCATCAATGCAGAATCTTCCTTTGTTTGAGACAGGGTTTCTCCGTATAGCTTTGCAGCCTGTCCTGGAACTCGCTCTGTAGACCAGACTGGCCTCGAACTCACAGAGATCCGCTTGCCTCTGCCTCCTCAGTGCTGGGACTAAAGGCGTGCACCACACCACCCGGCTTATCAATGCAGAATCTAGAAAGCTTAAGATCTCCCTGGTGTGTCCCCAGACACTGCCTCCCACCTTTCTAGTCCGTTCCTTCCACTACCCAAGCCAACAATTCTCCCTCCGCATCGGAACCAACAACTTTCAGTCTCGCTCAACACAGCCACACTTCCATTTTACAACCTTCCCCCCTCCCCCATTAACCTTGAAGCCTGCATCCCTCCCTCTTCCACAGCCGGATGACATCCTCAATCGTAACTGAACACGACTTCCCTAACTGAATTGCTCCCACACTCCTGCCGCTCACTGCGATGAGACAGCCAAGGACAATCTCTCTCTCCAGCTACGACCACTCTCTTCACTGCAGCTCAGGACCTGCTATAGCCTGCTGACTCTCCTCGCTCGAATCCAAGTTTCTCATGCTCAACGATGACCCTGCTTCCTCTTTCGCTAACAAAAAAAGGAAGCGAAAGTTCTACAAGATGAACCAACCCTCAGCCATCATCAGCCTACAACCCATTTCATTCATCAACCCCCCTCTTTTAACGGTTTTATTACTTTATGGGCGTAAGTGCTTGCCTGTGTGTATCTGTGAATTACGGGCACGCCTGTGCCCATGGAGGTCAGAACAGGGCATCAGTTGCCCTGGGGCTCATTCTCCACTCCTTGCTGCACCTTTGTATTTGGCGTCTAGAGTATCACATTGGCTGTTTTCCTCCTGCCAGTCTCTCTTGCTGGTTCCTCACTCATTCAGGCACAACGTACGTATACATCGGCACTCGGTCTCTGGGCCACTTCTCAGTCTCTTGGTGGCCTTGCTTTTATACATCATCACCGACGAGTGCCATGTATGTATCTGCAAATCTCTCTAAGCAACCAAAAATGCAACATGCTCAAAACACAGCATCTGAGGTCTTCTGCGCAACCATTCTAACCACGCCCTTCCCCTTTCAAGCGCCAATCGCATCCTTGGCTGCGAAGCCCTAACTAAACATGGAGTTTCCTTCTTTTCTCTTCAGTCCTCATACTCACTCTGTCAGTAAATCCCACTGGCCTTTTCTGACTGGTACTCGGCACAAATTCTCCTACCACCTGGCCGAAGTTTCACCCATCATTACAATAGCCCTTTACCCCTTTTATGGTGTCCGACCTGTGCGTGTCTGGATTTACAATCTCCGTGGAGACACACCCTTGACTTTTCGTCTGTGACGAACTTTGTAGAGTAGGGTAACTGAGGCGGGAAGACGCGCCTGAGGTGTGGATAGTACTATGCTACGGGCACAGGAGAAAGTACTGTGCCCGCCTTGATCACCCCGCTTTCTAGCCGTGCAATGAATGTGCCAGGCTTCTGCCACGATGGACTGTAGCTGAGCGGCAAACCCCTCTTCCCTTAAGCTGCCTTTCACAGGGAAGGCAAGGCACACTGGTCCTCCTGCTTCGGTTCTCAGACTCCTATAGATGATTCACAAAGGACTCCGGCAAAATTCTGACCTTAACTAGAACCGTGTCTCTTTCCAGTGCTGAATTGGAGGCTGGCTTTACATTTGCAACAGAGTCAAAGGCCCTGCAGAGCACGCATTTTCCAGCCCACTGCATCACTGTGGTCCTCCTCACAGTGCCCTTTGTATATTCTGCTCTAGGCCGCCTGGGCATCTCTGGTCACGGCACTTACCTGTACTCATGTTGTCCTCCTGGATTTCCCTAGCCTTCAGAACTTTGCTTCAGGTCCCCAGCATCCCAATGCCACCCATTCTCTCTCCACTTTCTACTTTCTCATTGCATTTAACGTCACTGACATACTCTGTATTTTTATTAACTCATTCAAGGGTTGTGAACCTTCACCTTAACCACATGCCAGGCCTTACGCTAGCTCCGAACACAGCTGAAAACGGGCTAGTATGCCTTTACTGGGAATGGCAAAGAGTAAATGTGACAAATCCATGTAACGCACATTAGATAACGACAACGATATCAGAAGGCAAGAAAGGAGATCTTTGCCTCTCCTCGACACAGGCGTCTGTACCCTTGTGTTCAGTGACAGTAGTGTCCACAGACACGGGTGTCAACTAGTATTTTAAAATGAAACCCAAGGCAGCTACCGTTACTTTAAGAATAACACGCCCGTGTGCGTAAGGGCAAGCGCTAACTGGAGTCAGTGCTTTCCATAAAAGCCATTAAGTTGGGAAGGGGACACGGGAGAGGCGTAGGCCAAGGAGTTCGAGGGGAGGAGGAGTGGGGATGCGGGTGGACACGATCGAAACACAATGTACGCACGCACGAGACTCAGAGCGCTGTCGGCTACGAATGCGGTTGAACCCGGGCTCGATGCAGCGGTGTGCGATCCCTAGCCTCACGGGTGAGCCTCCTGCACTGACCTGTGCGCGGAGAGGACCGCGGCGCCGCGTGCACGCACGCTCCGGCCGCAGACACACCGCGCTCGCCCCGCCCGCCGCGGCGCAGGCGCACTGCCAGCCCCAGGCCGCCCTGCCTGGGCCACGTGATCGCCGCGCCACGTGACCTCCCCGTGCCCTCCCCTCTTCCGCTGGAGCCGGCGTCGCCTCCGGTCCTCGCGGGCTTCCGCTCGCGTAGCCGGAAGGCTCTCGCGCCCCGTGCCGTGTCCCTGGGCCGCGGCAGCGAATAAAGTTTTTTCAATTCAAAAGCGCTTTTTTTTTTTTCTTTTCTTTCTTTTTTTTTTTTTTGTTTTAAAGGCCCAGCGCCCCTTTTCTGGGCCCGGCGGCGGCGGCGACCGCTGAACCAACCGCCAGTGACGCGGGCGCGTGGTGCCTGCCGCCTGCCCACGGCGATGGCCGAGTTCCCGGCCTTCCTCTCCGCTCAGGACGTGGGGTGCGTGTCGCTTTTTCTCTCGCGCACCCGTCAGGGCAAGCCGGGTCGGGTGGGGAAGCCGTGGATGGCCGGGGGCGCCCGATCCTGTGTGAGGCTGAGAGTTCGAGTCCCGCCTCGGGTGGGAAGCAGCCTGCACGCCGCACCCGCCAGCGCCGGGACCTGGCGTGGGGCTTCTTCCTTGCTGGCACGTGTTTGGGAACCTGAGGCAGGAGGATTGCTGGCTGGCGGGAGTTGGGGCTGAGTCGAGGCCAGCTTGCTGGAGTAGCGTGAGTTCAAGGCCACCCGGGGATCCTTTAGGGAAAGCCTGCCGCAAATGCAGCAAGCGAGCAGGAGTGGCGCTGCAAGGGGGGGGGGCTAGAATTTGGGGCGCCTACGTGCTGAGGTCTGTGTTCTTCTGGTGTGGATCAAATTAATACTCAAAAAAAAAAAAAAAATTAAAATGCCTTGAGTGTGTGCGCGTGCGCGCCATTACCCGGGATGGAGGTCAGGGAGCAGCTCTGGGGTTGTTCCTTTTTTCCTTGTACCTCCAAAGGGGTTGAACCCAAGCGGCCAGGTTTACCCCACTGAGCCATCTCGCTGGCCTCCCAGAATAAGTTCACTCGGGGAAGCCTGCAATCCTCACATTTACATTTCCTTTTTCTTGCATACTTCTCGTGAAGCTTAGGTAAGGCACAATAGATGAACAGAAACAGGTGATGTCAAAATTATATATATTGTAACCAGAGTTCCTTAAAGCTTCTCGATTACTGGCTGCAGCGATTCCCCCGGCAGTGTTTTTAAGCTAGACTAGTGCCCCCGGAAAAGCAAGCCTGTGGACAAAGGGGAATTACAGTATCCTGGGCTTTGGGAGGAAAGTTATCAACAGGAGCTAGAATGATACAATATCCATTTGCATCGGCTAAGTAGCCATTTTTTATTTTATTTTTCCCCCTTGACCTGAATATTGAACTGTGTAGTAGAGGAAGACCTTGCGCTCCGGGTAAACCTGCCTCCACCGCCACCGTACCGGGCGCCAAATTTATATTTGAAATAATTCACTTGTTGACTGATTGGTTGATTGGATATTTTGGTTTCTCGAGACAAGGTTTCTCTGTCTGTCTGGCGGGGAACTCATTTTGTAGACCAGGCTGGCGTGGAACTCATGAAGTCCTACTCTGCCTCCGGAGTCTGCTGGGGTTAAAGGCTCCTCACCACGGCTCGGAGGGAATACTTTCATTTTATGTGTTTATGTAGCGCTCACACGGGACATCACACCTAGCAGCGGAGATCGGAGGGCAACTTGTCTGCTTTCTCCTACCGAGTGGCTGCTGGGGATTGAACTCGGGTGGTCACGCTCGCTGGCGAAGGTCACCAGCCCTTGTGTGAAGTGTCTGCTTCTTCAGCAGGAAGGAGACACTGGTGTGCATTTATGTTTAGAGTCAGTAATCATTGTCTGTGCAGAGAGGGGCCGGGCCGAGGGGGGAGGGGGCGGGTAGGGGGAAGGGGGTGGGGGGGTAAATAACAGAAAGCACTTTCACACTCATCCCTCCTTCATCTTTCTAAGTAGAGGAAATCCTTCTCGATAGACCCGGAACCAGAACCTGTTTGATTGCAAAACCAGTTTTTATTCTTTGAACTTACACATTGTAGTGAGATGCTCACTTTGTCCGCACCTGTGGCACTGACCACGCCCATTGGGGTGGAGACAGGGGTGGACGTTACCCGGGGAACTAGGTCTGGGTAAGGGGCCCTGGGAGCTCTGTTGCAGTACGGGGACAGGAGAGCATCCAGAGGCATCCTTGGGACCAGGAACCTGCTGGTGTTCATCTGTCCATGTTGTAAGTTATTTCTCCCCGAATAAACATGTATTCGGCCTATTTGTTTCTCCTGATCCTTATTAAACTGCAATAACACGTTGTTGAAGTAGTTCCTGAGTTAGGGAACAAAAATGAATAGAATAGGAAGAAAACGAAAAACAGAGTTCTGGTAATATAGTCCGCTTAGCTCGTGACATTAGGTTTCCAAATGTCCTTGTGCCTTTCTGTCTCTGTCTTTTGCCTGCCTGCCTCCCGCCCTCCTTCCCTCCCCCTTCCAGACTGGTCCTATGTATTCCAGGATGGCCCTTAAACCACCGGTCCTCCTGGCTCTAGGGTCACAGTGGTTGCATCCTGTGCTAAGGCTTCATTCGTGCAAGACTGAGGGCTCTACCAACTGAGCTGCATCCCCAGCCTCTCACCTCTTTATAAAGCAGACAAAACTGGTTTGCCTTTCACAGTTGTACACAAAGAAATCTGAGTCCAAATGAGGTGTTCCAGAAACTGAAGTCGGGCATGTCTCCCAGTGTTAAAGCTGCACGTGCAACTTTGTGATGTCATTGTCACGTGTGACTCTTTCCTAGGTCGTTTGCATATCTTACAGTTAAGGACAGACTACCACAGATCTTAACCAAGGCTATTGATACGTTGCATCGACATAAAAGTGAATTTTTTGAAAAACACGGAAAGGTAAGAACTTTGTCTTTAGTTTTGTGTTATTTCTTCATGAGAATAACAGCTTTTGTGAGAAGACAGTGGCGTCATGTAAAGATTCACAGATGCCCCCGCTTTTCTGTACGTCGAGGGCAGCAGCCTCTGGTGCAGACGTGGGGTGTACTAACAGTGTCATCTCAGGAAAACTCGGCGGACCTCTTGTTTTCTGTCGGAAATTAAGTTGACTTCTGAAGAGCCTTTCTAGATTTCAGACCTAGCTATATTACAGATCTTGAGTCCCGTAAGTGTAAAATTTACAGTGTGAATTGTGATTGGTTGGCACACAGTAACGTGGAAGGTTAGCTACTGGTGTAAATATGACTTTAAACGTCACCTTGCCAGCTGGGCGGTGGTGGCGCACACCTGTAATCCCAGCACTCGGGAAGCAGAGGCAGGCGGATTTTTAGTGTATAGGGTTATATTTCTTTCTCTGTTTTTTTTTAAAGCCTTCTATGGGTGCTTGGTCTCTTATGTGTGTCTGTGGCTGTGGAGGCCAGACGAGGGGATCAGGTCCCCAGGGACTGGAGTTACAGATGGTTCCATGTGGGTGAGGGAGCCGAACCCAGGTCCTCAGCAGCAAGGGCTCTCCAGCCCCGGTGTTGTATCTCTTTCTAAACAGAATCTGATGTGATACGGGACCATACTTTGTTTGTTTTTCCTCCCCCCTCAAGACTGCTTAATTTAGGCTGGCCTTGAACTCGGGTCCTTCTGCCTCCTTTTCTTGGCGAGGGTCAGAGGCTTACACCACCACAGCCGGCTGCTGCCTGTTATTTTTTATCGCTGACATCCAGCTCATCTTGGACACTGACATTTGGGCACAGGAATGTTCCCCGTGTCTCATCACATACACGAGAGTTCATTTTGATGAGTGTTCATATTCACTTAGGTATAAATGAGCCAAATTTGGGTGCTTTGCTTACGTGTTGACTTCTTAGTCCACACTACCATAAATCTTCCGTAATTTGTTTTCCGTGAGGCACACATCTCGCTGGTGTCGAGTGAAGGCACGGTACTGTGATCCCATCAGGCATCTCCTCTCTGCTGTGCCCCAAGGTCAAGGCATCTGTCACTGACCTGGGATTCAGTCTCGATAGGATATGGACTGGAGAGCTGGCCGGCGGGACTCAGGGAGTCCGGTTTCATTCCCAGTCATGTCAGTCACAGGGCCTGCAGGTGGGAAAGGTGCGGCAGGCTGGTATAGTGGCCCCTCCCTCTCTGCTGATCAGACTTCTAAAAACGCTCAGGAGCCGGGTCTTAGAAAATAGGGAAGAGAGGTTGTTCAGTCGCGCCAAGGCTGAGGTGAGGTCTGTGTGATGTCTGTAAGATCACATAAAAGGCAAATGCGGGTCTCGAACACTGGGCCTTCCTTTCTTCACTTTCGGTCTGTAAAGAAACGGTACCCTGAAGCAATATGCACCACACACACACACACACACACACACACACACAGCCAAGCTTTCTCTTTGTCCCTTTGTTCTTTCCCAGGACGGAGTGGAAGCTGAGAAGAAAGCCATCTCTCTCCTTTCTAAATTACGGAATGAATTACAGACTGATAAACCAATTACCCACTTGGCTGATAACTGGGTTGACACCGACATATGGAATCAGTACCTGGAACATGAGCGGAGTCTATTGAACGAAATCGAGGAGGAGCCTCGCTGGTTCCTCTCGCCCTGGTTGTTTGTAGAGTGCTACATGTATCGGAGGATTCATGAGGCCATCATGCAGAGGCAAGTTTACAGCTATTGGGTAACGAGTGTTGCCAATCGATGCTCATTTTTGAATAGTTCAGCAGGGGCCAGCAGGATGGCTCAGCACGTAAGGAGGGGCTTGCTGCCAAAAGAAAGGGATCCACAAAGTGGAAGGGCAGAACTGACTGCGGAAAGTTGTTTTCTGATGCGACTTCCACAGGTGTCATGTGTGTACCCCTCAATAAATAAACGGGTGTAAAGGAAAGAATAGTTTAGCAGACAGTAGCAATACTGTTTGGACATTTCCACAAGTGATTGAGTCATATGATCTTACGACAGATTTCGTGTGTGTGTGTGTCTGTGTGGGCACATAGGCCATGCATGCATGTGGAGTCAGAGGACAGCGTATAGGAGTCACATCTCTTCTCTTACCTCTTCACCCAGCCTTGAAAATTCTCGGTTTTGTTTTTTTTTTTTTTTTTTTTGAGGCAGGGTTTCTCTGTGGTTTGGAGGTTGTCCTGGAACTCGCTCTGTAGACCAGGATGGTCTTCACCTCACAGAGATCAGCCTGCTTAGTTACATCGTGGTGGTGCCCGCCGTTAGTCACAGCACTTCAGAGGTCGCGGCGGGCGGGTCTCCGTGAGTTCGAGGCCAGCTTAGTTACAGCGATAGTTACAGGCCAGCCAGAGCTATAGAGTAGGGCCCTATTTTCTTTTCTTTTTAATTAAGGTAGAACAAAGATAGTCAATGCTCTATCAATAGTAAGAGTTTTTCTCATTGTTGTTTGTGGCTGAGCACTTGGCAGGAAGGTCACGTGCGGCTGCAATACAGAAGGGACCGCGTGGTGGCATTCGTGGGCAGACGGTCAGATCTGCGGTCAGCAGACTGATGCAGCTGGAGCTCTTCTCCGGTTCATGCAGCCCAGAGGATGTGCTGGCCACATTTAGGATGGGACTGCCCAACTCTGCTGGCCGGATCTAGACAAACTCACCGACATGTTCTGAGAGTTGCCTCCAAGGTGATTCTAGATTCAGTTGACGATCAATATAAACCACTCCAAAAACATCCCTCCTCCCCCCGAAAAGACCTCCCAAGTCAGTCAATCAGACAGATAAACTCATTACCCAAGGCCTATGTTGTTTTTATGCTAACATGGATGGCCTATCAAGACTGCCGATAACTGCAAACATCGCTTAATTGGGATGTCATCTCAATTCCTTAATGGCTGTCACATTAGTACTTATATCTTGTTATTTTTCTCACATAACTTCTCATGAAGATGACAGACACAACACAAACCTCACCTTAGGTCAGAAGTCACCAGAGAGTAAAATTTGACACCCCGGATCTGTGCATAAATGAGCCGCGTGTTTGCTGGTGTTTACTGGCGCATTAATTGTGTTTTCCTCAAGTGCTCTGGCCCCACCTGAGGGTGATTACTGTGACATTCAGGGATTGTGTCACATAGTTATAAAAGGATGTCGAGAAACATAGTTACCTTGTAATGCTGTTTCCTGCCCGGGTTTATGTCTAGTGGGTAAATAACTATGGACACGGTCACTATAAATTGCTAGCTAGTTCTGGTAAAATAGTTTATCTGAGTTTGAGTTTTGTTTATTTTCTATGAGATAAGGTCTTACTGTGTAACCCTGGTTGGCCTGGATTTTGCTACCAGGCCAGCCTTGAACTCAGAGCTCCACCTGCCTTTGCCTCTGGCGTACCAGGACTTAAGGTGTGCAGCACCAGCCGCGTCCGGCCCAGAGCCTTATTTATCCTTGTGTGACGCTGTGTCTCGTGTCTGTCAGTGTGGTTGTCAAGATGGCAATGCATTCTTCCCGTTAGGGAGCTGCTGTGACCTAAGTGTGGGGCTTTGGGGTGGGTGTGTGTGTGTGTGTGTGTGTGTGTGTGTGTGTGTGTGTGTGTGTGTGTGTGTGGTGTGTGTGTGTGTGTGTGGTGTGTGTGTGTGTGTGTGTGTGTGTGTGTGTGTGTGTGTGTGTGTGTGTGTGTGCTCGTGTGCTTGTTTTTAAGGTAAGGACTCACAGAAATGCTTATGGTTTCCTCCTCCCTCAGTCCACCGATCCACAACTTCGACGTATTTAAGGAAAGCAAAGACGAGAGCTTCTTTGAGTCCATGGAGTCCATTGATACTCTCTGTATGCACGTCCAAATGAGTCCAGACAAAGACCTCAGCGAGGATGAGCTGATGGATAAGCTTTTTAAACTTCTGCAGGTATCTGGATGGCTGTACAGTAGTCTGCAGTTAGTACTGAGTGTTAGTTTATGCAAATACCTTAACTTGCAGAGTTATTTACTCATCAGTAACTCCTGTGCTATGACTCCTCTGTCGGCTACTTTATTTTCTTTCTCTTATGTGGTGTTTGTTGTCTCTGAACTGTCCTTTATGTTAGCCTGAGATTTAAAAAGAACCCTGCACGCCAACTCATTACCCGGTATAGCTCCCTCTTTCAGGAAGCAGTTCCTTTTCCTGTGTCCTCACATAAGCAGACCAAACCCTACAGGGGAAGGAGTTAGCCATGTGCTGGCCTGTGATTGGGCTGCCTTCCACACTCTTGCTACTTTCCCTTAGAGAAGGCCAGGCTTGTCTTCTCATATTGTCACCGTGAGCGAGAGACTGGTGTCCTGAGAGAAGTCTGGAGTTGTTTTAGTTCACAGGGAGCTGTGGTCTGTTCTCCAAGCTTATAGCTCTGTGGCTGTTCAAGTGCTTTCCTAGGTACAGGGAAACGGGTGGGGGGGGGAGGGGGAGGATATAAATAATCTGAAATTATTCTGAGGATGTTCAGAATATATCATACACACACACAAACACACACACACACACATAGTGCAGTCTCTCTGGATAATATTATACATACTCACTCATTCACACTCATATACAAGATAAATATTATCCAGAGACCTGAACCTGAACCATTCCTGAGAACGTGACTTTTAACCCTGAACTGCAACACTCACCTTAAATCTGAAAACGAACCCGACCCCGACCCTGACCCTGAACCCTGAACGTGAGCCCTGAAACTGAGCCTGAACCCTCACTCTGAAGCTGAACCCTCCCCTCAGCCTGAACGGGAACCCTCACGCTGGCGTGTTACACAATGGCATCACATTGCTCAGAGCTGGAGTTAGGTGTTTGTGGACTCTGGTCTTGGGATGTGAGTGCTGGGAATTGAACTTGGGTCCTCACGTAACGTAGGTACGAATAGTACTTAAAATTTTCATATGTTCACTAAAATATCATTGCCTTACCTTATTAAATACAGTATCGTGTAAATACAGTTCTGTGTCACTGGAGAAAGCAGATTGGTGGATGTTTTAAGAATTTTGTAGAAATAAGAATATTTTGGCTGCCTTCCTGCATGGTTCTGGAAGGATAATAGCCATTTTTTTCCTTTCCATTTCAGATCTCCCTCTGGGGGAATAAGTGTGACTTGTCTCTGTCAGGTGGAGAAAGCAGTCCCGAGAAGACCGATGTCATCAATTCTTTGGAAGGCCTAATGTCATTCATCCTCATAAATGACACCAAGTCTGTTTGGGCATTGCTCAGTAAATACAAGAAAGCAGCAAAATCGTCTGTAGTGAGAGTAGACATCGTCCTGGATAATTCTGGCTTTGAACTTGTCACAGATCTAGTACTCGCTGACTTCCTGTTATCCTCTGAGTTAGCTACTGAGATTCATTTTCACGGAAAAACTATCCCGTGGTTTGTTTCTGACGTAACCGTGCATGACTTTAATTGGATTGTTGAGCATGTAAGGGATAGCAATCAGACGTTCACGTCCACCTGTGGTGCTGACTGGGAAAACCATGTTAAGATGGGTAGATGGATTTACCACGATCATATATTTTGGACTCTGCCTCACGCGTATTGTGCGATGCCCCAGGTCGCCCCTGACCTGTATGCTGAACTACAGAAGGCATGCCTCATTTTATTCAAGGGAGATCTGAATTATAGGAAGTTGATGAGTGACAGAAAATGGGAGTTTACCGTTCCATTCCATCAGGCTCTGTGTGGCTTCCACCCGGCTCCTCTGTGTAGCATAAGAACTTTGAAGAGTGAGCTCCAGGTTGGTCTACAGCCTGGGCAGGCCGAGCAGCTCATGGCTTCTGACCCCCACTGGCTGACCATCGGCAAGTATGGAGTATTTCAGTTTGATTGTCCACTTTGACTCTGCTCAGGAATTCCCGGTTAATCTCCTCTCGGCCCCAGAGAAAGAGTGCGTGGATCTAGTCCTGGCCTCTCATTAGCCTGGGAAGCCCCGTTTCTCAGCTCCCATGCCTCCTCGGAAGTTTCCCCACTGCCACGTTTGGGAAGACAGGGTTTCCTGTTGCCCTCTGCTGGGATTTTAATCACTATTTCAAGCTAATGCATACTTTCAAGTGGTTTTAATGAATTCATTTTTAATTGCAAAGAATACAAAATAAAAGTGAATTCTGCTTTTTAAAGTTAGTTAATCCTGTTTTTTTTTTCTTCCCTCCTTAAACAGGATGATTATTTAATATCCTAAGAAGCAAGCATTTTTTAACTTAGTTTTGACTCTTGAACTAATGGCCTAGTGAGCCCGTGTCCTGTAACAGCTCCACAGGGAGGCATGTCCGTGATGCCTGAGCACACAGACAGAATTACCTCAGGCCTGGACCGCAGCTGCTCTCTTGCATGCATGTGTCTATTAAATGCCCGTTCTCTTGCCTGATGTTGTATTTTGATTGACCTGTGACGGGGGTCAAAGCACAAACAACACTAAAACAAAGTGGTGCCTGAAGCTTTCCCGTTCTCCTTAGATGTCAGGGTTGAAGGCACCACCGCACAGGTGTCGGGACAGCCACGGCTGCAGTTTGCAGAAGCCGGAGAGTGCGTCGGATGGAAAAGCTTGTTTTGCATTGTTTCTGATGCTGCCATTCTGAGCTCACTATTTAATTATGCCTCGTATTGTTCCTCACCTCAGCCTGCACGGTCAGCAAATTCATGCCACTTTGTTTTGAAACAACAGATTGGAAACAAACCTGGAAACGTTTTCATGGTACTGGAATAATAAAATGAATTCTACTAAGAACTCTCACTGGTCTTATTTTCTTTCGGGACAAAGGAACAGGAGAAGATTGACAGGGTGGTCTGGCTGCGTTGCACCCTCACTGTGCATTTTGACCTTTACCTGTATCTGCGACACAGTGTGACATAAGTGAAGTCAGGCTCTGTTCTTGCTCAGTCTTGGGGTTCTTCCGGGATGAGCTGCTTCCTCACTGAGGTGCTCAGCAAGTCGCAGCTGCACAGCCTGATGCTCAGACTGGCGTGTTTGCATTGCCTCCATGGCAGCGACCTGAGCTGTGCTTTTACCACACTTTGCAAAGCGCTGTTCTGGCATCCCCCGTTTTTGCTGAGTGGTTTATTAAGAATACACAGTGTAAGGGGCAGCAAAGGAGTCAGAGCCCAAGAAGAAAGGGCCATCTGGGAGAGAGTAAGTTCAAGATGGAGTTCTTCTGGCTGCTTAGCAGGCAGCCAGTGCCTTTCTGTTGGTTATTTATTCATTTTCTGAGACAGGTTGAGTCTGTAGCCTAGAATGGCCTTGAACTCTCTGGGGCCCTCCTGCCTCCCAAGTAGTGGTAAGATTGCAGAATGAAACTAAAGACGCGCAAGCGTGCACACACACACACACACACACGCACGCGCACACATACTCACACACACTCATACACACTCACACACACGCACACACACGCGCGCGCACACACACACTCATACACACACTCACACTCGCACACTCACACACTCACACATACACACACACACTCATACACTCACACACTCACACACCACATACACACACCACACACACACACACACGCACACACACACTCATACACACACTCACACACACACACACATACACACACTCACACACTCACACACTCACACTACACTCACACACACTCACACACACTCACACACACTCACACACACACACTGGAGCCAGAGTTGGCCTAGAACTCTGTTTGGTTCTTGTTTGTTTGTGATATGGTCTCTATGTAGCCCTGGCTGTCCTGGAAACTCTAGACCAGTCTGGCCTCAGACTCAGAGATCTACCTGCGTCTGCCTCCTGACTGGAATTAGAGGCTTTTTCTACCACGCCCGGCTAATCTAGAATTCTTATCTGTAGTGGACATTGGTCTCAAACTCATCATCCCCAGACCTCAGCTTTCATAGTGCTGGGATTGCAAGTATGTACTGATAACCCACTCACCACTGGATTTTTTTAAAACAGCTTTATTCCCAGAATTCAGTGTGATCTAGTTGAAGCGCACAGTGTCTTAGTTCACTTACAAGCCTGTGCAATCACCTTTACAACTGATCTGAGAACATTTGTCACTCCTAAAAGCCAGCACCATGGATAACTAATCTTTTTGTTTCCGTGTATTTATTTACATGTTCTGGGCATTTTGTGATTGGCTTCTTTGACAGGATGGTTAGCTGTAGCATGTCATCAGGACGCTCCCTTTTGACAGCTGGATAGTACCCATTGTATAGATATACCGCATTGTATTTGCCCATCAGCATCCTTTCTCCTTTTTTAAAGTCCCTTGTTTGTCTTAAGGTGCTTGCTTTCAGATAGGGTCCCACACTGCCAAAGTTGGCACTGAACTTGCTATGCGGCCTACGATGCAAACTAATGATGTCTGAGCCTCCGCCTTCCAAGGGCCCATGGCCATGGGCTGGGCCAGAGCCTCCATGTTCTCTCTCAGCATCCCAGGATGCTCAGGATGCTGATGCTGTGACTGTTGGTGGACAGAGAGACTGGTGTCTCCTGTTTTCGGGTTTTCTATGTAGATAGTGAGGAGGGCAAGGGCTGGGTCGCGTGACTTGCCTGTCGAATGCTTCCTATTTCCTTGAGCAGAGCAGCGGGCTCCACTTGTCCCACACCCCTGTTAGCATTCCAAACTGTTGATGCCTTTGATTATGTCCACGGTGCTGGGCACTGAGCAAATGATGCGCTTACTGGCCGTTTCCGGACTTCTCTGGGTCACGAGTCTGAGGTGAGCTGGGACTACAGATAGAGTTCCAGACCAGCTGAGGCTGCACAGCGAGACCCTGCCTCAACAACCAAAAATCGAGCCAGGAAAGTCTTTTACTATCTATTTTCTGCCACTCTCTGGGTTGTCCGTTTTACTTTTGTTGTAATGTAGCATTTTTTTGAAACAGGGTCTGTAACTCAGGTAGGCGCTGGCCATGTAGCTCAGGCTATGGCCTCAAACTTGGCAATCCTCTTGTTTCATCCTTTGAGATTACAATCTCAATGTCTGTCTGTCTGTCTGTCTGTCTGTCTGTCTGCTGTCTCTGCTCTTCCCGTCTATTAAATATACACATCAGATTGACCTGTAGATGGATAGGGGCACATAGACACATAAACACTGTATGTGGATAGTATACACACACACACACACACTAGATGGAGTGGCTAATTAATGTGCCTGCCACTGTCCTGAAATAGTATTTTAACCAGGCAAAGATGTGTTACATTTGTTCATGTGGCAGAATATTTAACCGTGTGAAGGTGTGTTACATTTCTGCTACCTTTGTTAGCAACGCAAGGGCGTGTTACATTTGTTTAGGCTGCATTTGTTTAATGCTGTAAAAATGCGTTGTGTTTGTTTCACCTTGCCTGCCTAAGGCACCTGATTGGTCCAATAAAACCTGAAAGATCAATAGCTAGGCAGGAGAGGGCTAGTTGGGGTAAGGAGACTAAGTAGGAGAACTCTAGGCTGGAAAGAAGAGCGGAGAGAATGAGGAAGAAAGAGAGGGGGCTGGAAGGCAGACACCAGAAGCAGTGAAAGTAAGATAATCAGAAGGAAAGAAAAGTAAAAAACCCCGATGCACAATGTAGATGGGAACAGGTTGAGTTAAGAGCTCGAGGGACATGCATAAGTGAAGGCTGAGCACCCATAACTAATGAGAAGTCTCCATGTCATGATCTGGGGCCCAAAGGAAACCTATTACATGCCACCCTTCAGCCTGAGGCATTGCTTCCGTATGGAGTCTCAGGTGGTCCCTGCAAATGAATGGTTTGGGCAACCCCAGGCATTGCAAGGTGGCGTATTATTATTTTTATTATTATTATTATTATTATTATTTTTATTATTATTTTATTATTATTATGTTTGTGCCTTCTGCACTGGCAGAGAGTGGTTGTTTGAGCCCTTGAACAAGATGTGCTCTGGCTGTTCTTTCCTGGCATTTAGGCTCAAAACGGCACGACTCAGGTCAAGGCTGTAGCTTTATGAAATGGGGTCATTTCAAGCTAAGCATGGCCTGAAAACCGATATTACATGTGGCAGAGAGCCAGCGCAGGCCACCTTCTGCTTCTGTGTAGTGTGTAAAGGCACCAACCATGATAATTTTGAGTCTGGCTTATCTTGCTCAGTATAATACTCTTTATGCTCGTTTCCCAATAACCATTCCCCCTTTTTTATGGTTGAACGACACTCCACGGTATGTTAGCAAGGTTTTCTTCATCCACTCATCTGCTTGTGGGTTCTTAGTCTGATGGTGTGAGTTGGCTATTGTGAATGTTGAACACCCCCCCACCACCACCACATATTTATTAGCCCTCAAATCTTAGTTCTTCTTTGAAACAGGGTCTTACTATCTAGCTCTGATTGTCCTAGAACTCACTCTGTAGACCAGGCTGGCCTCAAATTCAGAGACCCACCTGCCTCTGCCTCCTGAGTGCCAGAATTAAAGGCATGCGCCACCATGCCCAGCAGCCCTCAGTTCCTGACAGCATCCTGTTGCCACTGATTCAACACTCAGATTTTGAAGGAGACACATTTAAATTGTGATACGATTTCCTATTAATTGTGTGGCCCAAATCATAATCCCAAGAAATACAGTGAAACCAGATGTTTTTTCTGGTCTGTTTGAGCTACTTTAAATCTCAACACCAGATTATGTTAGGCAGGCTATGAACAGGGGAAAACATACTAGCGTTCTGATATCCACTGGTGGTGGTTAGAATATTCCATCGAAGCTGCTTTTTCCTTCTGTAGTGACCTACACACAGGGAACCTCTGTGGCTCTGGGTCCCTTGCCCGTGCTGAACAGTCGTGCCAGAGGCCAGCACAGTCACATAACAGGTGACCATTCAATCTGCTCTCTTTTCTGTAGCGTGTATGTTTCTGCCAGCCCGCCAGCCCGCCAGTCTGGGCCCACAGCCGCGCCAGCCCCAAATAACACTCAGAGACTCTGTATTTGATACAATCCTGTTGGCCAGTTACTATTATTGTTTATGGGCTAGCTCTGTCTTAATTATTAACCCATTTTTACTTATCTAAGTATTTCCACGTGGCTCGTGTTATCCGGGAGCCGTGGCGGGTGTCCTGCTTCTTCCCAGGCTACATCTCGACTCCTCCCTACTACTTCCTCTTTCCTCCTCCTGGTCTCCTAGCCCCGCCTATCTTGTTTCCTATTGGCCACAGGGCTTTATTAACCAGTATGAGAAACATATATACCGAATAACATCTCCCATCACTTTTCTTTCTGCTTTTGCTTTTTGATACATTACATCCCTCCCCATCCCCCCCCCCTCAGTTTCTTGAATATGACGTCACTCCATCTTTAGACTTTTCACAAGGTAAACAAGGGAACCGGTTCCTCCTGAAGATACTCCTCACAGGTGGATTGCAATGATTGCACATTTCCTGGGACAGCCAAAGCCTGCTGCGTCTTCAGCCATGTGTAGTTCTGCTGGAATTCAATACAAAATGTAGGCACAAGGGGGAGATCTGTCAGCGCAGTGGAGTGGCTGGATTGTGCACAGAGATGTCAGCAAGAAAGGCTAGCAAAACATGACTTTCATTTCGACTGCAAGAATTCCAGTGTTTCCAACTTTAAAATGACCACAGTGGAGCTTGCCATCTCCATGGTGATCGGGGACAAGCCTACCATAGCGGTGCATCCATGGGGGGTGGGCGACTTAATTCCTGAATAGGTTTATATAACATATTACAACGGCTTGTCATTAGGCAGAATGGAAGCTAACATCCAGGGAGAGGAAAACAAATGAGAATTTGTTAATGGGGCAGAAAAAGAAAAAGTCACAATGTAGAAAACCTTCCTATGAAAATGAGAAAGGTTGTTATTCAGTCAGCCTTTGCTTGAATGTTACACATAGCAAATTAAAGGGAAAGAAGAATACTATAAACTTCCCCTAATGTATTAATTGTGAGCATAGAAAGTGATTTCTTTTTTTTAAAACACAATTGAGTGAACATACAAGAAAAACTTTCTGGGCTATCTTCATTTAAAAAGTCACAAATTGAGCTGGATGGTGCTGGTGCACCCCTTACTCCCAACACTCAGGAAGCAGAGGCAGGCGAATCTCTGAGTTTGAGGCCAACCTGGCCTACAGAATGACCAGGGCTACACAGAGAAACCTTGTCTTGAAAACCCATTAAAAAAAAAAAAAAAAAAAAAAAAAAAAGACACAAATTGGGCTTGGTGTGCCTCTGATGCGGGGTCTCCTACACTGGTGTTCAAGGGGGTCAATGGGAGCATCCAATGGGGTTTATAAAGTGTGTGGGGGGGTCATCTACACGTTAAATATCCTCTAATTAAGATGTAGAGTTTGCAGACCTCAGCATTAGATGTACACTTAGATGACAGTTACTCCAGCTGTCCCCCAGAGCCGATCAGCAGCTCGATAGAATAGAAATTGTTCTTATGAAGTTCACTTGGCTGGGATGTGTGTGTGGAAGCATCGAGCTCCGTGAAGACAGGCGGAGGCTCTGGGGTCCTACAGAAACCAAGATCTGTGAAGACCAGGTAGGAAAGAGAGCAGCCACAAGCACAGGGGATTTATTCCTGCCTCAACTGGCAAGCCATGTACTTCACTTTTGGCTGTGTCCCAAAGGTCAGATTTTAAGGTCACACCTAACTTCGTTTTGTGACCAGAAAAACAATTGGCCATACTCTGGCAGTGGTAGAAAAAAAGCCGAAACTGTAAATTTATGCCTTTGCATTGGGGCAAGCTACGCTGCTTTTTGTGTTTTGGTGCATAAGGACTGACACAGAGATCTGTGGGCTCGTGGGAGGTTCAAACGGCTGTCTCAAGGCTCCAGCATATAAGTGAGGCAAGTACTTTTCTCTGTCTTTGATAGGTTGAGTGATGTCTGCTTCCCCAGGGAAGTCATTTCCTAGCCTGTCAACAAACTATTACTAGAAACATAAAAATCAAAATGGCTACAGGACAAGCAAAAAGAGCAAAAAAAAAAAAAAAAAAAAAAAAAAAATCTCCTTTGAGTCAGTGGTTTTACCAACAGGGATAAATTGCCACACTGAGATGATGCTGAGAACTGAATTCACCAGAGGGACCAATTTTCCAGACTCTGAAAATACCTTGAAAAGTTTGAGAATTACCAGGTTGGCTAGTTTGCCTCTTGACCTGGACATTCCAAGTAACTTGGAAAATGTGTAAGCATCCCGATTTGTGCCGGATTTGCCTCAGTCCACCTTACGTCTCTCAAAGAATTCTAAACAGTGACTCCCGTTTCTCCAAGTTCCCCTTCCCACTGTGAGAAACTAGGTGCGATTTACTAAAGCTGTACTCTCAATTTGCAAATGTCTTCTGCACCTCCAACCCCTCAAAAAACAGTCTTTGATTTTTTTTTTCTTAAAAAAAAACCTTTCTTTGCCATATTTTCAAATCACTTTATTACCTTGAATTATGGTTTCTCATTTAACAACTTCGCAATAATGTGTATTATGCCTTTTCCTTTTGAAATCTCATCATTTCTCATTAATCAGAATCCGAGAAGGTAGCATTAAATACTTCCCACTCTCTTTTTGACTCATTGGCATTCTCACAATGCCTGTGTTAAGCAAGCTGATCTATCAAATGAAATGAAAGAAGTTGGTGTTCTGGACTCAGCCCTCCCTTTATATCTTGGGTGGAAACTTCTAGATCCATGCCAAGAAACCCGGGGAAGGATTAAGAGCTTGTCTGTTTGTTTGTTTGTTTTTTAAAGATTTATTTATTATGAAACATTCTGCCTTGCTGTATTCCTGCAGGCCAGAAGAGGGCACCAAATCTCATCATAGATGGTTGTGAGCCACCATGTAATTGCTGGGAATTGAACTTGGAACCTCTGGTAGAACAGTCAGTGTGCTCTTAACCTTTGAGCCAACTCTCCAGCCCTGGGCTGGCCTATTTCTAAAGTGATCATCTGATTACCAAACTTCCTGTATCTTGCTTCCTTGCTTCCATCTCTTTCTCTTTTATTGAGTTTTGTTGGCCAAGTGAAATCATGATTGGTAATGCAAATTTGTAAATAAGTTTAATTGAGATCAACCTACGAATCAGCAGAAGATAAGGATCTCTTCTAAAAAAAAAGTTGGACAGTTTTATTATTTGGGTCTTTCTGGGAGGGGTAAAGAAGAGTCCCTTTATAGATTTAGGCATGCGGTTGGCTAAACAGCAATTGCTTATTAAATCTGGTCCCATGTGACTCAGAAAAGCCTTCACATGGGTTTGGAATGGTGTTCTGTGATCCTTGGAGGGAACTTAAAATCAGCCCAAGAAGCTGGGAGCTAAGTTAGCATGAGCGGGGAAGTTCTCCCTTTTGGTTTTTTAAAAAAACGAGATCTGTTTTTTGTTTGGAAGTTGGCACAATCTTAAAAGCAATCCGGAACATGTCTACAATGGGGTCAGGAATATCCCACACTCCTCTCAACGGCACTCGGAGCCATGAGATTTCCCAAATGATAAGGACATTTGAAAGATTCAGAAATAGCTGGGGCTTCTGCTTGTTTTAGGAACCAAGCTCGATTTTAAGCAACGCTGGGTCAATTGTCTTCATGTTTGGAGGAACTTTCAACTTTGCTCTGTTGAGAACTTTGGCAATAAGGGTCCTGGCTGGGAGGGCGGCTCAGTGTGTAGAGGTGATTTCCTGTACAAGTGTGATGCCCCCAGATTTGCTCCTGGGAACTTACAGAAAGAAGGAAGGAGAAAGGACAGAACCAGCTTCAGAGAGTTGTTCCCTGACCCCCCCCCACACACACACACTGTGGCATGCACACCCTGAAATGATAATATCACTCATATTAAACCAATCCCTATTTTTTCATTCTTGACTAACCTCAAGAAGGTTGCTATGTCTGCTGTTAACCTCCTGTTCTTAGACAAATTACCTCCAGAATCATTTTACAAATGGACCAGGACCCTAGGAAAGACAAGTTTATGGGTACACCACCCACCACCACACATGTACCAAAACCAGGGTTCACATGGATAGGGCTCCATGCCATTAAAATAATAATAATAATAATAATAATAATAATAATAATAATAATAATAATACTAAAGCATAGTGGCACATTTCGGTTACTTGTCATTAAAAATGATAGTTGGACAATTTAGTGCATTCATATAATGTATTTTGATCTTTTTTTTTTTTTTGGTTTTTTTAGAGACAGGGTTTTTCTGTATTGCTTTGGAGCCTGTCCTGGAACTAGCTCTGTAGACCAGGCTGGCCTCGAACTCTCAGAGATCCACCTGCCTCTGCGTCTCGAGTGCTGGGGCTAAAGGCGTGCGCCACCAATGCGTCGACCTTCTCATTCCTTAACAGCCCTAACTGCCAACAGCTGTCCTGCTCCTCAGCTAGGGGCAAGCCCTGGTGAGCCCTCTCCCATCCATGCTGGAATGCTGACACCTTCGTCTGCTGCAGATAACAGCTGCTGGGAGTTTATGGGGGCAAAGGCCGTGTCATTCCCAGATGACGGCATTTCACATCACTCCTCCTGTCCTCTGCTTCTACATTCTTCCTGCCCCCTCTTCCAGATGTCCCCTGGGATGTGGCCAGGATGTGCTGTAGCTGTCCAGTTTAGGGCTGAGCACCCAACGGTCAGCCGGGAGGGCTGTGTTGGCTGCTGCCCACTGGAAAAGGAAGCTTCCTTGAGTTAAGGCTGAGAGCCGCACAGATCTATGGTGTGGATCCAGGCACGGCTGAGCGAAGTCTAAAGGGAAGTTCTTAGATCCCTCTGGCCCCAGCTCAGTGCCGTGTTGAGGGGGCCTTGATCTTTCAAAGCTAAACGCCCACTTATTATTTTAGATGAAAAACAAACACTGAAGGGACAAGTCATTAGTGATGGGGGTCCATGACCTTCCCTGTGTCTTGTCCCCATTATATAAGGCATCCTGAGTATCTCTGCTGTGGCGTAAGAAGAGAAGGCCTATAGGTTTGTGTTTCTCTCTTTCACTTACTTTTATTTTATGAGCATTATTGGCATGGGTGTCTCCTGCAGCTGCAAGGAGGTTCCACGTGGGTGGCTGGGAATTGAACCCTGGTCCTCTGGAAGAGCAGTCAGTGCTCTTAACCACTGAGTCATGTAGCTCAGGCTAACCTTACTCTCACTGTGTAACCATAGGTGGCCTTTCATGAGCCTACCTCCCAGATTCTGGTGTCACATGCAGGCACATCCAGGACCAGCTTGATGTCTGATCTTAGAAGTGAGGTGTTTTCAATTTCTTTCTAAAGATTCCTGTTTTCCCAAAGCGAAGAAGATGTTTTAAAAATTTATTCTTGTACATGTAGTTAAAATAATTTAAGCCTATGCTTTTCCAAAGTTGTTGATCTGGTAGAATAAGAGCAAACACTACTTATCCAGTCCTCAGTGGGAGAATTCTCTACTCTGTTCTAGGACAATAATGCTAATAAGCTGACACTTACTAACTTTGTCCAAATTTCTCCATGCTAGTACATGCACTTTGTACATGTTAAACAATATCATCTTCATATCAGCTTCACAGACTAAGTGCCTTTAGAATATCACAGATGACAAAATAGGCTCAAAGAGATTAAAGAATGTGTTTGTCCACAATCATAAGATTAGGAATAGCAATATCAGAATTTGAACCCAGACAACCTGGCTCAAAGATATGTTCACGCTGGTGATCTGAGGACCTCCAAGCCTAGGGATAAATCCAAGGACTTTCTATATTTTTAAATGATAAAATATCTTTTACTTTATGGGCATTTTCATATATGTGAAAATATCTTGATCTCATTAATAATCTGACTTCAATGAAGAGTTAATTGTTATTGCTAACTTAGTTAAAGCCAAGAGAATGCTTTATTCCTCATCATTTTCATTGAGACATCTATTATTTTTAGCCATCAAGAAGAAGAGCTAGGCATTGTCTGGGGAGTAATATCTGCTAACGCCATAGACCAGTCTCAATTTCTCAGTGACGTATCTACTGAGGACTTTTGTTCCTGGCTGGCTTCCTCTATCATCATCCTTGGTCACATCAACATCCAACTGGATGACCTGTCCAACATCTTGGCCATTTAGTTCTTTGATTACCTGCTTTGGGAGCAATGAGCCACCTTCCCCATGTTTAACTGAGTTACCCGTTTCCATGGTTACAGCCTAGCCCACGAGCTGCACTGTCTCTGGTTTCAAGCATCTCACTCTACCCAGAACCCACAGTCTTCTCAATTATTTACTAGAATAGCCCATGGCCGCCGGGTTCTGACCTCCTCACATCTTCCATTCATCTGTCCTATACTTTCATTATTACTCTTTAACTCTCACGCTCTTCCGTTTTTCTTCTACCTCCACTTCCTTTACTATCGTGTATCCCACTCAGATTCCAAATCCATTATTATGACGACTCCCTTGCAAATTCAGTAAGTTCTCTGCTCTCCTCTTGATCTTACTGGCCTGGCATAACCTTGACCGTGGTGGAAGGGAAGTGTGTTCCATTTTCTCAAAAAAAAAAAAAAAAAAAAAAAATGGAACAGAGGAGAAAAATCATACAATGGAGACCACTGGTTTCATTGTAAAACCTTGACCACCAACCTTAGGTGTTCCTTCAATGCTATTAGGAAATCCACTATTTTCCGATACAGTGTTTCCCAAATGCTATCATTCCCTCATCACCCAGAGGATACTTTTGTGTCTGACTAGTTCCTGTGCAACCATTTACTGCATAAGTCTACTTAACTTGATTCTGGATGAAAAAAATCAAAGCTGGGTTTAGCAGTGCACACCTGTAAGCTTTGCAATGAAGCAGGAGGATTACTCTTAAGTCTAAGGGCAGACTGGTCAATGCAGTGAGTTCCAGGTGAGCCAAGGGCTACATAGTGAGACCTTGTCTCAAAATGAAAACAAAATAAATCAAAAGCAATGCACCTATATCTCAAATTTCGTTCTAGATTGCAGGAGGCATGTGGGGCCTTGTGCTCACAAGGAAAGCGGGGATGTTAAATACACAGGGTTGTCTCTTCAAAGGGAGAAATGTATAACCTGTTTTCCTCCCAGAAAGCTGGGATCAGATGTGATTAGTCTGGTGATCTTTGTGCTATTTGTATGGCCAGGCCCACATCTGCTACCCCAGTTACTTCTCAGGAGCCTGTTTATCTTGAGTCTGTTTCCTTAGTTAATCTGTAGAACCTATCTTCATGGATGATGTCACTTGTACTTGACAAGAGTTTCAAGTAGTCATGCTTTAAGATTTTTCATTTATTATGTATTCAGTGTTCTTCCTGCAGGCCCAAGGAGGACACTGCCATGCACTACATGGAACCCATGAATATGCTTGGTTGGCTCTAATGTGTCAGTTAAGATAGTGCAGGTTGTTTTTGCAGTACTATTCCTGGTGTTTAAGTTATGGAACCAGCCTCGGTATCCAACAACAGAGGGCTGGATTAAAAAAATATATATACACAACAAGATTTTTTTTCAATCATAAAGAAAAATGTCAGAATATGCCCGGCAGTGGTGGCCTTTAATCTGAGCACTCCGGAGGCAGAGACAGGGGGATGGATCTCTGTGAGTTCGAGGTCAGCCTGGTCTACTGAGCGAGTTCCAGGACAGGCTCTAAAACTACAGAGTAACCCTGTCTCAGAAAAAAAAAAAAAAAAATCGGGAAATGTAGGAATTTTCCTGTCAGTCGGGCAAAGGGGACTCAGGAGGGTACAGAAAAGGCAGTGGGGGTGGGGTATGAGAGGAACTATGCTTAGCATACCGTATATACTTGCACAAAAGCTCAGAAGTTAAGCCGTAGTAACCACTGTCAAGGTCAAGAAACCCTGAGCGATAGCAATGGATACATCTGGCAAGACTGGATGGAATGTAAGAAAAGCTGCCTCAGCCCGATTTCATGTGTTTCCAACAGCACCGGTGTCCCTAGGGCTTTCAAACAGTCTGCGTGTGGGGTTCACATTCAGTTCCTCTAAGGCAAGCTCCTCCACCAAACGACCCTCCTGGCCTGCGATGTCTTCAGTCTTCTCTTGGGCAGCTCTGTGTCCTTGGCTTCTGTTTCGTTCCGCTGTGACCGTTTGCTTCTTTGGAAAAACGGACTATTCCAATAGCCACTTGCAAATCTCGTGGGATCACTTGGAGCTGGTGGTGAAAGGCCACCTGCGGTTATGTCGCAAGAAGCCACGAGGTTACCAGCACAGGGTTGCTACCTCTGTCCTTCTAGGCAGGGTTGTGAAAAGACGGTGGGACCAAAGAATGTTTACTGACCAGGACAGGCCACATACTTTGCAGAGCCAGGTACAAAGTGAATGAACGGCTCTGAGAGAGAGAGAGAGAGAGAGAGAGAGAGAGAGAGAGAGAGAGAGAGAGAGAGAGAGAGAGAGAGAGAGAGAGAGAGAGAGAGATATCCCCATGGAAGGCCTCACTCTCCCTGGGGAGAAGGGGATGGGCTGGGGTTTGGTGGGGGTGATAGGGGAGGATGGGAGGGTGAGGGAACTGGGATTGACATGTAAAACAACCTTGTGTCAAATTTAAATTAAAAAAAAATTTTAAAAAAAGAGAGAAAGAAGGAAAAAAGAGAGAGAGAGAAAGAAAGAAAGAAAGAAAGAAAGAAAGAAAGAAAGAAAGAAAGAAAGAAAGAAAGGCAGCAAAATCCAGCTCAGAGGGTGGCTGGACACTCGGGTCAGTTGTCTGAGTGCTTGCCTGACCTGGAATAGCGCTCACGGTGGTACGTGCCCCCTTCCGCCTTAACGATCTCTGTCCCTACTGGGAGGGACGGATTCCTAAGGGATAATTGTCCAGTGGCCTGCGTGTCTGGAGGAAGCTCCAGCCACTGGCTGGTGCAGGCTCCAGGCGCCGCCTCCTGTTCTGTTTACTTGTTGCCTCAGGAGACGCACGGCTGCCCCTGGCTCGGTGCGCTGCGCCACTCCTGCTTCTCGGGTCCCAGCAGCATCTCGGGGTACCAGCCAACATGAGCCACAGCTCCGGGAGCCTGGAGCGCCCCCGCGACGCCTCACCGCCCGAGGTAGAGTCGGGGCGGCTGTTTCCTGGGAGCGGAGCCTCCAGTTTGCAGTGCCCTGGGTGGGATTGCGGCAGCTCAGCTCCCACTGGACCAGTGGTCGGGAACCGCAGCTGCCGCGCAGCCTCTCTTGATTTCTGAAATTGGCTGAATTCCACCCGGTGGCCTAACCCCCGCGGTTCTTCCCCCTCCCTGTCCCCAGGGAACAAAGGGATTGCTTCACTGAACTGAATTTTCCATTTGGAGCAGTGTCTTCTAACCTACAGAGGGTGGCATTAGCGCTGGGCCCCTCAAGGCCTGCAGCCTGTGCTGCTAACAGGTCCTGGGAAGTACTGGGCATTGGGGACTTAGAGGTGTCACGCTCCCACAAAGGAATGGGAAAGTTCTGGACCAGCCTGCCCCCCCCCCAGCGCTCTCGCTCTCTCTCTCTCTCTCTCTCTCTCTCTCTCTCTCTCTCTCTCTCTCTCTCTCTCTCTCTGTGAGTGTGTGTGTGTGTGTGTTTATGTGTGTTTGCTGCTTTTGGAATAAATCTAACCTAGGAGGTGTCTTCAGGACATATCCACCATATACATCCCTGGGAAAAATTGGATTAAAAGCATGGGTTGAATTTTCCAATATGCTATCAGAATTGAGTTTAGGTTTCTCTGATTGTCCACATACTGTGGGGAACCAATATCATGGTATGCAAATATATCTAATTTTTCTTTTGACAACTTCATACTTGGTATTGTACTTTAACTTAGTGTAGTGTCTGCTCTCTGTGAATTAAGACGGTTGAATTATATATGTGATACTTTTGTTATTAATATATTTTTAGTGAGCCCATTCAAAGTCAATTACAGATCCTAACCCCAAATATATTCTTGAAAGAATAAGGGAATTCACTGAAGTGCAATGGTCAAATTCAGAATATTTAGCATGATTATAATCATATTATTTAGTGTATATTATCTGCTAGATTTTTGGCAATTATCCCAAATGTAATATACTTTACTTCCACTCCACCCCCACCACACAATTGTGCTTAATGTCTTTAAATTTGAACTAACTCCTTAGCTTTCTGTAGCTGTGACTCCTCCCCATGAGCTGATTATTAGTAGGGGGCTACATAGACGATTCTGTGTCTTGGCACAGTATTTCAAGAGCCGTGTAATATCAGCATGGATGTTATTGCTGATGTTAAATAACAGGGAATATATCTAGCAGATGCTTCCACTGTACAATTCCCCTCCGAGATAAGTGAGCAAATACAGGGGGTGGGAGGGTGGTTCAGTGGTTTAGAGCATGTGTTGACCTTACATTGTCACGCTGGCTCACAACCTCTGTCACTCTAGGTCCAGTGCACTCGCCACCCTCTTCTGGCCTCCGTGGGCACCAGGCTCACACAGGGTCCACACACACATATCCTTGGCAACACATCCATATACATGAAAACATTTGTTTAATCATCATAATTGTGCAATTATCTTTTAGGATAAACCCTGATCTACATAAAGGAGAATTTTTGCTATGCCTGGGATTTGAACTGGCTTGGAAGAAATAGAATTTATTGAAAAGGGTGGAAACAGAAATGCCAGCACTTAGTATAATTGGAATTTGAGTTTATAAAATATTTTATCTGAGATAAATCTTAGGTAGATAATGAGGACAGGACATTTCGAATTATATGGTTGGGTTGCTCAGGTGACAAAAGATGCAACTACGACTTAACTGTCTTCTGAAAGTTTTATGCATTTCCTGCTGCGCTGTGTTGCACAATGGATTAAAATACAAAGCGTGGACAGGAGCCTCCTTTTCTGATGGTGGGGAACAAGTCACCAGGTTTGGGATAGAAGCAGCTCAAACAATCCGGAGTATTCTGCTTCTCCAGACTATCTTGGTTAATAATGATGCATTAGTTACCCCCAACCCCCCCCTTTTTTTTTCTGTGATAGAAAAACATGACTTAAAAAAAAATTGCTTATGAAAGGAGCTGGTTTGGGCTTTTGGTTGCAGCGTGAGATTCCCTATTGTGGTGGAAGCATGTCAGCAGGCTGCTGGAGCCAGGAGCAGAGAGACAGACACACAGAAAGTAGAAAGAGCAGGCTGGAAGTGTGGTTGTGCTGTACATTCTCAAAGCCCACCCCAGCGACATGCTTCTTCCACCTAGGTCCCAGTTCCTGAGGGCCCCAAAGCCTCCCCTCCCCAACAGTGCCATCAACGGGGGACCAAGTGTTCCAATATGGAAGCCGGTGGGGGACATTTCTCATCAGCACCACTGAGTATCTTCCGGGGATTTCATAGTCAATGTATGAAGGGCACGTCGCAGAGCGTCTGCTATGATACTAATTAACATCAGCCGCTGCTATAACTGTCACTGATTATTTCAACCAGTAGCTCTGCCCCCACCTCAAGGATCCATTTCTTGAGGATCCAAGAGTGAGGCTGAAGCTAGAAAAAGAACCGAGTTCTTGCTTTTCCTAGAAAGAGTTCATGGTCAAGGGAACTGGAACCGTGAAAGGGATGCTCCCCTTCTCTGGTGTCATTCCAGGAGGCAGTTTCCAGGCCAAGATTTTCTCAGTTGAATTTACCGAAATCAAATCACCCACAGGAAGAGCTTCATACACCTAGAAAAGGTGAGAGCGGTGGGCGACGTTAGAAGAAACTGGAGTTTCTCAGGCAGGGAGGAGGGCGCCAAGCTTTGAGTCTCCCTGCACTTGCAACAACAGCGTTGTGGGGAGAGGCTACCCAAGGATGGGGTACCGGCAGCCATCAACAAAGGCTCTAACGCAGGGATTCAGTGAAAGATGTTTTGATATCTTGTTGGGGCCACAAACCAATAGTGGCGGTCAGGCATTGCTGTTTTCACACATTTAGAGGCTCTGAGTGGTAATGATGACTCCAGTAGAGGTTTCTATGGGGAAATGGAGCAGATCTCCCTCCTGTGTGCATCGCAGGGGCTGGAGAGATGGCTCAGTGGTTAGCACTGGGCTCTGGTACAGAGGACCCGGCACATATGGAGCCAAATATGTTAAGGCAAACATATGTTGAGGTGATGATAATGATTAATATCCTAACAGGATAAAGATTTCATTCACCAGGAAACTGTAACAGCTCTAAATGTGTATGCAGGAAGTAGTGTAACCCCCCCTCCCCCAATGCAAGAAGAAAACCTGATAGATCTGTTAGGATGGACAGACAAACCCATTTAGTGTGCGTGCGTGTGTGTGTGTGTGTGTGTGTGTGTGTGTGTGTGTGTGTGTAAGTGTGAATCCTTAGATTATGAAATAATTAGACCTAAGCCTAGAAGTACTTCATTGGTAGGGACGGAATGAGATGAGATCTTTATACTGTTATGAAGGAAGGAAAGCTATCCAATCATTTGAAAACGTTAGCTAACAGCTTTAAGAGAATTCTACAAAATCCTGTCCAGTACCCTTCCCAAGTGTTAGGGCCCTGAGGGAAGTCTGAGGGGGGCTTGAAAACCCATGTTAAGCCTGCACTGACTGCAGACACCCATAGGATTGGATCAAGGTCTGCAGAACGGGAATTCTGTAACCATCTCAGTTCTTAGTTTTGATAAATGTGCACAAGCTGTTTACAGGGAGGCTGGGACAATGCCTTTGATCAGAAAGTCTTTGTTCTGGTTTTGCAACATTTCTAAAATTATAAGTCATTTCAGAGTAAAACAGCTAAGAGGGAAATGAATAAATGATGGCAGGTTTGCTCATTTACACATTCGACTTTGAGACTTTTATTATAACATTTATCTTCTCTTGGCACCTGCTCTCCAACCACCTGGCTTCAGACGGTAGTGTGAGGTAACATGGGTAGGACTTTATTTTTTTTTTTTTCAAAATATACTTTAAAGAAATCGTCTATACTTTGTTTCAGCAAATAGAATGAATGCATTTCAAACAGGGATGAATGCTTCTTCATTTGTACTTGAATTAAGTTGATGGATTCATAAGAACTTACTTTTTTTCCCCCCATGCTCAAGGACAACTTCATTTTTAAAAACAACTGTACAAGGGAGGAACACTGGCTACACACAGAGTTATTTATGCCGTGTTCTTTTTCTCAAGGTTTCATTCTCTCTTTGTTTTGCATCGGAGATTGTTTTCTCCTTTGAAGTCGGTGTCTTGGCAGCTTTGATCCAGGGGTAGGGAGTTCAAAGTCACTGCTGAAGGGGACCAGGATGCTATATTCTTTCGGTTACTGATAAGCCAGGTTGCTTATAAAATTATCAGAATAAATGAATATCTCCGTAGGACAGTAGGGAGGGAATTAGTTCACAAAATACATACCTGCTTTATATTTCTGAATAGCCCAAATGATTCCCTTCTCATTGAATTTTCGTTTATATATTTTTCTTCTCAAACCTTCCCCGTGGATATTCATTTTCAGAAATGTGGTTTTTGGCAGAGGGAGGTCAACATATTGTAACCTCAGCACGAAAGCCAAAGGCAAGAGTTTTAACACCTATGGGTAATTTCGGCATTTCTTTGAATTGGGGGGTCATAGCTGCAGATAGTAGGATTTCTGATTTGGAATTTTCGATGTTGAAACCTAAATGTGTGGATTAAAAAATGAGAACTTAGGAGGACGTGGGAGCCACAAGGGTTTTGCTAGTGAGTTGTTGGAATAGTCAGCCACAGGGCCACAGTCTTAGGCATGCTGTTACACGCCAAAGGCACGGAGTCCCTTTCTGCTGCAACAGTAGGGCCTGCCTTAAATCCCAGTCTCATAAAAGTTGTATATGAGTAAGAGAAAAAATTTTATTAAAAGCCAAGCAACAGAGAGCAGCATTTCAGAGAGTGATAAAGAGAATCAGACAGGTCATAAGCTGATGGTTCGTAGGGCATAGGACAAGATCCGTTTTGCTAGGGTAAGGAGGGGTGGTCCCAAGGACATGGATGGCAATGGGCTGAATCCTGGGTAACCTGGTAGGAGAGTGCCTAGAAGCAGCAGACCTGTTGATGGAAAAGATAGATGTGTTTATTTAAAAGTCATTTGATCCAGACATTGTGAATTTCCAGCCAGAAATCCAAGAATTTGGGAGGCTTGCTGTGATTTGAGGCTGTCTTGGTCTTTTTGGTGATACTCTGTATTTTAAAAACAAAACCCACAACAAACAAACAAACAAACAAACAACACAGACTGTTTTCAGGAAGTGTGGCTTTCGGCCTAGGAAGGTCAACATACTGTAACCTTTTGCCAGGAGCAAAAGTGGTTGTTTAGCCACATCAGAAGCAGGACCAATTTGTTAACCGATGTCTCTCAGCTTGTGGATGTGCAGTGTCTTTCCATGACTGACAGGTCTGTGGAGGCGTTATGTTCTCCTAAATGTAGCACACAAGTAGTCCACGGCAGTTTATCCCACTACGGAGGATGCTATGAAAGATACAGACAGGCTGAGAAACAGCTACTTGACAACCGCATGTCATGCGTGCGCTCACTGATGCTCCGAGGGAACATTACTGGGGTAATTGGTGAATAATTCTGCAGCCTTGTCTTGAAATTGGCAATTGCGTGAAGAGGAATGCTTTTGGGAAGTGTGTGTTGAAGGACTTGAGGGTAACGGGCCATTTTTTTGTGTGTGCAAATTGCTCAAAAGTGATTCAGCAATTGGAATCATAATTCACACACGGAAGACGTAAACCAAACGCAGCCAAATGTTCTCATAATTGTTGGCCGAGTCTAAAATATTCTTGAGTTCATTGGGTTATTCTTGCAAGTTTTTTTCATCACAAAGAAAACAAAACAAAAAAGCCTCACCAATACGTGACAGTCGGTAAATGCCGTCACAGAGTAGGACAAAGTACTGGTTCTGGCAATTAAGTTTATCATTGAGTTAAGTAGTACTAAGTAACGTGGGAGATGGCAAGCGTGGCGAGTGTCAATGCACGGATTCGTATCAGGATGCAGAGGAACAAACACAATGCCTAATGACCTTGGGTTTTCATAGACTGGAGTACGGGGTGGCTGGAGGGAAGCCTTGTGACAGCTGAGTTCTGTCTTCCTCATGGGAGGACACAGGGATAGGAAGGAGGTCCTGTGAGCTAGGGAGAGTGTTCTCATCGCAAAAACCTGGGTGTCAGGCTTCCCAGCCTTCTGAACTGTGAGCAGGAAATGTTTTTGGTTTACGTTGTCCAGGCTCTGGCATTTTGTTACAGGAACTCTGAGTGGACCGACAGACAGGCTTTGCTGAAGTTAGAATTCTCACTGCAAGTCCTCAGGTCTTACACCCAGCAGATACGATTCAGGGCAAAGGCCTTCGGTAACATTATCTGCAGAATCATTGCTCGTATGAGGGCTTCCCATAGCCTTTAGGCGTGAGGCATTAAATTGGGTCCTGGAGAAGCTATTTTCTTAAAGGAGTAGATTCTTGGTGCTCTAGCTTGCAAGGCTTGCTGGGTTTGTTCACCTGGGTTTTCTTTGGGTGTTAGGTGATGGATCAGTCTGTGGCAAGGGCTAAAAGTACAGTGTTGACAAATGCAGTGAGTACACACTTTAGAGATGACGCCATTTATGTGGGGAAGATGAAAACTTTTGGTCATGTCTCTATTATAACCAGAGTAGAAATAGACATCCTTCTCTGTGCAAGGAAGCCAGCCTCATTGTTTTCTCTTTCTCCCTGATGGTGACCGTGAGGTGATCGTGGATATATTGGCATGGGGCTGAGGATTAGGGGAACCTCTTCATTGTTGGGGAATGTTATTTTCAGGTGTGTTTCTTTTGTTTATGTGGCATTTGTTTAGCTCTGCGAGGCTGTGTTACTGCACTTATCTACAACACCTGATGGTCTAATAAAGGGCTGAATGGCCAATCGTGAGACAGGAGAGAGAGGAATAGGCGGGGCTGGCAGGGTCAACAAGAGGAGAAATCTGGGAGAAAAAAGGGTGGGGGATTGAGAGAGGAAGGAGGAGGGCTTCAGGGACCAACCACTGAGCTCCCCAGCCAGGCAAGGAGTTAGAAGTAAAGAAAGGTATACAGGAATGAAGAAAGATAAAAGCCCCCGAGACTGGAGACAGCTGGGATAATTTAAGTTAAGAAAAGCTGGCAAGAAACAAGCATCCATCATTAGGAATAAGCCTCGTCTGGGAGCTGGGTGGTGGACCCTTCAAAAAGCCAAGAGTAAAAAAAAAATCGCGACTACCCTTCATGACCTCAACTCTCTTCTCTTGACTGTTGGCTGCAGTCCTTGACTCTGGCTTCACTCAGCATCCTGTCCACCCCCTACTCACTGGTCCTTTGAGTGTTCTCTACCCCATTCTTTTTTCTCCTTGTGGGAAAGTGAGAGGCCACGGTATAGTTTCCACCTCGCTAGTCATCAACAGGCTTTCTGCTGCCTCCATGCCGCTTAAGTGGAAGTCTTTCCAAGATGCAGCCATTACCAATCCTGACAGTGCAATGGCACCTGATGTAATGAGAGCCTCCTGCGGAGAGAGATCCAGTTTAAAGGCACACACTGCTAGATGTCGAACACAGGTCCTGCAGTCAATTAATTATCTCATTAATATGGACTGAATTTTCCTTAGCTCACTGGAACTTCATATTCACTTAAAATTTACACTTCTAAATCGGCCTGATCTAGTCTGTACTTATCTGAACTTACAGAAGAACTCATCTTTTAGACAGTAGCTGGAAAGAGATTTATGATTTAAAGTTAAATGAATTCCTTGCCCTCAACATTACGTATAGGATGCGAGCCATCATTGCAATAGTCAGACTAGTATCATTGGGAGTTAGGTAAAAATTCAATTTATGAAAACAGATTATGTTAAGTTTTTGACCAGACAGATATAGGATAGTAATGTAACAGTTAAGAATGTGGGCTCTGGAGTCAAACAGTCTTGGTTTGCATTTGGATGGAAAAACTCACTCACTCACTCACTCACTCACTCACTCACTCACTCACTCACTCATTCATCCCACACACATTTGCTGATAGGCAGTCACTGGAAAGACAGCAGTGAACAAAACTGACATTCTCCTGCCTAATAGTCTCTCAGTGCAAATGGATGTTGTATAAATAGTCCATTCAGATAAATAATAGCCACAGTGGTCATGACACAGAGGATAAAAGTTAATACCACACGAGGGAATAATCCAAGAACTTAATTTATACGGAAGGGTCAGAGGAAGCTGATTTAACGGCTGAAGGGCCTCGGTGGCTGGAGCAGTATGAACAAGGAGGGGTTAGAGTTGGGGGAGGGGAGGAGGGGGCTCCCTGGCCTCTTAGACCTTGTTTTCTTTTAGCACGATGTGGATAACACCATCAGCATCACAAGGGTCACTCCAGGACTAAATGATGCTACGTTGGACTATGCTTAGTGCAGGCTTGACTTCAGCACTTAACACTTCGTAGCTATGCAGCCTAATTGTCCTTTGTGGAAATCCAGGAAGGCCTACAGAGAGCAGAAGACAGTGTCAGATCTCCCGTGGCTGGAGTTACAAATGGTTGAGAGTTGACATGTGTGTGGCGGGAGCCCAGCCTGGGGCCTCTGCAACAGTGGCAATGGTCTGACTGCTGAGTGTCACTATTTTTGTAGACAAAAAATAGTGTGGCCCAGGGTTGAATCCTCCAAAGGGGTTTTAAGCACAGAAGGTACAGCAGAAGGTTCAAGAAGAAAATACATTTTAAAAATGCTATCTTAACTTCTATTTTTGTGTATTTTGGTAGCATCCCAGATATGCACAGTAGTACACTTTATATAAATGTAGAACTTTATATAAATGTATTATATAAATATATAAATGTAGGAAAGGCGTTCACCCATGTGCGCCTTTCCTTAGTCCTGGAAAATGGCATTTTGAAAGGACGACACAGACAATGAAAAGCTGCTGTTTAAATAGTGACCTTTCATCAAGGACACCATGAGAACTCACTGGGACTCATGCGGGCTCACAGAGATCAGAGAGTCTATAGAGGTCTCACGTAGGCCCTCTGCATATATGTTATGGCTGAATTGGTCTGTGTTCTCGTGGGATTCCTAACAGTGAGCAGGGACTGCCTCTGGTTCTTTTGCTTACGTGTGGAACTCTTTTCCTCCTACTGGCTAGGCCTCATCAGGCCTTGATGTGATGGTATGTGCTTGGTCTTATTGTAATTTTGTTATGCCTTGTTTGGTTGATGTTCCTGAGAGGCCTGCTCTTTTCTGAGGGGAGACAGAGGAGGGGCGGCTGGGGTAGGGATGGAGGGGAGATGAAGGCAGAGAGGTTTGGGGGATGGGAGAGGGAAGCTTCAGTCCTGATGTACTGTATAAGAGAAGAATAAAAATATAGTTGACCATTGATAATGAATCTCAATTTACTGGTGAAGTGTAAGTTGGTGTTGTCTATGTGAGATAGGCCTCCAAATCCTTAAAACGATGTTACTTTTGACACAGCCATGTTGGAGACATTGCTGGATGGTCAGAGGCTGCAGAGTACCCACGACCTAGCAGCTTACTTCATTAGCTCATGAGCAATGTGGAGCTCACTCCCCAGCAAGGAAGGGTTCCTGCTCTCTACATGTCCTTATCTGGAGACTGTCCCTGGACCTGGAGGACTGACCTTATCTAAAATATGTCCTTCAACCGGACGCCTGTCCCTAAACCAGACGCCTGACTCAGCTTTGTCTTGACCCTCGGCACAGATCCCTGCTGAGATGACCTGTGCTGGGGCTCTGCTATCGGAGCCCACTGCCACACACTAAGCCTTGTGATAGGCGCGTGCCGCTGAATGCAGACGAGGGTTTGACTCCAGGCTCCCCAACCCTGCAGATTCCTTACAGTCTGGGATGAAATTGAGCTGACCCTGTTTGTGCTCATGGGCCGCCAAAGCTTTCTGTCCCCCCCCATCTGCCTCTTCCCCCTCTCGACCTGGTAGCGAACAGGCGGAGGGGGAAAGAGCCCCCCCCCAGCCAGTTCTTTTTCAGGAGTCATCCCTAAGAATAGAATACATCTTTATGATGGAGTATTATGTAGGCGGTTAGGACTGCTAGGATTGTGGGAACCTTGGAGATGGAATAAATGCATTTTGTAGGAGAAGATGAGCACAAAGCTTCTGTGGGTCCTGGAGTAAAATATTATGGAACAGAGAGGGTGGTGCAGTTTGGGTGACAAGGGGTGGATTTGAACTTGTGATGATTTATCCTGAGATGTGAGGAACTGTAGATTCTGGTTAACGGAGACGTGAGAATTTTTGGGTTCCGGTTAACTGAAATGAGAGGGATTGTGGATTCTGGTTAACTGAGATGCGCTGAGAGCAGAAATGGGGGAAACTGTGGATTCAGGTTAACTGAGATGCGAGGAACTGTGGATTCCGGTTAACTGAAATTAGAGGGAAGCCTGGATTCTGGTTAACTGGGATGTGTTATATCTAGATAGCTTGGGGAGTTTATTCCTTACCTGTTTACCTGACAGGGCTTTGTAGGATGTTTGTGTTGTCACCTTGCCAGGATCTAGAGTCACCTAGGGGACAGGTCTCCAGGGATATCTGTAGGAGTTAGTTAGTTAGGTTGGGCTCTGGGCAAGCCTGTGGGGAATGATTGGGGTTACTTGATGTGAGAAGAATCATCTTAATTGTGGGCAGGATCGTTCCCTGGGCAGGGATTCTAGGCTATGTAAAATGGAGAATGTGAGCTGAACTAACAAGCTTGTAAGCATGCTTTCATCCCCTCTTCCTCCTGTGGATGCAATGTGGGCAGCTGCCTGACCCCACCCCACCCATGACGGATGTGCTTTGGACAGTGAGCTAAAATAAACCACCATCATCTTCTTCTTGTACCTTTTCTTCTTCTTCCTCTTCTTCTTCTTCTTCTTCTTCTTCTTCTTCTTCTTCTTCTTCTTCTTCTTCTTCTTCTTCTTCTTCCTCTTCCTCTTCCTCTTCCTCTTCCTCTTCTTCCTCTTCCTCTTCTTCTTCTTCTTCTTCATTTATTCATATTTTATGTGCAAGAGTATTTGCCTGTATTCATGTATGTGCACCACATGCATGCCTGGGGCCCACAGAGACCAGAAGACAGTGTCAGATCTCCTGTGGCTGGAGTTACAAATGGTTGAGAGTTGACATGTGTGTGGCAGGAGCCCAGCCTGGGGCCCTCAACAGTGGCAATGGTCTGACTGCTGAGTGTCACTCTAGTCCTGTCCTTCTTCATAGAAGTTGCTTTTGTCTGGGAATTTTATCACGGCAACGAGAGAAGAAAAAAAGACACTGAGGAAGTGATCAGAACTCCCCAGCAAGATCATCACAAAGGGAGACAGAGCGAAGGGACTACAGGAATTCTTTCTGTTGTGATAATATTCACTTATTCCTGGAGGCTTCCAGACTTGCCTAACAGAACACACCCACACCTTGCTATCTGTCTTAGGGTTTCCCTCGAAGGGAATGGATACCCATGACCATAGCCTGCTTGCCATGAACCACATTTGAGCATGTCAACATTGGCCATGAGTGCCCTTAATAGGCTGAGCCGGCTCAATGATCCCAGGTCTGCATGAATTCTTAGAGAAAGGTTTACAATACATGTTCTCTTGGGCCTCTGAGAGGCTTTGTCGCCTCCAGGAGATGGTGTGTCCCGGAGGCCACAGATTTCTCTCAACAGAAGAAAGAGCTGCTGGCAGACACAAAGACAGCAGTGTTTTAAGGAGGGTTTCCTTGGGCAGAGCTAAGGGCTTGTTTGGAAAAGAACGCATATTCAATGATGGAAGGGTCTGTGGAGTAATGCTGGAGCAAACAGGAGAACGGTGGCTGTGGGGCCCGGGGGGATGAGACTGGGATGAATTTAAGAGCTTTTGTGTGTCCCCTATAGGCAGTGATTTCCCTTCTGTTCCTTCTTTTCTTTCTACTTTTGTCCGTGGGATAATAAGACAGCTAGGCACCGTAGTAGCGAGACTGGCTCAAGACACTGCCCAAGGCCAGATAATTGGGCACGCCGTGTACTGAATTATGAGTGAGCTTATCTTTGCACTTTATGGCACTGGACTTCAGAACTCTCCTTTATTCTGAAAAGACTCCGAGCCACCAAAAGGCTATTTCATTCATTATCATAATAGTATCAGTAGCAGAATCGAATCATATGTAGTTGGCTCTCTAAAATTAATATAAAATTACTTCATGGGCTACTTGGGTGGTACCTAATGGCTTCAATTGTCCTTATGGGAAGACAAGTGGATGGGGCCTTAATTTTGCCAGTGTGGATAGAGTGAAAAAAAAAATTAAAGTGAAGATTGTTTAACACTACAGGTAAAATTGAGGGATTAATAAAAAAGGACTACAGGAGGGCTTGGCTAAAAGAGACCTCCCGAAATGTCACCTCTCATCTGTGTTCTGTCTGTGCTGTGCTGTCATCTCTTAGTTCTTGTAGTCTTCACAGATAGACTGCACAGCAGGGTTACTGTGTGTTTAGCTATGCGTGACCCTTACAGAAAGGACGTAACCATGGAGGTCTGTGTCAGGTCCTTTGGGTGTGTATTATGGCTTCCGGTTTAGTGTTTCTGTGGGATTCCTGAGTGTGTGAAGTAGTGGGTGGGTCTTCAATTCTTGTGCCTTTGCTTGGACAGGCTCTTTTCCTTCTGTTTGTCTTGTCCGACTCCAATGTGTTAGTTTTTGTTTTATCTTACTGTGTTTTATTTTGTTATCTTTTACTGTCATCCCTTAAAAGCCTATTGGTTTTCTAAAGAGAGCCAGAAAGGGAGTGAATCCAGGTGGGAGGGGGGGAGGGAGGGGGTGAGTGGGAGGAGTAGAGGGGAGAAAATTGTCACCAGGATATATTTCGAGAAAAACATATTTTCAATAAAAGGGGAAAAAAAAAGATTATACAGAGAACATGCATTCTGATGATGTAAGTAACACACAGTCCCTGTGAAGGATCTGGAAAGTACGGGAAGATGAAAAGAACCACAGTGTTTCATTTAATGATACAAATGATGTGCTCAACTCTGGAGTCCCTCCTGGAGGTCGTCTTTACTATGAGGCAGGTGTGTTTTGTTCACCTCAATTTGTCTCAGACGTACTTACAGGGAATACACATAGTGGTATTTTTTCCCCTCTTCCTTTTGTGCTATGAACACAAGCTTCAGATTGTGTGGCGTTATGCATTCTTGGTTTTGTTGAGTAGTGTCTCTTGGAGACATTAATGCTCCGGCATACAGATCTGTCTCTTATTGTCCATTTTTTGTGGGTTCTACAGTTCAGGAAAACCTTTGTTTAAAAGCTGTTATGTGAACAGAAGTTTACACTGATTTAATCACCTCTCCCCCTTTTGTTCTTATTGTAAATCACATAGTGATAATCATCACCATCTCTGTGCATGTCTCTGCACATGCGTGGATGGTTTTCAAGGGGAAATAGCTGCACAGTTGAGTTGTTGGGTCAGACTGTGTTTATTTGCTTTGGTCGAGAAGAGATTAACACCAAGGTTTTGTCCATGCTTGGCAAGTTCTCTATATGGAGCACTTTGCACCCACGGCCCTGTTTTCACTAAAACCCATCCTTGTCCACCCACGAACACTTGAAGATGTTAATACTTTTGGTACAGATCTGCTTTACATGAGGACCTGCTGAGATGAAGGGCATATGCTTCCCATAGCTCTCTGTAGTCTATTCAGTGGACACATTGCGTTTTTATTAGGAGGAGACAGAAGCCAATGAGATGACTACAGCACTTCTTAAATGAGATGATTGCATCACATCCTAAGTGAACCGTGTTTTGTTGTTGAAAAAGATCACAGCCACTGGAGAACTCATTTTCCTAATAAAATTTTTATTAAATGGTGGGCTGTGTACACTAAGGATGAACCCTCTCATGGCCTCATGTGGGAGGTGCAGCTGTGGAGGTGAGGGTCGGTGGGTCCTTTGGAATCCTGAATGAGGCTGGTAGGATGTGACCCCGCCCTAAGAGCTACCATTCCATCCCCCTCTGCTTTCCCCCAGGAGTATTTAGGCACCTTGGTTGTGTTGTGACTGCAAACACTGGCTGTCACTAAGTGTCCTGGAGGTTTCGTTTGGCATCTTGTGGATTGCCACATGCAGGTCATGGCAACGTTTGTTGACCAGCTCAGGGCTGCTGGATGACTTGTGTATGCATGAATGAGTCAAGTACCGGTGGTTGGTGGTTGAGTAGTCTCTTCCTCCTCCTTTATCTTCTCTTCTTCCTCCTCCCCTTTTTCTTCCTCCTCTTTTGAGATAGGATCTCATGTAGCCTTGGCTGGCCTTCAAGTTGCTAAGTGGCCAATGTTACTCTTAAAGTCCTGATACTATTGCCTCCAACTCCCAAGTGCTACGATGCCTGGCTATCTACCCTCCTCTCCTTCTCTCCCTCCCTCCCTCCTGCTTCCCTCCCTCCTACCTCCCTCCCTCCTGCCTCCCTTCCTCCTCTCCCTCCCTCCCTCCTTTCTTTCATTCCTGGGCCCTGCCACTGAGCAGCCACATCATTTTTCTCATATAATAACGTTAAGACCCATTTGTCTGGTAAGATATAGGGGTTTTCTATGTTGTACAGGTTGGGCTCACTCTCCTGATCCTCCTGCCTCAGCTTCTTGAGTGCTTGGATTACAGCTGTTGGCCATGGTACCCAGCTCCAAAGCCCAATTCTTCAATGCCTCCTCTCTCCACCATGGTCTCAAGAGTGTGTGCATCATTATTTCTTGGGCTGCCTCTTGCTTCCTGTTCAACTTTGAGAACAAGACACAGCCCATTCATGCTAACATTTCCTATGCATTTGAAATACAAAGGAAACTTCCATCTGAGATATCTTAGCGCAGCCTCGGATGACAGACTATTTAACACTCCTTTTAATGCTTTGTCTTTTGGGGAAACTCCACCAGGAAACTGCCAGTCATCCCGTGGAATTCCCAGTCACCCGGGAACAGCTGAACCATTACCGGAATGTGGCTGAAAATGTCCAAAGTGAACTTGCAGCAAGTTTGGTCAAATTTGAATGTGCTCAGTCTGAGGTGAGACGCCGTACACATTTCATGACTCAGAAGGGCATTCTAGCCTCTTCCAAAGGGAAACAGATGGCTGAGGATTAGAAACAGGATAGTAAGCAAGGGATTTCAACCTATTGACAGAGCTTTGACTTACTTTCTTGTGGTATAACATCTCCAACTCCATCCAGGCTTTCAGATTTCATGAAGTCTGTATAACCTGGGGACACCTGGGGACTTTAATTTAAAGTTGCATGGGCCTCGGGGAACTTGAAGCCTCCTTCAGAATGTCTTCCTTTAGTATGTTTGTATTCCAGAGCTCTTAGAAGGATTTCTGAATCCTCTTCATGTGGGAGTTCTGATTGTCTGGGCAGATTCTAAGATCTAGTCTATTACGTTTCCAAGCCTCTCTGGACTGGTTCTCCTCCCCATGCTGTGGCTGTGAGGGGTCTAGACTGGGCTGGGAGAGAACTAGCAGTGTCCGTGAAGAGTGCCAGGGACTTGTAAACATGTGTGTGACCCTGCATGCATGCACATTCCCAGTTCCAAAGAGCCGCATGTGTGAAGATGGTCCCACAGAAGGGACCAGACATTCTTGGTCAGTAGGATGCTAACACCCTCCAGCATTTTGATGCTTCAGAACCCATAGAAGTCCAAAAGGTCCCTTTGTGTAATTTCCCTTTGTTGCCATATTTCCCCCAGGAATCTGAGTATTATTATTATTATTATTATTATTATTTACCACCTACAAATGGGAGAAATAATACAGTGATATCCTGAACATCTGGATTTACTTGAGAAACAGTTGTGGCTGTGAAATCACAGTGTGGCTTGGAGGTTCCCTAATCATTGTAACTCAGCACTCAATGTAGCAGTACGAACAGAGAAAATGGGTTCCCAGTGTGAAATATTTTGTTGCTTTCTGTAATATCCACCACAAATGTTGCCTAAATAGTGTGAAATCAACTTAAGACATTGCTCATTTATTTTATTTTATTTTTTGTGGTTTTTTTTTGTCTATGTGCTGGGCATTGAATTCAAGGTCTCTCACACACGATACAATTAATGACTCTCCCATGAGGGTATCACACCAGCCTTCAACTGCTTTTTAAAAAAGGGAGACTATGACTGTTATTTAGGAATTTATCCAACCATAATTTCCAATTTGCTAACACAGATCCAAAAGTCAAGAAAGAGAAAATGAAATTGGACTAGGTCATGAATGAAAGGTGAAATTTTAAGTTCTGATTTTGGCTCTTTGGGTAGGTACTTCCAATGGCACATTGTTAAATCCCTATGATCCCCCTCCTCCCCATCTCTTCACATTAGCTTCGAGACCTCCGCTCCAAGCTTCTCTCTAAAGAAGTTTGCTGCCAAGAGCTGAAGGCTGAAGTGGAGAGCTACAAAGAAAACAGTGCCAGAAAATCATCTCTCCTTGTCTCTCTGAGGGGCAGAGTGCAGGAGCTCCAGGAGGAATCGGCGGCACTTTCTGCTTCAAAAATCAGAACAGAGACCTCTGCTCATACCACGATGAAGGAGAACCAGGAACTAATAAAGAAAGTCCTGGAACTGGATGAGAAATTGCGGTAAGAAGGTGGGAAGTGTTTCCCTGTTTGTTAGTGGCCGTTCAGATCTCAGATCTCGTTAGGTTCAGATCTCAGCCTCTTCCTCCTCCTCTTCCTTCTCCTCTTCCTCCTCCTCTTCCTCTTCATCCTCCTTCTTTTTTGGTAGGACTATTAAAATTTTATTAATGCTTTTTGAGATCTTATTGTCCTGTCTAAACTATGGTGTTTCTTTTAACTATTCATGGCTTATGTGATTTATTCTTTTTTTTTATTATTTAAATTTGAAACAATCCCAGTTCCTGCACCCTCCTGTCCTCCCCTGTTCCCATCACCAATCCCCATCCTATTCCCTTTCTGCTCCCAAGAGAGGGTGAGGCCTTCCATGGGGACTCTTCAAAGTCTGTCATTTGGAGCAGGGTCCAGGCTCTGATCCATGTGTCTGGGCTGAGGGAACATCCCTCTATGTGGCCTGGGCTCCCAAAGTCCATTTGTATACTAGGGATAAATACTGATCCACTACCAGAGGCCCCATAGACTGCCCAGTCCTTCCAACTAACACCACATTCAGGGAATCTGATATGCTGGTTTCTCAGCTATCAGAATGGAGTTCATGAGCTCCCCCTTGTTCAGGTCAGCTGACTCTGTGGGTTTCTCCAGCCTGGTCTTGACCCCTTTGCTCATCACTCCTCCCTCTCTGTAACTGGATTCCAAGAGTTTGGCTCAGTGTTTAGCTGTGTGTGTCTGCTTCTGCTTCCATCAGGCTGGTGTTGAATTCATAATCCTCCTTCCTTTTCTTCCCGAGAGCTTGGATTACAGGGGTTCTTAAATATTTTTAAGAACCCACGTCTCCAGTTTATCTGCCCCACTGAAATTCCTTGGTATGACCACATGTGTTGACTCAGGGCTGGTTACGTGAACCAGTTACGGCTGGTCCGTGAACCACTTTCTTCTCTTGGTTTCTAGAACATTACACACAACTAGTTTATCTCTTACATGTCTCTTTTTGTGTTTTTTTTTTCTCTTCCTCTTGGCTTTCAAATATTGGGGTACCTTTCTTCTTATTTCTGTGTTGTTTAACCCCCTGTCTTTTAAGTATGATCTAGATGCAGGTGATATTGCAACTCTGTGTCTAGCTTGAATCTCCTTTCAACACAAGGAACACAAACCTGGACATCTTCATGTTGATGCCCAGCAGACATTTCAACTTTATGTGTCTGAAACTGGAGTCTGAGGTTCCCACCGTAGCTTTCTGTACTCCTTTAATGTGGTGATGATTTCATTCTTCTAGCCATGAAAACATCATGTATCACCCACGGCTCTCTTTGTGTTTCGTATTCTTCTCTACTTAGCAAATGCATTCACAACTATCTTAAAATAAAACTCAATATTAACCATTCCACATTTGTTACTTCAGTAACACTGTCCTCTCGTCCGGATATATTGTAACAAGTACGCACAACCTCAGGGCCCCACTCCTGGTACAAGTTTATTCTTTGAGTAATTTAGGATGCTATTACAGTATCACACGGCTTAGCCAACAGAAATTTATTTCTCATAGTTCCGAACGATGGGAAGTTCATGATTTAGGTGCTGGCCGCTTCATTTTATGGTAAGGGCTAACTTCTTGTTTGAAGATGAATTTCTTTTTGTTTCCTCTCATGGCAGAGAAAGAGGGATAGCTTCTCTCTTGTTTCCTCCTCAAACATACTAATCTTCGTAAGGATTCATATTCATTACTTAATAATTATCTCCTGGAAGCCTCAAGTATACATGCTATCTCAATGGAGGCTGAGTAATTCAACATGTGGGGCACAGAAACGTCCAGCTCAAACGCTTTTCCTTCCTTCTGTCAGTGTGCAGCGCCCGCCAGAATGAGCTTGTCGAAGTAACAATAGACCATGTCAGTGTCCGGCTAAGACTTCTCCAGTGACTTCTCTCCTTACCTAGGGTAAAGGCCTATTGTTTTTACAACCAAAAAGGCGCACACACACCTGCTGATAGTACTCTTCTCTCCCTTATTCTTTTGGTTCCAGGCCACTGGCTTCTTTGCTCCTTTTTGAACTGGACAGACATGATCCTACCTCAGGCCCTATGCACCTGCCCATCCCTTTGTCTTCAAGGCTCTTCTGTAGATAGCATGGCTCTGTTTGATCTAGGCACTCACTTGGAAGGTCCTGTGCATTGGGTCCTTCCATGAGTGCTGTCTAAAATCTGCTCACTCTCTTTTCTCTTTGATCATTTCCTTCCAGTCTTTACATAACAATACCATTCACTTTACATGGTAAAGTCTTTACCATGATCTTTACATGATCAGTCTTTCCAACTAGAACATGAGCTCCATAGGGCAAAGATTCTTTTCTATTTTGTTTACACCTGCATCTTTCACACCTTGTTAGGATCCGGTGCAGTTATGGTCATTAATGGTCTACTAGATAAATGCATAATACAAATATCATATACTTATTGTGAAAACACCCTTTCAATGCAGACATTCTCAAGAAGAAATTGAAATTACTCAAAACCTTTGCTTCTAGGAAATCTTAATAACATTTTTGAATAGACAGATCATTTTGCCCAAATTGCACTATGGAATATAGACTTTTACTGAAATACATTGTTGATGTTTTAAAATGTTATTTAATTCATCATCTTTGTTTGTTTGTTTTGTTTTGTTTTTTTTGTTTTTTTGAGACTGTCCTGGAACTTCCAGCCTCGAACTCATCGAGATCCACCTGCCTCTGTCTCCCAAGTGCTGGGATTTAAGGTGTGCACCACCACCGCCCAGCCTAGTTCATCCTCTTCATGGCATTTTGTATTCCACTTCTAAAATAGCTTAACAGGGATCTGGAGAGATGGCTCAGCAGTTAGGACCACTTCTCTTTCAGCAAAGCAGGTTTGGTTCCCAGCACCCACATGGCAGCTCACAATTGTCTGTTTATAACTCCACTTCCGGAGGATCCAGCACCCTCTTCTGAGATTGATGGGTACCAGATACACATGTGGCACACATATACATGCAAGGAGGGAAACACTCATGCACATAAAATATGAATACATCTTAAAGCTTCATTTACTCAAAACTAGTTCCTTGGTTCTTTCCTATAAATACTTAGATTAGTTTCATTACAAAGTGTACTATAAAACAATCTGAAGGTGACATCTGCAGACACTCGTATTTTTACACTTTATATGATTATTTCCTTAGCATAGATTCTTGGAACTTGGTTGGGTCAGTTAAGAAGCAAATAGCTATGGACATAGTTTAATGACCTTTGCAATAGAGCTGTGATGTTGAAATCTTGTGTTCAGTGTGTGGGGTCACGTAGGCAGATCTGTCAGAGCCATGACAGGCATTGTGCTTTTCATACGTGCAGAAACTACAGATAGACCATGTGCTTTTTATACATGCAGAAACTACAGATAGACCAACACTAGTCATTTATTAATGCACTTTCCTAAATGGAAATATGATATGCCTTTGAGTACATGCAATTACGTGCTTTGTTAATCTTTGAATAGAGTCAAAAATTTTGCAGTAAACACCTAACGTGGGAAAAAGAAAGCAATAATCATGATTATTGTCTGGAATACCGAAAAATGATACCAAATTACTGGGATGATTCTAATTTGCCTTAAAAGTATGTCTGTTTTTTGATGACATTTCTGAGCATGTAAAGTATCAGGGGTGCACTGGGCTATTTCAACAAACCTATTGGAGACCGAATACCTGACATTTCCTTGACTTGTCAATCTCCACACATTGCTAATATGCTAAAGATTCTCTCTGCGTGGCTGCTCATATTGCTTCTTTCTGGTGCTTGAATATTTGTTCTTCCGCTTCAGATATTATCTTTGTATGTATTTATGTATATGTGTCTATCAGTTTCACTTGGCTGAGAACCGTATCGATCACCACATAATGTCCAAAAAGAAGATGAAACTTGGTCTTCTGGCATCCACACAGAGCCGCTATCCTCCCCTTGGAGGTCCCCATGAGAGGCCTCACGGCTTGTGGATTGTGACCACACACGGCAGAGGGTCTGTGTGTGAACTCGTGCTTGCCTTCATGTCTGCAGATCAGTTGAAAACAGGAGGCAAAGACTCTTCTTCCGTTACTAGGTCCAGATACCGTGAAGCCTTTTATCTTCTGCAAACCGTAGGTGCACTGAAGTTGCTTCGGCACCTCTCATTTCCTGCCGGAGGTTAGCTGCCAATCATTTGTACTGGGACGCTGAAAGGGGTAGTTATTCCCCATGGAGAACTTTAGTTCTGACTTGGTTTGATGAATGTTGTCTGCTGTATTGTTAAATCTTGATTTATTTGTTATTTTATTGATAGAAACTGCTTAAAGTTATTATTATTATTATTATTATTATTATTATTATTATTATTATTATTGTTTTGATAGGAACTGCTTAAAGGAAAATGAGGAGTCTAAGAAACAAGGCTTAGAGAATCTCCGGAGACATGAGGAATTTCGGACTGAGCTTTGTGACTGCTGGAGTCTAGACAAGAAGCACGAGGGAGCATCTGATGAAGATTTGATTTTAAAGGTATTTGCATGCACTATACACACAGGGTCATGTAGTTCCTGTCCTACAACCACTCTCAAACAATCACTCAGAGGCTTCCTATATAATTACAAATGCTCTGCCACTAGCTCAGGCTGATTACTAACTAGCTCTTAAACTTTAAGTTAATCCACATTCCTTATTTACACTCCGCCACGTGGTGGCACCTTTACTAGCATGGCACATTCATCTGCTCCCTCTGTGACTGCCTGGGGACTTCCCGACTCTGCCCTTCCTCTTCCCAGCATTCACTCTGTGTCAGGCTGTCTCACCCAATCTCTGCCTGCCCAGCTATTGGCCAATCAGCCTTTTATTAACAATGAGAGCAATGTACGCTTACAAAGATTGTTCCATAGCAGGGTTGGTCCCACGTGACAGGAAAGGGAAGTGTGGTGGTTGTCTCTAGGGGTGGCAGGAGACTGAAACAGTAGTCCAAAGGAAGCGTTAATTAATGGTGTAGACCAGGATAGACCACATCACCCTATTAGCTTCGATACTGGAATCCTCACTAGTCTTGTTTTCGATTAGTGTCTGAAAGGGATTAATTATTTTGTCTAAACTGCATCTAGACATTCAAATATAATTAACTGCTGCAATGACGTGTTTCTGCATGGAGCTTTTCTTTTAGTAACACACACACACACAAACAAAATCAGATATGTGAAACATTAATGTCTTAATTTCATTAATGCCTTTAAATGAACACGCGTAGCATTAGATTTCATTATGCATTTTTCAAATAAAGTGTTTTCTTGTGGCTTCTCCTCCTCCCTTCTGTTTCTCCCCATGTTCCCATCCTATCCTGTATCCTTCAAAGATGGGGCTTTGAACAGGGCTAGAGGACACATGTGACACGAAGTGGAAAGATGCGGCCATAGGTTGTACTTTTGTTTCTGCCCAGCTACTGTCCTCTTTGTGTATTTAATAAAACACCCCCCCCCCCCGACTCTGTCATTTTGGGCGTAGGCAGTGAGTAAAAAGATGGACATACTTCTAAAGTACTTTTACCTTTTACACTAGAACTAATAAAATCTTATCCTTTGGCACATTGCTATTAAAGGCAGAGCTTGGTAATTCTAATGCAACACTCGCCTTGATACATAGTGATTCATTCAGGTGTCTGTTCCTTCATAAACATTTTGCGTCCTGACAGGTATTCGTACAGACACTCTTAAAAGTGTCAGCTCCTACAGAGTCCTCTGCAAGTGGATTCATTTTGATTTAGCCAGGGACCCTCATGGGTGTCAAACGTTCCTACTCCTCCTAGTTAATATAGGACTAAGAGATCACATGCAGCAGTGTACTTTTTGGTGTGGTTTGGGGGACTCATTTGTTTCGTAAGCCAAGTGGTGAGCAGAGCAAAAGAGAACTTAGAAATTCTACCTTTGGGGATGAATCCCTTCCCGCCACTAGTGCCAACCTAAGCATATATCAGGAGGATTTCTGCTAAGCATGCCACTTTATTTTCTCTATTCCCAACGCTTTGCTCCTTATCTACCAGGAGAGCCCATCCCTCCTGAAATCAGCCAGCTTGTGCAAATGGTGGATGATTCCCGTGGATGGCAGAGTCCACTCCTCAGCCAGATCTTACTTATACTCTTGGCCACTGTCCTGCTGTCCTGCTGCTCTGCTCATCGCACAGCTAGGTATCAGACAGCTCTGAAGAACACCCCCGCAACACACACACACACACACACACACACACACACACACACACACCAGTTCTATGAGTATTCATTCTAGCCAGTCCTAAATCACATTACTCTATTTTACCCATTGCTTCCTACAGAAGCCACAAGGAAGTCACTTGTCCATATTTCCTTGTCCCCCTTCCTCCTCAGTGGCCCCAGGGATTCTCCAAGTGACCCTTGCAACAAGGACACGTATAATGAATAATCTTTTTTTTTTTCAAAACATTTAATTGTGTGTGTGTGTGTGTGTGTGTGTGTGTGTGTGTTACACATTTGAGCACAGGTGCTACTGGAGGCCAGAGGTGTCAGATTCCTTAGAGATGGAGCCATAGGTGGTTGTGAGCTGCCTGACATAGGTGCTAGGAACTGAATTTGGATCCTCTGCAAGAGTAGTCCATACTCGCCAGGCATTGGTAGCGCACTCGGGAGGCAGAGGTGAGTGGCAGCACTCGGGAGGCAGAGGTGGGTGAGCTCTGTGAGTTCAAGGGCAGCCTGGTCTGCAGAGTGAGTTCCAGGGTCCAAAACAATCCAGAGAAACCCAGTCTTGAAAAAACAAAAACAAACAAACAAACAAGAGTAGTCCACACTTTTAATCCCTGGGCCATCTCTCCAGCCCTGAATGATTTTTCCAATGCAATGTCCTTTCCAATAGTAGTGCCCTTTTAGGCCTCACCAACCCAGAAAGTGGCAGGAGGTGAAGAAGGTGGGGGAGTGGAGGGGGTGGGAGGCTATGTTTTAAAACAGGAGCTACCCCAGCTGGAGCAGGCACTTTTCTTTAAAAATGTCACACGTTGATAGGAAATCTTGTACCTACTAAGTGTTCCTATGAGAAACAGAAGAAATCCATGCTATCGAAGCCTTTCCCATGCCCCTAGAAACACACAATAAAGAACAAGGAGCATTCTTAAGAAACAGATTTTAGTCTGAGTTGTGCGTATATGTGTATGCATGTATGTGGGACTATGTGCTCATGTGCTTGGAGTCCAGAAGATGGTATCGGAGGCCCTGGAGCTGGAGTGATAGGTAATTATGAGCTGTTTGATTTGGGTTCTGGGATCCAAACTTGGGTCCTCTGGAAGATCAGTACTACTGATCCATTTCTTCAGTGTCTCCCATATAGACAGGGTCTCAGTATGTCTCCCCAGATGGCCCGGAGCTCTCTGTATAGATAAGATGACCTTGAACTCAAAGAGATCTACCTACTTTTACTTCCATGTTCTGGGATTTAAGACGCGTCACTACACCCGGCCAGGAAGCATTCTTAATAATTTCCTCGATATTCATGCATACACGTCGCCAGTGTTTGCTGAGTGTATATTACACGCTGGGCACTCTTCTGGGGATGTGGCAGTGAATGACACCAGACTAATTAATTCTACGCCCTTGGGGAAACACCCTTCTTTCAATGTTACGGGGTTGAGATGGTACCAAGGTGAGTAACTGTATCACCACCCTATCTGGGGAAAGGTTCTTCAAAGAAAATCACCTTGTGATGCAGGGTTAGGGAATAAAGGATGCCAGAGGTATGGGAAGCTGGCTTAGACAGCCTGGGGCGTGACGTAGATGGATGCTGGGAAGTGAGTGCAGGGACATGAGGAAGTGTTCAAGAGCGAGGGACAAAACTGAGTTGTGAAATGGTACCAAGTGCAGGGACTGTGAGCTGTGTCGCTTCCATCGGTGGTTAAAATGCAGACACTGACCATACACACTGTCTGGGGTTTCAAGTCCTGTTACAGGCGTTGTCATGGCCCTACAGAGTGAGCTTATCTGTATGGCTAGTGAGGCTTGCAAATGCTTCCAGGGAACTTTTCTCAATACACAGCATGGAAAGCAGAAAGCCCTGTGAACGCTAACCCCCACGGCAATTGTTTTTTAGCACGCTTCATAGGATGCTCACAATTACTTAGGACGTTAGTCACAAACACATCTGCTCTGCCTTCTTTGCAGTGCCCACTGCCTCCCCACTGCAAGCCAGCACCTTGTACTCAGTAGGTGCAATTGGATGTGGGCTGAGGACGGCTCTCTTGGTCACTGACCTTTGCCACCCCCCTAGCCTATCATGTCACCTCCAGCACCCTTCACTCAATCTAAGCTTACTCACCTCCCATCATCCTTGCCTTGTGGCCTCCTTCGAATAATTTTAATTTGACCGCCGGGTCTGCAAATAGTGGCGTCTAGAGAATGCCTTGGAAAATGTGACTCTTTGTATCTGTTGTTTTCATTGTTTTGTTAAGTTCACAACCTCATTAGGCTATAGATTGTGAGTTGCTTGGAGAAAGTGGGTGGAATTGTCTGCGTACGTTTTCCTTTTTAAAAGCGCAGCGTTAATGTCTTTCTCTTCAGCTTAGAGAGCTGTGCAAAGAATACACATTCCTGAAAGGACAAATCATGACTCTTGAAGAGACTATAAATGTCCATGAGATGGAGGCAAAAGCTAACAGAGAAACGATCTCAAGGCTGGCGGCGGAAGTCAGCAGGGAGCAGAAAAGAGCTGCCTCTTGGGCCAAGGAGAAAGACAAGCTGAATCAGGTACAGTGTGCCGGAGGAGGTGCCCCTGTGCCCGGCTCACAGAGCAGACATGGGGGAGCAGATGTCTGTGAGCGCCCTGAATCTATGGGCTACTGTTTCAAAGGGCTGCTCTCTGCAGGAGGGGTGGAGGCTTTGTGGGGATAAGCGATCCACATAGGGTGTTTGATATTTGATATATACTTTTTATACATACTAGATACATATTTGTAATTGCAAAAAAAGAAATACAGAGTGCTTTAAGGGATTTGTTAAGGGATGGCTTGCTTTGATTAGATAATAATGATGATTTTCATATTCAAGTCGTAGATTTTGAGCAAATAGGTAATGAGTTTAAAAGATTCAAAATTCTAATTGTACAAAAGATATTAAATGATGGTCCCCCCCTCTTCCTAGGCAGCCACTTATCCTCTGGGGAAACTTCTTATAATTCCTTTATTTATTTAATTGATTGTGTGTGTGCCTGTGTGTGCTCAGGTGGGGGGGCAGAGGTTGATGATGGGGTTAACAATGGGTGTCTTGCTTCATCTCTCCCCACCTTATTTTTCCTTTTCTTTTAATACGTGAGTCTTTATTGGCCAGTTACTTGAGGGGGAGGAGTTAATGGCACCGATGCCAGGCTGGTAGTTCTTCACGGACTTGTAGATAATGGAGAACTCGCCCAGGTAGTTAGTGGCGGATCATCTCTGGCTTGATCTCCACCTGGTTGAAGGTCTTGCCGTCCCACCATGCTGCCTACCGTCTCGGCCAGGGTGATCTTGTCCCTCAGGTGGGTCTTCACCACCTCGGGCTTCCCCGTGGGCGGCGCCTCCTTCTTGGCCTTTTTCAGGCGCTTGAGTAGGGAGTGCTGCTCCCACCGCCACAGGTCACAGTTCAGGTGTCGCCAGACAGAGGCGCTGTCCAGCTGCATCAGTGGCTCACTGGACCCGCAGAGCTGTGGTCCAGGTCCACGCCCCGGAAGGTGACCTTGCAGAGGTCCGTTTCTTCTTCTACTCCACTTCAGCCATTTTGGTGGCTTCTAGGAAAAGGAAGCGATGGCTGAGTCTGCCTCCACCTTATTTTTTGAAACAGGGTTTCCCACTGAAACAGGAGCTCACAAACTGGTCAAACTGGGTGGCCAGAAGGCTCTCAGAATCCTGTCTTCACCTTTGGGATTATGATGATGTGTTCTCTCCCTCTGTCTTCTCCTCTCCCTTTCTCTGTCTCCCTCTCCTTCCCCCTCTACACCTGGCTTCTTGCGCAGATGTTGGGGATCCAGCTGTAAATCCTCTTGTTTATGCACAAATAATCCAAGCCATCCTAACCTTAAAAGCAAACACAAACACACTAAACAAACTATATATCCTTCTGGAACTGCTCATTGTACATGTATATGTATAATGTACATGAAGACAGCCCCTTGGGTACCACACATATATGTTTATTTTTAGTAAAAGGAGAACACACTGCACACTGCTATCAATAAGGCCATTGTGAAGAATTTCCTCAGTTGCTTCTCTGTTGCTGCGATAGAATGTTCTAACAAAGGCCGTTTGCAGGGGAGAAAGGCTTCATTTTGGCTTACAGTTCCGGAGGGCATATGGTCCACGATGGACAGAAAGCATGGCAGCAGGAGTGAGAGGGCCACCTAATGGTCAGGAAGAGGACTGTCATAGTTCATCCACACACAGGAAGCAGAAAGAGAGGAAACAGGAAGTGGGGCTGCTATAAAACCTCAAGCCCCACCCCCAGTGACATACTTCCTCCAGGAGGGCTCTACTTCTTGCGGGTTCCTGAACCTTCCAACTGGGCATCAGGTGTTCAAACACATGACCCTATGAGGGACATTTTTCCTCAAGCTGCCCCTATCATCTGGTATATAAAATGAAATCCAAGTATATGGGTACAGTAGTAATTCTGAGAGGTGTCAATCAAAGGAAATGGATCCTAATTACAAACTTTTATTTGCGCAGTGAATAGCTTGGTCTTTTCCAACTAGCTAGAAGTTGTTTGAGTGAGAATAAACACTGTTTGTTTAACACTGTAACACTGTATTTTTTTTTTTTTTTTTGAGACAGTTTCTCTGTGGCTTTGGAAGCTGTCCTGCCTCTGCCTCCCGAGTGCTGGCATTAAGGGCATGAGCCACCATCACCTGGCAACACTGTGTAATCTTTTAATTATGTTTTAAGGTATATGATGAAGAAACTCTACATTGAATTAATAATAACCATTCACTTTCAAAAAGCTAAAGTGAGTTAGCACAGCCAGTTAGGACAAGGGCAGTTGCTTTAGTCACAGACTGGGACTTTCTGGTTAGGCAGTTGCTGGCTGTCCCAGAGAGGCTCTGTGAGGGAGGAGGCCCAGTGATCTCCAGGCTGAGAAGAATGACATGGAGTTGGTGTGTGAAGGAGGCACCTTCCTTATCTGTGACATCACTGGGTCTGACAGTGACCCACAGTAATGATAAATACTTTTATTCCACAGTAATGATGGTTATTTCTAATTATTTCCAGTTATCTTCATGAACAAATCCTCTTACCATTGGCTTTAATCCCCCAGCACTTCCTCGCTGGGGAAAAGCTAAGACTGTCATTGTCATCAGCTTCTTGTCTTGAACAGTTTGTGCTGCTAGAACAAAATGCTACAGGCGTGGCTGGGGATTCAGCGCAGTGAGAGCATGTGAGTCTCCCAGTACCACAAAAGAAACAAAACAAAAACAAACAAACAAAAACTATAGGGAAATGAAACAGTAAGTTGGAAATACAAGGTCAGGTGCTGGCACGGCTGAGCTCTGCTAAGGTCCTCTTCTATGCTAATAAATGTAGGCTTTTTTTTTTTTTTTTTTTTTTTTTTTACTGTGCCTCACATGGCAGAGGGAGAGGGAAGAGGAGGAGGCAAGGTAGAGGGAAGGAAAGAGGGAGAGATAGAGGGAGGTAGGGAGGCAGAGAGATAGATCGATAGATGGATAGACAGACAGACAGACAGACAGACAGACAGATAGATATTGGTCTAGCATTTGCTATGTGGTTTCAGGTTAGCCTCAAATGCATAGCAATCGCATTGCCTTAGCTTTCCAAAGGCTTATATAGGCTTATGCCACTATACCTGACTCCAACTCTTTAGTGTAAGGATAGATTTTTTTTTCCTTCTCCAGTTACCTGAGATGTCTGGGGGGTAACAATTATGAGGTCGTTTCTTGCGTTTTGTTTGTGGTACCTGGAATTGAACCTATGACTTCATGCATGTTAGGCAACTGGTCTACCATGAAGCTATATTCTTATCTTATTCTTCTGGATGTTAGCATCCGTCAAATGTTGCCTTGGTTAACTGTCCCCTCGGAGGTGGCAAAGTAATAATTTATACATTTCTAATTCCCCAGTTCTCTGAACGTGTGCATCTGAAGGTCTTTTGAGATGACCCTTGTACTCCTGCTTTTGTCTAACACTTTCTTGCTTTCAGCACACAGGCAATCTCCTAGGCCTACTTGAAATTTTCAGGTTACCAGCCCAAGCCTCCCAATTCCCTAGAGAATTGAGATTCTACCTGTCAAGGAATGGTGCTTGGAGGCCATACTTTATCCTGCAGGCATGCTCACTTCCTATACATACCACAGCGACAGTGCTAATTGCTCAGTGAGATTGTGTGGCTTGTTCTAGTTCATACAGCCATCGTGTGGCTGGGACCTGAACCCACATTGCCACAGAGCTCTGCCTCTGTCAGTCGTCCTCTTTGCATAGTAGCCACAGCATCATCCTGTGTTTGTGTGTGTGTGTGTGTGTGTGTGTGTGTGTGTGTGTGTGTTGGTGGGGATTATTTGTTAGTGGAAGAACCATAATAGGCAGCCATGCAATTTCCTTAGTGCGTGTTAATGTTCACCAAGTGCCTCTGGACATTAGCAGGAAATGAGCAAGAAAGCATGTCAAATACTACCTGAGACAGGAACCCTTTCTTATATAAGTGTCTTGGGAATGGCTCTGGAAACTCATGCACTTTGGCTCCAGGTTCCTGCCAACCTCATAAAAATTGTAAAATAAAAATATGGGCAATAAAAACCCCGAGGGCTTTAATCGAGTGCTCATTCATGGAACTGTTTCTCTGATGATTTACTATCAAAACTACTGCCCAGTGCTTTCACCGGCATGCTAACGGCCTCAGGAAGTCTCCAGCTGCTTTGCAGAGCTTGGATTTTGAGGTAGGAAACTTTGTTCCATTAGGAAAGTCCGGATGTACGGGACAGGCTGAAGTAGTCGCACAGCTGGGGTGCCGTGTCTACAAAATGTGGCTTTATTGCTTTGCTTAGAGACCTTACTAAGAGCCAAGTGTGATGGTGCACACTTTTAATCTCAGCATCCCGGAGGCAGAGGCAGGAGGATCTGTGTGAGTTAGTGGTCAGTCTGATCTCCATATTAAGACCCTGTCTGCAAGGGAAAAGGATCCAGCTGATTTATGGTGTGTGGTGAATATATTATTTGGGGGAACCCTTAACAGTTATTCTGTGTCCCTGGGAATGGAAGAGAGTACGCCTGTTAAGCACATGTGCCCCTCAGCTGCACCACAGATGTCCCAGTGTGTTTTAAAAACTGTCAAAGGTTGCTACGTTTTATCTTTGTTGTCTTAAAAGCAGTCACTTTGCCCAAACACGCCATAACACCTTTCCTAGAGCCTAGATGTTAAATATACACATTGTACTTTGAATTTAACACGTCATATTTTCTTGATTAGAATGAAGAAGCTAGAGGCTGGTACTGTTTTTGGACCCAGACATGCCTAGGTTTGGAATGATGACCCTTTTGGACTATTTATTATCTTTTTTATGCTATGTTCAAGTAGTACGGAGAGCAGAGCCTAACATGGTGGGCAGAGGAATTAAGAAGCAGGCTCTAGTAGCTGCACTAATAGTCTGCTTCTCAGGATCTGGACTCCCCTATTAGGCAAGCCTCAGGGGCCACCTCGAGGGATTGTGCAGCCTCTAGGCAATTTCATGAGAGATTATGTTGATTAGGTTAATTGAGATCAGAAAAGCCACTCTAGAGATGGGTGTCACTATTCCCTAGGCTTGGGTCCTGGACCGTTCACAGGAGAAAGCTAGCTGAGCACATTGGACCACTTGCTTCAAGCCTCCACTCTGCTCACTTCCCCATCATGATGGACCACACCCTTAAACTGTGAGTGGGTTAAAGATACCTTTCCTCTCTTGAGTTGCCCTTGTCAGCTTTGTTGCTTGCTTTCCAGACAGGCTTTCTCTATGTAGCCTTGGCTGTCCTGGAACTCACTCTGTAGACCAGGTTGGCCTTGAACTCAAAGAGATCCACCTGCCTCTGCCTCCCGAGTGCTGGGATTAAGTGTACCTGCCACTACCACCCTGCTATTGCTGGAACTTAGGCTCTGACTCCAGAATCATTTGACTATAAGTCCCTCCCAGGCAAGCAGCTTTACCTTTTGAAGCTCTGGTTTCCTTTATCTGTGGAATAGAGAAACTACTTACGGCCATATCTTATACGTATTTTTAGTATTAAGTTATAGTTACTAATCTCTTGATATCTGTGGGGACTCCAATCCAGGATGCTCCCTGGACAGCAAAAAATTTGTGTATGTTCAAGTCATTATGTAAAACACTATAGTTTAGTATACATAAAGATTATCTATAAGTTACTTCTAATACTTAATATAATCAAAACAGCACACAAACTTCTTACTTAGCAAGACTTTAAGAGGAAAAAAGTCTGCACTTAATTTCATTTCTGCATATGTTTGACATGTTGTTGCTTGGATCCATGTGTGTGGAAGCCACAGCTACAGAGAACAAACTGTAACATCCATGCAGTGTGCCGTGTACATCCGGTACACAAGTTATTTTTGTTTCTCTCTCCTTATGACTCACTCTTACCTAGAGATTAAAATGAACAGAATATTTGAAGAGAAGAGGCAGGCGGAATAGTTCCTGGGAGTGAGAAATGATTAGACATAGATCACTAAGGAAACTAAAGCTATCTAAAACCACATACCATGTTGGAAGAAACCTTCAAGTAATGTCCTACCTGGACCCTAGCTCTCATAGGAAATACGAATTATCATTAGTTACTTATTTTGAGATAAGGTCTCACTATGAGCTAGTTGGGGCTAGACCATGTAGACCAGGCTAGGCTCAAACTCACAGAGATCAACCTGCCTCTGCTTCCCAGGCACTGGGGTTAAAGGCGTGTGCCATGCTTGGCATATTTTATTATTCTGATTTATTGCTATCTTTTGGCAGTTCTGGAGATTGACCCCGGGGCCTTGTGTATGCTAGGCAAGCTTTAAAGACTTGTCTTTAACGTTTCCCATACTACCTGGTGTCTGGCCCCTTTCTTGAGCTCCCCCTGGGGTAGAAAGTTCCATGTCCCTGTAGTTCCAATTGGGGCAGCTCCCCAAAAAGAGAGGAGGTGTTTTACTTCACAGAGCAAACAGAAATGTCTCCTCTCCTCTCTTGTCCTCTACTCCCCTCCTCCCCCCTCCCCTTCCTTATCTTCTTGTCCCCTATTATTCCCTTAACGCCCCTCCTCTCTCGTCTTCCCTCCCCTTCTCTCCCCTCCCCTCCCCCATTCTTCATTTGTCCTTGTTTTTTGTTTGTTTTTTTTTTTTTTCTCACAGTTCTGCAGATTGAACCTATGGCCTCATTCATGGAAGGCACCCCAATCACACACACACACACACACACACACACACACACACACACTTTTTTTTTTAACTTAGAAAAGTAATTATTGGAGATCAGATCTTGTTAAATTGCCCAGGCTGGACATGAATGCATTCCATATCCCACAGGCAAGTCTTGAACCTTCTCAGCCTCCCAAGTAGGTAGGGTTTCAGGCCTGTGCTACCAGACCTAGATGAAATCCCTTTGGCAACATTGTAAAAATTTCTAAGGCATTTCTAAGTCTCTTCCTTTGGCTAAGCAGCCCAAGAGTTTTTTCCCAATTCTCTTTATTTGGACCCTCTTAGTGTTGTCTAAGAGGCCGATGGTTCTAATCTCCAGATGAGGAATTAGCATGGAAACAGACACAATTATAACACCTGCTCTTGAGGTCAAATTTACGGGTGTTCCTGGAACACCAGAGTACAATCAACAACAGTATCACCTGTAGTCCCAGCACTCGGGGAGGCAGAGGCAGGTGGATCGATGTGGGTTTGAGGCCAAACTGGTCTACATTATGAGTTCCAGGGCAGTCAAGGCTACCCAGGGAAGCCCTGTCTCGAAAAACCAACCAAAAAGAAAAACAAAACCAAACCCCACAAACAAACAAACAAACAAACAAACACATAGGCAAGGAATGCTGTATTGAAGAGCAGAGGGCTGTTGATTGTACCCCTGGCCACAAAACAGGAAAAAATTCAATCCTCTTGCTTTTTCGTCCCCCTTTCATTGTATTGACACTGTCAAGGTTTAAATTCTTTTTTTTTTTTTAAATTAAAATTTATTAGATGGTTCATCTTTAGGGTCATTCTAAAAAATTTAAAATCAGAACAGCATTTAAAGATTCCACAGTACAATATTTCTCATTGTGGGTCTGCTCTTAGCCACGATAGAACCCATGGCATTCTGCGGAAAAGGTCCAGTGGGAACTGTCCATGGTACTCCAGGCACAGAATGACCAGCCCAGGGCAATGTTTTCAGCTCTACAGCGCAGGCCAGGAACACAGTGGCTTCTGGGGCAGAGAAATCCACGGTCAGCCAGCACTGAGTTGGCTGATGATGAGGCTTTCAAACTTAAGCTACGTCTGTCCTTTTCAACATACACAATGCTGTCCGGACAGCTCTGATTTGGGAAAGGTCTGTTCATCTGAAGTAGCTCAGCAGGGAAGCATCACTAACATCTGTGGGTATGTGTTAGAGACGAACAAAGCAAATCCTCCTTAACTGCCCTGCAACCTTCCGCTCCCTGGAGGCATCTGCAGGGTAAATGCTCCAGTTCAAGAAAACCTCCCCCTAAAACACAACTTCAGAACTCCCCCCAGTACGATATTCTCTGGGCTGTGGGTTAGGGTCATAACTATTCATTTGTTTTGAGTCAACTCTTCACTTATACCTCTATAGATAGAAACAAGAATTAGTAGAAAAATTAACTAGTGGTGCATAACGTGCAAATCCAAATTTCAAGTGTTAAAAACCACAGCCATAAAATGAAGACTTAATCACCGCATGGAGAGTAAGTGTGGGAAAAAAGATCCACACAAGCTGTATCCATCCTGCTTTAAAAGTTCGTGCACAGGAGATTAATAAAGAAGATCTTGGTCATAGCCACCAGTTGGCTTTACAATAATGTCGGAACAGAAGTTGAAATCACATATCCTTGTGTTCCAAAAATGACCCTACAAATATATTGACAAGGAGTAGTCCTTGTGCCAGGATTGACAGTTTGCTTATGATCACATAGGAGCTTTGTGGTTTGCATGCTAAGTAAGGTTGTCTTGGCTGGAACAATGATGCTTGCAGGAGGGCTATGCTTGGATTTCATGACATTTGCAGAAGTTGTTGGCTGTGGTGATATGCTCTTCTGTAATGAGAGAGAGAGAGAGAGAGAGAGAGAGAGAGAGAGAGAGAGAGAGAGAGAGAGAGAGAGAGAGAGAGAAGCAGGAGGATCAAGGAAAAGTTAAGGGCTCGTCTTGCCCACACTGATCCAAGGTAAGTTAAAGGCTAGCCTGTTTTACATCGTAAGTTCCAGGCCAGCCAGAGTTTCGAAGAAAGATTCTGTCCCAACAAGACAAAACAATAAAAACAATGACACAGGAGTAAGGCCTTCTTACAAAAGTTTGTTGAAACTGGATTGTCAGTGTGTGCCTTGCTCCCTAAGAGATCTTAAGGTGATTTCTTCATATTAAGGATATTTATTTTTAATTTGTATCTGAATGAAACAAGCAACTTTGCTTTCAAAACCTATCATTATTCCTGTGCTGGGAGATAGTTCTACTCATTATTCTGTAAGGTGTAGTGTCAGTCATTGTCATAGAATGTATTCCAACTGAATAATTTTGAATATCTGTCACTTCCATACTTAATAATTTAGCTTATACTTATGTTTTTGGGACCAGAACTATGGTTTTAAAACATGCTTGCAAATTATATTTTGTTATGTATTAAATGAAAAACGTATACCCCAATTGTCCCGGTTTCCACGAGTGTGCCTGCTTGTGGGGAATCACAGTGGGCAGAATTAAGCAAATGACTTTTTAAATTTCTAAAATTAGGTTAGAATTGGAGGAATCAAGCTTCAGCCAGACAAAAACTTTTTCTCACCTGACAAAAACTAATTGTATGTTTAAGAAATAGTTTGATATTAGGCTTATATAAGTCCACAATGTAATTAGCAAGTTCATGATAGGAATCAATTATGTGTATATGCCATCCATGAATGTGTATGTGTTTGTGTGTATCATGCATGGTTGTGTATGTGTTTGTGGGTGTGTGTATATATCATGCATGAATGTGTATGTGTATGTGTATGTCATTCGTGATTGTGTATGTGTTTGTGTATATGTATATATCATGCATGATTTTGTGTTTGTGATGTATGATTGTATATGTGTTTGTGTGTGTGATGTATGATTGAGTATGTGTTTGGGTATATGTATATATCATGCATGATTGTGTGTGTGATATATGATTGTGTATGTGTTTTTGTATATGTATATATCATGCATGATTGTGTGTGTGTGATGTATGATTGTGTATGTGATTGTGTGTGTGTGTGATGTATGATTGTGTATGTGTTTGTGTGTGATGTATGATTGTGTATGTGATTGTGTGTGTGTGATGATTGTGCATGTGTTTGTGTGTGTGTGATGTATGATTGTATATGTGCTTGTGTGTGTGATGTATGATTGTGTATGTGTTTGTGTGTGTGTGTGATGTATGATTGTGTATGTGTTTGTGTGTGTGTGTGATGTATGATTGTGTATGTGTTTGTGTGCCTATGGAGACTTGAAATTGATGGAGACTCTCCTCTCAACTGCTCACTATCTTATTTTTGAGACAGGACCTCTCTCTGAACCTACAGCTCACTGGTTAGGACACACTGGCTGCTCTGCCAGCTCTGGGGATCTGCTTGTCTTTCCCCATCCAGAAAATCTCTTGTCTTTTTCATTGGGGTCCAGGGATTCAAAGTCAAGGTTCCTAGGCTTTTGAGACAGGCACACTACCCACTGAGTCCTCTCTGCACAAACCACTGAAAGGCCTTTTTTTTTTTTTTTTTTTTTTTTTTTGCTGCTTCAGATAGATTTTTGCCTTTTATTGAATACTTCATGTTATTTGTACACAGCTTTGTTAAATGTAATTGTGAAGTCATTATTATTTATTTAGTGACTTAGTATGACTGAGTTGTTTATTACTACTACTACTACTACCACCACTATTTTTTGGTATTTTTTGAGGCAGGGTCTTTCTCTGTAGCCCTGCCCTGGAACTTGTTGTGGTAGGCCAGGCTGGCCTTGAACTCACAGAGATCTACCTGCTTCTGCCTCCTTCCTGGGTGTTGGGATTAAAAGTGTGTAATACCATATTCAGCAAGATTTTTTAATTATTACAGAATGTTTTAATGCCTCACCTTCTGCCGAGGGCCTGCCCTGAATGTCAGATGTGTCCTCTGTGGAGGCCACCTCCGAGCTTTCTGGGAAAGAAGTTGTTTCCCGTTCCGTGTCAGTGTGGTCTGACAGTTGTCGCTAGGTCATGCCTAGCCATGCTCGTGTCACCACATGTCTCATGCTTCAGGGTGTCCTTGAGGTAGCCATGCAACCAGACTCCAGTCCGGGGGCTTTCTCCTGGGGACCGGACAGGTAATTGCATCTGCAGTCCCGAGGCCATTTATTTCCAGGAGGACAGTGCCACGGAGCCCCGGAGTGATTAATCAGAGCGCTGGGGAGCGGCTGTCCCCAAGGTCTGCTTCTGCTGGCTCTGATTCCTTCATTTCATAGAGAAACATCTTAGAGTTCACTGGGCTGGATGTTTCCAGAAAAAAATTCAACCAAACTACTTTTGTGGTTTTAGTTAGACATTATGATGGCTGCTTCGATTTAAAAAGAGGCGGTGTTTTGTTTTAGGGCAGTAGTTCTCAACCTTCCTAATGCTGCGACTCTTCAATACAGTTCCTCGTGTCGTGGTGACCCCCCCAACCATAAAATTGCTTCGACGCTACTTCATAGCTGTAATTTTGCTACTGTTGTGAATTGTAATGTAAATATCCGATATGTAGGATATCTAATTATGCAGCCGCCAAAGGGGTCACAGCCCACAGGTTGAGAACCACTGTTTTGGGGTGTTAGACTAAGTTGGTAGTAGATACTAGGGTAGAATCACTCTTCAAAAGATGAAATATTTTAATTATGTTTGGCGCGCCTTTGGTGTTAGATGAAATTTGATTCATCTACTTCAAGTTGTCAGTAAGTCCACCTTACTCTAGCATCTGACAGATTTAATTTAAAAAAAATAATCATGGTTTATTTATTTATTTTTGTGTGTGTCGCTGGCATGCTATGTGCAGGTTAGAGGACAACTTACGGCGACTTGGCTCTCTCCTTCCAACATATGGGTCCTGGAGGTTGAACTTGGGCCTTTGGCCTTGATTGCCATCAGCTTTGCCCACTTGTACTGATAGATTAAAAAAAGAAAAATGTATCTCAAATGCTTTTTGTGATACCACTGCTGACAGTAAGAGATTCCTGCTTGTGCACGAGGAGGCTTCTTTTCATATACAAGCTAATACGTCATATTCTATATGGCTTTGGGGGTCTGAAGTCATTCGGGTTGGCTTTTATCCTTGCGTCATTGGGGTAGGGCATCAGTTTTCTAAGGAAAAACACGAGTCCAATTGACCATCACCAGCACCGATTCTCGCCACCAACACTGAGCAAGATACCATGTTCCCATCTGGAAGAAATCTGTACATGCGAAAACAATGGTGTCTTCGCTGAAGGAGCCTGGGCTCTAGGTTAAGGCCCACAGTTTAATTAGCAGCAATTGTGGGTTTTCACAAGAGAAAAAGGGGAAACGAAGACTCTAAAAAGCAAAACACTTCACAGAATAAGCTCCGTGCAGTTTTTACCTCGCAAGGGGCAGGCTTTCCTAACTGGCTTGCCTCTGGGCGGTTTTTCTTTCTAACTGATGACGGAGACTTCCTTGTTTAGTCATTTAATTTTAGAATCCATAAGAACAAAGGGGAGATAATTACATTTCTTTTTGTGAAATAGGAAGTGGCATTTCAACTCACCGCTTTTCCTGTCTCCTAGCTGTTGGTGGAGATAAATCAATCCCCTTTAGAGACCATTTCTAATGTGAAAACGATGATGGTATTAGCCAGAAATGTTACTGGTCCAGTTGGGTGAGTCTGTGCTCAAGGGTGTTGTCTCTTTTGTTGTGCCTTTTGCCCCTAACATTCTATTTTTAAACAAACAAACAAACAAACAAACAAACAAACAAACAAAACCAAAAATTCTTAACCAGTTAACCAAGCTCCATTTTAAATAAATAAAAAAAAAAAATCAAGAAATTCTTAACTAGTTAACCAAGACTATATTGTAAGGCAGGTTAACCAGTTTTTTATCTTATTCGATGTGAATTTGTGTGTTTGAGCACCTGATTTATAAAGAAGTGGGCACACATCTCTATGTCTTGCATTTTATTATTATTATTTAAATCTATGGGTACATATGGTATTTTTCAAGACTATTTTTATTTTTTTTCTTATTTTACATATTGATCCCAGTTCCCTCTCCTTCCCTCTCTCCCAAGCCCCCTCCCTCCCTCCCAAGTCCCCTCCCTTCCTCGCATTCACCGCCCCCCCCACTCCCAGGGAAGGTGATGCCTTCCAGGCAGGATCAAAAAATCTGCCAAGTCTTTTGGAGTAGGGACCAGGCCCTCCCTCCTGTCTCTAGGCTAAGGGAGTATCCCTCCATGGGGAATGTGCTCCCAAAGTCCTGTTGTGCACGAGGGCTACATCCTGGTTCCACTGTCAAGACTGCTTTTCTAAATGTGGCTCTCATCTCCTCTCAATCATCCCCCCCCACACACACACAGAGCTAGGCTTTCCGTTCCCTTCTTCAGGCTCTATCAGTGTTTGCTTTCTCTCTCTGGGAGAAAAGTTAGCGAACTGGAAGGAAGACCCAGCTCTCCACTGGCGTGACACTTCTAAAAGACCGCCAGTCTAGTTCTTAAAACAGGATTAAAGCAGCCACTGTATTCAAATACTTTTTTTTTTTTTTTTGAGACTGTGACCCATGTAGTCTAGGCTAGCTTTAAACTTGCTGCCTAGCAGAGGATGGCTTTGAACTTTCGATTTCCTGCATCCTGCTCATTGTTGAGTTTTCAGCTGTAACACTACTGTGCCTGGCTTTCCGAGATGTTGGGGTCAAAGCCTAGATGACCCTCAAACAGCTTTTTTTTTTTTTTTTTTTTTTTTAAATAAAAATATTTATTTTTGTCTGTGTGTTTAGCTTACATGAATGTAAACCGCATGCATGCCTGGTGCCTGTAGAGGTTAGAAGAGGGTGTCGGATCCCCAGCAACTGGAGTTCTAGATGGTTATGAGACATTGTGTGGGTGCTGGGAATCAAACTGGGGTCCTCTGGAAGGGGCGCTAGTGCGCTTAGCCACTGGGCTATCTCTCCAGCCCAAACAACTTTATTTCATAACGTTAGGAAGCCATGGAGAGACCTCAGGGTAGAACTGTAGTGCACACCTAACCCTAAGTTCTTGGAGTCACAGGTAAGCGTTAACGTGGCACCTCGTCAAATGCAGATGTACCCACTACTGCTTCCATTCTGTCATCTTTCAGGACTTGCTCAGTGCAGTGGACACAAGAGCGGCCCTGGAAAGGGAAGCCAAGCTCTTCCAAGAAAGGCTGCTAGCTGTGCAGCGGGCCTGGGATGCTTCAAAGCAAGAGCTGAAGCAGCTGCGGGAAAACTGCCAGCATCTGGACCTCAGCTTGAAGACCAGCAGGGATGCAGCTGCAGCATCGCAGAGCCGGAACTCCTCCTTCAGGGAGAAACTCGCCATGCTCCTTTGCAGTGGACTGGATAAGGCTGGGTCCACAGAGGACGCCATATTGCAGAGGATTCGAGAGCTAGGCGAGCAGGAAGAGAGCAAGACCAGGGTGAGTAGACCGTGGCCCCTTACAACTTCCTCAGCATCCACTCGGCACCCAGCAGCCATGTCTTAGCATCAGTTAATGTATAATGGAACTTGTTTGCGCCACTTGCAGCTGTATCCAGGATGGCCCGAGTCACTGATGGAGTTGGCGCTGTCCGTGCAGAGCTCTGTTTCTCCCACGCCTTTTTACTCATGGTGATGTGAGCTACGGGAAGACCCTGAGATCATGGTTTCTGATTTCAATTATCAATGACTTTTTCTGTTTCCTTTTCTCTTCCTTCTCTCTCCCCTGCCTCTGCGTGCCTGTGTGTGTTGTGTGTAGGGAAAAAAAGGGCCAGCCAAAGAAACACACCCAAAGCACAGACAAAAAAAAAAAAAAAAAAAAAAAAATCCAAAAAACAAAACAAAAACAAAACACACACACACACACACACACACACACACACACACACACACACACACACACACACACTACTTTGGCCATAGAATCAGAGCCACTGAAAGAAATATGGCCTGTCCCAGAATTTAGAGCCAAAAGGCTAAAAAAAAAAAGGGGGGGAGGCAGTGAAAGAAACACACTTAGACCCTTAAACCAGAGCCAGATCTGCCCCGGTCAACTAAGCAAAAAACAAACAAACAAACAACAAAAAACCACAAACAAACAAACAAACAAAGCCCCCAACAGATCCCTGAGCACGAGATCTAGCCAATCTGAGCTCAGGGAACTGAAATCTGACCAATCCCCACTCTGGAAATCTCCTCCCTGGAAAACTCCACCCCTAAGAAGCCCTAAGTAAACCCCCCCCCCCCCCCCCCCCCCCGTGCTGTCTCCTTCCACCCAGGCAGAGGCCTCCACTCTCCTGGTTTCTTCCCTCCCTAATCTCTTGAATGAGGTTCAGGTGAGACCTTCCTTTGTTTGAGTGGAACAAAGCCGAGAAGTAACAACTTATCGCCTAAGGCACGGAGGGGCAGGGCTGTAACACTTTTACTGGGGCAACCTTCCCTAGCAGAGTTGTTACATTCCAGACAAGCTGAACTGTAACAACCTCACTGGGGAAACCCTTCCGGGCTGGAGCTGAGCTGTTACACTGGGAAACCTTTCCCAGAGCAGGGCTGGAAGCTGCTGTACTTACTGTGGCTCCCGACTGCGGCAATACTTTCCGAGCTGTAATGCTTGCAGTGTGTACGTGCCTGTGTGTGGGGTGTTTATGTATCTCTTTGCATGTGTCTGTGTGTGGTGGGTCTGTGTCTGTTTGCTTGTGTTTATGTGTGCATGCTCCATAAGTAATTCTCATGGTCTTTTTAACCCAGAGCACAGCTAAGTTGTATCTGTAATGTGTCTGTGTCACACACACACACACACACACACACACACACACACACACACACGTATATATATGTATATATGTACATGTATACATGTATGTATATGTACATGTATGCATATGTGTATGTGTATATGTACACACACACATATATACACACACATATATACACATATATGTGTATGTATGTATATATATATATATTTTTTTTTTCCAGTGATTCACTTTACACATAGGAGCTCACCTGAGACAAGATGTCATTTGTAGCACTGGGAGGTTGTTTGAGTGGCAATATGTGTATATTGATATATAAGGTTCCCCCCACTCATTTACTTCCTTCTGTGTATCTCAGCTCTCCGCTTCTCCCTCACTATTTTAATTCCAGCCTGTGAAACATGGTCTGCACTTGCCAGCCTGATGTAAATGCTTATTTCCTAAAGCAAAGCCGTGTAAATTGGCCAAGCTGGCGATGCCTCCCCACTCCACATACCAATGAGGACGATTCAATCTTTTTTAGTGTTTTTCTCGGCCTCCCCTACCCTGTAGTTTCTCTCAATAGCTTTTAAAAGCCCCAAATCCAGCTCGAAGCCGGTGTCTTGCGTGACTCATCTTCACGTAAAATCAGGGGGAAATGGATCGTGCACATTGTCTTAGAAATGTCTTTGAAGAATGGCGCTTTACTGATGGGTGTGTTTGTGGAGGAGGTTGCTTCTCCCTGCAAGCTGCCATGGCTGCCGGTGGCCCGCTGTTGAGGCATCTCCCGTGAAGGCTTGGCCTGACACACTATCCTCTTCATGTGCACTCTCTCCAGCAGAACACTGCTCTCTTGTTTACTCCGTGGCTACCCATTGTTGCCTCCCAGATTTGCAGTTCTCAGGACTGAGGACAAACGCCCCTACTTCTTTACTGAGTCATTTCTACTTCTGGTCAGCAGAGGGGAATTTCTGAAGGTTTTAAAAAGCTCTTTACGCTAAGCCCACCTGGTTGGTTGAAGTCACAGTTGGAGTGGGAAAGCTGATGACACATAGCCACACCGTACTGAGTTCCCAGCCTGGCAATAGTTCTTAGATCTGACAAGGTGAATCGAGATTTGTTAGAATCTTCTACTCTGTGACAATATTGATTTTCCCTTGGGGAAAATGTGGATCTGAGAGACTTGCCATCAGATCCTGATGTGAAATACCCACCGAAGAAGTGTAGAAAGAATTGCATGGCAGGCGTGGTACTCCGAGAGCCAGAGAAGCAATGGTATGATAGATCACAGTTTGTTCAGTGTAGCCTCTTCCAGGTGTCTGTCACTCACTCTGTTGGCTCTGAACAAGGAGGTGACTAGTCCCTGTCCCCCATTGACCTGGATCCACTACCTACTTGCTGTCTGACTGTCTACACAGCTTCCACCATCAGAAGACACATCTTTTGTGTGTGAGTGCTTGGGATGGTGGTGGGAACATGGAGGCATGGTCTCATGTAGATCAGGCTGGCCAGGAACTTGTGAGAGTCTTGCTTCCATCTTCCAGTGCTGAGAGCTTTTTCTTTGTTTTAACGGTGAATTGTTTTAGAGGTTGAACTCAACCCCATACAGGTTGCCATACAACTGACTTATGTGCCCAGCTCTGTGATGGATTCTTTTCAAAAATCTCTTAAAATTTATTTATTTATTTTATTTTAACATATGAGTGTTTTGCTGCATGTATGTATATGTAGCTTAGAGATCAGAAGAGATCATTGGGTACCTTGGGACTAGAGATACAGACAGTAGTGACCCTTGACTGTATCTTCATGATACAAAACTAATACATTATTTAAAATAAATAAAGAAGTAAATAAATAATTGTGTTCTCTGTTTGGAGGATCATGGAAGATTTCTTTTGCCAATTTATATTTTTGACCCTTAATGAACATTGTACAGTATATATTTATTATATTACATAGGCGTGGATGAAAACTCAATTGAATGTGTACTTTCTTTTCTAACTTATGCTTATTGGTCCTTCACTGAAGATCTGAGGGTGAGATCAAATCTTACATAAAATAGTGTTTCTAAAAACTTGATGGCAGCTTCTGTGTCTTGTATTAAGCATGTTTATATAAACAATTAGGAAAAAAGCAAAGCCTAAGTTCTATTCTTGATTTAAGCTCTAAAAGAGCTAAAACAATTGAGGCAATTAGCCCTGTAGAGCAGTACTGCAGTGCCGTGTAATCATCCATTCTCTTCCTCTCTGCTCCCCAAAACAAAAGGAAACATATTCATTCACCAACGGTTTAGCTCAGTTCTACCAAGCTTGGCATTTTCCAAAAACGGAATTTACTAAGGTCAGTGTGTGTGTCTGAGAGTGTGCTTTAAGTCTTGATTAAACTTTTGTTCTTTGTTTCTGGGGACAGGACGATCCAGACAAAAGAGAGGGTTTCCTGGGAAGGATGTAAATATTGGCAGACTTTTTGGTGTCACCACATTAAAAGAATTTGGCCTTCAGATGTTCAAATGATAATATAAGTATATAATTGTATCACTGAAGTCTAGGACATATATAACCAATATTGAGTAGAAGGCTTAAATAAAAGAAAAAAAGTTTGTCTGCTTTGGAATCCCTAATAACACCTCCAGGCTTCATGATAAATTCACTACATAATCTTTAATCGACTATGTGTGGTGAAAAAAAAAATCTCTCTGGGGAAATGATATTTTTGTGGCACTTGAAATTACTTTTTGTTGAACCATTTTCCTTCCAGCTTAGCTTTGAAATCTCTAAATAAATGTCAATTTTCAGTTAAGTAAATATTATCTATATTGTCTAAACTTGTTGAAGGAATTATAGAAAAATGAAAAAAAAACCAATCCACCATTATCAGTTTGATAAGAAATATGGTTTATTTCAGGCAGAGGGAAACTGCCACAGACCTATTTTAAATGTAATTTTTACGAGGAATCTGCAAGTGCGTGTTGTAGTGGTTATGCTTCTGGGGCGGAGTGGTGTGTCTGAACACTCTGTTTCATCTAAACAAGGCTCTGCCATCTTCTCCATCTTTGTTTTCAGATGGTCTCCCAGCTTGAAGCCCAGGTATCAGAGCTTGTTGAACAGTTGGGAAATGAAGCCGAGCTTCACCGCAAAGCCCTACAGAAGGCCCAAGAGGCAGAAAGCAAGTTGGAGACTCTTCAGGGTCAGCTGAGTCACCTGGAGGGAGAACTGCTTTCTGGAGACGTCTTGAGAGACAACTTGAATCTCGAGAAACAGAAAGTAAGAATGGGATGGGAGCATCCATTGATGTGAGTGTCCGTCATGGGCTGAAAGTGGTACCCAAGAACGGGAGCATCCATTGATGCCAGCATTCGTCATGGGCTAAAAGTGGTACCCAAGAACATCCTGAACTTTGCAGTGTGTAGACTGATCATGTCCTGAGTCACAAGCAAATTTCCAAGGGATACTAAGTCTCTTCCTATGCTTAGGGTTCCCTTGATTGTCAATCCTAACAATCTGTATTCATTGTATGTCCACTCTCTATGAGGTTGGAAGGTTTGGGCAGCTGAATTATGGGTGATGTATACTTTCTATTATTAAAGGCTCAGCATTTAATAGAGGAGACAGGCATTAAGATACACTGCTGTACCCTATCATTGTCATAGTGTATTAATAAAGTATTGTAGACATTTCTGGACAACGAGGGGATTTTTTTACAAGAGAAGAGATAGTTCAATTCATCTTTGAGGGGTAAATAGGATCACAGTGGGGGGAAGGGATGGGCGTTGTGAAGCCTTGCAAATGCCATATTCAGAAAATGCAGAATGGGTAATTATATATGGTAGGATGTGGCATTCTTAGTGGGGCCTTGACACAGAGAAGAATGGGAGGTGAAGATCTTTTAGACCTGAAGGTTCTTTTCTTTTATAGACAGTATAATTAATGTCTGTGGACATCAGAGTATAGGCATTTGATGCTTAATGATGTTTTTGTCACTGGTAGACTGCATGTATGAGAGTGGTCCAATATGACCATGGCTGGGTTAGTGTGTAGTGGCGGAGCGTGTGCTTACCATGAACAAAGCCCTAGGCCACACACTCAGTTCCTCAAATGTTACACCACTCATCAGAGTGGTGACTCTCATGATGCCTACACAATGACAGCACAGTCTGATGCTGCGGGTTTCAGAACCCAGGTCAACTGTTAAGCAACACAGCCTAGAGGAGCTGAGATGTCACAATGGAACTGTTCAGAAGAAATGGTACCAATAGGTTAGAGGGAGACAAGAATAGCAGGAGAGAATAGTCCACCCTAAGGACCCGAGCATGGGCAGGGCAGCATGACTTGGAGATATTTTTGCAGACTGGGGAATGAGTGCGCTCACTTGCTTTGTGCTGATTAGAAGGGAAGGGATGTGGAGTTGAACGTGAATAGCAGGGCCAAAGAAAGGTTTCGTTAGCAACAGTGAAGAGGTAAGAGCTTTTGAGCTCCAAGGTTCTATGGAGAGAGGGCAGGGACAGGAAAGGGGGGGTCAGGGGATCAAGGATATGGGGACAGGAGAGTGTGCTCTGGAAACTCACTCCTTTTCCTCTTCTGAATTTAAAAGTAACTGAGGATATGCCATGGCTACATTAGGGGCCAGATGTACAAAGATGTCCAAAAGGTGTCTGTGGAAGCCAGTCCATAAGAGACAGGTGGGCTAGGTCGTGGAGATGGATGTGGGATGCAGCAGGAACTTGGAGGCAGGAGTGGCAGCTTCTTTCTTTTCCCCATATATGGGGACATGATCCTCCCTCCTTTTCCTCCTCCTCCTGCCTTCTTTCTTCTTTCTTTTTCCTTCTCCTCCTCCTTTGGGTCAGGTCTCACTCTGTAGCTCAGGTTGGCCTTGAACTCCATATCCCCAGTGGTCCGGAACTCACTGTTCGGTGCAGGCTGGTCCTGAGCGTGTCCCAGTTCTGTCACCTCCCTCCTAAGTGCTACGATTACAAACGTGAACCACTAGGACCCATCTTCACGCAGGTTGATTTTTCTTCCCTTCTGTCCATACGAGTGTCTCATTAGTCTTCATTAAAATTATGCCAAAATAGTTCTCAGTTATGAAAGCAGATTACATAAGCTGATCATGTCCACAGAGAGTTTTTCACAGATGAAAGTAACAAGAGCGTGGTCATGTAAAATAGAAAATAAAGTTGTACAGCCATTAAGTGCTAGATATAATGTAGACTACTAGTACAATGCAGAGCAGAATGCTTGGTCTCTAACTCATGATAACCCGTGATTCAAATGAATAAGACACACAGCACACCCCCCATTTTTTTTTGTATAAAGCAAAAGATTTTTAAGCCAATTGGTTATTCCTGTATTACTAGTGTACTGAAGCACAGGACCATGAGATTGAGATAGCTTGGGCTACATGGTAAGTTCAAAGCCAGCCTGGGGTACATAGTGATAGCTTATTTCAGAACGGGGGAAAAAATAAAATAAAAAAAAGAAATAAAACAACTTTCCATCAACCACAATCTTAAAGGAGAAAGATTTCTTTTTAATTATGTGTATGTGTGTGGGTCTGAGCGTGGGTATGTGCACACGAGCGTGGGTGTCCTGGGATCCCCTGGAGTTGGAGTTAGAGGCAGTGGTGAGTCACTTGAAAGGTGTCAGGAAACGAACTTGGATCTTCTGCTGGAACAGTGCACGCTCTCAGCTGCTGAGCCGTTCATCTAGCTGCTCGACTGTGATTATACAGAACGACACAGTCCTTGAGAGAAAGAGGTGCTTCCTCTGTGGGGCCTGGGTGTGGACCCAGGTGAGTTCCTTCTTGCCCTTTGTAGAGCTTGGCATGTAGAGTAGTCGGGCCACACAGAGAACTAGGAAAAGTTAAAAAAAATTTAGATATTAAGCCTCTATTGAATATGTAATTGGGAAAGATCTTTTCCCATTCCGTAGCTTGCCTATTTGTCCAAATGACCTTGTCTTTGCCATACAGAAACCTTTCGGTTTCATTAGGTCCCACTTATTAACTGATTAATTAATTAAGTGCCTGTGCTGTCCGTGTTTTGTTTAGAAAGTCTTTTTTTTTTTTTTTTTTAATGCCAATGAATTCAATACAGTTCCCCACTTCCTGAGATTCGGTGTATCTGGGATTATGTTGAGGTCCGTGATTTGTTTGGAGTTGAGTTTTATGCAGGGAGTTGAGTATGCACCCTTTCACATGCAGCCATCCAGTTTGACCAGCATGGTTTGGTACAGACACCGTCTTTTATCTAGTGTGTATTTCTAGTGTCTTTGTTAAAAAATCCGGGGTCCATAGGTATATGGACTTATTTCTGGGTTTCAATTCCGTTCCATTGATCAGCATGTCTGTTTCTATGCCAATCCCATGAGGTTTTTACTCCTACAGCCCTGTAGTACTACTTGAGATCAGGGATGAGGATGGCTTCAGCAGCTCCTTTGGTATTCAGGATTGTGCTAGCTATCCTGGTTTCTTTGTGTTTCCAAATTGAAAATGGTCCTTGCGATTTCTGGGAGGAATTGTGTTGGAATTCTGATGGGGAATGCATTGAAGTTGTAGATTGCAGTTGGTAGGATGGCCATTTTCATCTATTATTCCTACTAGTCTATGAGGGTAAGTCTGCTTCTTCCACTTAAAATACAAGCAATAGCAGCTAGGTCATGTTCAAGCACAGTAGAGATGAAATAACGCCCCAAAGGGAGAGCCATGAGACCAAGAACTGACACCGTGACAACTCAGATATAAAACCGTCTGTGGTGTCAAAGCATAGTGAATGATGCTATATTGGTAGTCACTATAGACTATAAAGATGATTAAATTGTATTCATCTGTGTGCTACTTTAACAGAATTGGAAAATATACACTTGCAGATAATTCTATCCTGACGACTAAAATATAGATCGTTCAGGGCTTAAGCTGGTGCACTTAGATGGCAGGAAATTATATTCATTTCAACGTCTAATTGCTTGAAAGTGCCAGATGCCGAGAAGTCACTGCAATGAGAAGACGATATGGGGGCTAGAACCTGAATCCCACAATTACCACGGGGCAAGTTTATTGATGCATTGGTTCACTCCTCTAGTGCACATGACGTTAGACAATAGCAGCCAAATGAAGGAAGACCTTCAGGCTTTGTGCAAGTATAGTTTGTTAAAATATGAACTGCAGGGACTAGAGAGATGCAAGGGTTAAGAGCGCCTGCTGCTCTTGGGGGACCCGGTCAGCACCCACCCACAAATAAATGTCGGTAACTCCAGTGCCTGTGGATCCGATGCCCCCGTTAAGCCACCTCGGGAGCTGCCTGCATGTGGTACACATACATACATACATACATACAGGCAAAAACACATAAAGTAAAAATAAGTTAAATATTTAAAAGGATGCAGACTTCCATACAGTTATGCTTTAGAGTGTTTGCCTCCTAAAGCCCCCTTCCCATGTGCGTGCATGCATGCATTGCGTGAGAGAGAGAGAGAGAGAGAGAAAGAGAGAGACAGAGACAGAGACAGAGAGACAGAGAGCGCGACTAGGTCAAAGGTTGAAAACATATGTCTTCCTCCGTTGAGCTAGTGTCTCTCACTGAACCTGAAACTTGCTAATTTGGCTGCACTGGCTGGCCAGCGAACCCCAAGGCATCCTCCTATCTCTGCTTCCTTCATGGTGGAATTACAGCCACATTCAGGGTCTGGCTTTTAAGAAAAAAATGTATGTCTTGTGATCCAAACTCAGGTTGCCATGCTTGTATTGCAAGCACTTTACCAACTGAGACATCATTCCATCCGCATTAAAGCATTTTAACTAAAAACACTCCAAATGCTGTTCAGCTTTAGTGTACATGTGGAGAACGTTGGTTTTGGAGTGATTGTTGTGTGCTGGGAGGATCAAGGTTGCAGTGACTTTTGCCAAGAAACACACACAGAGACCAGGGTGGAATTAGGGGCTTAGCCCATTTGTCATGTGGCAGGGCTTAGAAGTGTGTTTGACATTAAGCTGCCATCAAGGTTACCGGCCAGGACACTACTGAGTGTTTGGACAGGGAGACGGTAATGTGGTTCAGACTTTTACATCGAAATCTTGGGGTCAGAATCCAGGCTCTGGGATGACCTGCAAGCTTGGGAGATTGAGAAGGACCCAGTGGGACCACACCCTAACTCTCATGTCCTGTTTCCGTTCTTGTCTCTGGGTTTAGTATCTGCAGTTTCTGGATCAGCTTTCAGAGAAAATGAAACTGGGCCAGATTGCTGCTGACCTTGGCTTTGACATGCGTCTGGACGTAGTTTTAGCTCGCACAGAGCAGCTAGTCCGCCTAGAAAGCAATGCTGTCATTGAAAACAAGACCATCGCTCACAACTTACAGAGAAAGGTATGCATCATCGTCCTGCGTAGCACCAAGAAGCGAAACTTTTGGAAAGCCCAAGTGTCACAATGATTTTATTACGCTGTGATCGGCAGTGTGTTTAGGAAGCTTATTATATTTAAAAAAATGTATTTAGAAGCAGAGTCTCAGTTCTAGGTTCTGAAAATCTGATCGTGGCTGGACCATGTAACCTCCACACCTGCTGTGGCATGCATGAGTTCTCCTACCATATACACAATAAATAAAAATGTAGTAGAAAAATTGGATGTTCCTACACCATTGGAACATAGTCAACACTTACTGGATTCTGTGGGAATGAAATAGGAATAATGATAATCATGATGATAAAATAATAGTGACAGAGAGCTTGAGGTCGGGTGGAGGTGGGTGGTAGCTCCTCGGGGGGAGTAGAAGAAAGGCTGAGTGATTTGGACGGGCTGAGATTTCAGTAAGATCAAAATTTGTTGAGTACATATGTGAAAATTTCAAAGAATAGATAAAAACATTATTCGAAAACTTTAGAGAAATATCAGACAGGTTTGTTACTGGGTGACGCAGGTGTGGACCCAGCTGTCACCCATAGGCAAGAGATGCAAAGCAGTTTTTCGATTGTTTCCACCTTGCAACATTTAGGGGACAATGACGGCTCACACTGCAGTGTTCAGCCTTCTCAGCTGGCATTTGACAGTTCTCGATAGCCAGCCCGATAGCCAGCCCATTCCAGTGTCTCGATAGCTCGTCCCAGTGTTTGTGACCAGTGACCAAAGAGCTGCCTGGATTTAATGTCTGCCCAGCGAAGTGACAGGCACAGCCCAGGAGCCTCTCTTCTTGTAGTCATTTTCTACAACCTATTCTAATTCCCGTCATCAATTTGATGGCCAGCATCAGTGATGTTCCAAGAACTTACTCCCTGCTTGGTTGGGGGAGTTCGCTATGTAACACAAAGAGTTCAAAGAAGCGAAATCTCGAAGTCTGTTCCTGAGATTTGAAGTTTGTAAACAATTTCCTTAAAAGTCTCCTGGGAGCATCTTCTGCAAGAATGTATCAACCCTTGTCCTGGGAGCTACTCAGCTAGGTTCTAACGGGCACAAATTATGTAGGGCAAGTTTTAAGTATCATGAAGACCTTGTGTTTCAGAAAACGCTAGAGCAGCAATTGTAGCCACTGAGTACTGGAGAGGATTTTGTCTGCGTCTTATTATATTCTACTTATTCTGCTCTTGATAAGCCTATTTTATTAGTCTTAAAAGTAATTTTGCATTTTTTATTATGAGGCACAGAATATTGGATGAAGCAGCTGTGGAGAGCTGACTTTTGTCATATTTTCTGGGGCTCCTTTGTCCCATACTTTGTAGCTACAGAATTAATTCTTGGAAAAAAATATGCATAAAAAAATTCAATCAGGGAAAGGGACCCGGTGACCTTTTTTTTGAAGATTTGCAAATGAGTCTCCTTGAAGCACAGATAAAAATCGACATTATCAGAGTAATTCATTTATATTTACTGACTGTTCAATTATTTTGTCCAAAAAAAAAAAAAAAAAATCCGTTTGTATCAAACCAGCTAAAGACCCAGAAAGAAAGACTGGAGAGCAGAGATGTGCATATGAACCTCCTTCGGCAGAAAATTGCCCAGCTGCAGCAGGAGACGCAGGCACGCACAGCCCTGGCTGTGGAGAGGGATGAGGCCCATCTTGCTGTCAGGAAGCTGGAGAAGAAGGTAGAGAGGATGCAGAAGGAGCTGAGCGCCTGTCGGGAATACAACACTGAGCTCAAAGCCAAGCTGGCTGACACCAATGAACTCAAGGCAAGTGTGGCTCTTTTCCCTGTTACTGTCTGCCAATGCACGGGTGGAATGACAGCCTCGAATCAGGCATGGCACTGTGTGCCTGTGATACCGGCATTTGGAAGGAAGGTAGAATCAGGGAGCTCAGGAGTCTAGAGCCACTCTTGGTTATATAGAGAACTGAAGGCCAGCCTGGGTTACGTGAGGCCTCAAAATAAAAGAGACAAAAAAAGTGGGACACGTGAGATGGCTCAGTGTGTAACGTCTCCTCCTGTAAGTGGTGTGACAAATGCCTGTGGCCTTTTCCCTCCCCCTGTATGAGATTCCTGGGGAAATTACTATTTCTTTGGGGTCCACTCTTTCAATAGTCTGCAAGACTGAGAGACACAAGTGTATCTTCATTTCTAGCAGACCAGCTGCACAAGTTTTTGTTAGCTAAGAATTTGTTTAGGCAGGGACAAGAGAACAGATGCTCTATACACTGAAAGTCAGAGTATTGTCTTAGGGGTACTGTTGCTGTGATGAAACACCAGGACCAAAATCAAGCTGGGGAAAGGGTTTATTTGGTTTACATTTCCATTTCACAGTTCATCATTAAAGGAAGTCAGGGTATGAACCTGGAGGCAGGAGCTGATGCAGGGCCATGGAGGGGTGCTGCTTACTGGCTTGCTCCTCATGGCTTACTCAGCCTACTTTCTTATAGGACCCAGGACCACCAGTCCAGGAATGGCACCACCCACAGTAAGCTGAACCCTCCCCCACCAATCACTAATTAAGAAAATGTCCCACAGGCTTGCTTACAGCCTCATCTAATGAAAGTATTTTCTTAACTGAGGCTTCATCCTCTCTGATGACTCTAGCTTGTGCGAAGTTGACATAAAACCAGCCAGTACAAAAAAAAAACCAAAAAACAAAAAACAAAAAAAAAAACCATGCAAACATGCCGTAGAAAAGGCCCACAGACAGGGGAGGTGGAGAGGGTCTGTGGTAGTTTATACCTGACATAGTTCCATTCTGGATTTTTGCTTAACAATTTCCTTCTTGTTTAGAGAAGGGTTATTTTGGTTATTTATTTATTTAGGTTGTACGTAGGGCTTCATTTGATTGGAAGACACCCACCACATTAGCTAGAACAATCTGGTCTGAAATAGGTTACAACTGTAGCATCTTGCTTTTTAATCTCAGCAATCCAGAAACAGAGGTAGGTGGATCTCTGTGAGTTCGAGGCCAGCCTCGTCTACGAAGCAAGTGTTAGGACAGCCAGAGAAACCCTGTCTCCAAAAAAGAAAAATTAACTGTAGCATCTCAGAGGCTGAGGCAGGAGGATTATGCATTTGAGGACATCATTGGCTACTTAGTGGGAGTCTGTGTAGGCAATGCAAAGTGAAATAGAAACGAAAATGCCTCCCTGTTTTTTATCTCACCTGCAAACACCCTCCAGGAATCATCTAGAGCACCATTTCACCGAGCATCTAGACGTCAGGGCCCATCCAAGCTGACTTATAACATTAACCATTGTAATTCCTTTTGATGGGTAAATGATTGTCCATTACATGGATGTACCACCTTCCATTTGTTCATTTAGCATTGAATGAACACTCACGTTGTTTCTATTTGGGGCTGTTACAAATAAAGCTGCCATGGACATTTGTGTTCCAGCTCTCATATGCATTGCCATGTCTGTTGCACACAAGGCTGACAACCTTGGCTCCAGGTTATCTGAATATCTCCTTGTAAGGCCCATGCGTTAAGCTTTCTTGAGTTCTAGAACAAGAAAACGCAAAACCCGTTCCAGACAAACTGTTAAATTTTAAACCATTGAAAATTATCTTGGCATGCAAACCTAAGTATTATGAAAATGTTTTTGAGAGACAGAAGAACTATTTTCGCACAGATCTCCCTTCTGGTGTTAAATTTAGAATAATTGTATGATGTCACTTACTTAACTCTATATAGATTTGTCAGTTGAATTATACTTTTACCATTATGAAACCAAAACCAATTTAGAAATCCAGGGATTGAAACTAAAACTAAGAAGTAGATGTTATTAATTCAATATGACTGATGATGCTGTTTATCTAAAATCACCATCAGCAAGGATGTGTGGTGCCAACTGCAGCTTTTGAGTTTGTCCTGCCTGCCTGAGGATTTTCCTGGCACGATGGAGTGTGTTCTACCACATGGCTTTAAGTTTATGTGAATGTACGATTTATGCATTAGCTGTACCATGGTTCTTTTCTCATTAACCTGGGATTATTAAGGTCGTATTACTATTTGGCACAAACATCACCTTGTAAGAAAATGCAGGCACTGAAATCTCGTGGCAGAATTCAGTAGAAGAGGTTTTGTGTAGCCTCTCTACGGCCAGATACTTCACACCTGCCCCAGCTCTGATCGGTTTCTCTGGAGTATGTTGAAACATCCCATAGTGCCAGTGGCTCAGACAGGAAGGGTGTTAATTACTTTTTCACTGAAAAGAATCAAGGATCTGGGATGGTGGTTCAGTGGTAGTTGCCTTGCATGTACAGGCCGCAGGAAAATCCTCAGCACTGCTGGTGTGTGTGTGTGTGTGTGTGTGTGTGTGTGTGTGTGTTGTGTGTGTGTGTAAGGGAGCTGCCACACCGCATTCAGAAGGACCTCTCAATGGCCACCAGAAGCCTGGCTTATTCTCCTTTCAACTTGAGCATCCTAGCCAATGCCTTAATTTTCCTTCATCTCCAGTGCCATGTAGATTCTGGGGCTCCGACCTCATCCCAGCCCCTAGCCAGGAGGAAAGCCTGAAAGACAACCTGTTGGCTATTTTCTGGGAACGACATAACAGCTCTGTGCCTCCCTGGGCCAGAACTTAGTCTCTTGACTTTACTTAAATGAGATCAGCCTGAGGAACAGGTCTTAATTCTGGCCAGTGAGCAAGGATGGAGCCTTAGCTGTAGCATGCTGCCTAACCCTTGCAGTAGCTGTGGTCCAAAATCATCTCCAAAACCAGGGGAGAGCCATAAGTGTTTCCTTGGTGATCTCCCGGAGATCTGAGCAGGCAGCAGCCTTCAGCCACAGGCGGATCTTTCTTCTCTTTCTGACTTTCTCCATCCATCCCTGGTACAAAAAGCTGCTCCCACATCCCTTCCCCGTGAATATGGTTTCCACCCAGCCAGCGTAGCCCTTATCCATGTTCCCTGGGGTCAGCCCTGTTCTACCATGCCCCAGATCTTCCTGGATTGCTTTACTCACCGTGCACAGGGAACAGGCCTGAAAAGCCAGACAGTTTGCTTTCTGGGCTGAGGATAACTCTGCTGCCAGCTCCCTGAGTGAGGGCTGCTAGGGACGAGGAGGGAGGAGGGACCGCGCAGTTGAATGTCTCTCCCACAGAGCTGTGCTTTTGTGGACACAGCATCTATTTTGGCTATCAGCACATTCTAGAACAGTCTTTCTCAACCTGTGAGCCGTGACCCCTAAGGGGTCCAAATGCTAAGGCCAAAGGAAAACACAGATGTTTACACTATGATTCATACACAGCAGTAGCAAAATTGGTTATGAAATAGTATGATAGTAACTTTATGGTTGGGGTCACCACAACACGAGGAACTGTATTAAAGGGGCCACAGCATCAGGAAGGTTGAGGACCACTGCATTAGACCATTGTAGTCCCATTTCATGCACAGACGCGCACATTCTGAGATTTTGAGTTACAACTGCAGCTGGGGTCTTCAGACCTCTGGGTTAGCCAACACATAAGAGTTCAGATTTTGACACTTAGGTGTAAGAGAGACTTGCCCACCAGATTGTACAGTTTTTTCCTGGGAAACAGATAGAATACAGTATTTGCCACGAGTGGCACCCTGGGAACCTTTCCCGTCCTAGCTGCACTCCGGATGACACATCAATCTTTTTTATGACCAGTTCTGTCTTACTGGAGGAAAATTAGAGGCCAGTTGCTTGCTGGACTCTGGGTTGCTCTGAGAAATTCCCTCAGGGGGATTAAGAAACCAATTTAGTCCCACCCTACTCCCAGGAATCTGCTGTCGGTTTGATTTTAGCTTCTCCGTCATTCTTGCTGGCTCCTGGCTCTGTCCTGGTGGCTGGACTTAGTGATCCCTTCTTTAGAATCCAAGCAGTCTTCTTGTAAGGAGGGGTGGTGTCCTCAGTGAATATGTGTGGTTGACATGGGCACAGCCATCTCAGGGACCCTAATGCCTTCCCCAGTGAGGGGCAGAAAGATGGGGAGCCTTTCCGTAGTCCGAGTGTGAACATTGACAGTGAGTGTAGAATGTTCCCTGTAGCTGTCAGAATCTCAGGAGAGTTCATGTCACCCATTGAGCCAGCTCAGGGGCGATGAAGTCAAGCATGACTGCCATTGGCCTCTGTGTTTAGAAAGTATCTGAGTCTTCAAGTGTCACAACAATATGCTCAAGCTAAGTGGCTTATACACAGCAGAAATGTAGCTCTCAGATTTCTATAGGCTAGGAAGCCCAAGGGCAAGGTGGAGCAGATTTAATGTCTGTTTTATCTTGTTTGCTGGTTCATATAAGATTCCTCTTAGCTGATGGGAGCAGAAGCAGACACCCACAGCTAAACACTGAGCCGAACTCCTGGAATCCAGTTGCAGAGAGGGAGGAGTGATGAGCAAAGGAGTCAAGACCAGGCTGGAGAAACTTACAGAATCAGCTGACCTGAACAAGGGGGAGCTCATGCACCCCAGTCTGATAGCTGGGAAACCAGCATAGGACCAACCCAGACCCTCTGGATGTGGGTGTTAGTTAGGAGGACTGGGCAGTCTATGGGGCCTCTGGTAGTGGATCAGTATTTATCCCTAATATACTAATGGACTTTGGAAGTCCATTTCACACAGAGGAATACTCCCTCAGCCTAGACACATGGGGGAGGGCCTAGGCCCTGCTCCAAATGATATGACAGACTTTGAAGACTACCCATGGAAGGCATCACCCTCCCTGGGGAGCAGAAAGGGTTTGTGCTGGGGTTTGGTGGGGGTGATGGGGAGGAGGGGAGGATGAGGGAACTGGGACTGACATGTAAAACAATCTTATTTCAAATTTAAAAAAAAGTAAAAAAGGAGAAAGATTCCTCTTAGCTATGTCCTCATATGGTGTAAGGGGCAAGAAAGCTCCGCCTGTTTTATGAGTGCGTGCGATGCCCTGTTTCTGTTATAAAGGCTTTGCCATCCCTGTTCTACATCTACAGGGTACCATGATAGAGGCAACTTTTAACAGGAAGCATTAGCTGGGGGCTTGCTCACAGCTCCAAAGACTTAATCTATTATCATCATGGTGGGGAGCATGGCGGCAAGCAGACAGGTTTTAGAGCAGTTTCTGAGACCTTTCCATTCTGATCTGCAGGGGAAAAGAGAGAGAGAGAGAGAGAGAGAGAGAGAGAGAGAGAGAGAGAGAGAGAGAGAGAGAGAGCAGAGACAGAGAGAGAGACAGAGACAGAGACAGAGACACAGAGAGAGACAGAGACAGAGAGAGAAACACATAGAGAGAAACACACAGAGAGAAACAGAGAGAAACAGAAAACAGAGAGACATAGAGAGAGAGACACAGAGACACAAAGACACAGAGAGAGACAGACAGACAGAGATACAGAGACAGACAGAGGCAGAGAGAACAGAGAGAGACAGAGAGAGAGCAGAGAAAAAACGATCAGAAACAGAGAGAGGCAGAGAGAACAGAGAGAGACAGAGAGAGGCAGAGAGACACAGACACAGATACAGACAGACAGAGAGAAAGAGAGTGAGAGAGAGAGAGACAGAGATAGATAGGTAGGTAGATAGATAGATAGATAGATAGATAGATAGATAGATAGATAGATAGATAGATAGAGGTTGAGAACCTGGCTTGGGTTTTTGACATACTTCCTCCAACAAGGCCACACTTCCTGATCCTGATCCTTCCAATCCTATCAAAGCATCTAAATATATGGGCCTATGGGGACTGTTCTTATTCAAACCACACAGGTATTTATTCCCCTTGAAATGCACCCCATCACACCTTAAAGGCCTTACGACTTCACAGTATGTCCTTGGGGGTTAAGGTTTAGGAATTTTAGAGGGCACAAGCATTCAAGCCATAGCAAAAGCAATTTGGCTTTGTAGGAAATTGTGGCTCTAGCTTTTAGTCTATCAGCAGATCTTTGGCGTGGACTTCCTTAATTTACATTAACAACGTAGGGTAAGTCTGTTTGTCCTGCTAGATCTTCAAGAGTATTGCAAATAGTCACATTTCCTCCAAAGCGTGTCTTGGAATAGTTTCTAACCTTCTTGCTTTCTAGTGAGACCCTGAGAACATTAGATCGGGCTACCCCATGACACCCATCACCCAGGTGGAGATGCCAGCACCAGGTGGCCTCGTATTATTGTCTCTCTCCTGGTTCTGTCACCATTCCGATGTGCAGCTAAATCCAGCTCTTCCCTGGAGTCCCCTCTTGACCCTGTGAGAGCATGAGCACCTAATGCAAACAGCTTGAAGACAGGGAGAAGCGTTTCAGAGGTTTCAAAGGTTTAGCTTATAGTTTCGCAGTTCTGTGTATGTCTGTAGGGCGTCGTGGTGTCAGGGGCTTGTAGAGGAGGGGTTTCTCTACCTGTGGTGGATACCAAGCGGACTTGGAAAAACATACCCTCTAGTGACCAATTTCCTGTGTCATTTAAAGTCTTCTAGAACCTTCCAGAGGAGTGCCACCACCTCAGAATGTGCACTTCTGTGTTCTCTAAAAGAATGTTTACAAACTTATCTAGACGATATTTCATTTCAGAGTGTTTTTGGGCATGCCTAATGAAACTCTGCACCCATAAGTTGTAGCACCCCCCCCCACTCTTGTATCCCACGACTCCCAGCCTTCTCTATCTCTTTCTTAAGAAGATAATCATGTGATTTTGGGCGACTGGCTCAGTCTCTTGTCATGATGCTTTTAGGGCTCATGCATGCTATAGCGTGTCATGGCACTCCATTCTTGCTTTCTGCTCTATAACCCATCTCAGTGCATGGCTCCACTGTTTCCCTGCCCATCAGTTGATGGACATTTGAGAGGTCCACCACTTTTTGTGCTGATGAGTAATGCCTCTATGAACTTTGCATACAGTTTTTCGAGTAGGCGTATGGTTTTTACTTCTCCCTGGCTTACAACTAGTGATGGAATTGGTGGACCATGTATGAGGCATTTTCAAAACTGCCTTCCGTGATTTTATATTCTACCCAGAAGTATGGGAATGTTCTAGCTCCCCCAATTCCCTGCTGACTTTTGTAACTGTCTTTCTTAATTTTAATCACCTCAGTGGATATCGTCTTGTAGCTTATTTGTACTTATTTTTTCTTTTTTTGAGGTAAGCTCTAGTGTCATCTAGACTGATCTGAACTCAGTAGGTGGACAAGGTTGGCCCTGAACATCTGATCTTACCTACTGCCTCTACTTCTCAAGTACTGGAATTAAAAGTATATGTCACTGTCCTAATGTCTTATCTGTTGCTGTGATAAAATACCCCAACCAAAAGCCACTTAGCGAATAAAGGGTTAATTTTTTTCCAAATTACAGAATAACATTTATTATAGCAATAAAGGATATATGCTATACAACATAAAATATAATAAAGTAAAATGATATAAGGGAAAATAAAATATAATAAGTAAAAAATATTTGTAATTAATATAATATTAGAGCCAGGAGAGTTTGTGATGTATGCCTTTAATCCCAGCTCTTGGCAGGCAGAGGCAGGCCGATCTCTGTGAGTTTGAGGTCAGCCTGGTCTATAGAACGAGTTTCAGGACAGGCTCCAAAGCAACACAGAGAAACCCTGTCTTGAAAAACTAAATGTATGTATGTATGTATGTATGTATGTATGTATGTATGTATGTATATATGATATTGGAATATAAAATATGAAAAGTTTGTAGTAAGTTTTTCTTAAATATGGATAAATGGAAGGAAGAAGGGAACATTCAAAAGGAGTGAGCGGGGACCTGTAAAGGGTTGATTTTGTCTTAAGATTCCAGGATATAGTCCATCATCGAAACAGCCCTACTTCTCCGTCCAGTCTATAAGAAGCGTGCTGAGCTTCTGGGATGAGGAGGCGTCTCCAGCAGAGAGCTTGGGCCACCTGACCCCAGCTTCTCCTCCTGTCTGTCTGTCTGTTCTTCATTCCCTCGCTGCCCCTGTTGGGTCTGACCCTGGAATTGTACTTAGCCCAGCACTTGCTTTTGTAAGGAGCTACGGTGGGAGCTCACAAACTCCCAGTGAAGACACTCCCCATGCCAGGAGCCTCTGTTAGGGTTTTAAGGCTCTGGGTGAGTCTCGAGTTGGGGACCGTCTCTGCCGTTGTCGGTGACATCTTTTGCCTCATGTGCTTTCCAGAGGTTCCACTGAATAACTGCTGAGGGAGGTTTCCCTCTCAGCGACGAGGAAACCTTGTTGATGGGCTCCCCTGTGACACCATTAGAAGAGTGAGCATTGCTTTTACTTCCCTGCAAGGCACAGGGCCCCCCTGGTCAGCGTGGACAGTTCAACCTTCTCAAGGCTTTCTTGTAGCCACCTCACTCCAGAAACACGCTGTCTGCAATTTTATTGGATTAATTTCCCGAACAAGGGTACACTCTCATTTGTAAGCCACAGTGACCGAGGCCATGCATGTCCAGCCTATGCTGTTCTGCAAGGCCTCTATAGCTGCTTGGGACGAAGTCTGTTCTTTAGTTCAGCGAGTTCTGTGGACTTCTCACTTATCTTGGTATACAGGACCTCCTCAAGAAGAACAAGGGAAATGATCCTCATTCTCTTGACTCCTTAGATTAAAACTTTGGAACAGACCAAAGCCATTGAAGACTTAAGTAGATCCCGGGACAGCCTGGAGAAACTGAAGGAGAAAGCAGAGAAAAAGCTCAAGTTGCTCAAGTCCGAACTGGAAATTGTAGAGGATGAGGCTAGAGCAGACAAGGGAAGGACCGTGGCCTTGACGGAGTTGGTCACCGGTGAACTGAAGACCCTGAAGAAGTCTCTGGAAGAAGCGGAGAGGAGAGAACAGCAGGTAGATAAACAAACATGGTGTCAAAGCTTTCATGAGACGCCACACACTTAGTGACAGGGACACCTTTGAGAACAGGAATGCCGTCCTGTGCAATGCCACATTCAACTCCCCTCTGCCACTCTAATTTTAGTATATTGCTGCAAAGGAGAGCATTATTTGTACATTTCCCCCAACACAATCTGTAAAGATTTCTATATTAACAGACCCGCCCACTTGCCAGCATCTTTTTTGGCCTGCCGATAAATCATTATGAGTTTCTTGGCCAAGGAAAGCAACTCATGTTTGCATGACATAGACTGTAAGAAAGAAAAAGAAATTAATGTGGCTTCTCAAAGCCACAGAAAGCCAGTGTGAAGCTGGCTCCTGGTGGTGATGAGATGTCTTGAGTTGCGTTTTGTAATTGCCTCTGGAACTGGCCTCATCTCACATCGTTTAATATTAAGCAGGGCTAGGAACTCACAGAGAAGCTTTATCTCCCGCAGAGATCAGTTGCAGGAAACAGCCTCCAATCTCAAACAGTGGCACCCAGACTTCATGGTTGACCAAGCGCAGATGTAGGTCATAAAAAAGTACACACTGGCTGGCTGGCTGCAGGGAGGAGTATTTTATCTGCTGAGCACATCGGGTCAGACATAAAGAACTCCGTCCCGGGCAATGTGACCCCTGCTGCCTTTGACTAGCATGTCACTTTCTGAAGCTGAAAAGGGCAGAGAATGGACTCTGGCCCTAGGAATTTTTTTCTTCCCCTACTCTGCTTTGACTCATGTGTCAGGCAGAGCTGGGAGAGTCAAACTCTAAGGGCAAGTGTTCTCAGGGAGAAAACATCTCAGGGATCGTGAGTTTTGGCCACATTAAAAAGGGTGGGACAGCTTGAGAGGAACTCTTGCACTGGAGAGGCCAGGCTGGTGCCTTGCTCTATTTAGGTGATTTGACAAAACTTGGGAAGCAGAGTGTTGCCTACACAGGGCAGTTATTTCTCTTAGGTCTGAGGATGGAGAGTCGAGGTCAAGGTGTCAGTAGACTGGGTATCAGGTTTGTAAACGGCGTCTTCACGACCCCTCAGTGGTGATAGTTCTCTGGGGCTTCATTGATAAGGGCATCAGTTCTATCCCGGGGACTCTACCGTGGTGACCTTATGCTAATTAACTCACAAGGCCCCTCCTTCCAGTACCATCCCACTTAGGATTATGTTTCAACATACATTTAGGGGCTGAGATGTGCAAATAAGAGAAGCTTTTGTCTCCCATGCTGGACCATCCCCGGGAAGGAAGTTGGAGATAAATGTTTGGATGGTGTTCTGATGGTACCCCATCAGCAGGTTGGGTCCCATCCTTTCTGAAAAGGAACGCATTTAGTGAGTTGTCTCCATGATTTCCCTGTTTTGCCTGTGTTAGCCTGCGGCCACAGAATCTACCCTAGGAGAATATAGTTTGTGAAGGACAGGAAAGCGCTCCTGTGTTCATCAGCTCATCAGTGTCAGAGATGCATTGCTCAGTTACCATCTCAATGCAGCAATGTTCATCATTCACAGACAGGCTCACACCAACATTGATATAGCACTTTTGGGGCCCCAGAGCACGTCCTCAGTTATCATTTCCCTTGTCTGGGATGTCAGAACAGACTTAGGGAGGTCAGAGACTTGGGGATGATTGTTTCCTGGAGTTCTTGACTCAGCAGCAAATACCCACATGACCACTTGACTCACAAGAGATTATGAGATTCCGGAAGCCTGGGGGAACCTGTAGGGATTTTGGAAATCATTTAGTAGTCAAGCCTACTTATTCATAATTTAGGCTAGAGTGGGCAATTTGCCTAGCTCACACAAATCTTGCTTTTCCTCTTTTGCTATTGTTGTTGCATTTGACCTGGCAATGGTTATATGTTCTTCTTTCCCAGTTAATGTATCTCTGCTTAATATTTGCAGCTGCTGGACTTCAGGGAGGTGGTTTCCCAGATGCTGGGCTTAAACTTAGCCTCTCTCACACATCCTGACAATGAGATCATCAAATGTCTGGAAAGACTGGTCCATACACACCACCATCACTTTGTTACCTGTGCCTGCCTCAAAGACGCGACTACTGAGCATGACAGTTGCTCTCAGGGCCACTTAGAACTTCTACACTGACCACTTGCCTCCTGGGCAGGGTACAGTTCTCAAGCTGCACAGCTAAAAAACTCCCTGTAGTTGGCCAGCGTGTGACAATTATCTGCTTTGATGACATAATGAGAATGTATCGTGGGAAATAAGATCTCCAAAAGTGCCATCACTAGCACCAAAGGGATGGCTCAGCAGGTGAAGAAGGCTCTTGCTGTCAAGCCCGATAACCTGAGTTCAATCCCTGGGATCCACATGGTAGAAGGAGACAGTTGACTCCTGCAAGTTTTCCTCTGCCCCATACACAATGTGTTATACAAGTTTACACACACACACACACACACACACACACACACACACTCACACTCACACTCATACACAAATTAAATACATGTTAAAAAGTATCAGTTCTAGGTCAATATTCAGCCCTAAAGTTACCCATTACCTCATTAGCCAGTGTACTGGGACCCACAGGAGTACCCAAGGCTCATATGAGCACAGAGGTTAGGATGGCAGACATTCTGGAACATTACCGATGGCTTCACATATTAAGATAGCTGTGTGCAGGTCTTCCAAAAAATACTTTTTACAATTATTTTATTTTTAGTTGTGTGTGTATATGTGTGTGCATGCATGCATGTGCAGGCTGCGCAGGTGCCAGACGAGACCATAAGAGGGAGTCAGCTCCCTTGGTACTGGATTACAGGCCGTTGTAAAGCACTTGATGTGGGTTCTGGGAACTGAACTCAGGTCCTCTGCAAGAGTAGCAAGTGCCGTTAACAACTGAGCCATCTCTCCAGCCCCATAAAAATTTATCCATCTGTCTGTCTGTCTGTCTGTATCTATCTATCTATCTATCTATCTATCTATCTATCTATCTATCATCTATCTATCTATCTATCTATCTATGTATCTATCTATGTATCTATCTATCTATCTATCTAATCTGAATGCATACAGTTTGACACATAATAATTGTGCCTGTTTATACATTTCTGGATGACATTCCAATCCATGCATATGTGTGTGATCATGAGCTCAGGATAACATGTTAGGGTCTTAATGTCTTACAGGCTTTCCAAGGCCCAGAGACAATTGTACTAACTTCGGTTCTACATGGATAGTGTGGGAGCCAGGATGTGCATGGCCTCGGCTGTGCCTCTTGTACTCTGCAGTCTGAGGTTCTCCTTCTTTTGGGGCTGAGAGGATTCGCTGAAATACAAGAGGGAAAACAGCCCTCCATTTGAGTAACCCTCACATGGGTTACTCAGTCTGAGGGCTGGTAAGAAACATGGTTGCTTTTACTGCTGCTTCCAGGTTACGAATGGTGGTTTTGAAAGTGTGAACAGGTCTGACCTCAATTTTTACTTCCTTGTGGTAGAGATTTTCAGTGAATCTTGAGACAGACTGTCAGTTACCAAACTCTGCCATCTTCCACCCTTGTGTCTCTCCAGGAAGAGTTATAACCACATGCCCAATTACACCCAGACTTTGACAGATCCAACTGGGATCCGAACTCAGGTCCTTATGCTTACATGGCACTCTTTCTTACCTACAGAGCCTTCTCTCCAGCTTCATCTTGTATCTTTATATGTCTCATTAAAGAAACAAAAACCCTAATGCCTCACAACACTAAGAGAAAATGAGAAATATGCAGCTAAATGTTAAGTTTGAGCCACAAACAAGGCATCAGTTGAGTCAAGACAACAAGGGATTATGGAGACCCATTGACCAATGCTGGGAAGGAGACACGATATTGATTAGAACAGAGAAAAAAGCATAAAGATATTCTTGCAACAACTGAGCAAATGGCTCATCCCATGTATTTTAAAAGTTACGTGGCTTCCTTCATGCATGTAGTGGTGTACACTTGTGATGTCAGACCACGGAGGCTAAACCAAGAAGATTGACATACATTTGAGGCTACTCTGGGCCACATGGCGAGTTCCAGGCCAGCCTGGACTACAGATTGAAGCTGACGAGCAACTGACTGGCTGACCATCCAATGAGGCAATCCTCCTGCAACCCCAAACAAAGCAAATAACCATATTCGGTTGGCTTTAGCTCAAGCCGTTACCTCCTCATGGCAGACTTAGGTCTGTCTAAAGTGATAAATGTGTTATGTTATTTCCCCTTTGATTGACCACTAGTTACATGTCAGGGGTCATATAAGAAACTAAAAATAATCCATATTGGTTTTAACTATACTTTCTTATGTGAAATAACATTTTGTTTATCCAAATGTATGGCACAAGGGTATAAATACAGTTCTTGAAACATATATTAACAACGCAGTGTCTTTGAATATCTACCCTAGAGACATGCAGTGGTAAGGACATGAGGGATAAGCATAAATAAATTCTGTGCCTGCAGATAGTTCATATACACAGTAACTGTCATTTGGACAAACTGAATACCTGTTAGTAAGGCCATTTCCTTCACGTTAAAATGCCAATTGTTTGCTTGCCTTCCCATTGTGTGTGCGTTTCAGAGTTGGCAGGCTCGCTTCATATTTCTGTGATGTTTTGCTTTTCTGTAATATCCATGTATATTTTATATTGTCCAATAAAATGCATTAGATCAGTGTGATTTTTAGATAAGGTCTTCAAATATTTAATACTAACTCGTCTAACAGATAACACTCGCGGGGGAATTGCTATTGAGATTATTGCTCTGGTCACCGAGATATCTAAATGCTTTCAGAAAATATCTCACAGAAAACAAAACAAGACAAAAACCTGTTAGCTTGATCCATCTACATTTCCAACCCATTCTTCTAGTCATCTGTAGAAGAGTGGCCAGTGGTCCAGACCGGGTGGTGATGGGCTGAAGGGCTGTCGAGGACATCTGTGATCCTGATGCTATGATAACAGTACCCAGAAGAAGCATCTAAGTTTTATTGGGGTAACGTTTTATGGTGACTAACCTTCAACCTGGAAGGCTTCTTCCAGTTTGTATAGTAGTATTTAAGTGGAGTTACCTTATAACGGGGCAACAATGTCCCTGCTAGATAACCAGAGACTAGCAAATAAAAAGCCTAGTGTTGGGAATGGTTTACCTCTTAAGGAGTTTCTGGCCAGTGAGGTCTGATGGATCCCCCCCCCCAAATATTACAGGCTACTGTCAATGATCTTGGTTACTCCCTAGAACTTGATGGAGAAATCAAGGTGGTACTCGACTTGACCCTTCATCCCCCGTGGCTAACTTTGATAGGCTGGAAGATGCTATGCATGCTACCAGAGGAGAAAATTAATCTTGTTCAACTGTGAACCCTGTGGGCTACAGTCTGCCAAGACATGCCTGCTGGCACAACAGTGACATGAATGCCATGGGAGCAACCCAGCAGTTCCTGATTGGATTTAAGGGCCGCTGTGCAAGATGAAAACTATATACGCACTGATATCAGAGAGTATGACCTAAGCCCTCGGGGAGAAGCCACCACTGTTGTTCTGATAAATGAGCATGCCCTGTCATAGATTAGTGCATTTCTCGACCCTTATCAGGATCGGGGAGGCTTCTTTTTGCGGTGGCTGGAGATTAAGAAGGGGACCCCAAACTGGTTCAAGTGTAGAGAATGAGAGAGCGTGCAGTGCTCAGGCCGTAATGGCGCACCAGCTTCCCACCCCTTTCTCCCCAGGCTCGGGAATCTTTGTGGGAGAGGGTGTGGACTGATTCTCAGAGCAGTGGGTGGCTACAAGGACAATAGTGTTTCCCAGACATAACAGGGCAGTCACTGCACTTGCCAATTCCCAGAAGATAAGACAGCAAGCCCGAGCCAGACAAAGTCCCCGCGTGGAAAGGGAAGTAGAGCATGCATGTTATTCCACCCCGCGCTAAGGAGCCATTGACAACTGCTAACTGCTGAGAGGGAGTTGGTGTGTGGAAGGCCAGATGTTCAAGAATACATATCCACACAGCCTGCACGGATGGGAGCATTAAAGCCACAGCACCATCCCTTACCCCGGCCCATCACCCCGTACACTCCCGTTCTTTACATCTGACTGTCCCTGCCTCTATTTCTTCCTCCTTGCCTTGTCAATCTTCACTCCATCTGGAGCCAGCCTAGACCTCACGCTTCATTTCTTCAGTCCTCCTCCTCCTAACTCTAGACTTTTCCCCTTGAGCTGAGGACAGCGTTCTGTCCTCAACGCTGAGTTAGTTCCAGACACCAGTGTTTCTGCTGATTTATCTGCCCCACTGAATGAGGCTGGAGAAAATCACATAAAATCGCAGGTAAGTGGCATCCCAAATCCATAGCCCTCCATCTCTGCAGACCCCTCTATGCCAACTGGTCATCCGACACTGTTTTCCTGGTTGGATCTCACCGCCATTTTCTGAAACAACTATTGAAAATATTCATTTCCCCGCCACCTTTATCCCTGTCTCTTCCTTCTTCATTCTCCGGGGATAATACCCTCTGATTTCACTCAGAAAATAGAAGCGATTACCCGAAACACCCTGGATACCACATCCTAGTAACACCCTGTGTATACGCACTTCCCTCTTCCTGGTTTAGCTTAGTTCCACTGCCTGCCAGGGCACTCACATCCTTTGCAACCCATTTCTGCCAGCTGACCGATTCTCTTTCAAATGCCTCCATCCTCCCCTCCATTCATAGCCTATTCTCATTATTCTTAAACATACTCCTTTCTCTCCCTTCTTAAAACACATTGTCCTTTCCCCTCAGAGACCCTGCTTCCCTTCCTTCTGTATATCTGAGCCCCTGGAAGGTGTCATTTATACTTTGTCTTTCTGGCTTCATCTTACATCGTATAAGCATGACCCTGCCACCCGGCTCTGGCTCCACCCACGTGGCGCCCACATCCTGGCTGGCAACTCTTTGTTCCTTCTGAAATACTTGTCTCTCTTGGGCTCTCTGAAGCATTTATCGCCTTTTGCCCTTTCCACATTCTGCGGCTTCCAGGCCATGGCAGTCACCACAGAAGTGGGTACCTCTGTGGGCCTGAGCCAGGACCCTTGATGGTTATAAGAAACAAAACTGAGGGGAGAGATTCATGGAGGGCACAGTGGATGTGAGTGCCGAGGGGAAGCTTGACCTCATAGTCAGAGCTTTGTGGAGACTGTTCAGATACTCCGGAACCTGACAGCAGTAGACTACCCTAGGATTAGAGGGCTCCATGAAGGGCCCTGGTACCTTACTTTGTCATAAATTGGTCCCAAAGTTCAGGGTTCCTTTGGTCCTGTCATGATGGTTCAACTCCTCTCAGTTCTGGTCCTGCTGCTTCAGCCAGTATCAATCACGGTCTCTCTATTTCCCCCATCACCCCAGGATTCTGCTCTTGTGGCCTGCCCCCTTGTTCATATTTTCTAGCGTGTTCTGGATATATGGTGTCTTGCTGCTTCTGTTCCCGTGTTCAATGGGTCTTGCTTTCCTTTTCTGTGTCCCCTCTGGAGACCCCGTTTGGGTAGTCTGTCACTCTTGAATTTAAGGTAGCCCTGATGAAGAGAAACGCCAGTGACAAGCCTGTAGATAGACTGTCCTTAGACAAGGCCCCTGTTTCTTGTCCAGCCCACAGTGGTGACAGAGGAGTCTTGTTCCTGTTTCCTGGCTGGGAACGTTCCAGGCCTGTGCCTCCCTTTCTTACAACTCCAGTGCATTAGCTTCATGGTGTCAGATAAATGGCCTCTTTATGTCTTATCTCCATCTGCAAAATGGACGTTCTACCTTCTTTTGGGTTGAACAGTGTCCTGCCGAAAAGATGCTGAAGTCCTAACCACAAAGTGTCTGTTTATAGATAATTGTGCGATGATGTCATTAATGTGAGCCCTGATTAAAAATAAGAAGATACCTTTCTAAGAAAATATTGACACGGACATAGATGCAGATACAGGGAGGATGTCACACAAAGATGGAATTAGACATTAGAGTGATAGTTGTACAGGTAAAAAGAAGCCAGATTGTCAGTGAGCTAGGCAAGTAACTCTGAGCTACATGCTTGGTCCTAAAGTTCTAGATCTGCTCAGAGCTGCTGGCTCCTGGCAACCCACAACTAAGTCCCTTTCAAGGACTTGCTTCTTGCTGTTTCTTCACAAGGACAGCTCTCATTTAGTGACTGGTTAACGTAGAGACACACAGGCCTGGCATTTGTCCCTGCTGCAGGATACTCTCAGCTTTATACCTTTCCTTCCTCGTAAAATCGAGTTTTGCCAGTTTGACACAACCTAGAATTACCCCACAGGACAGTCGCAATTGAGGAATTGTCTAGATCAGGTTTTGTGGTGGAGGATTATTTGGATTGTCGACTGATGTGGGAACACACAGCACATTGTGGGTGGCACCATTCTCTAGGAAGGGTGTCCTGAACTATATGAGGGCAACAGGCAGGCAGGCAGGCAAGCCTATGTATTATTTATCTCTGCCCTAGAGTGTGCTGGTGTACGCTGAGTGGGAAGTGTCTGCCTCTGGCCTCCTGCCCCATGATAGGAGGTAATTGTTAATTGCACTGTTAATGTTTGCAAAAAATGTAATCCTTTAATGTGAGTTTTTAGGTAAAAGCTCGTATTTGCTAGCGAACAAGTCTTTCAGTAAGAATGGTTTCCTGATATGCTATGGCTTTAAAGGTAGATTGTTTTAAAAAGAAAAGCCAACCAAAGAAACAGGGCCGATAAACATTCAACGCATGCCTACTCTAGGCCAAGTGGCATTTCTAGGCACACTAACTCATATAACGTTCACCAGGATTTTTAGAGGTGGGGTCAGGAATCTCATTTTTACAAACGAGGTAAAAGGGTAGCATGATTAGTAGGGGCTCAGCCAAGGTCATTAAAGAAGTAGAAAGTGATAGAATGTGGGTTTATACCAGTCCTAGCTGGTTCACACCTCATGCTCTGTGAATTTAAAAAAAAAAAAAAAAAAAGCAAGCAGACTTGAAAATCTCAAAACAGACTTGATTAGCAGGACTAAATATTATGTTCTGGGGAAAATATGTTCTAACTGATACTCAGGTTACTCATTTAATCTGCTTCCCAAGCTGTGTTTTGTTCTTCCGAGGGCCTTGACATCTTAAGTACATTGGAGAACTAAAAAGATAATTTGCAGGCATTATTTTAGCCTTTAATTTTTTTTCAGGATTTTCCTCTGCTTGTGGCAATGCTTAAAGTGACTAGAGGAACTGCATGTGTTGCGAACTGCATGTCAAATCCTCCTGAAAATTCATATGATGAAGTCCTAAGCTTTGCTGTGGTGATATTTGCTGGTGGAGATTTTGGGCAGTCATTTCTTTAGATGAGGGCACGAGGGTAAAGGGCCCCTCACCATGGTGGGATTAGTGTCCTGGGAAGAAGGAGAAGACTCACCATCGCCACCATCATCAGCATCACCACCACCACCATCATCATCACCATTACCATCTTCAGTAGCAGCAGCAGAAGTAGCAGCTACAGCTTGCTCTCTGCCTGCCATGCGAAGGTGTAGTGAGTGGCATAGGATGAAAGGCAGAACAGAGCCATTGCTGGAGCCACGCCATGGAGGCGTCCTAACTTTAGACTTGCAGCCTCCACAATAGTGGGAAGTAGACTGATGCTCTTTAAGCCCTGCTCTTCTTCCACTTAGCTATGGCTGTCTGAGGTGACTAAGGTATTAACACGAACCCCTCAAGCACCTCCAGTCTGTAGAGGAGTGTAATGTCCAGTCCCATGCATGGCATTTCACTTCTGTATAGTTATAGCAATGTGAAGAATGCCATGCTTGTACAATATGTGAACAATTCTACAAAGTATTTATGTTTCTCTTAGCCCAATATTTATTCTTACATTTTTCTCCCTTTGGTTAAGAGTGCATAACACTAATCAAAGTCAGTGAGTTCCTCACCCATGCAATTCATTCTCATTCCCTCAGTTCAGGGGTTAAAGCCCAGATCAACATCCATATGGTCTGTAATCTATGACTTTAGACGATATTGCTACATATTTTTGGGAATCAAGATTTTGTTTTGGGCTAGGCCAATTTATTTAGAAATAATTCTCGCACATACACACACACACACACACACACACACACACACACACACACACACACACACATTGATATTTCATCTACACAGTCCTGTTGGGAGTCCTCAGAAGGTGGCAATGATGACTTCAGGGCTGATAAAATCGTGCATCCACCTCTCTTAGAAGATGGGATAGTTAGCAAGTAAAAGGCAGAGATTCCAGACAAGTCTGAGAACCCACTGACTCATCGTCTTAAGAACGAGTTACTGTTTGTTTATATGCCAGGGTCTGCATTGATAATGAGGAGGTACTGTTACTGAGTTTTTTATTCTTTTGGCCCTTCTAGGGGCCCGTCACTCAGCTCCCAAATGAATCACACACAGAGTCTTATTATTAGTTATGAATGCCCGGCCTTAGCTTGGCTTGTTTCTTCCCAGCTTTGCTTAACTTGTATTATCCCCATCAACTGTCTCCCTCTGGGCTTTTATCTTTCTTATTTCTGTAAATCTCACTTTCCTTCTTGCTCTGTGGATGGCTGTGTGTCTGTGTGTCTGTGTATCTGTATGGCTGTGTGTGCTGTGTGTCTGTGTGGCTGTGTGTCGGTGTGTCTGTGTGTCTGTGTGGCTGGGCGGCTGGGTATCTGTGTGTCTGTGTGTCTGTGTGGCTGTGTGTTGGTGTGTCTGTGTGGCTGTGTGTCTGTGTGGCTGTGTGTTGGTGTGTCTGTGTGTCTGTGTGTCTGTGTGGCTGTGTGGCTGTGTGGCTGTGTGTCTGGTGTGTCTGTGTGTCTGTGTGTCTGTGTGTCTGGGCGGCTGTGTGGCTGTGTGGCTGTGTGGCTGTGTGGCTGTGTGGCTGTGTGGCTGTGTGGCTGTGTGGCTGTGTGGCTGTGTGGCTGTGTGGCTGGACCCTGATGTCCTCCTGTCCCTGCTCTCTTGCTGCTCCTTTCTTCTTCATTTCTCCATTTATCCTCCCTGCCTGCCAGCCCCGCCTACACTTGCTCCTGCCTCACTATTGGCCATTCAGCTCTTCATTAGGTCCATCAGGGGTTTTAGACAGGCAAAGAATCAGCTTCACAGAGTTAAACAAATGCAGCATAAACAAAAGCCACACACCTTAAACCAATATTCCCCAACAAGGAAGCCTGTGCATATGCCAGCAGAATGGAGCATGTTACTGTGTAAATCTGAAATGGCCCCATAGGCTCACATGCTTGAACATTTGGTCATGAGACCTTCAGGAGCTGGCAGAGGGGTCATTAGGAGAACTTTTCAGGTCGTGGCCTGACCTCACTTAACGTCCCATATTTTCTTCATGATCCATCAAGACATGAACAGCCCCTGTCATAAACTCCCCGTACCAGGGATTTACCACACCTACCATTAGCGTGACTAGAAGCGTGATGCAAAGCAATTTGTTTTCTCGCGTTAATTCTATGAGACATATTGTCACAGCATCAGGGAAAGTAGAGTTTGTGAATCTCTCAAATGTCTCACTTGGCTTTTTTAGTAACTCTAGAACTATTCTTAAAAAGTGGATTTCTTAAAACCCATTTCTTTGAGTTGGATTTCCTTTTACATTCCTGTCTTCCCAACGTAAATTACATGTATTTTCCCATGAAGATTATGATAGTTTCCAATGCCCTACCTTCATTCAAACACAATAAACAAAAAAGCCCTTCAGAGGAGAAACTGAGTCAGAGGATACAGTGGTGTCAGTACATGTACCAATAAGACTATGTCACGTGTCACATATCAGGTCTTTGTAGCTCAAAGCAAGATACCTAAACCCCGTCAGACACAATTGTATCCCAGAATGCCTAGTCAGCTGCCCAAAGTTCTCTTAAAATAACTCAAAGCTCTACCCTACTCGTCTCTCCAACCACACATTTTACAAAAACACCATCAGGGTACAATTGACAACTGACATTTTCCCAAATAAAACACTGGCTTCTAAAATTATAAGCTGTCCTGTTTTATTTCTGTTATAAATACTAGTACGGTGCCAAATAGCAACCTGTGTGTGGAGATTGTGGGAGGCAGTTGGGGTTTGTGTGTTTGTTTGGTATCTCCTTTTGCTTTGGTTTTCTTCTGTCCGCAGGCCAACATCCACGGTGCTGGCTTTCTCTTCGGGATATTACCCAGGTAATCTGATAGATTTCTCAGCTTAAAGACGTGTGACTTTAGGCTCTCTGAAATCCCTTCTCCGGGTCCCCACCCTCGAGCTGCCCATTTGCACAGGGGACAGGACGCACAGCATGCTCATTCTAATTTAGCACAGTTGTGCTGCAAGGTGAGGTCCCACCATGCTGTGTGTTAAAGAGAGTGTTTCAGTCATGAGTTGCTACATAGAAACCACGTCTCCCCCCCCCCCAAAAAAAAATCAGGGGTTTAAAACTATAGCAACTTACTCTCCTGAGTTTGTGGGTGGATCTGGCAGCTCTAGTCATAATGAGAATGCCCTTGTGGCTGCATTTAACCAGAAAAATGGACTCATGATTGAGTTCAGCTGTAATATTGGCACGGCTGCACAAATTACCTTAGGGTGCTTCTCAAAAACAAACAAACAAACAAAAAAACCCAAAAACAACAACAACAAAAACACTAGCTTATTTTGCTTGTCTTCTATGACATCTAGGGTCAAAGAGGTAATACCCAGTACACAATGACAACCAAGTCTGCTTGAGTCACATTTAACTGAAGTCTCACTTTCATGACCTGTTTTATCCTAATCACTCCCCCCATGACTTTGTCTCCAAAACAATCCCACCAGAGTGGGGCTTCAAACTGCAGGCAGTGGACAGACACAGTTCAGCCTACACTGATCCGGCAGCGGGTCGCGGATGCCTGGAAGGCCTTTCACTACAGGCAGACCTGTGAAAGGCAAGTGTTTCCCCGTCCCAGATGATGGCCTTCATCTCCCCATAGCTTCTTATGAAGTCAAATGTCTTAGTTTTGGTGAAGTCCAAATTATTCTAAAGTTAGTTGTCTGTGCTGTTGTGTGTGTGTGTGTGTGTGTGTGTGTGTGTGTGTGTGTGAGAACTATTGTTTAATCCAAGATTATCTATTTTCTTTACACACTTCGTAATTTGCTTTTATACTTAGATCTTGTCATTCCCTCTATCCCTGCTTCCTTCCTTCCATCTTTCCTTCCTTCTCTCTCTCCCCTCCCTCCCTTCCTCCCTCTCTCCTTCCCTCCCTTTATTTCTCCCCCTTTGTCTCATTCAACGGTTCAGGGTAGCCTCAGCACTTGGCAACCCTTCTGCCTCAGCCTTTTATGCGCTCAGATTAATTGTTTCTGAATAAAATTTTGCTTATTTCTGAGATGGCATCTTACTTTGTGGTCTTGAACCTTTCTTTTTAAGATTTGCTTTTATTTCTAAATTATGTGTATGTCTGTGTGGTACTTCAGAGTCCATCAGATGGCACGGGATACCCTAGAGCTGGAGTAATAGGAATAGGGTGCTGGAAACCCAATTCAGGTCCTCTGCAAGAGCAGCACGCATTCTTAACTGCTACACTCACTATCTCTCCAGGCTTTGGTCTTGAACTCTTCATCTTCCTCAGCCTCCCGAGTAACTCGATTGCAGATGGGCATCACCAAGTCTAGCTTAACTTTTCAACCAGTGTAAGCCAAACTTTATTATTATGTTTACCTTTGACTTTTTCAGTAGCTCACTTGTGAACTTCCTCTTTTTATCAAATCTGCCCCCCCCCATGTGCTGAGGTGGATTTGATGCCACAGTGTTGAGCAACTAATAGTATGGAGATTTGATGCATTTTTGGCTTCCGTGATTGACAGCTTACTGGGCATATCATACTTCTGGGTCTGACTTGACATGATGCTTCAGCTATGCCTTCCCACCACACACACAGAATATACTTGCACTGGCTGGTTTTGCGTGTCAACTCAACAAGAGCTAGAGTCATCAGAGAGGAAGGAGCCTCAGCTGAGGAAATGCCTCCATGAGATCCAGCTGTAAAGCATTTTCAAAATTAGTGATCAAGGGGGAGGGCTGAGCTATGGTGGATGGCACATCCCTAGGGTGGTGGTCCTGGGTTCTTTACAAAAGCAGTTGGAGCAAGCCAGGGGATGCAAGCCAGTAAGAAGCATCCTCCATGGCTTCTGCATCAGCTCCTGTCTCCAGGTTGCTACCCTGTCTGAGTTCCCGTCCTGACATCCTTCAGTGATAAACAGTGCTGTGGAAGTGTGAGTCGAATACACTGGTTCCTCTCCAATTTGCTTTTTGGTCATAGTGTTTTGTCACAACAACACAAAACTGAACTAAAACAAATCGGTACTAGAGTAGTGGAGTATTGCAGTTACAGACCCGACCATGCTTTGGGAAGGATGGGGGAAGGACTTTGGATCTTTGGGCTAGAAGAGCCACTGAGTGTTCAGAGCTCTGTGGGATGTTCGTGAGAACTTGGAAGATAATGTTGAGAGCAGTGCAGAGGATGGAAGGCTGGCTTGTGAAGTTTCAGGGGGAAATTTAAAGACTGTATTGGGGCCATTTGTTGTTTTGAATTAAGATGCCATGGTTCTGGTTACCCGGGGGCTGAAGAATTAGCTGTGATTAGTAAGATACCAGAACTACGGAAAGTGAGACCTTTGCTTTGTTGGGATATTTGATGCTAGTCATCTGGAGCTAAGAAATTAGTGGTGACTGAGAAGAGATCAGCATCGTTGAGGAGAAGTCTTCTGGGAAGCGTTTCCCGAGAGCACAGAGAGGCTGTGTTCCAGACTTGGCCATGATTGTACCTTGTGCTGGCAGCTGGACGTGGTAATGTGTAAGCATCACCTAGGTGGTACTGGCTTTGAAGGCATGAAATGGTCCTGGAGAGCAGCTGAGGCTTGGCACTGTGAGGGGCAGGCGAGGCCACAGGTGAAGGCCAAAGGCTTTCAGTGGCAGCCAAAGGCCCGAGACTGATGGGGTCATGCAGAGAAGGTGAGGCCTGGCCCCAGGAAGAGAGCCCATGAGAGGCTATTGGGGAAAGAGCAGCCCAGTTGCAGCAGAGACATCCCCAGCATTTTGGGGATGCCAGGACCATGGGATGACCATCAAGAATAGCAACAGCAGTGGAGAGCCTAGAAGACACCCTTTGCCCCCCAACTTGCTGTTTGGTCATGTGCCTCGTCACAGTAATAGAAACCAGAACTAAGAAAATACTATCTACTTCATGAGTCTGCTATGAGGACAAAGTGAATGAATACAACAGAGAACATCAAAGACTTCTTAGAAATTTTATTGAGAGACACGAGAGAAGATCTAAACTCTTTTGTCACCTGCAGAAGACAATTTATGTTTTAAATATGTCATTCTCACTCCACCCCAACGGTTTATAGATTCAGTGCAATGCAGAGCAAGTGATAAAGTCCATAGATTTCATGATACTTAATAGACCAATTCTTAAGTTTTTATGAGAAAATATGGAACTAAGTGGCCATACATTTCTATACAGAAAGACTAAAGAGAGGCCCATCTCTGTCACATGCTACAATTTATTCTGAACCTGTCATCAGATACACACAGAAACATCCTGACCGATAGAATAGGTCTGAGAACACATAGGCATGAAAAATGTTTGTTCCTTAACAGAGGTACATGCTAAAGTATCAGGGCCAAGAGAAAATATTCCAGACATGTCACTGAATTAAAGTGATCAACTTTATGGAGAAACACAAAATTGAAAGTTGAGTTTCTATTTCTATCACATTCAAAATTCAACTTCAAATGCCTCAAGGCAAACCAACTACCTTAGCATTTTTTAGACTGGTGAGTTGGCTCACCAGGCAAAGACACTTGCTACCAAATCTGAAGTTCTGAGTTCAATCCCTGGAATCCACACAGTGGAAAAAGGAGACTAACTCCCCCAAATTGTTCTTTAAGCTTCACATGTGTTCTATGGTGTTTATGTGTACCACATCCCCTATATGTGTACATGTCTGTACGCACACACACACACACACACACACACACACACACACACACACGAGAGAGAGAGAGAGAGAGAGAGAGAGAGAGAGAGAGAGAGAGAGAGAGAGAGAGAGAGAGAGAGGTGTTTAGTAAGTGTTTCTGTATGGGGAAAGACAAAATTGAAAATCATACTTCTCTCCCTCCCTTCCTCCTTCTCTTCCTCCCACCCTCCCTTCTTCCTTCCCTCTCTGCCTTCCATTATTATAGAAATTAATGTGTTTGAGAGTCCATAAAAGAACTCATGCACTAATTGAAGTTTGACATATGACAGGTACCATGGCAGCTGCTATATGTCAACATTTTCCCATAGAGATTCTGCTTGGAACAATTATTTTCATTCAATGTTATGTTTAATTTTTTCTACTGCTTTGCTTTCAAAAGTAGTTGAAAATTGACTTAAGTTTTTATTATATGCAGATTTGATTTTATCTGGTGCTAGAGAAATGTCCAGAGACCTACAAGGATGACCGCAATTAACAATCTAAGCAATAGTGGAAAGGCGACCTTAAATGTCCTTCCCTGATAATGAGATTGACGACTACCTTATATGCCATCCTAGAGCCTTCATCCAGTAGCTGATGGAAGCAGACACCCACAGCAAAACAGTTTCAGCATTGTTCATTTTTTAAAATCTATTTCTTCAAAGCAATGTTTGAGTTGTTTTCTCCCACCATCTTTATCATGTGGCAGTCCATTGAGGATGTTTGGGCTTCCGTAAAGCTTGCAATTTTCACTGATGAACTATTACTGTATGCACCTTTTACAGTAGTGGTCAATATGACTTTCAATGGGGTTCTTTCCCCTACTTCTGTTTAGATACAGGCATGCTATTATATGTGATTGCTCTTCTAAATGATCTCAATTTAGAGACCTATGTTCGGGACTATGGTTATATTTGTCCTATTAAATTTCAGAATCTATAACCTTCAGTGTTCTCATAGATGTCTCTGGTACCTATTCTTGCTATGTAGACATCTCGATTGTTCATATTCTTTAGTTTTCATGACTGCGCCTGGATTAATTATATTGTTCTGGTAATTTCTTAAGTCTATTTAAGAATGACTTATTTTATGAGTGCTTCGCCTGCATGGATGTGTGCGCACCTTGGGCATGCCTGGTACCTTCAGAGGTCAGAAGAGGTCATGGGATTCTCTAAACTAGCGTTAAGGATGAATGTGAGCTACCATGTGGGTGCTGGGAACCAAACCAGGACCTCTCCAAGGGCAGCGACTGTTCTTGACTGTTGAGTTACCTCTTCAGCTCTAGTAGATGATTGCTTGGCTATTGTAAGACTTGAGATGCAGACTAATCTGTGACTGGAGAGATAATTTATAAGAACGTCCACTTCCCAAACACAAACCAAAATCCTGCTGGTGGTGGCAGTGATGGTGGTGGCCCATGCCTTTTATCTCTGTGCTCAGAAGCAGAGATAAGTGGATCTCTGAGTTCCACGACAGCCAGGGCTGTTACAAAGCAAAACCAGGACTTGAAAAACAAAACAAATTTCTCTTTAAACCTATAATGGTTCCCTCTGTTATGGTATCTCTTTTCTTGCTCTCCTCTATTCTTCCCTTGCCTCAATCTTCCTGCTCCCTCATGTCCTCCTCTCCCCTCCTCTTCTCCCCTTCTCTTTCTCCTAACTCCCTCTCCCCTCTCCCATGCTCCCAATTTGCTCAGATCTTGTCCCTTTCCTCTTTTCATGGGGACCATGGATGTCTCTCTTAGGGTCTCCTTGTTACCCAGCTTTTCTGGCAGTGTGGATTGTAGACTGGTAATCTTTGCTCTATGTCTAAAATCCATATATGAGTGAGTACATACCGTGTTTGTCTTTTTTGTGACCTGAACAAGGGGGAGCTCATGGACCTCAGTCTGATAGCTAGGAAACCAGCATAGGACTGACCCAGACCCCCTGAATGTGGGTGTTAATTAGGAGCACTAGGCGGTCTATGGAGCCTCTGGTAGCAGATCAGTATTTATCCCTAGTATATGAATGGACTTTGGGAGCCCATTCACATAGATGGTACTCCCTCAGCCTAGACACATGGGGGAGGGCCTGGGCCCTGCCCCAAATGATATGACAGACTTTGAAGATCCCCCATGGAAGGCCTCACCCTCCCTGGGGAACAGAACGGAGACTGGATGGGGGTTGGGGGGAGCAGGGGTGAGGGGAGGGTGCAGGAACTAGGATTGACATGTAAAACAAGCTTGTTTTAAATTTAAATAAAAATATTATCATGAAAAGAAAATCAAAACAAACAAAAAGAACTTCTCCTTCTGTAGCCACTGCTCATGTTGCTGTCTGTCCCACCAATCAGGAATACTCACACGGTGAATAAGACTTCAAAATTGGCTACGCGCACTTCCTATAATTTACAACTCTTTGATGAATAACTGGTTAGACCTAAAACAGTGTTTATTATGCTTTGGTGTTTTATATTTGACTTTGTTCACATGTTCCGGTTTCAGGTTAGATTTCAGCCATCCCTTTCAGTTCTGGGGATCAAATCTCGGGTCTTACATATTCCGGGCAAGGGTTCTACCACTGAGCTATTTATTACCAGTCCGGGGCAGACTTTAAGAGCTTTCATACTTTCCATTTTTTTCAGTGCTTTAGGAATACCTTTCTAAATACAGATTTTGTTCTATGAGTAATCATGTCTATGCCTATGAGTTTTTCTCTGTGTATGCTGCATGAGTTTACGTGTCCATGGCATCCAGAATCTGGAGTCATGAGGTGGGTGCTGGGACTTAACTCTGGTCCTCTAGAAGAGCAACATGTTCCCTTTATTACCAAGCCGTCTCCATAGTGCCTAAGTACAGATTTGTGTTTCAGGTCTAGGCTAGATTGAGAAGTTCAGTACTATACATTTTCACTAGCTTGTGGGACAGCCACCTCAGCCTCTAGTGGCTGTTGACAACTCCTGTCCATGTGAAGGGTTGCTGGCTATCTTTAAGAGAAATTACCAATGGTTTTTGAGAGGGCAATTCTGTCTTCCTTTGAGTAAACGAAATATACCTGAAAGCGGAAATGACTCTCCCAAGGGCATTTTGTCTTTAAGGAAATGGAAAGTTTTGTTCTCTTCCCCAATGTTGTGGTTAGTGGATTTTCTTCTGCAGTGCTCTGAAGTCCTAAGTGGTAGATAAATGCACACATAGCTCTAGTCTCTCCCTATAACCTGCTTGATTAGGAATTATAAGTGATAATTGAATTATCTAATTGATAACAAAAGAAATTAAGTTTTAATTTTCTACTTTATTAGGTCTACCTTAGACGATCTTTTATTGTAGCTGCTATAAATGAACGTATTGAGTTAAAATTAAACACTGTAGAATTCATGTCTTACAAACTGATGTCCAGGCATGTATGTGTCATATTTATAGGGGGAAATGGTTAACAATTCTATATGCTTGAGGCTTGGTCAGTGGGTTTTCAGAGATCATAAATTATGACATCAGACTTTTCAGATAAAGAGAATTTTTAATTTTTAAGGTAATGATAGTCACAACAAAATTCAATAGTATTGCCAGACTAGACCGTATGTACAGAGAACATGTTTTTGTTTATTTCTCTTAATTTTCTTTGTGTTTTCAGGTACTTTTCTTACACATCTTTTTCTCTAAGACTCAGATTTTAGATTTGTAACTGTAAATACATTCAATGTTTGAGTCCTTGAAATAGTTTTGAAAGTACACAGCCAATTCTATCCAAATGTCAAAAGTTAAGATCCACAGCACAACTGAAAAAGGGAAATTGGTTAAACTGGGCAACTTTGAAAAGGATTAACTTAAAAAAAAATTAGCTATTACAAATTATATCAAACTTTAATTTGCAGTGAAGGTAAATATTTTGGGTGACAGTTGTGTTGCACAATCTTGTAAGCAAGTCTGATCTTGTTGGGGGAGATTCTTCCTAAAGTTTCTTGTTGGATGATAGCTCTACTCTTGTGTCAATGTACAGGAGGGAAGGCGAGTGAGTTCATGGCAGCAG